>JAKFHU010002421.1:1200000-1800000 GCA_023783475.1 Daubentonia madagascariensis
CCTCAAAATACAAGTCAGTACATATTTTATAAGACGCTGGCAGGGAAAAGTAAGCTTTGAGTGTTGGATTGATTAATAGCAAAGATAAAATAAGCTAAGTATAATTCAATTGTTTGTGTCTGATTACAAGTAGATTCAGCACCTAATACTAAAAAGAAAAAAAAGAAAGAAAGCACGAAACAAAACTAAAAAAACTCTTCTCCAAAATTTACTTAAGTCCTATTTTCAATGCCTCAGGGAAACAAAGACAGAAACCGAGTATCCTCTTACAGAGAGCAGAATCAGAGCTGTGTGTAAATAATTTTTATTGTTGTCCTCTAGGGTATTTTTTTATTAAAAACAACTGATTCTATAAATAATAATTTTACTTTTCAGATTAACCCATAATCTAGTATTCAGATTTGTTGTTTACAGGTTTGAATATTAAGCTCCCTAGAGTGTGATATTATGTTTTCTTCCTGTTGATAGAGCCCAAAGTTTCCTTAAAACTCAGGAGACAGATGATTAAGAGTTCAATGATTCTGATAATCCATATGCCACAGGATGTTACACAGTATAGCAGAAAATGAATGTAATGCAAGGTTGTCTGCAAAGTAGCTCTCTTACCTATGTCACTGCTAACTTTTTTTAATTAAAAAAAGTAAAAGATTATTCAAGACAAGCATAGGAAAGTAACTTAGTTACAGTATATTTTCTGAGTTATGGACCATGATTTTTAAAATGGTTCTCTCACAAATAATTTACCCATTGCATTTTAGTATCTAATATTGCTATTTAATGAATTTAAGATATTTCCCAATTCTTTTCAAAACATTTTCTAAAGTTAAAATACAATGGATTATACTTAAAGAAAAAAATAATACATATATGAGGAAAGAAAGATCTTATAAAAATGAACTTAAAAATCAAGTCTAGAAGGGAAAAAGTTGAGTGTTCAACTATTGATGTAAATAACCAAACACAAAGATCATACCTTTAATCTTCTCGATATTATTACAAAATCTAAAATGTCATTTTTGCTCAGAACTCAAATTCTCTACTCATCATACATAGTATTGTAACTGGTCCCCCATTGAACAAATTTCAATGACCCCTATATAATCCTCTCCCTTAACTGACTACTTGACCTTTTGAGTTGTTTCCCAGACATGGTGGATTTTCTGCAAGACAAAGGAGCTGAGATTCTGAAGGTCCCTGGGCAGACTTCCTGACCCTAAGATTTACCATCCCCCACAACTCGCCTTCAATGCACATAGCCCTTTGTTAGTTATACCACCACCTACCCAAGGCACATGTCTCTTCCTTTAAAAGCCCATGATCTCCGAAGAGACAGATTTGAGGCAGCTTCTCCTGTTCTCGCAAGATGTCTCTCATATTAAAAAATTCCTTTCTTCCTTTGGCAATGCTCATTGCCTCAATAATTGGATCTTTGTGCAAAGAGTAACTGGACCTAGACTGAAACCCCTTTGCAGTTTTGACAACAGTGAGACACCTTGGCAACACTAATATGACAAAATTAGGTAATTGTAAAGAAAAATAAGATAATTGATTGTTATGAAGAAAGACTGTTCTCTGAATAAACTTTTAAAAAATTACATCTAAGATACTCAGGTTGATTTTCAACTCAATTTCTCTAGAAAATTATCTTTGTGACTGTTGCACCTTCTTGTTTTTTTGCAACATTCCTCAAAACTGTCTCTGAAGGTTGGTTAACTATATTTTTTCCGTTTTATACAGAGATAGCTTAAGCAAAGAGAGCAAGCTCAGAACAGCTTATAAGTTTTGAGTTCGAAACTTATAACTGTAGTTTGTATTTTCAATGTGCTGTTTAGCTGCCCCTTCTTATTACTAATGTTTCCTCTGCCTTACTATATTTTTTTGATAACTAAATATGTTGCTTTCCCTACTATCACTACGAATGTCTTTTTTTCAGCAGTATGAAGCAGGACAGCACGTCTCTTTATAAACATGATCTAGTTCAATAAATAATTAGATTGTAAATGCTAGAGATGGAAGAGAGGCAGTATCATATCAGAGAGATGAATAAATTTTAAGAAGAAAAATCTCTCTTAACTAAAGGAGAGACTAATGTATCATGGATACTAATAGAAGAAAGTGGCTTTAATTTCCTACAAGAGTATGCATGCCAAGAAGAAAATTATATCAAAAACTAACCAAATACATTTGACCCTTGAACAACATGGGTTTGAACTGTGAGAGTCCACTTACATGTGGATTTCAAAAATAAGGTATATGGGGTGTGCCTGCCTCTCCACCTCCCTTCTACCTCCTCCATTTCATCTGCCTCTGCCAGCCCTGAGACAGCAAGAGCAACCCTTCCTCCTCCTCCTGCTCCTCAGCCTACTCAACATGAAGATGACAAGGACGAAGACCTTTATGATGATCCACTTCCATTTAATGAGTAGTAAATAATTTTCCTCTTTCTTAGGATTTTCTTAATAACATTTTCTTTTCTCCAGCTTACTTTATTGTAAGAATACAGTATATAATACATATAACAGAAAAATATGCATTAATGGACTGTTTTTGTTCTTGGTAAGGCTTCTGGTCAACAGTAGGCCATTAGTAGTTAAGTTTTGGGGGAGACAAAAGTTATATGCACTTCAACTGCATAACTCCTAACCCCTACATTGTTTAAGGGTCAACAGTATTTTAATAATACCTCTGTTAAACAAAAATTATGGGAGCTCATAGTTTTGGATTTAGCTCCTGCACTTGGCCCTAAGAGATGAGACCAAACAAAAATGGAGTCACTTATGCTAAATGCCACACAGTCAAACTGAAACTTTAAGGAAGCAGATAGATCCCCGAACAGACCAGTTTTTCCTCAAAACAGATTTCCAGTCTACCTGAGTCAGCATAATGAGGAAGTCCCTCTGCTTTAACCCTTACAAAAAAAAGTAACCTGAAGCAACCTGACATTAACCAATATGCTTTTTTTCCCCTATTGTTCTGATTCCTGTCCCTCCCCCTTACAAAAATCCACTGTTCCCCATTGCCCAGCGGGAGTGCTCATTCTATTTGCAATTCATGAATGGCGAATAAAAGCCAAACAGATCTAGAACTCAATTTGTTGTAATTTTGTCTTTTGATACCTCAGTCAAGCTGTTAAAAAAATTAACCAGAAATTTATATGAACATCAACAGTATAAAACTGAATTATTTTCAATATTGTGGAAAATTCCACCTTACTACAGAACAGCTTGAAGCACTTGGGTAAAGTGAGGTGACTTTCACAACCAGTGGCAGCCACATTGATTGTGGCTGGAAAATAAAAACTTTACTGCTGAATTATAAAATTCTGTACTGATGTATGTCAGATGGGAAGAGAGAACCTAGCCTAGTCTCCACTGATACCACGATTTGCCAATTTGCTGGCAAAAGACTGGTCTTTCGAAATAATCTTCCTACGTGCCTGAGCCTTCACTCCGTCCGTCTTCTTCACCCACCTAGTCAGAATGTTTCCTATTGGTTGCTATTAGCACCTTAGTAGACTGCCTGCTCTGCCCCAGCCTTGTGTGCCCCCCCCCATTTCCTCTTCCTAGAGAGGCCTACCTGCTGAGACAAAGATCCCACCTACTCTACTAGTTCAAGAGATAAAAATACATGAGCGGTAAGTGGATTTATTGTCCTTCCTGCTTTTCTTCTGGAGAAAGGGCAATCTGGTAAATAAATAGTTAAAAGTAAACACAGAGTCATTAACACTCAGTGGTGGCTAAATTTGGAAAACAGCTTTGCTGTTTCACCAAAAACAAACAAAAGCAAAACAAAAACCTTTATGGGAAAATGAAAATAATTTTTGTCAAATGCGTGTTTGGTTTTACTTTAATTGTCTGAGAGCTTTGGAAAAAAATTGCAGGGATAAATGCCATTTATAAACCCCTTCTTGCCATATTTTGGCTCAAAGTTTCCTTAGTCATGTGACTACATATGCTATATATCTATTTTAATGTTTAACTTTTAATATTTTAATTTCTTTCATTTTTCATTTAAATATCCATGTCAGTGTATATTTCCTATCATACCATCCTGTTTATCATCCCCTCTCCTCAGTGAAACAGTGCTGAACATGTTGCTGGAACAGATACACTAAATATTTCCCTAGGTTCTACAGGCAATTGTTGACTACTGATCAAGAACCCAGTACAATCCTAGGTACTATGGGAGACACAGACAAAAAAGAAGAGGTAACGGTTCATGATGTAGGACACCTTACAATCCAATTGTGGGAAGGCAAGATTTACAATACTTAAATGACTAAGGTGGGGTGTGGAATAGACTCAATCAAGCAAATCCATGATTAGCACATGTTACAAAAATTAAGTCATATATCTACTTCTTTTTCTGGTATAGAGCATTGAATACTGTTATTGGATTTAGCCACTCTTATTAAACTTGAGACATTTACATTAGGCACCATGATTTTCTTACTACTTGTGCAAGTACTTTAAAATCAAGGACAATACTATTGTGCACATTTTATTTTAGGATGACTTTTTCCCCCTACTCTGTTTCTTCATATATTCCCAACACAGAATAGATACATTGTCTGACTCATTGGTAATTTCAAAATGAATAAGAGGCTATCTCTTGGCAAGATTAGCACTGTTTATTAGATTATATGAATTATTAATTTTACCAGTGAAAGTAGAAGTTATTGGTCCCTTTAGTGCATAATCATTTCTACATATGTCTGCACAGTAATTTAGAAAAAAAATAGTATATTTCATTGTGTTGTAAAACCCTTGGGATATATTATATGTGCAAATTCCTATAAAATATTATCAAATCACTTATTCATCTAAAGGCTTGATTTTATTTCAAGTCCTAAATCAAGAGAATAATTTCTTTTTTTGTGTACATGATCAAAATCTCGGTGTATGTGTTGATAGGTAAACAGAGAGATAGTAAGAACATATTGTAGAACTAAATCACTTCAAATTGATTTAAAGTTGTGAATATACTTGCATACTGAGTGAAGTTTAGGAAAGTTTATTGACTTTTACTGCTTCTTCCAGTAAAAGAAACATCATGTAATTTTATGACACTAATATCAGTATAAAAAAATTAACAAAATATTCTGTAACTCTATATCCACATATACATTCTCTATCATGAGTATGGTGTGAAATTAAGAAGTATTACATGAAATACTGCGGTGCCTGATTCTTTCAAAAAGGCAATCTCCTCCTCTCATATTCCTACAGAACATTGAAAAAGTCTGCCACTATTTTACTTCAGCACTTGTTTTAGCCCCAAAGAAGAAGATAATTGCCAATAGTGAGTAATCAGTGTAGAATGAAATAATATATTGAGTGTGCAATATATACAAATTCATTGCATGTGTTTAAACACTTTTAAATGGCAGTGAGATTCTATTTGAAAAGGCTAACAAGTTGAATAATATAGCTCTGGAAATTAATTTGCAAATTAAACCTTAAAAGAGTGGGACCTTGGAAATGCAAGACTTGACTGTTGTGTGTGTTTGCACAGGAGATTTAAGTAAGAATCAAGAACAAAACCACAGTTGGGTATTAGCATAGTTGTCCCTGAACAGTTTAGGGAATTGAGGGCACTGGATGCCAAAAGGAAGTCACAGTGCAGATAGATGGGTACCAAAATAAATAATTATTTATAATTAGATTTCCTAAAAAGTATTGAATAATGATTGATTTCAGAAGAATGAAAGGATTTGGTATATCTTTTCTGTTGTTGTTGCTGCTGAAGAAGTATATATACCTAACTGAGTCTCATGCTGGGTATCCAAGGAGATTATAGGTGCCATGAAATCATACTGCTGTAAGTCTGCTAGGTTTAAATGTATAAAACCTATTCTTTAAGTCTCTACTCTTGGCTTTGGGTAATTGAAATATACACAGACAAAGTGTGTACACTGAATGCATTATTTTCACATCATCGAAACTAACTGAATTATGTTGAAGATGTAAGCCTCTAAATTTCATTGAGTTGCAGCTATTTATTTGAAAGATTGTTTCATAATCACAAACAACTTGAAGTCATTTTTGAAGATAAGACTACCCACTTCCCATATAAAGTATTTATTAATATTACTTTATTATTATATAATATTTATTGCTTGAGATAAATTATACCTTATCTTTACTAAGTTAAACATGATGCGAGCATATTTAATATTTTTGGTTGTATTTCCCAGATGTCTTTTTCTAGATCAGGATGTCTTTTGACAAAATTAAAATGAAATGAAACTTTCAGGGTGTTAACAACATTCAAGTTATATGACCTGGTATAAATTGGCTACATTTAAAAAAGATTTCAGAAAAATTTATTCACCTTCCATGAGAAGGTTTCTGTGTAAAGTCTATGATAATGGATGGCAAATTCAAGCAGAGATGATTTTCATATTTGATAATTTTTGCTCAAAATAAAACCTACTCCAGAAAGAAAGTGACCTAAGATTTGGGTTTACCCCTTTCTAACTAGTACTGGATTTAAAACACACACACTCTCTTTCTCTCTGTTACTCTCCTGATTAAAAAAATCTCTCTCTCTTCCCCCCTTCCTCCTTTTTTATACTATAGGGAGTTATACATAAAGCAAAAAGAGAACCTGACTTAGTGGCAGCAGGACTTTTTATTGCATTAATAAACTAATATATATATTCATTCATTTGTAACTAAGTGTGTGTGAAGTATTGTGTTAATGATAGTTACAAAATAAATGAATAAATGGATGGATGTGTGATTAAATGAGCATTGCTTTTTTTCTTGTTGAAGCAATACTCTAGAAAGAATATAGGGGCAGAGAGCACAGAAAGAAATTGTGAGATTAAATTAATCTTTCCATCTCTCTCCCTATCTTAATTTCCCTAGTTAAATAATAAACACTGAAACAATAAATCATCTAAGAGCAACAAAGTGAGCATGATAAGATAATAAATGATTCTGTGATAAAAGAAGTTCAGAAAAGATCGTAGAGAAGCTCAGAAAAGATCCAAATATCCAGGACATTGCAAAAGTATATACTGTAGCAGAAATCAATCAATTGGATGAAACCATGAGATAATTAATTTTCTTGTACAAAGTGACCTAAATGAAGGCAAGTTGGCTGAAATTACCATGAAAACAAAAATTAAATGCATATTTGAAAAGATAATGAAAATATGAAGAAAGCCAGGATGGGAATAATTAAAATAAATGTGTCATGATTCAGCAAGTCATCTTTGCAACTTTAATTAACAAGTCAATTCAAAAGAGTAGAGTTTTACGCACTTGAGAAGGAACAGTATCTTCCAAAAGAATCCAGTCAAATGAGCTGATGGAATTTTAGAGGTAAAAAAGAATTCTACAATGTGTAGCCTCATTGGTCCCCTAAAAAGCAGATGTAGATATATCTCCTCCAGGAATTGTAGTAAGGCAAGTCACGTACAAACATTTTGGGATGATACATGAGGTAGCTGTATAACCATTTTTATAAAAGTATAGTAAAACAACACTTAAGGTAATATGTGCTCAAAATACACAAGAACTTGCAGGACAATAAAAAAGTAACTGACAACTATAAAATGAGCATGTCTAGCAAAAGAATATTAACATAGTTTATTAACAATACTGTAATATGGGCTGAAAACATTGCAGCAGTGTAATTAGGGATAAATTTTAAGTAACTGCTACAACATATCAGCATATTTTGGCTAACAGACTGAACAGGTGGTTTACCAGACCATTTAACAAGCTTAAAAGAAATACTTCAATGGCAACTTATCCTGATCCCAGTGTTCAGTTCTATAAACCTAATACACACAACTCAAATTGTCTATCTTGTTTGTTAGCCTAAGTATTAATACATCGCCCTCTAAGAAAAATCTTTAGCATTGTCACCGACCAGACTGCATTCAGCTTCTAATTCTTAGTTTCCAGGAACTCTACTAGTAAGCATCTGATTCCTAATCATACCTTCTTTACTTACTAGGTGTCTGAAAACAACCTCTTTGTCTCTTATTTTTTTTCTTTTCCTCCTCACCTCTAGTATCAGTAATATGTTTTGTAGTTCCATTTTGTATTAACTACTAAGTAATCAGTATAACCAAACAATAAATTCTTACTATATATCTTACTGAGACATTAAATGTTTAAATAATTTGCATTTCAATCTCCCTGGGAAGGACATGAATAGGCAGAAGAACAGCAACATTGACACCACCTCCTCTGGGAAGCCTTCCCTGACTGACTCCTCCACCCTGTGGCTGGGTTGGGAGAGCTTTCATGTGCTCCCAAAGCATCTTGAGCTCACCTCTGCTATAGCACTTACAACAGAACATTTTAATTGTCTGATTACTTACCTATTTCCCTCAATAAAATTTTACCTCTTTGAGGGGAGGGATTGTGTCTTATTCATTGCTACATCTGCAGATCCTAGTACTGTACCAGGTATTAGGGTATGACTTTACTGAATGAATAAAAGAACAATATGGGGTAAATTTTCAATGCAAGTAAAAAAATAGCTTACCAATAAAAAGTATTCTACAATTACTGCAATTGAAAGGGCATTGGAGATGGTTTTTTAACTTTTAACCCTTTAAAATATGTCATTGAACATTTAGGGATACAACCATGTATGACAAAGTTTTTGATCTGAATTTGTGTTTAGAAATTTTGGGTGATGGGTACACTAGAAGCCCTGACTTCACCACTATACAATTCATCCATGTAACAAAAAACACTCATACCCCCTAAATCTATCGAAATAAATGTAAAAAAAGAAATTTCATAGATTATACACTTCTAACTGATGGCATTACAAGGTAGGTGTCATGAGTTCTTAGCAAAAAAATAATATATATACACACATACACATATATGCATTATTTTTAAGTTAAGGAGTTTTGGAATCTCATGTGGAAGTAGTTACAGTAACATTAGTTTTAAATAATAAGCAAAGAGCAAAAACTCAACATACATTTTTACGCATATATTTTTTAAAATTATATTAACATCTTCATCCGTCATAAATTGGATCAATAGGTTTTCTCGTCTAATCTACTGCCTTCAGATAGACAAGATATTATTAGTCATAATTATATTGAGAGACCCTGAGGCTCAGTAAGGTTAATTTACTGGTTCAAGATTATGCAACTAAGAAGTGTTGAAGGAGTGTGGGGCAGACAGGCCCTAAATCTTCTATCCTTTTAGACAGGATTGCGTAGAGGAGGAATAGAAATATTCCAAAACAGTGACTGAAGTAAAAGTCATTTGCATTTTTAGTACTCACTGTGTACATTCAGGAGTCAGATTAATCTTCCTATGCTGTTTTCCTTATATTGGTATATTTGAACGGGTTTACTTTGTCAAAGCAAGTGGTTATTAATTTATTCAGCAAACATTTATGTGGATTCCCATCAACTTGATAGACTCTGATAGTTGCTGGATATAGAATGATGAACAAAACCTGCATGATCCTTATACACTTAATAAGGAAAACATGAACAAGAAGAAACAGGAGGAAGGGAGAAATAGGAGAAGGAAAATGGGCATAACTAGGTTCTGCCTGACAGTTTGGAAAGGAAGTTAAGAGAAAGTTGCATGAAAAAGGGGTAAGAAAACTAGCTTAGAATCAAAGTGATCTTCACATTATTCACAAGATGGGCATAAATATTTGTGGGGTGGGGCAATCAGTTTGCTTTTCTCCTAACACATCTGCCTACCCTGATGAAATCGACATTTCCTAATACCAGCTACTCTTTACAAAGATGTCCTAGGAGGAAATAGAAATATATTAAGGTCTTTGATCTTCTCAGGAAGAAAAACAGTTAAAATGAAGAGTCTATTGTTCAACGTCTTTAATAGGAACTTAAAAATTAAAAACAACTAATGTTATTTTCATTATTTAAATTAATTTTTAATAACTTTGGCTAGAAGGATAATGTGAAGAATAAAATGATGGACAGAGTAATTACTGAAACATTTGGGATATGCCACACTATCAATGTTATATATAACATATTAAAGAAAAAAAAAGCTAGGTGACAAAGAGGTCACCTTTGCAGGAACCTAGACTATTTCATATTATATTATATTAATGTAAAATGCAAGGGGAATTAAGAATGGATAATTATAACAAGATTTCTTGACGAACCAATAATTTTTGTTCTTAATTTATTGAATGCCTTATAATAATATTGATTTAATCATCTTTATATGTTTGCTTAAATTCTATAACAAATACATTTGCTCACTTAATTCTTACCAAAAGTCCCAAGCTCAAGTCCATTTTTCTCCCTAAAACCTTCCCAGATGGGAAATGATCTGGCCTTCCTCTGACCTTTGTCGGTGCATTTTTTCTTATCACACACCCTTTCAGACATGGTGGTCATCTGTGCATTCTCCTTATATTTCTTCTCTCCCACACTAGATCATACACTCTGTCTGTGTCTGGGTCGTAGTTTTTTATCCTCCACATAACAGGTGCTCAAATAAGACTTGTTGGTTCATTTATTCTTTCAACAAATACTTATTGAGGACCTGCTATATGCCAGGCATGAAGAAACACAATGTGTTGAATATGTTCTGACATTTGCTTTAAAACTATTAGACCATAATTTTCAGTTTGATAATACTGCAGAAAATGCCCCAGTATTGCTAATCAGCATATATTAAAATTCTTCTTTCTCTGTAAACCCATTTCCCATCTCTATTCTATTTATATTTTCAATTAAGTACACTTCTGTTATTTTTCTTTTGCCTATAACATTTTTTATTCATGTTTTGAACAAAGTCTCTTAACAAGTCCTTCTAAATATTCATTTTGCTATTAAGTGTCTAAGTTCAGCTTTTGGTTCATGATATAAGCAAAAAGATGCCAAAATAAAAATAATCAAACAACGTTCTAATTATAAGAAATATAGTCATGATTGGAGCAAGTACATTTTATATTTCAAATTTTATGCAAAGATCACACAGCTTTCAAATCAAATGAATTCATTCTAATAGTGTAGGAAAATTTTTTTTCCTATTTCAGATGAAGAATATATGATCTATTTATAATTGTTGAAGTAATAGATTCTTATTGTAAAAAATGGAAATTATGGAAAAATTTAAATATGTAGGTTAAGGAAACACCCAGTTAGCTTATCATAAGATGATATATTCACCAATATCATCATGGGGTAAAATCATACAATGGAGATTTCAACTATCAACTGTAAATAGAGAGCATCCCTGTGCCATCAAAAGAAATTTCAACATGATGAAAAATCGTAATAATTATGTTCTTCCAAATGTGTTTTTTATAGTTCTATTAAAAGAATGCTTCTAACTGCTATTGAAAGCTAACTTTTACTATCCATGTGAATTTTAACAAACTTTTATTTTAAATAAAAGAGGAATAAAAAAATCTATTATAAAAATAGAAGCAATATGCAAATTCAAGTTTATGCATTTAGAGTTTAGGTTGTAAAATTTAGAGTTTGGAAGCAGGGTTAATATAACGTGTAAAATAGAGAGTTAATAAATCTACATGAAGTATAAAGTTACTCTTTAAAAATTCGTGTTTTACCCTTCTGGCGGTCTTTTAATCTCTATTATGTTCACACTGCACGCTCTGGGTATTAAATAACAATATACACAGCCCATGCAATGAGCACATCCTAGAGCCAAGTCCAGTTGTGATATGAGGCTCAAAAGGTGGTATCATTTGATCAAATTTTAAGTGTCAAGTAAATTTGAAATGATTAATTTTGAAAGTTGAGAACTTAGCCAAAAGATTATAGAATTTTAGAGCTTGAAGAGACCACATCTAAGTAATCCCTTACCCTCTAGCCATACCCTCTACCCTCTTCCAAACCATGCCAGACAGATGAATATCTATTCCGAATGAATTCCAAAAATATCTAGGAACAACCTGGGATAACTTATCAGAACTTATAAATTCTATTAGGAAATGTCTTTGTTCATTACATCCAAATTAAATTCCTTCCTTTGAAGACTATACCAGAAGTGGTGTCATGGAAAAAAATATGGGACATGGAAATAAGAAAACATAAATTATAACTCATAACTATTTGACTTTGAATAAGCCAGTTACATTCTCTCAGCCTCCATTTCTATGCCTGTAAAGCATAGAAACATAGGGACAATAATAAATGTACATATTTATTTTGTAAAAGATTAAGGGAGTTTATACATGCAAAAGTGTTCCATAAACTGTAAACAGTAAGGACAGATAATGGATTCACACTCTGGAGTAGTTAATACTCCAACTTACATCACCATTTCTCCCCTTCGTAGGTCTTATTTTCTAATCCTTTCGTCATCTTTGTATCTCTTTGAAATCTTTCCAAAGTTTCCCACATCATTGCTCAATTCCACAGCCCTGAACTAGACCTAGGACTTAATAGAGCAGCTGGCTGAGGTCTATTTCTATTACTCATCATTTTTACTTCAATAAGCAAGCAAACTGGTTGCTTGGGATACAGCTGTGAACAAGACAAATGAGGTCCTGGCTACGAGGGAGTTTACAAAATAGTAGCAAAGAGAGAATTAATAAGAAAGTGAACAAACAAACAATATAATCTTATGGAGTAATAATGCTGTGAAAGAGAAAATAAAACAGATAAACTTGAGAGATGGGGGTGAGTAGTGTGGATGGCATGGTAAGAGTAGAACTCTTTGAGGCAGTCACTTATGACGTGAGACTTGAAGAATAAGGATGATCTAGTCATTTGAAGATCTGGAAAAATAGTGCTCCAGAGAGAACACCAAGTGCAAAGGACTTTAAGGTGAGTGTGAGCCATGTGGCAGAATGAATTGTATACGACTGAGGTTAGAGAGAAAAGCCCAGAACCACATCACTCAAATGTAAAGTCATCATAAGGAGTTGAGATAGGAAGGCACTGAACTTTTAAGCATGGAATGGTGTTATGAACTAAAAAACTAACATTCAGAGTTTACTGAGTGATTTCCGAATCCTCTCAATACATTCAACTGAGTACTACCTGGGACCACTTTTACCCTCTAAATCTGCGGTCCCAAATCCTGGGGCTGCGGCCTGGTACCCTGGTGCCAAAAAGGTTGGGGACTGCTGCAAAAGATCTGCAAATTGGACTTGGGGATTTTCCTTTTGTCTCTGTTTAGTAAGAATAAATTAGTACCATCATATGGTACTTTGCAATAGAATAATGACTGGCATTAAATTTAATCAACTTATTGATTTATGCCATCCATTTTGTGCTTATTTTCCAGATCTGCCAAAATAGACTTGATACGTCAGGCCCGTGATATCTCCATTTTATAGGAAGTCATGCAAATTCATAGAGCCGCTCTGTATATGGATGAAACAATATTTCCTATGCCTCACCTGTCATTCAATCAGGAAATGATTGAATGGTGATGTTATACAGATAAATCTCCTTTAAAACCAGAGAAAGGCCCGGACGTAGTGGCTCACACCTGTAATCCTAGTACTCCGGGAGGCCGAGGTGGGAAGATCACCTGAAGCCAGGAGTCTGAGACCAGCCTGAGCAAGAGCAAGACAGGGTCTCTGCTAAAAATAGAAAAATTAGCTTGGCGCGGTGGCTCGCACCTCTAGTCCCAGCTACTGGGGAGGCTGAAGCAGGAGGATCGCTTCAGCCCAGGAGTTTGAGGTTGCTGTGAGCTACGATGATGCCACTGCCCTCTACCCGGGGCGACAGAGTGAGACTCCATCTCAAAAAAACAAACAAAGAAACAAAAAAACCAGTGAAAGACAATATTAACAGTAGGGTAAATACTGATTGTGTTTCTCCATACTAAAATAAAGCCTGCTGTATCATATCGTATCGGGAATTATCAAAATAAATTAATCATCAAGAAAAAAGCACAAGGATAAAAACTACTGTTTCTATTGTTAGCCAGTAGACAAATGTGACAAAATATGCTCCCAACTGTTAGTATTTTCTGTACAGCATTTAAATGATATTGAAAAAAACCTGAATTTGATAAGTTAAAATATAATAATATCCTCCCAAGTGCTTGCAAAGTGTATTAGGCACTGTAGATTTAGTCCTGTAATTGTCATGATCATATGTGGAAAATACTTAAGTCAAATAATTGGGAGGAAAAAAGGTAGAATATAATGCCTGCATCTAAATTTATGTACTACTGTTCTCTTGGAGAGAAGGCTTGTTGATGTTAAAGTGAAACTGTTGTTCAGTAGGCAATCAATAAATTATCACTGAACTAAACTCCCTGGTACATGTTATTTCTATACCTTAAAAAGGAAAGAGAGGATTTCAAAGTAATATTCTCCCAGAGTAAAGTTTGTTGAGGGACAGACTCCTAAAACTTGACTGAGCTAATATAGCACTCATGTCTGAAAACTAGCCTAAAAGCTAAAAAATGAGACAAATGGGAGAAAACGATTTAAAATACTATAGCCTAACACAAACCATGCAATAATAAAAATGGTAACACCAACCTGTTAGTTTGTACAACTTTTAAAGGAAAAAGGAGATGTAGTACTAGAAGACTGTAGTACTTCAGTGACGGGGCTTAGGACATGCAACCCTAAAATATGAGACCTTGGCATTTAAGAAAACAGCAGAATCAGGACAGCCACTCCCACCTTCCCCTCACCCTTCTCCCCTGTAGCAGGTCATAAAATCCTCATTTGAGAGGTGCCCTCCCTACACCCACAGGAAGGGAACATCCTTATCTCTGAAAACTCAGGGTCACAGAGAGGAATCTGGACAAACAGGCCTTGCTAATTTCCCTCCAATTTATTACCATTAAATCATACTTTTTATCCAATCATACCTCCCCACTACTATTCACTTCTCCATCAAACCTAGCCTTAAGAATACACAGATTTACTTGTTTCTTGAGTCTTCATTTTCTTATGAAGGTTCATGTGTCACGTAAAACTTATACTAAATAAATTTGCATGCTTTTCTCTTGTTAATCTGTCTTTTGTTATAGGGGCTTCAGCCATGAACATAGGATGGGTGAGAAAAAGATATTTCCCCTTGCCTATAATAGTAATACAAAAATACAGACTATACTGTTTCCACACATCTCTGCCTTGGCACATGCTATTTCCTCTGTTGGGAATGACTTTGACCTCATTCCATACTTGGCCAACTCATAGTCATCACACAAAACTCTGCTAGATATCATGCCCTCTAGGAAGCCTGCCCTGACAGTGCCAACCACTTCCTGCTCTAGATTACTTCTGTATCTCATATTTATTTCCATCATTGCAGTCATAGAATTCTATTTTAATTATTTGTCTGCACATCTGTCTCCCCCACAAGACTGGGAGCAATCAATTAACAGGGACTATAACGTATTCTTTTCTCGGTCCCCAACTCCTGGCACAGTGTCTGGCATACAGTAAGCATTTAGTAAACTGTTAGTGAATTGAACAGTGCTAAGCAAACTACTTTTAGATATTTGAAGTTGAGGAAAATGGAAAGGTATTTTAAAATTAAATGAAAAGACCTTTTTGTCATACTGGAAAATGTGAATCAAAGCATGTTGCTAACTTATTTTTTTAAGTTTTATTTTTAATTGACAAGTAATTGAATATATTTATTGGGTAAAATGTGATGTTTCGATACATGTATACATTGTGAAATGATCAAATCAGGGTAATTAACATATCCATCACCTCAAGTACTTATCCTTTCTTGGTGAGGAGAACGTTTAAAATTTATTCTTCTAGCTATTTTAAAATATACAACATATTATTATTAACTATAGTCATCATGCTGTGCAATAAGATCACAAAAACCTATTCCTCTTGTCTAACTGAAATTTTGTGCCCTTTGACCAACATCTCCTCTTTCCCCATCCTCTCTCCTGACCCCACCCCAGGCCTCTGGTAACTACCATTCTACTGTCCACTTCTATGAGTCTGACTTTTTTAGTTTCCACATATAAGTGAGGTCATGTGGTAATAAAATGGGCAAAGGACCTATATAGACATTTCTCAAAAGAAGACACACAAATGGCTCACAGATAGATGAAAAAATGTTCAATGCCTCTAATCATCCAAAAAGTGCAAATTAATGCCTCAATGAGCTATTACCTCACACCTATTAGAATGGTTATGATCAATAATAATAATAATAATAGTTGGGGAGAATGTGGAGGAAAGGGAACTCTTGTACACTGTTGTTGGTACTGTGAATTAGTATAGCCATTTTGGAAAACAGTATGGAGGTTCCTAAAAAAACTAAAAATAGAATTGCCATGTGATCCGGCAATCCCACTTCTGGGTATATATCCAAAGGGACTGAAATCAGTATGTCGAAGAGACATCTGCACTCCCATTTTATTGCAGAGTTATGCACAATAGTCAAGATATGGGAACCCCAAAGTGCCCATCAATTGATGAATGGATTAAAAAAATGTGGTATATATACACAATGAAACACTATTTAACCTTAAAAGAACAGGAAATTCTGTCATTTGCAACAATATGGACATTATGCCAAATTATTTTTTTATATAAAGAAGAGATTCTAAAGTTATATGGGCTCTCCTTGGAGTAGTGTGCATATTTTAGAAAACTTGTACGTTTGAATAAAAAGACAGATGTGTAAAGGACAATTAATGTTGTGTTTCTAAAGCAATTTAAAACTTATTATATGGATTTGGGAAAAATTGTAAAGTCAATTTAAATTTATTATAGCTCTGTAAGATAGAAATTGTACCTAAAATTAAAGACAATTTACCCTTCATTAGCAAATCTTTGGTGTGCACTAAAAATAAAATGTTCAAACATGTGGTCAAATCAAAGATGTCTATGAATACCACAAAAATCTAAATATACTTTAAATAATTTTAATAACGTGGATGATTGCACATAACAATTTCAAACAATATTTGTCAATGAATTAAACCTTTAAAATACTTCTCTGGAATTCATATAAAAATTGAACTAATCTACCCAGTATTTACTTCTTTAATGGTGTGAAGATGAACAGTAGTTAATCTGAAAACATAAATAACATATATAAATTATTCTGGGCTCTCTAGAATTCTTTTCTTAACAAGTATAAAAATTCTGAGAACTTTTGACTGTGCACAGAAAATAGTCAATCTCATCTTTTGTGGTGAATAATATTCACAAATCCAATTTTCTCTTTTCCTGTTTTCCATCTTATCCACAATCATCCATCATCACTCCTAGATTTCCTATATTTTTAGTAACTCTTTTATGTTAGTTTTGGAAAAATGATCCTATCTAGTGATTGATAAAGGTCATTCAGAAATGGTCCATATCCTGCCTCTTTTCATAAAATTGTTTTCCTCTCATTTATTAACCTGAACTTACACAAACCACCATAACCTTTTGCATTGTTATAACCTTGTCTTTTGCATTCTTATACTACACACAGTGCACATATCTGCTTTGAACTGTGTTGCTCTTAATTCAAGATTGCCCTTAAACTCTCTAAATTCTCCCTTACTCTTTATGCTTTTGGAAATCAGTTTCTAACTAAGGCAGATTGCTTCCCTAATTTTTGTCATTTATTCATATTTTTGGTGTATAAATTTTTTCTCTCTCCCTCTTTCTTCCGCCTCTCCCCACCAACATGCCACCCCCCCTCCCCCAAGACTCCTGGCTATTTCTCAGGCCTGTCTGTTATATTTTCTCATAATCCTTATTTCCTCCTCTATGGATATACCTCTCTTTCATCCTGTCTTCTTGAGGCACTTTTTTCTTTACTCCAGCCTTAATATATCTGTTTTCTTCCACATTCTTCATTCCTGTCGCAACCTGATATTTACATTTCTTTTTCTATTTTTTTTTTTTTTTGGGCTTTCTCATACCTTGTTCCCTCTCTTTTGTACTTAAGTGGCTTTTCAGCACTCAATATAACAGGGATTATTGTTACCAGCTCAGAAATGCCATTCATCCCCCCAAACAATGGAGGTATTAAATGCTGCCTTTTCTTGTGCTTTGGGTTGCTTTCATGTGTCTTCCCCACCTTTCTCCCCCCACAGTTACCCACAGTCCCTTCCTGAAAATGGTGTATTCCTTTCTTCCCACCTAAAATACTTTTCATAGAGAATGCACCCTGGCAATTTTTTGAGCCCCCGTTCTCTGTTGACTCATCTTCCTGCTGTATGTCTAGCACATACCCTGAGGTCCTCAGCCACTTACATCACGACTATGGACTAAGCACAATTAAGAAACTCCGCATTAAGAAATATGACCTTAGTTAATATGCTCTCACTTTTCATTTACTTTCCACAGGATGTTGCCACCAATCTTTAATACTTTTTTAATTCTGAGAAAATAATTACCTCAAAGCTTCTAGCAGCTCTTATTTTATTAGCAGAGGCATGTAACCCTTATCTACTTGAAGGCTCAAGTACCAAAACCTTCAGATCCCATAAGTAGTTGATATGCCGGCTTAGTAAACCGCTAAAGAGGTGTGATATATTTAATTTTTAAGAATAAAATGCTAATCTGATTTAAGTGTGAGGAGAAAAAAACGAAAAGGGAACAATGCAATAGTTCTAGTAATCCCACTATGTGAATCTCCACCATAAAACTCATTAGTTTTCCATACACTTAAAGTATGACTGACCAAAATTTAGTTACATACAACTTCTCAGAAATATATCTATTGCCTAAAACAAGGCAAACTCACACTTCTCTCCCACTAGCTACTTCAATTTTTGAATACTCTAGGTCCTCAAGCAAGCACACAAGCTCCCAAATTGTTCCACTAACTATAATTGCAGTTGGAATATATAGCAAACGGCATAAAGCCTCCAAAAACACTGGCCGAAGAATTCAACTCTAAAATATGTTTTCTTTACACCTTGCATGGCAGTTATTTCTCAGTTGGTACTTTGAGGGATCGTTTTTCTCTGCAAGACTAAGAACTAACAGAAACTTTTTTGTTTTGTTTACCAGTAAATTGCCTGAAATTAACTCAGCCCGAGGACATGTAATTAATAACTGTCAGCCCATGCAAGTAGCTCTGTGTTCTAATTAACTTGTGCTTTGATAATTTCCTAGCAAAGTACTTTCAAAGTGAGAGCTTTATCCTGTTAAAACGGATTAATTTGGGTTTTGCAGAGAGGACAGAAAGTCAAAGCTCAAAGGCTTTCTCCTACCCTCTTCCCACTCCTGTACTGCCCAGGTTAAATCATCCAATTTATCTGTGGTTCATATTTTTATTTAAAAAATCAAGATATATGATATATGAAGGCTGCCAAAGCATTATGGCAATAACAAGTTTGCATTAAAAACACCAACACATACATTAAAGAAGACAAAATAAAGACTACAAAGTAATCAATACTGCTACACCCATTTCCCCTCAGACACAAATCAGTAACCTAGCTTCTAGGGCTCTTGCAAACAAAAGAGATATATATTTTAAGTGCTCTGCAATCTGAAAAAACTCATTTATCTAGAAACTTCACTTATATAGAATGAAACTATGAACCAAAAAGGAAGCAAATGTAATCTGACATCTCAGAGTTCACATCCAATTCACTAATGATAATATTGTTTCTCCTTTTAAAAAAGCATGTCTCCTAGTTTCAAATTATTTTCTTAGAAAATGGATTCTATTTTGCAAAATTCATGGTCGAATTTTTTTCATGATTTGCTCATCAATAACATCAATATGCAAAAGGTTGGGAGTTAATTACCAAATCATTGTTTGGGGACTAAAACTTATTGTTAACAAGAAAACAAATGTGTGTGTTAGTAGTAAACTGAAAATTCATGATCAGTTCAAGAAATCTTTCTATAAAAAAACTAATTTGTTAAAAACTAATTTTTATTAAAACATATGCTCCAATGCCCTAAATTACAACATCATATACTTTTCTAAAGAACTCAGAAACTAGAAAAATGTTATTCAGGTACAGCAGCCCTACAAACAAAACAAAAGTCAAACAACGATAATTAAAAATCTAAGTAAGTACATCAAAAAATAAATAAAAACATATATAAATAAATGTCTCACTTATTAATCTGAATGGCATCTACCCATGTTACATATAAAATACCAACATGTGTATTCCTATAATAGTTTCAAAATAAGATATTTGCTTAAGTTTTAAAAACTTTTGACATGGATGGTATCACATAGTATTAATTAAAAATTCAAAGTTATAGTTTATAGTAACTCCCTCCTCTCTGCTTTGACTTGCATTTTTTTTTCATGTAAGGTACAGTAATAAGAACTATGTTTTGAAGATGCAACCTTGATATTTCCAAAGACGTATAAAAATTAATGCAGCTTATTTTATTACTGCCTGAATGAATACCACATCCTGATGAAATGGCATAACATCCTTCCTCAATGATTTTTTTTTGCATTATTATCTGCTGGGAAATGTAGTCATACTTCCCTGCTCTTGAGAGCAATTTGAACTTTAATGAGGAAAAAAGTAAAATGTCAAAAGTAATTGTCAAAAGAAAATGAACTTTTCCTTTGTTGATCCTATATGGATGGCCACTTGCATCTAGACAAGTTTGGAAAGACATGCATTTTTTACTTTAAAAGCAATGAAGTCAGAAAAGAAAACCCTCAGTATAAGAGCTAGTCAGAAAATCACATTCAGCATTTCACAGAATTGGTTCTCCACCTTTAAATGAGAATATACCAACCAAAATCACCACATCAGAGTACAGAGGTACTGATTTCATGTTCTTAAATATAAGGATTAAGCAAAAGCAGAAAACAGTTTTATGTTAGGAGAAAATATCTGAGTCTATTTGTGAATTTTATATGTCAACATAATCCAGTGGCACCTGCTTATGCAGAAAATCTACTACCAATAAACACTTAATCTTTTGAACTTAAGAAACAAGGGGAAACGGAAAGCACCACTGGGTAAAAGATGATGTAGCTCAAATGCATAAGGTAGAAGAGTCCTACTTTTGAAAAGAGGTCAGAAGATCTCTTCTCCCCTGACTGTAACCTAGTTGAATGCACAGAATATGCTCTTGTTTTCATTACATTTAGCATAGAGCCTGGTATTTAGTAAGTCTTCAAAAGACGTTTGTATGATTGCACTGAATAACAAATTCAAAATGAATTTCAATAATTTTAAAAATATGCACAATTTTGTTACCAAAAATGCAACTGTTAAACATTTACTGTCAAGCTTTATTGTGACATGACATAGCTTGAAAACACTCTGTAACACACACCTTCTGTGTAGTATGAGATTTGAATCTCATAAAATCAAAATGTGGATAAAATTCTACCTGTGGTGTTGCAAATGATAAGACGTGATTGGCAAAGTCTTTAATGTTCTACTTCCTAATGGCCCATCTGTGTACCTTGACTAGTGTTCGATGTCATGTAAGAAATCTCCCTTGATTATTCCTACTCAATAATCACTCTTAATGATATCTGTGTTTCAATTTTTCATTCAAAGTGAGTGTAAAATACATTTAAGCAGACATGTAAAGAGTGATAAAATCCAATTCTACTTTTCATGGTTCAGGGATTCATTATCAACAGTCAATAGAAGATAATACTACCCTCATTACTAGATTGCCAAGGTGATTATCATTAAGAATAGATTACAAATGGAAAATACCTTGCATATATTAGGTGTTATATAAATATTTGTGGAACAAAGAAATGAATGATAAATTTATATTTTAATTATGGTTATATTTACTTTGTAATTACTATTATTTCACTATTATAGTATACCATAATCTCTTCAAATATCAATTTTGAAAGTCATAAAATTCTATAAAACAATCTTATTTCCTAGCATAAGCTTAACCTGTAATACACTTCAAACTCAAGAACAAGAAGATTGTAAAATATGGTGATCATATATTAATCTTCTCACATCTACTTATACTTCTGTAAAAATTTTCCAGGTAGCATTATACAAGTTTGAATACAAAATTAAAATAAAGAATCTCAGTCCTTTTACCATTATTATCCTCATGGAGGTATACAATTTATCATTGCAACATTATAATTTGTGAACAACACATGGTTTAAACATTACCCTGTGTTGTTTACAAGAAATGACATGAGAAAAGTTCTTGCATTTCAAAATATTTAAATTTCAAAATATTACTGCTTTGTTCTACCTTGAGGAGTTTAACTATAACAGTTCCGCTGTGTTCAGAGAGAGTCCTCAGTTCATTGATTACAACCAGCTGATCAATCTTCTATCCCAACGAAATCAATCATGGTGACAGTTGCCACTATGGCCTCCTCCCTGTATTTTCCAAGCATGGAGGAGGACAAGTGAGCACCTGTCTCCTAGATTTTAGATTGAAAATATTACCCGAACAAACCAGGATTCTTTATACTATGGCAGAATACAACCTTCTGAAAAAGGCCTGGAGTACCCTAATGAACACGTCCATGCATGGATCATGTTTTCCTTTAAGAAACAAATTCCTCAAAGAATTTGTCAATGAAATTTAGCAATCTTTACAATTTAATCATCAGTAAATGGCATTTGAAATATTTATTTCACATAGTTTTGTCACATAAATAGAAATCAAAAAAATTTGATTGAAATATTTATACAACTACTTTTTATAACAAGAGAAGCTACTTATTTTTCGTTTCATAACACAAATAATGTACCAAATAAAATTTTAATTATGGAGATGCTCAAGCAAAAACAAAACCAGAAATATTAAAGATCATTAAGGATATTCATACTTCCCATAAAACATTACTGAAACAGTTGACAAAGTAAGTATCATACAATGGCCAAAAACATTTTACAAATTATCACTATAAAAGGCATAAAGTTGTACGAGGATTCCATTTACAACATATTTGATGTATATGCTTACTAACCTGAAGGCCCTGCTAAAATAACATCTCATGCCTCTGCATTTCAAAGATGGACAGTGAGCGATGCTGTTAAATCCCTATTTGAAGGTATTCGAGCTGACAGACCTTGTTTTTAAATTATGAATTTCTATACTGTGTTGAACTCTCAGGCTATTTTGTTGCCCCCTCTCAACTTATTTTCAATACATTGTCCAGGGCATGAGTGGGTTTACATTAGCTCATCTGTTAGGGCACTCCCTGTTTCTAGAACTCTATAAACAGGTTTGTTTGGAAAAATCAGTGAAGCATTCCATTTAGCCTGTCATTTCTTTCTACATCAAACAGAAAAAGTTATCTATAACTTTGTTGTAGATCCCAGGCAGCAACCCTGAACCACAATGGGTGCAGATCTAACTTCTTACTATTTTTTCTGCCCCAGAAAAGTTTCATAGCTCATCAGGAAGAAAGGGAATACCCGCCATCCTGTAGATCTCAATTCAGCTTCCTTTCTTTTTGTTCTTACACTGACTCTCCCTTAACTAATCTTGGCTTTTCTTCAATTGCAAATAAAAGAAGCCTCACCACCGCCTTTTTGAAAACAAGTTTGCCTTGCCCAATGTCTTGGCTTTTCAGGTTTTCTAAAGCTGATTACCTCCTCCCATGACCCCTTGCAATGGCTCTGTAAGGTGTCACTGATCTCTAGAAGTTCTGGGATGAGGCCTAGAATTTGGATCATGCTCTTATTTTGCCAGAACAATGATTAAACACAAACACATACACACGCACACACACGATGAGTAGAAGTTTGAATTGTGTTTGTCTCTAGACCCTGAAATAATTGAGCTCGTTTTCAAAATAAATAATCAACTTTCAAATTTGGTCTTTATTTTACACATGCACTTAGTCAGAGATGTCTGCAACTTCGTATTTCAGCACATTGTCAAGCGATTCCACATGCTTTTTGCTTTTCCTCTTCCTATTTCTCCCCTCTTAGTCACAAGTTTTCAAAGTTTTAAGTGCTTTATAAATTGAGGGGGCAGAATATTCTAACATGACTGACAGAAGAAAACAAAGATTGATTTATAATTCTGGTGCAGTGTATTTGAAAAGACAGATTCTCAATCATTTATTTACAACTCTATTTCTAGCTCTTATCAGTTTTCAGATGTTCGTATCTCTGATTTAATACTGTATGTAGTTACCTCAGTACATTTGCAGATTTAAATGTCCAGGAGTATGTATTTCTGAAGAAAATACACTGAAAGTTTAAAAATTTCAATGGGACTGTGGAAAGCTAGTAGAAATTTCTTAATACCTGGAACTTGCTTTTTGAATTATTATTAGTAAAAGGTACAGACTAAGAATATTTTCCTGAAAGAACTTCAGTTTCCCTGCCAATGTTTAAGCACACCAAGAGTAAGAGAAAACTCCTTGTAGCAGTGTTTATAAGCACTCTGTGTATGAAAGTGCAATATGGAGAAAATAAATACCCTTAGATTTAAATTTCAAGTATTTGCTTTCCTTGTAGCACTCATTTATGATCAAACATCTATATATAGCCCCTATTTTTTTTTACTTCTAGTTTTCATTCAACAAGTCTTTGTAAAATCTTGAATTCTCCCCATCTCATCCCCTACCACTTGCTCTGTGACTACTAACATCAATATGAAAAGCAAACATTAGTCAAAGGCAGACTTCCAGCTGGATTTAAATATATCCTGGCACTTTTACCAAAAAAAAGTCTGTCTCTGTTTTTTGATACGCGACAAAGGTAAATGATCTAAGTATCAACTTAAACATTGTTTACATTAGAACTTGTATTTTGCATCTACTATATTAAGAAGTCTCCAGATTTATTTATGGATAAACATATAACTACTTTGATCATACCACAAGTACAGAATAAATAATAGACATGCAAAAATAATTTTCTCTTGCTCCTCAGATTCCTTTTAGGCTAGATCTAGCAACAACTTCTCCAGTTAATGGAGGGGAGGATCTGTGTATATTATCAAAAGTGATGTGTAATCCATTCTGACATTTTAGGGCCACTTTCCCCACTCCCTGCAATAGGAAAACCTGCCCAGGGAAGTCGGCCTGCAGCCTTGAACCAGCTGGATTCACAGAAGACATCTCAGTTTCTTTGAGTTGGTAGAGTGCCTTGCTGTTCAGTTGCTATAACTCCACTTCACAGAGCATGATCCCTCCAGTTAGGTGATTAGCACTGAGAACAAGAGCAAGATTCCTGAGATTGGGGTGGTAAAACAAATGGGGAACTGGTCTCAGTTGTGAGAAGGGACAAGGGAGACCGCTGCACAGCATTCATGCTTCCCAGCTGAGTTGTTGTAGCCTCAGTTATCTGTAGCATAATGTCAATTTTCATGCTCAGAATATATACAATGCCAGCTTCTCCTGGCAGAGTCCCCTACCATTATGGGGTGCGTCCCTATCACAGGGAATGAAAATATGGTCCTAATCCAGTCAGGAAATAAAAAGTACTTGAAAGGAGAATTTTCAATTCAATTTAACACAACAAATATTTGTTGGCTTGGGGTCATTTACCTGCAGAAATTTTTTTTATATAGAAGCACATCATCCCAAACGCTACTACTATGTCACTGGAAATATTGGTGACAAAAGTGACAGCCATAAAAATTAGAGCAGGAAAGGAATTTACAAGATCATTTACATAGTTCTTAGTGGAGAGCCTTGTACAAAGTAATCTCACTATAAAATACTTGTGAATGGATGAATCCAGTTCAGTCCCTTATTTTACAGATCAAGAAACCAAAGCCAAAGGGAAGAAATGATTTACTTAATAACATAAAGTTAGCCAGTGGCAGAGCCAGGACTAGAGACCAGAATTTCTGAGTCCTCACCTATTATTCTTTCCACCATAGCCTTCTTTGTACTCAGTCATTCCCACTGTTGATTGATCAGGTGTGGACTATATTCATCTCCATTCCTAAAACTGCCCATGTGACCTCATGCCTACAATGTTGTTTAGTACAGCAACTTCATTAAACTATTGTTAACTACTCTAGTCCATGTCCATTTATCTCTTCTCTGAATTTTCATAGTGCTTACTGGCTGTACCACAAATTGAGGCTTTTAATACAAAAATTACAGATTATTTTGCAATGACTTTATGTATATATCTTGTGTCATTAATAAGTTTTGTATGCTCCTCCAAGTAAGGGACATTTGTTTAGAGTTCTTTATGTATGTCAACATGTAACACTTAGGTTTATATATGGGTGCGTCAGAATAAGCATGTAATTTAGCATCCAAATTAGGACACTTTTGAGAGTCAAAAAATTATTATTGGCATATATGCAATAAGTATAAACTGTGACTGTCCTGGGATAACTATTAATAGAATGTATGGTCACCCTAAGCAAAGTTGACTTGCTCAATGAGTTAAATTAGAATCATTCCATTGATGATTGTACAGTTGTCCAACTATGCGATCTTGTT
This sequence comes from Daubentonia madagascariensis, assembly GCA_023783475.1. Lineage (NCBI taxonomy): Eukaryota > Metazoa > Chordata > Mammalia > Primates > Daubentoniidae > Daubentonia > Daubentonia madagascariensis. Next base: position 1,226,258 of record JAKFHU010002421.1, read on the forward strand.
TACAATTTACCCATTACAATGAGTGGGATTATTTCTAAAACAGTAATCACTGAAAACTCATGATAAATTGTGGAATTCTATTTGCTGAACTTTTATATGTGTGTGTAATTTGTTTAAAAGTTATTATGAATATTTCCACAAAGTATTCATTTGTTGCCTTACTTTTTAAAGCTATAAGGATAAAGTTAAATGCAAAATGTTTGTTGGCCCAGTTTTAATCATTCCAATACTGAAAATATGGTTGAGAGCAAAAAAATTGGCATTGTCTCTAATGCCTTCCTGATGGTGACATATGAAATCTGATGGTTTTCTACATGGGGTGAGTGAGGGGGAGAATACTGTTAGAACTTAAGGATAAAAAGGCCCAAATTTGGAGTTTAAAAATAGATTTAAATTTAAACACCCTATTCAAAAAGTATGAAGGTATGAAGACACATACCATGATTTTTAATTTCTTTTAGGATAAATTATGGAAGAATTAGTGAAGGAAACAAGTAAAGTTTATGATAAACTCATATACAACTAATGACTAAGATTTTATAGCATTTGCCTACCATCATACTATCTCTCTCCCAAGAGAGAGATGATGCCCTTGAACATAGTAACTTAATGAAATACATCTTTACATTGATTTTGGTTAAGAAATAATCAAATAAGTTTCTCTTGACACAATTTTCATGATATCAAAATAATATATATTTGTATGTTCAAATATTTACCAAAGGTTCAGAAATCCCAGACAGAATAGTCCATAGATTCAATTTATTAATATTGCTAAATTAGAGGTTTAATGATAAAAATACCCTGCAGCGGAATGAATTTGAAGCACTTGAACAATGGCACTTAGGCTATCTGCTCCAGATAGAAATTTGCTATCTTGACAGTGACAAAGGACAAATAGGCTATATATATACTTCAAGATGGTAAGTAAATGCAACAAGGGAAGAAACATTTCTTAGACAACTTGCTTTTTCTGTTGAATACTACATTCTATACTAATAAACACTTCATTCAACTACAGGCAGATGTTTGTATCAAAGAGAATTCACAGTCTTTACACAAAAACTGTTTTATATTCTGAGAATATCTAAATAATCATACTTTTCCATCCTGAAAGTTCCAAATGAAATTAAAGTACACCAGCAAAAAAAAAAAAAAAGCAAAAGTAATTACAAGGGAAACAGAATAGCATGCTGCCCTTAGAAAAAATGCTGAGAAAAAGACATTGTGTTGACAGATTCTCACCTACCCACATGGACCTCTAACACAAGCCCCAAGACTATACTATTTTAAGAAGTTAAGTTTTAGAAATCTATTTAAAAGACTGCCTTCTCATATCTTGTTATTGGTGGAATATTTGTGTCTATGGCTGGTGAGTAGGGAGATATTCAAATAGCATTTATTCTGTATTAAAATAATAAAGGGAAAATAATAAAACTCTATATCATTATACACAGTTATTTGCAAGGTTGGTAGGTCATGTGAGCATTCTATCTTGCCATATTTCTAAGGAAAAAGATATTTATTTTCATTTAAAAAGGAGGCAAGTCTCTGGAACCTCAAAACATGGAGGTTTATATAAAGGCACATGGCCCATCTTCTACTTTCATTTCTTATCACCCACATACTTCCTTTTATCCTTGGTCAATAATAAATAAAGGTGATAGTTGAAAGAATAATAATTTTAAAAGTATATACTTAAATGTTATATAGAGAAGTCATTATCTTTATCCTCACCAATTGTCAGGAAAAACGTGTCAGTTTTTTTACTGGATTGTATATATCAATCAATGTGTATTTCTTTAGATATATATTTTTCATGAATATATTTTGTCTCAATTGTCTGAAAATAATAATATTATAAATGAGACGCAAGTTATGTACATTCTCTTATAATATTGATCTAATTATCATAACATAAATATGACCTGGGGTTAAACTTATGAGCCCTGTGTCTTTTCTGGCAGAGGACCCCTAAAGACATTTCCTAGGCAAGTTTAACATCTAAAATGTTAACATAAGTGTGAGATCTTCCTTCAAAATAATTATTTTTCACTTAAACAACTTAACATGGATTCTTCTTTCACAAACTCATCTTTTCTAGATTTTAAATGAGTTTTCAGTTTATATTTTATTTACCAGATAAAACAGTGCTTTATTTTATATGGTGCTAAAACTATGGCATTCAATTTTCTAGAGCTTTCTTCTAGCTCTGGTTACAAAAATTGATGACTGACTTCATAGATAACTTACATGAATTTACCCAGCAATAATTATTTATTGAACTCCTACTTTATGAAAGGCACTAGGCTAGATCCAGTAGTAAGTACTAAGAATGTATGAGAAGATAGACTCCCTGCTTTCAAAGAGTTTGCCAATTAGCTAATAAGTTAACAAGATAAATGAATTCAAAAAAAATGAGAAATTGATCATCGCCAAACTATGTGGTAAAGGGAGAGATTAGCGGGGACTTGAGTATTCGAAGGTATTATAAAGGAAAGAAGGGCTAGGGTTGAACCTTGAATGTAGCTCTAACTTGTAAGAAATAATTGGAAAGGAAATTCTGTCAGCACTAGGTCTAAGCCTCCTGTTTGTGTACAGGGAATGAAGAGGCTGGGGAAGGCTAGTTTGTCAGGAAGCTAGTAGGAATGTGAGGCAAAAATATGGGAGCCAACATCTGCAAGATAATTATAATCTCATTTTCATCACATCAAAAAGAGAAAGCCACTTATTCTCTCTGTCCTACCAACACTTAATGAGCAATTTGCCAGGAAAGTTAAATGGGTTTATCTCATCATGTAATCACCGTGACAATCTTAGATTATTCCAGTAGTGTCAATCTTATTTTATGGACTAGGACACTGAGTCTAAGAGGGGTTAATGTAAATTGCTAAGAGTTTTACGCTAGTAATGATGATGATAATGTAATAGCAAGGATAACATTTACTGAGTACCTGCTGTTAACCTGGTATGGACATAGTCACCTTTTTCTAGTAATAGCAGTCACTGAGCTGCTTCATTTTTCTCTCCACTCCCTCATTTTTCTTAGGCAGGGTCACAGGACCCAGGAGATATGTACCCACCTGCATGCAGGAGTAGTCCACAGTGTGACTCTCCCAGCTTTCGGAGGGATTTGCTTTTGCACTGCTCGATGCCCAGTTGGTCAAGGGGGAGCCCAATGGGTCACTTGCCAGTGCTGTAGACAACAGAGCTGGGGTCGGGACCCTGTGCTCTGTGCAGAGGAACAAGCTTGGAGGAGGGGTGGGTGGGAGACCAGAAACATCTCAGAATCCACTGCCTCATTCACTCAGTAAGGCGACTGCAAGCGTGGGTCAACTTCAGGGGAAGGAAATGTGAGTTTAGAATCAGGCAGGTCTGGGTTCAGAATCCCAGCTTTGTCACTGGCTAGCTATGGGACTTTGGAAAGCTCATTCAAGCCCTTGTGGTCTCTGTTTCCTCATATTAAATGGGATCAGTAATAACTACTTCATTGGCTGTTGTGAGAATTAAAAGAAAGAACTTGCAAAGAGTCCAGTCCAGTACCTGACATTAGTTGTTGTTCAATAAATAATAGCTATTGTCATAACTAAATATCTCCCCACTCGCCAATGGAAATTCTCTTTCCCTTTTTCAAATTAACATTTGTGAAGAAACTGGTTAAAATTTTTTGGAATTTTTTAAAATTAATTCCAAATTTTGGAATTTTTTTAAGTTAATAGTTCTACACTTTTCTACTCTTCTTATAATTTCCCCTTACAAAAGCAAAGTTGCTTTATACCTAATTGTTTACATTGGCTTATATGTTGAATGACTATTTTAAATTGCCTAATATTTCCTGATAAGAATTTGTAGATCATTATCCTTGAATTATGTGAAAGACAATGATACACCTTTCCCGTGCATCTGGAAGGAACTCACATTCTCCCAAATGTACAAAACAGAAAATTATCCATTGGGTGTAGCTCCCATTCTTTCTCTTGGTTATGATTGAGAATATGCCACTTGCAGCAGCCATTGGCAAATGATCATTACTTCTTTCTCCATTTTCTGCCTCATTAAGTCAGCAAATATTCATTGATAAAATTTTATGAACCAAGCACTACTCTAAATTAGTAGTGTTCCCATAAAAACAAGCCTTTCTCTATACCCTTTCTACTTTTTCCCTAGGCTGGTATGCTGCCTTACCAAATGATTCCCATTTGGGTGCTCAGCCATCCTCAAATTCTAAGAATAGTCTGGCCTCAAGAGCACAGAACTGGATTAATTATAACCCTTGGTGTGTGAATCACCATTATTATCTCTCCACACATGGCTCCATGGATATAATTAATTATTTAAATATTAAAACAATACATTGTATACACACTGTGAATATTCAATTTTGGGAAATAATACCAACTTTTTCCTAAGTAGTTGTACAAGTTTATACTCCTGCCAGCAATGTGTAAGAAGTTGGTTCACATTCCCATAAATGCTTGGTTCTTTCAAACTTTTAAAATTTTATCAATACAATGGGTATAAAATGTTCCATTTCTTTCTTGCCTGCCCTTCCTGTATGAGGAAGTTTCATTCCCAAAGCTGAGGTTTGGAACTTTTCCCAAACACTTGAAACAGAATGAAATCAAACACCAGAACTTTCTCAGCGAAATGAGAAGTACAGGTGATATTCTAGGGCTAAAGGTTTTAAGAAATGAGAAGGAAGAAAAACAGTGTAAAAGTAAGCATTACCCAAGTCAGGGGTAGGGAAAAAAATAGTACTCCAGTAATCAAAGTGCGTAGGCTTTTCTGTGACTCACAAAAGGACATATTATCCTGCCTAAAATTCTAGAATAATAGGAAATTGAAGGGAAAATATGAATTAACCCTTGTCTCTGTTTTTCCAATGAAGGAGACCTATTTCCAAACTGTTGGGTAACCAGTTAGAATATAGATACTTTCTAGAATGTGTAGACCATGATAAATATAAATACAAAAAAATGGAAAATAACATGTGACTAATTGTTTATTAGTTGTGGGTTTTAATAGTTTACATTTCCTTTAGAAGGCCATTCATTTATGAAGTTGTGGTTCCATCTAAGTCATTATTCAGAACAATACATGTTTGCTACTCCACAGTATTGAAAAACAGTTGCAGTTCCCCAAATAATTGTTTTATATGTAAGTGTGATTACAACAGCCTCAATACTAAATTATATCATCACTTTCAATATGCATACACATCAAAATGCAATGTTGTAGTAGAGATAATTCACCTACAAGAAATTCAGCCAAGGTGTTTACTTTATTAGTGCCTGTCATTCTATCTCTACCTTTGGTGATGTGCCACTATTCTAATTATATCTAACCACGTCCCAATAAAATTATGTACATGCCTAATACTATTTGCAACAAATATCATTCAATGCCTTTTGTTTGGAGGACTGAAATTTAAGAGGAGCATGTCTAAACAAACAACAGTTCCTTGATATAAGGATATCGAAAATTAGAGACTCCTGCCTTTCTTAGACATAAAACAGATAATACTTAAACACCATTCCTAAAAAGGAGAGCAAATTCACTTTATTTAAACATTTACATCAAATTTTTGATATGTCAAGCATTAGAAAAACATTTCTGCTGACAAGTAACTACTAGCCTTATAAAATCTTGATATTATAGGTCATGAGTAATTGATTCAGATCAGTGGACTAAAATTGTTTTGAGACTCTAATAGACATTCAGATTTTGACCTTCAGTCTTCAATGCTGTGAGGGTGAGTTACTGGCCATTGCACTCTTTAAGAAGTAGATTTATAAGCTTTACTTTCAGATCCTATGATCTAATGATAAAGTTCTCGATCATGGTCAATACAGATTTTTTCTCCAGAAAGCTCTATTTGACAGAAAAACAAAATGTCTCTCTTTTGCTTGCTTTTGCTATATCCTTGTCAAAAAACTATTTGGTCAACCAGCAAATATATATGGAGTGGCTACCACATACTAATGTGAGGGCCTTGATAGGGCATAAAAAGAAAAATAGACTGCTAAATGAGGTGGAAGAGATAGTGATGGAAAATAGGCACATAATTCATCACAACTGATAAGCACACTTCCTGAAGGATCTTCCACTGAAATGCAAGCTGCATAGATTCCTCACCTTTTTGTTCATGTATAATCCTTATTGCTTAGAGCACATTATTCTACCTTTTTTTTTGTTTTATATTAATTAATTTTATCTCACCAATAACATTGTGAGTCAGCAGTCAGACATCTTGGTCAATACTTATCTGCAACCCTACTAATACCTGGCATAGTGCTGATCACATAACACCTCTCCATAATTATTTTAGTGAATTAATCTAATATTCAAGGGTATATCATTCAGATACCTTAGTCTGCTCCTTCTTTATAGAAACAAATAGAAGAAAGGGAAAAAGATGACATTCAATGTATCAACATCAACTACTAGTTCTGGACTCTTCTATCAGTCAGATGTTTACAGCAAATTGTGTGAAAACTTCTGAATAATTTAGAGCCATAAACGGCATCCTTTCCCCTATGACAGGGGTATTTTGATATGTTCATTGCAGTGTTTTGCTTTTTAAAAACTAGGTTACATCATTTTTAGTTCTAATGCAAACTTAATGCATTATCTATTAATATGAAGAGTCAAAAATAATGTGCTTGGATTTATATAATTTTCCCAAAAAATAAACTGAGAACTTTATGTTCTCTGGGGCATGATATCATAAAGTATAACGAAGACAGAGCTGCTGGATCTGTCTTCTGCCAACTACTACTATCCTAATTGCCACTGACCTTCCCCTGAAGGCTTTAGAAAGCCTTGCTATCCTTTTCTCTTCCTGTAATTCAGTGAACATCCCTTCTCACAGGTATAACTTTGCCATAGAGAATCTCAAGCAGTGAATTGTGAGACAGGACTAAAAAAATTGTTTTTGAATGTCAGAATTCAATGCTGGATAGCAATGACACCAAGGAGAATTATCTGGGAACAGGTCATGGATTATAATGCAAGGTACACAGAAACTAGATACAAGTCATATGAATTCCTTCCATTTCATTTGCTTTAGTGCCTCCCTTGGGAATCTAACATATAAATCAATTCCCTAAACCTGTGAATACTGAGAAGGGATGAACTCAATTCAACTTTTCCCAAAAGATTGTCTAGATAGTAGATAGAATATTAAATGGATTATCAGTTTTTAAAAGTTGTAACCTGGAAAAACTTTCACCACACCAGAGTCCAAAACTCCTGAAAACTACCCAAGCATGGCATGACTCTGTAGCCACCTGGTGGTAGGAGATGTTTGTTGCAGGTGTAATAATTGGAGAGCACAATACCAAAGCATCCAAACTATGAGACAAAGATGAGAGATGCAGTCCCATATTTCTAAGCATTTACAGGAGTTCCCCTTTGGAAGAGCTACTATAAATATGATTAAAACCCCCTAATCACCACCTACCTCTTACCATCTTCTCCACGTTGCTCTCACCTTACCTGTCCCACCTTATTGCCTATTACTGAGTATAACCCAATAAGGTCACAGGCCCTGTTGGCCCTGTCTTATTCAATGCTCATTGTCGTCCAAGCTTTTCAAGAAGCTCTCCCTACCCCAACACACATTTGAAATACTCTTCCTTCCAAATTCTAAATTCAACTCTGTCTTCAGTGTTGATCTCAGGAGCCACTTCTTACCCTCAATTACAACACAAGCTAGTCTTACCCTTTCTTCACTTGTTTTTCCCTCATTGGCCTTAGAGCTTTCTTTCTCTGAGTTATCTTTCCAATGATAAGCTCTCAAATAAACATTTTCCCCATAGAATTACTCTCTTTACAAAGAGTATTTCCTAGCTCTGCCTTTATTTGACAAATTTGGAAAAGACCCTAAAATATCAGGTTTATTTAGCACACTAGAGACACTTGGTCATTTTTTTTTTCCTTTTAGAATCAGAATTTACTGTTAGCCAATAACATAAAGATCTGTTTGTAAACTGAAAATTTGGCTTATGCTTTAAAGGCGTGAGGAGTGCCAGAAGTCATCAAAGTGAATTTTAAATGAAGAGAAGCACCAAGGAACAAACAATGTAAGGAAGTTGTGCTGCATTTAAATGTTAGCACATCAAGTACCGAAATCAATTTTAAATATAATTTTGAAAAATAAGGTGTAATAAAGACTAATTCATTTGTGCACCTAGGAGAACATGATGTGATTTGTTAAAATGAATTTGCAGAGATAAGTACATATCCAATTTAAAGGAAGCTTTCTTTGCAGAAATCTAAAGATATAAAGATAATAAATAATAATGGAAATGAGTCATTGATTCACTCTTTCATCCAATATTTATTGAACGCGTTTATTAAGCGCTTCTGCACTATTGATAAACATTGTTTCAACTATTAAAAGACAACTTTTGAACTGGGACACAGATGAATGAGTTAGACTATTTTAATAGCATTATGAATAATACTAGTTTGTCAAATCCACAAATATTAAAAAATTATCTTAGTTTAAGCCCCTAAAGAGACAAATTATAGGAAGATAGCAAAAGGAAGTAGTAGATGGGGTAGAAAAGACTCAGAAACTTTGAAGTACATTCTGAGTATTTCAGCCGTAAACTCTTTTAACTTCCTGATTGCAGTCACTTTTACCAAAGTCATTTTCTAGTCAAACATTGTTTTCTGAAGATAAACGTCAGGTTCGTTACCCAGGGGCATGCTGCTAAATAGCTGAAAGTATCAATATTCATTGTCTTTTTTGGTCTTTTTAAAAATAAAAGGCATCCTTCAAGAGAAAATTTATAGGGTTTTGAACTTTACTAAGTGGCTTGCATATGCTAGAAACTTTAAGTGGATCATTTCATGTAATTTCTCTGACAAACTTATATTATACTGACTTCCATGTTATGGTTGAGGTAAGTAAGGCTTAGAGGAGCTAAGTAAATGGCGATTATTATAATGACAATAATAGTAAGAAAACAACAATAGTTGATATCTGTTTAGCATCTGCTGTGTGTTAGGTACTTAATTACCAGATTGACACATCAGCAGTTTCTCTTAGCAAGTCCACAGGACTCAGGGACTTTGGATAACTCACTTAAGCCCTCTCAGCCTCATATGTTAAGTATGGGTAATAATAACCACTTTCCTTGGAATGTGGTGAAAATGAAAGGAAATAGTTTGTAGAATGCCCAGCATAGTGCCTGGCATTGAGCAGATGCTCAATACATGATAGTTTATAACTATACATAACACCTCTCCTCATTTGGTGGGAAACCTGGTCACAGATCCTCCCAATGTTTAAAAAAAAAAACCCTGTAAGTTTCCTATGTTTAGATTTGCTACTCTTCCTAACTTTCATTAATAAAACGATGATGCTGCGTTTTCTCTCATGGTTAGCCAGTATTTAAGAATCACCTAAAATTTTCTGACCAAAACTTGTAGATAATTGCTTTGGATTTGATCAAAGCCAGAGACAAATCTTACCTGTCCATATGGAAGGTAAACTAGCATCCGCCCTGTTGTGGAAAAGCAGAAACTCTCCCTTTGCTCTGCCTCCCATTTTTTACCCCTGGGTTACTACTAAGTCACATCTACTGGTAGGTGTATTGCCTATTTGAGGGGAGATCTGGATAAATTAGGCTCCCAACCCTTTCTTTCCTTGTCTATTAAATGGTGGTTAAAATTCACTACTTATTAGATTGTCAAGAGAATTTTTAAAAATTCATGCCTTGTATATAACAGGTTTTCAGCAAATCTCAATCACATCCAGCAATCCAATGAAGCACAACCTCCAAAACAACTGGACAAAGTCCTTTGGAGGGAAAGGGTTGGGAATGAGATGGGAAATGGACACAGAATTGGAGGAAGAGAGTTCCAAAAAGCATTGGATTGTGTTAATTATGTACTTGTTATTCCATCTTTCACAATTTCAAACTCTGGTGTTTTTTTGTAATATTCCATCATTTCACTTCACTGCCACCTCCAGAGAACTAATAGAAACATCTTCTATAAAAGCTATATGCTCATTTTACCTCTCAGCCTGTATGTCTACTCTATAGCTCATCATCAAAGTCGGTCAGACATGGAGGCATTTGTAGAGACCATTTCAATCCTCAGTTCTTAGCTTTCCTTTTTAATCTGCTGTGTGCTTTGTAACAATGGAAAAGCGGCTTGACGGGTTGCTCTGCCTGGCTATATGATACCTATTCCACATTTCATCAATGAATTTGCAAACCCTGATCACTTATATGAATGCTTGCACAAAGCTTTCATTTGAGAACAAATGAGAACAAATGAAAGCTTTCGGAGAGTCGTGACCTTTCAAATGTAGTCCTTCCTGCCTTCCTCAATCATTTCTATTCTTTCTCCCTCCCGGTAGACCAGTCCTCTCTTGAAATTCCGAAATGTGGAACTTAATAGCACCCCCCGCTGCTCATTCTGCATGCTTGCTTGGCATCACTATTCACTGAAGTTTAAAACTATTTAAATATGCCTTTAAGGGATTGCCATTTCATTGAGCCTTCTCAACCCAAAAGGGCTTGTTTGTCTCATGCCACACCCTGATGCTTTCTGGGTTTGGAGAACACGCCAATACTGTTGCTTGCCTTTATCTTTGCCTTTCACTTCCTCCCACTTGTCTGTCCAGAAAAGCCTTACTTCTTCAGGTCCCAGCTCAACTGTTATCTTTTCTACAGAGCCTACCCTTACCCCCACACCCACTCCAGCCTCTGGTAAAGTTATCCACTGGGACTTTATGCTCTAGCAGTGTGGTTAGTCAGCTGCAGACTGTTTTTGTATGGCCCACGAGCTAAGAATGGTGTTTACCTTTTGATATGGTTGGAAAAAACAAAAGATAAATAATACATCATGATATGTAAAAATTGTAGGAAATTCAAATTTCAGTGTTCATAAAGTTTTATAGGAACCAAGCCCCACCTGTTCACTTATGCGTTGTCTGGGGCTGACCTACAGCTACAATGGCAGAGCTGAGTAGTTGCAACAGAGTCCATGTGGTCCACATAATGAAAAATACTTATTATCTGGCTTTTTACAGAAAAAGTTTGTCGACCCTGGAGTCAACAAATGGAATCTGTAGTTCCATTACCTTGCTACTCCAAGTGTAGTCCCTGGACACCTGGGAGCTTGTTAGAAACATAGAATCTCAGAGCCCTCCCCAGACCTACTTAATCAGAACCTGCAGCTTAATAGGATCTCCAGACGATTTGACCCACACAATAAGGTGTGGAAAACACCAGTCTAGCACTTATCATGCTGTCTTAAAATTGTTTGTCAATCTTTTAACAGATGAAAATTGGAAACATGACCATTATAAAAAAAGTATGAGTTATGGCAGATATACGGAATTTAAGACAATTTTGGTCATTGCGAAATAGCCAAGTACAGTTCAGTGGAATAAAAGTAAAGTACAATGTCAAATTAAAGCAGAAATAAGAAAGTATAGTTAGCCAGGAGGAAATATGAACTAAGAGTTATATCACTTAGCAATGTATTCATTTAGTAACACCATCTTTCAATCATATTCCCATCTTTCAATTACATTCATATATATTCAATATATACTCCATATACTCATATATTCAATAATATATTCATTCTATATTATATACATATATATATTCTATTTTTAAAGTGTGAAATGTAAGCCCCATTAGCAATAATCCTTAAGGCTTCATAAGTTATACTATAACTCATTTGTCTCAAATTTGAATTTTCTTATTTAATAAAGGATAGTAGTGACATGATTTGGGTATCTGATGTCTTAAAATGTGAATGTGAAGCTCTTGGTGCATGAAACAGGGCAAGAGAGACCTATTCAAAATCCCCGCCAGACTGCTCAAACAATTCAAATGTGGTATTAGGCATTAATTAGCATCGGTTGCTTGTATAGTTAACATTACATCTAAAGTCATGGCAATACTTTTACTACTGTCACAGTTAGCAGTTGATAACTCATGTCTGCAACCCTTGCTGAGGTCCTAGTCACTGAGGCTTCTAATTTTTCACCAAGCTGCAATATTTGCAGCTGCCACTGGGGGGAAAGAAAAATATCCTCTGCAATTGAATGGCCACAGACTAACCATCCCCAAAAGTTACACAAATGACTTTTTAATAGATAATACTTATTTGTTCATTCAGTCATTTGGTCAAAGAATATTTATTAAGTCACTGGTATATGCTAGGCACTGTGCTAGATGCTAAGAATACAATATTGAGCAATACTGACCCTGATCTCATGGAGTTCACACCTAGTGGAGGAGATGGCAATCCTCAAGTAATCACAAAAATAAATGTATAATTATCAACTTCGACAAGTGTTATGACTGGAAGTTGCACAGGGTTATCTACGAGGATTTATAACAGGGTGGTCTTAGGCAGGGAGGTGGGCAGGAAGGCATCCCTGTTCCCAGAAGAAATGCCTTTTAACTTGTGCTTTGAAGTCTTAATAGGTGTTAACTGGTGATGTGATTATTAGGAGAGATAAAGAATGCAAGGTGGTATTCACAATAGAAGGCACAATTTCTGGTTAGACCCTGTGATCAGAGATAGCATGTGTTCAAGGAACTGAAAGTAGGTCGGGCATGGTGGCTTGCACCTCTAATCCCAGCAATTTGGAAGGCTGAGGCAGGAGAATCACTTGAGGCCAGTAGTTCAAGATCAGCCTGGGCAACAGCGAGACCTCGTCAATACAAAAAATAGAAAAATTAGCCCGGGTGTGGTGATGCGCACCTGTAGTCCCAGCTACTTAGGAAGCTGAGGCAGGAGGATCGCTTGAGCCCAGGAGTTTGAGGCTGCAGTGAACTATGATTGGGCTACTGCACTCCAGCCTAAGTGACAGAGTGAGACCCTGTCTAGAAAAAAAATAAATAAATAAAAAGTAAAAACAAGAACTGAAAGTAGACCAGTGTAGCTGAAGTATTCATGATGGGGGTGAGGGGAAATATGATACTGAAGAGGTAGATGGGGCCAGATCAGGTTGTCTTTTATAAACCATGATAAAGATTTTAGTATTTATCCTAAGAACAATAAGAATTGGGAAAATGGATTTGGGAGCACAAATGTGTAATTGGGAGGATTAGTTAGAAGGCTATTCCTGTACTTAGACAACAGATGATGGAAAAAGCCAAACTGGTACAATAATCACAGAAATAGAGTGAAGATATTCAGGAGCTAAAATTGATCGGAGTTAGTGATAAATTTATTATGAGGGATAAGGGAGAGGAAGATGCTCAAGGATTACTCACAATTTCTTGTTTAATCCAACTATCCAAATGACGGTGTCATTCCCTGTGAGGCTAAGAAAATTGCGACGCATTGAGAGTACTTTCTTACATAATTAAAACCCTATGAAGTCAATGAGAATACTCAATAAGATGACAATCAATTATATGTAGATTTTAATTGATGTATACTTTTAATGGATATACCACAAATATATGATTTGGTTTTCATATTTTACTAGTATCTTTACTACTGGTTTAGTAATAGTTTAGTAGTGTCTCTAAAGATTTGTTTTGGGATAACTAAATATGGACAACTGTACCTAGATCTACACCATGGAAATATTACAGAAAGCGATTGTTAGGAATCTTGCATACACAACATATTACTCGTCTGGGCCATATGTTTAATTTTGGTGGGGGAAAATTATTTTTAAATAAGAGTAAAAATGAGATTGAAACATGATATAATATGCAAATATTCACTTCACACAGCACATAAAAGCTTCCACACTATTAAAACATGTTTTTTATTTGAAAGATATGTGCTATTTTTGAGTTAAAGTCATACGTACTGATGTTAAGACTAAAATATTTTCAAATAATGAAATAAAAATCAACATTTTTGTGTCATAAACTCTTTGATCATGACATCCTTTTATATGACATGTATTAATTTACTTGGTGCAGTTAGTTAAGTTATATTTTATATTTAAGGAGATATGAATATTTTGAAAATATGTAATTTAAAAGTTCAAGCATATTTTTGAAAGGTATATGTTCAAAAACAGAAAACATAGATATAAAATTATTTTACTGTTATCTAGTACGGATGGACATGTGACTTTGGAACTACTTGGATACTGTTTGGCTACTTTTCTTTCCAAAATAAAGTAACTTTCACTTATTTTGCAAAAGTTGAAATATCTTAGGATATATGCATGCTAAACTATATTGTTAGTCTTGTTGAATTTTGGCATAGGCTACTCAGAGCAAAAAATATGTATGGTATATAGTCTGTCAAGTTACCAGTTGGCTCAATTAGATTATTAAATACAATAATCATTTCTTTAAGTACTTAGTCAATCCCATGTCTTTTGAGTCCAATTGACTATTATAAAAGATCACTTACATTTTTGGATTATTAATAAAAGTAAAAACTGTACAAAATGTGGAATTATTTTATAAAGGCTCAAGTTTTCCTATTTAAATATGTATGTTCCAAAAAGCATGTTTGATTGAGTATCTGTCTTCTAGAGGTGCTATTACTTTATCATTATAAGTTAAATAGTTATTAAAGTAATTATTGAATATATTATAGAATATTTCTTATGTGCAAGACACCATGTTAGTTCCTGCAGGTAATATAAAATGCATGGACTCTACCTAGGACACATTATATTCTTTTAACATGCTCAATTCTGTGCTCCTTTCATGATTTTTTGACTGTATTTTATTTACTTTGACCAAATGAAGAGTTGATGAGTAATAAAATATATTTAATTATTTTATCAATTAAATATTTGTTTATAAAACAAATAACTACAATAAGCTACAAAGTAAAATGATAAAATTATCTGTCAATGTAGGTAATATTTGATGTTTTTTATGGTCTATGTTTTTCTTAAAGCAATTTGGTAACCTAGAGTAAAGAACTCTGCAATAGATACTCAGTTATATATCAGAGAACTCATATTGAAACAAAAAATTCTCTTAATGGAACTTGTATTTATTTGTAGCAACACAAGACCACATAATTAAACAATAAAAATTCTGGAATTGTTAATATAGGTATCAAGAGAGTGACAAGTATAAATCTGTCATGGCAGTGTAGAGCCAGTGTATGTACCCTATTTCTTCATTACATTAACCTTTTCTGTGAAGAACTTTAAAGACTGATATGGTTTTACAGAAAAAAGAAAATGTTTACCTTTAATACTTACTGATATCACAAACCTTATCCAGTTCAGGAGGAGCACAGTTGTCCAATTGATCATGTTTCACAAGAGGCATTGAATACATTACCTAAATTGTTACCTTGACTGTGATATAAATATATATATCACAGTTGCATAGGTAGTATAAGTAGGGCTTTAGAAAAGGTATTACTAAGTTCAAATGACAGTAGAGACAAATTTATTTTTTAAGATCCATTGAATTTTATACAGCTTAAAATAGCCACAGAAATCACCACGGACCCACAGATCCAAAACCCAAAGAATATCAGGTTGTATATGTGTACACATTATAATAAAACTCTTGGTATTTTTCTATATACAGTAAGCATTAATAAGTTTAACAACATCAACATTACTTACCACAAAAAACCATGCTCCAACCTTGTATAGTAAGTATGTTGTACATATCTTCATGTCACTAACATGTCCTGACAAAGCCAGCCTTACAGAGAAATGAAGTAGCCAAGAACCTTACATACCTACATAGTGAAATTTGAAGCATATATTCCCCTTCAACCCATCAAGGAATTCAGTTATTGGAGTCACATTTTCAATGTTAAAATGTGCCTCCCTCTGGATGGGGTAGGTCTTGTTAGGTATTGCCACCTTAGGATGAATTCCCATGTCAATTTTTCTCTAATTAACAGCTGGATGAGAGCAAAGTGTCAGCAGGTGTGTGTACAGAGGTGTACAGGCCTGGGAGAGACTCAAGGAGTACTCATCATGGAGTTGTGGATATTTGGCACATGGAGGTAGAGGTACAACATGGTAAGGACAGAATAGTGCTGAAAGGGAGATAGTAAAGATGAAATTGGCATACTTCATTTCCTAGTAAGGCTGACCTTGGTCTTTATCAAGCAAGGCTTACCATGCCATTGATATATGTGAGATAGTCTTGCGTGAGCATTGTTTGAAACTTGACAGTGTAAACTTACCTGCATGTCCACGTTAACCTATTTCACCCACGCAGTAAAAACATCTGCAGGCAAACTTGGATCTTCACAAACTTATAATGAGTGATTTCCTGTGCAAGTTCAGGACAGCTGCAGGGGGGCTCTTTAAAATTTTACATTTTATACTTTTTGAATTTCGCTTATGAATTCCCTTTTTGAATTTTTTCCCCTATGGAGAGCTGCTGATTGCATTAAGAATTGTTTCAATACATATTAAACAAAGGAAGTTAATTTTGCCATCATGTTAAATGGTGAGTCCCTAAGGACAATTTGATGTTGGCCGTTCTGACTATGAGTACATTTTAATGCAGCCATTTTGATGCAACTCTGTTGATGCAAAATCTCTATTTTCTTCTTTCTTTTATTTTGTGATCATTAATAATGTGTGCAACAGACATTCCCAACCCTATTCCATCCCCTCTCTTGAATTTTGGTAGACATCAAATTTTCACTTTATTTTTGTATTATTTAATTTATTTTATATAGTGAGTATATACTGTTATATTAAAAGTTTCTGTTAAAATTTTACTGTCAAATATGAGTTAGCCTATACAATCGTATCAGTACTTCCTCCAAAACTATCATTCTAAAAACAGTCTGTGGTATTAAATATATGTATGATTATGAGAACAGTCAGAAATTTAATTGAGAATTCCCTGTGCAGTCTGTACATTAAAATAAAGGATCCAATTTTTATCCACCTTACCTAACTTGCAATATATTTACCCAATCAAATAATCATGTTCTGGAATTCTATAGAATGTGGAGTTATCCATTCCTTAGATCTGTATTTTTCAGCATTTATAACTGATGTCCTCTTTTGAGAAACAAAGTTCTCTGTCTTCCCTCCCCTTCTCTGAGATTTTTAGGTCAATCCATCAAGAATATTTTGAAGAGCTTTGCCTTCTAAAATTTATCATGGGAAACAACAGCTAGAATTCCTACACCCCAATTATGGATATAAGAGTTGGTCACTGAAGGAGAAAGTTGAACATTCATATTTTGTCTTCACTAACCTGATTGTCCCAGTTTGTACCATCTTATCTTTTCTTTATTTACTATAAAGTTGGGGTAGGGGTTAATGATTTGCTATGGGTGTCTGTATTACACATTACTTGGTAATAAATTAATCTGAGATTTTTTTTTAGGTTGCATTAAAATTCCATTTACCAAGTAAGTAATAGTCTTTTTCAGATATGGTAGGCCGTTAATAGCATATGTTTTACTAGTTCAGGGGTAAGTCTACGCTAGCAAAATAATGGGAATCACCTAATTATAATTATAATAGTTGAATATTATTGCAAAATAAGAGTCTCAAGGCACATGTATGGGTATACTTACAATTATTTTTGAAGGATGGCGTTGGTTGGCCTATGCTCGCGGGTATTAGCTGATAACCCTAAAAGCAAATATTAAGAAAAATGCAATAAGAATTCTATAAGTAAGGTGCTATTTAGAGTACCTACACTATTCACATATAATGAATGACTGATACTATTCAGTAGTGAGGCTGATATACATAAACTTCAGAAGAAAGTCTTATTTATATAAAACAAATTTAAAACAACAAAATATTAGTATAGCAGGTATTTTGGTGTTCACCCTTTTGCTAAAAAGGAAATGAAATATTAGTTCTAATTCTAGATGAATCAGCAAAATTCCAAGTCAGAGTTTAGTTGAAACAGTATTTCACATAAAACAGTTACCAAACAGGAGTAGTTAAATAGTATTTTACCCATATGTACTAAAACAATCTAGACTCTAGAAGGGGAAATAACAGTTGAAAATCACCATTTTAGTATCAATGATTGTAACAGTATTAGTTGCCAGTATTTATTTTGCAATGCAAAAACAAGATTGAAACAGATATTAGCCAGCTACATTTTTTTGTGGTAGGACAAATAAATTTGGTACAAGGACATTAACATTTAACATCTTTTAAACATCAAAAGAAAATTTCTCAAAACACATAGAACATGACCAAAAAAGTTTTAAATGCAGGGATTTAAAAAAAAGTTAAAGCTAACTCTTCCATTTAGCCAAATAAGTAAAATAGAGTGATATAAAGACTATTAAAGTTCCAGTGTTAGTGCCTGAAAAAAAAAATAAAAATAAATAAATAAGTAAATAAAGACCATTAAAGTTATGAGAAACACATAGGAAATATTAGTTATTAATATTATATTATTTGAGTATATTAAAATATTTTAACTCATAAACTTATCTACATAAATTAACATATTTGAAGAGAAGTATAAAGTATTTATGTGATAAATGTTAAAGCCATATTTAAATAATTTAATGTGACTACCCCTTACAGCATCCAAGATACAATATACTATACCAGCGGTGCCCAACCTTTTTGGCATGAGGGACTGGTTTCATGGAAGACAATTTTTCCACGGATGGTGTGGGGGTGAGGGATGGTTTCGGGATGATTCAAGTGTATTATATTTATTGTGTGGTCAAACCTCTCTGCTAATGATAATCTGTATTTGCAGCCGCTCCCCAGTGCTAGCATCACCGCCTCAGCTCCACCTCAGATCGTCAGGCATTAGATTCTCATAAGGACCACATAACCTAGATCCCTCCCATGTGCAGTTTACAGTAGGGTTCCTGCTCCTATGAGAATCCAATGCCTGATGATCTGACAGAAGGTGGAGCTTATGGGCTGATGCGAGCTATGGGGAGTGGCTGTAAATACAGATGAAGCTTCCCTTGCTTGCCTCCTGCTGTGTGGCCCAGTTCCTAACAGGTAATGGGGCCAGTACTGGTATGTGGGCCGGGGGTTGGGGACCGTACTACTATAACAACACATTATTATATTTTTCATTCTTTATGACAGTAAAAAATAGTTCTGACTTCAAATGAGGGAAAAATAACTTGGGTTAAAACTTTGCTGTTTTAATCTAAATTTCAGAAAACACATTTAGTATTTATAAATTTGAACAAGCATTTTCTTGTGTCTCTTACAGCTCCAAATAGTGCAAAGATTTATTGAAATGACTATGCGAGAACACATGATCACATTAAACTTCAATTTTAATGAAACAGTAGATCTGTAGTAAACAAAAATAATTTCCTGGGGAAAAGGGATGTAAAATTGGTTCTACCTAATGTGTTTCAAGAAGCAGATGTACAAAATTAACAGCAGTCTTGGAGCAAGGATGAGACTCCATGCTTAGTGAAGTAGTTGGTGGCCAAGTTATTAATCTGTACAATAAGAATTATACATTGCGTTGCAGTAAAGCATGAGATCATCCCAATACACAGTAATGAGTCCTTCTATCTGTTGTAGCTCCCACTTCATTTCACCTAACAGTACAAATACCCTTGGAGGAATAAACTGGTTGTGGCCTGAGAACTACTGTGAGCGGAATTACAGCCCCCTAGTGGTCAATTGTGACCATTGCAATCAGAACAAGGTGAACTATAATTGTGATTATGCTAGTTATTCAGGAAGGATTTATTTATTGCGGGTTTTTTTTCCCTTTGGGGGAGGATTGAGATATCTTACAATAAAACATTTTTGTCCTTCATTAAAGATCAACCAATCTGATATTTTAAAAAAAACTTTCTCCAAGACCTATATACTGAAAATAGTTTTCTGATATCTCTAACGTTTTAGAGTTGATTTCTAAAATTTTAATTTACTTTTAAAAAGTATGAGATACGTTGAGTAAACTCAAAATTTTTTTCTCAATTTCTGTCTCTCTCTTTAGCCCCATTTGCTTCTTCTCTACTTCTTGATCACGACATTCTTTATATTAATATTTTGCATCTATCATACATTCTCCTTTCCTATTTTTTTCTTTCAGGTAATTATACATAAATTTGAGGCATATTTTATTACTAACGAACGTCCTGTCATTTCAAGTTCCTCTCCATCTTACTGAACTATTATTTTTAAAATTCCCACACTGACTTTGATTTTTTTCCTTTTTGGCCAGTGACTCTAGATAGAAAAGATAGATGCCCCTGGCCACAACCTTGCTCTCCATATTAATCCAAACACTATGCAATTCCCTCCTACAAAAATTGTGCGTGGAACATTTTTAAATTTCACATGTGCAATCCCGTTCCCTCTGATACTATTTATAACTGATTTATGAAGTGACATTAAGGGTAATTTTGTGATTGTTCAAGACAGATTTTATCTTACTTTTCCCACAAAAATTATTGCTATTTTGTTTTCAGCCTACCCTGAGAAAGAATATTATAAAACAGTAGTTTCAATTCAAAATTGCTCTTGGAAAGTCATGAGAACCCTGTGAAGATTTAATGGATAAGTTAGCTGCTTTATTTCTTCTGCCGTTGAAATAATAGGGAAAAACAGGCATTTAAAGTGGAATGTCTATCAAAGAAATGCCTGCCTTACTGTGGCTCTGTCATCATTAAAATGCCGGTACTTAATCCTGAGCAGCATAAGGAAATGCTGGCATTACAAAAAGCTTAACGTACTTTTTGGGAAATTCATGGATATTCAGATTCATTTCAAAAGTGGGGGATCATCTTCCATTCAGGATTAGAACAGGACCCAGATGGATGAAATGGTAACCTTTACTGCCTACTTTGGCTTTTTAAGAAATCTACTTTAATGAAGTATAATTTACATATAATAAAATGTGTGTATTTTAAATGTAGAGTTTGATCAGTTTTGATAAATGTTTATACCTGTGTAATTGCCACCCCAATGAAGATATAAAACATTTCCATCCTCCTGCTCCTTTGTAGTCACCACCCCTCAAGCTCCAGGCAACCACTTTTTGACTTCTATCATTATAGATTATTTTTGCTGGTTCTGGAAGTTGATATAAATGGAACCATACAGTATGCTCTTCTCCTTTTCTACTTCTTCTTTTGTTCAAAACACTTTTTCCCTGTTTCACTGAGTTTTATTTATAGGCTATTTAAAGCATACATATCCCCTTGCCTTATCCTGCTGATTTATTAATTTAAATCTTCCTAATTTTCCCTTCAAGTTACCATGTATTCTTTAAAACTTTAATCTTTGTTTAACTTGGTACTGCCTTTTAGATTTACTGTGTCATGTCAAAGGGAGCAATGAAGTAGACTATCAGTGACGCTTGAAACAACTATCAGAAGTCCAACCAAACGTGGCAAACCAAAGGACTAATTACAAAAACCTAATCACTGGAGAAAGCTTTCAAACACAAAATGGTGCATTGCCTATTACCTCCTATTTAGCACAATGCAGATAACAAAAACAATTATTTTCTGGTGTGTATAGAGC
This sequence comes from Daubentonia madagascariensis, assembly GCA_023783475.1. Lineage (NCBI taxonomy): Eukaryota > Metazoa > Chordata > Mammalia > Primates > Daubentoniidae > Daubentonia > Daubentonia madagascariensis. The sequence goes on from JAKFHU010002421.1 coordinate 1,247,661, forward strand.
ATATGCATTTAGGCAAAAAGAGATTAAAACAGGTATGGGGGATACAATTAATAGGATCTATGTACATATTTATTAGATATTATGAGATTTATTATTTTAATGGGGAGCATATTAAATTACAAATAACACATTTTAAGCAGAAGGCCCTGGTTTTTATATTCAGATTTCATGTACTTTTTAAAAATTAGTGATGTTGGCAGTTAAAACGTACACCAACTGAAAGTTCCTACTAATGTGTTATGCTACAGCACTATTGGAAAAGAATGATTCAGATCGAATCAGAATGACAGGCAATTTTATTTCATAAAAGTCTTCTGAATAGGTGTAATTTTAAAGAAATATCTTCCATATTAGAGATTTAGAAAAGAAACAGATGGCATGCTTTAATCAACTGCTAATAGCATGTATACAAAAGTATTTTGAGGTAAATGCCTCCTTTCTGGAAAAGATAGTCATGTTTGGCAAGTCTCGATAGGACAAAATGGGAAAAAATGAAACAAATAAGTAGAAATGTAACTTTCCTGAGTTAGAAACTCAGGTTTTCCAAATCAATTGGTTTTGAACAGGAGTACTTGGAGGATGACTTCTTTCTTACCGATTTTTCAGTATTAAAATAAAATTGAATAACAAAAGTAAGGATAACAGAAGCTCAGATACAAAATTTTACTACTTTCAGAAGTGTAAAAAATTAAGGATTTAGCTAGATAAATCAAGACTCTATTGCCTAAATCTAACCACAAATTTTCTTTTGTTTATTTGTCAACCCTTCTTAATCTAAAACAACCTCTCAGACATTCCCAGCAAGTACATCTGTTAAAAGTCTGCAGGTTCTCAGAATAAGCAAATCTATAGAGACAGAAAGAGGATTTCTGGTTGCCCAGAGGTGGGGGTGAGGGAAGTATGAGTGATTGCATATGGGTATAGGATTTCTTTTGGGGATGATAAAAATGTTCTAAATTGTGGTGATGGGGTTGTACTACTCTGAGTATACTAAAAACCACTGAATTTTACATATTAAAATGGGAAAATTGCATAGTATGTGAATTACATCTCAATAAAACTGTTAAAAATGATTTGGGGTTAAAGCACTTACTACAAATGAAAAATCGGCTATTAAAAAGATGAATTTTTAAATGTGAGAACACATGATCACATTAAACTTCAGTTTTAATGAAATGGTAGGGGACCTGTGATAAGTTCCCCTGTGAAGAATGGACTGATTGTATTGTTACAAAACCCACTGGGAAATACATTAATCTTACGTAATAAAAGTGTAGCCATTTTATACATCTAAGATTCATGAAAGGGCAGATTTTAATTAAAAAATAATCCTAATATCTGATGTTCTGCACGTGTATACAAAATGTGTCAAATTTTCATAGTGATGTGAAAGCTGGAGCAGGACATTAAAAAGGTAAACTAAAGCTATGACAAATATGGAAAAACAACTAAAGCATTATGAAATCTTTTTTAATTGAATAAAATATTCAAAGGTCAATTTTCATCTTGCCCCTCTCTCACATCAGCAAATATTCAGTGTTTATGTATAATCCAAATGATGCCAACTTTTCTGTTGGGGGTGACTCTTTTTAAAAAATCATTGATCTATCTTAACACTGAACCATATGTTCCAGTGACTTCTCTGGCGAGGAAACTGTCAAGCCTGTACGCACACAATAAGTGGCCAAGTAGAAGAAACTCCATGCCTTCTTTATCACAGGCAAAAATTGTGTTTGATACATTTTAACTTCTGTATTCACAGTTGATACTTATTAAAGGTTGTTTTGGGCAATTGTGTACCTTGCTATACAAGCGTATCTCTTCCTTTTAACTCTCTCTTTTAAAAAATTTATGAGCATATATACCACTAGTGATTTTCTTAAAAAAAAGAAAAAGTTTTAAAGCTAATGAATTCAGAATTGAGTTAAAAACTAGCCACAGTTTCTGAATACTCTATAGGCTTTTGCTATGAATAGTATTTGGAAACTGATTCTTAAAATACTCTTAGATAGCACATGGATTTGTTTGGTAGGCCTTAATTTTGTTAAAAAAATCTAGTCATATTTATTCAAGTTGAAGTGACAAGCTTCACTGTAAAAATTACAGGAAAAATTCAATACAAAATATATTATCAATCTGAAATTATATAGCAGAAGAAAACATTTCAAAGTTAAAAAATACATAAAATGGATCTTTTAAATTAGACTTTAATATACTTTGTATTTAAAATGCAGGCACCATGTTTAGATTTGAGCTTGTTAAATTATGAAAATATATGATTATTATATATGAAATTACATTAAAATAGAATCATTTATTATGCCACAAAAATATAAAGAGAAGAATTTCATAAAATATGCAGTCAAAATGTTTCTTGTGTTATTTATTATATTAATAACTGTCTTTTCTTTCCTAGTAAATGTGATTTGAGGGAACTTAAGGTGAATCTCTTAAGGTGGCCTTTTTAAAAATACTATGATTCATTTCTTCTATTTTCCTATTTCACTGCCAATTACTATTATTAGATAACAGTGTGCACACTTTTTCCATCTTTATTTCTATTAGTAAATAGCTATTCCCTCACCTCTAAAAATGAACTGAGATCTTTGAAAATACATACATTCTTGATTTGTAGGAGCTGATATATGACTAATGTCTCCTGACTTGTCTTCCATTTAGTTCTTTGAAAACATTGTAAATGACTAAGTAAATGTTATACTGAGAATGTGTTTTGTGCATGAATATTTGGCATATTCTTAAAACTTAAGGCTGTTAATCAAGTTGCTATGGACAAAGGACTACCTTTGTAGTCAAACAGACCTAGGTTTGAATGTTGGCTCTACCCCTCATTAGCTGTGTGTTTGAGCACGTGGCTTAACAACTCTCCCTGTTTCCATTTCTTATTTCTTACTTAGTCTCCCTGGACTTCCTCCTACCTCAGAGATTCTGCTCTGTATTTACTAGAATGAATGGTATAAATAAATAACAACTTCAGTAATACTATAGTTTAAAAGTTTTGGCAAAATATTAAGTAAATAGAAAATGTAAACCACCAATCAAAGCATACAGTGAGGATAATCTTGGGCTATGCACTTTCCTTATTGTCACTGTTTCTTTTGTGCACACCTAAGTGGAAGTGAACTATTTACACTTTGATTGAAAGATATGTAAATGTTTCAATTTAGCTTCAAATCAATTCAATATATGCAAAGCGCACATCCAAGTGAATCATGGAAGAAGAATCACAGAAGTAAACAGACTTCATTCTATAAAATGCACTTTATTTTTTACCTTTTAGATCATGCCACTGAACTCATTTGCTTGTTCATATTATGATTTCATCATCTTCCACATACTCTGTAGTTCACAGAGTCATTGTCCTCAAAACCACATGAAGGTCACTGGTTTGTTTCTTTATAAAAATGACATAATGGATAAAAGCTGGAATTCTGTAGCTAGTGACTCATGCTTGCATTTGTATGTTTTAAGAGATGTAATTTATAGAAAGGAAGCATCCAGCCTTGAGCTGTTTCAGATTTCGGTTGCTCAAATAAATTAAGAAAGGCTAACATAAATAAGTGCACATGGCCTGTCAATAGGTCAGTCATCGAATTTAAGCCTCACAAAAATACTCTTATTTGTCTTTTACATGTTTCTCTCTCATTGTAAATATATATGCTCACTATATAACACACACATATATATCTTCTACCTATATGTCAGTAAGATTAAAGTCATAATTTTGAAAGTATTCACATATTTGTATTAACTTTCTAATTTTTGAAGCCAGGAATGCAAATGTACTTTCTGTTCATTCTGAATTTATTATGCATGACATGATTCTCAAGGACGGTATGATGTAGTCAAATTTTTAAAGGCTTTCATTTAATATGCCACATAGCCTTCAAGAGGCAATGAACCACGGTGGAAAAGAACCTGATCTCAGAGTTAGGTGGTTTGGGTTCCCTTTGTAGTTTTGTCAATAACTAGCTGTGTGACCTGGAGTGGATCAGGGACCCTCTCTAAACCTTACTTTATTCATCTTTAAAATTAAGCAATATTAAGTCACCAACAAATGTAATCAGTATACTTTAGTTCTATTGCTTTATTAGAATGCTTAGTACTTAATGCACTGCTGCTTTTATAACGTCATCCATGCATTTAGGAATTATAAAATGCTTTGCTAATATTCCTCAAAATAATCTAAAAAAAGTATGACTTTTTTTGGTTTTGGGAACTAACAGTCACGTGGCATTCAGACAATTGATTTTATCTGAAAGTCTAATCTACAGCTTATTATTTACTTACTTGTAATATAAGCCAAGGTATAATTCAGATATCTAAGGGCTTGCTAATAATAAGTAATTCACATGACTCCTACCTATAGGGATCTTACTATTTCCATTTGCATCATTCAACTCACCTAATCTATTGCTAGACACACAGAAGGTGCTCAACTCCTGTTTGCTGATTTATTTATTTTTTTATTAAGTTTACAGCATAAGAGCAACAAGACTGAGCATGAATGACTCCAGACTCAGGGAGATTTCTTTTGAAACAAAAATTTTATCCATCTGAAAATCTCTGTGAGTCAGTAAAAAAGAGATTTGGTCACTATATGTTTAGGTGACAGTGAAAATGGCACCTGAGAGAGTTGATCCAAATTGATTTTCCTCCTTTAGGATTTTGGGCAAAGAGGTTTTTCTATAAGCACTTTCATCCCATACAATCTCTTTTTTATCTACTCTGCTCTCTGAATTTTCTCTAAATTTAACAGTAACCTTTTTCTGCCAAAGCCTTTACATAGAGCTCATCTACTGGATCTCCAACTACTGACTAGACTCCAAACCACTGAAGATCAGAACTACGTATTGTTTCCTCTTCTGGGAAGCTCTTCAGTAGTCAGTCGAATGTCTTGCCCAGAGCAGAATCTTAACAATCATTGAATGTAATAATGTATAAAGCTGGGGAAAAAAACTGAGAAAGGGTTCATTTTTAATATTCTGAGATAAGTATGATCCTCCAATCTTCCCCAAAGCTCTAAGAAATGAATGCTTCATCTTTGGACCTCTGTTCTCTTCTCTCTACAACCTTCTTTTCCTTGGAAACTTTTGAAATTCAGCTAAACCAGTGTATGTGGATAGCTCCAAATTATTTTACCTCCAGGGTTGACCGATCTCCAGAGATCCAGTATCATGTCTTTTCAGCTCTCCAAAGAATATCTGATGGTGCATGTCTCACTGTCATCTTAAATATATCCAAATCAATGGTCACTCTCTCACCTGCCACTAACTAGTTCCTAATTTATCTTTTCTCCCACTGTGAAACATGAATATCCCACAGCCTTTTGGAATGTTGCCCTTCCTCTGTGTCAATTCAAAGCCTAGTGTCCTCGGGCTCCAGTTCAGTTCCTACCTATTCTAATAAAATTACCTTAATTGGCTTTCTTTCTTCATTTGTATATGGTATGCAATTTAGTACTGCATTATATAATGTCTTGATTTTTGCTGCATATCAATATAGTTTTTCTTCCCAGATAAAAGTTCCTCAGTAGTGGGAACCTTACCACACGAGAAATGTTCATTACATATTGGCTTGACAGTTCTGTGACTCTTAGAACAAGTGCTATATTCACTGCCATGTTTTTACAATGTCAGGTATAATTAAGCTTCAAAAAATATTTCTTAAATAATGATAATGATATAAATCTACAAGATGACTTAGATCAAGAGAAGGCTTGAGTGCCACAGGTTAAGATCTGACTGAGGACAAAAGTTTGAAATTATTTTATACCAACACAAATGGTACAGCTTTAGATTTATTAAACATGGTGATAAATGATCTAGATATTATTTTCAGGGGAAAGTAATTGGAAATCAAAATGGAACACTGATAGAAGTCATGAACAAGCTATAAATGATCTTTCCTTTTCTCCTGCCTACCATTTGGGACCATCCTCAAAGACTCAGAAGAGTTCTGAATACAAATACAGGAAATTGAATACTCCTCATAAAAGAAACAGTCTAACACAGGGGCAAAAAAGATCATATACAGTGTAATTAAAGGCCTGTAGATGAATAATTGCCCACAAATTTCCTTTTCTTTTGAAACCCTTTATAAAATAATAGCTTATGTATCCAATTCAGTCTGAAAATATATTAAAGGAATAAGACAATTTCTAATCATGAAGCTCAATCATAAGCTAAGCATTGACAACATTGATATTCAGCAAGATATTAATAAGCTCCCATTTAAAATTCTCCACTGAAAGCTGACTTTGGGATAAAATAATTCATTATTTTATCAATTTTTTTACGTGAAGAATAGGACCACTTCATACAAATGAAAATTTTCTCCTGAAAAAAAGTCTTCTCTATACTTGTGTTTAAAGCAAACATTGCTACCTTACCCACATGCACAGTATATTTTAAAGATTTAAATTTAGAGTTTACAGTATTAAATTATTTGTCAGTACTTCTGTTTCTTTAAAATATACTGTGCATGTGGGTAAGGTAGCAATGTTTGCAGTAAATACAAGTATTGGAAAATGATATCTTGAAACATAGAAGGTACCCTCTGTTATCTGGGCTCTGGAGATCACAAGAAATGTGACCAGGAGTAGGGCTAATAGATACAAAACTAAGGGGAAAAATTATAATGAATTGAAGTACTCTTTTGAAAAATGTGAAGGAGAAACCAAACAGGGCTTGACTGACTTTCAAGAAACCTTGCTTGGCTAGAGTACAACTGGATAGCTAGCCTTCCAATTTATTCTGCAGAAAATGATTTGGATTTTTTTCTTTTAGGTTTTCATCTGTCATATTGTTCACCAATCAACTTATGTTTGTTTAAACCTTGACCATATGCAAATGAATGTCTGCTTCTTTGTAGAAAAATAAGTATTGATCCTATGTTTTTTAATCATCCCAGAGTAACATGATTCCCTCCCTCCCTCCCTCTCTCTCTCTCTTTTTTCTCTCTCTGTCTCTGTCTGTCTGTCTGTCTCTCTCTCTATATATACACACACATCTATATCTATATTTATATTTCTTAATTGCATCATTTATTTGTGAGCATCTAAAGTTCTCTGGAACTAAATATCCATGACATGAAGAGAGGGGAGAGTACTGGAAATAGAACGGAATTTTGAATGAGGAAGTGTGAGTTTGTTTGAATCTGGTTGTAGAATTAATTCCGTGTGACCTTGGATAAGTAATTTAACCTCCATTACCCTTATTTTTCTCATTTGTGTAATCAATGTAATAATACTGGCTCTAACTAACTTGCAGTTACGTTGAAAATCAAATGAAAGAATAAATGAGAAAGATATATGAAAACTCTAAAATACATACAAGTGTAAATTTTATTATGGTGTAAAAAAGTAGATACATTAATAATAGGGATGTTCTGTGATTATATTATTAAACATTTCCAGTTGTATGTTGCCTTTGTTAGAAAATAAGATAACAAACACGGAGGAAAAAAGTGGGAAAGAGAATATAAGAACAGCTTTTAGTTTGAAAAAAATCTGTAATAAAAATAATGAAAAATTTAAAAACATATAAAATAGAAAATATAAAAAAGTTAGAAGAATATAAATTAGGATGAATCTCCAAAAAAATGAATCTACATTAGCAAATATGTAGTAAGATCAAGAAGATTGGACATCTGTACATGTTATATGTGTTTACTCTTCCTGAAGCCTTTATAGCTATAGGAATTAAAATAATGAAGTTTTTAACTAGAAAACATAAATACCTCCAATTTTCTTCTTTCTTATGGGTAAAAGAATTATCTATGTTCAAAGGTTGAAAATATGAATTACTGGAATTATTTGTATGTGTACACCGCTTTCATGTCAAAACAACTTTTGCCAAAGCATTTTGACCCATTTAACCTTTACTTTTTTTTCAACTTCTATACATTTAATAAACAATTTAAAATTTACAAATGTTTTAAACCTTTCCGTCTCTCCCCGCAGAAGGAAATATCTACCATGGTATGATTTACCATTCAAGATGACTAGAAATCTTGTTAGAAATCCTATTAAGAAAAAAATCAGTGATAATTATTCTTTAGTAACATTTCTATATCTTAAAGAAGATAGTTTTTAATCTACTAGAATATAAGACATAACTTAATGGTTTCTGAAAAGGCAGCAGGATATTATACATCCTATCACATCATTAAATAACTTCACTTGTATAGGGTTTGTAGCTGCACATGGTTTAATTTAAACCACTTAAAAATTATTATGTTTAATTTATTATTGATAGCCAATGATATGTTAAATTTACTTTAAGTGATAAAAGACAAAAAGAAGAGACATTTTCACTCATTCAGTGATCTTTAAGACATGAATCATTTCAAATGTAGGGCACTGGAATGAATGGAAAATGACAAGTTCAAGACCCGAAGTGAGGATTGCCTTTAGCTTGTGTAAGAATTTCTTATGTAGTTGAAGAGTCATAATCTTTACCGTATGGGCTATAAAAATCAACTACCTGAGCATCATCATCTGAAGTGGATTTTCAGAACTAGAAAAATGTTATTTTCATAAGCTTGTAGCATTTGAAATAGTCTTAGTAGCCATCCAGTCTGATTTACTCTTTTAACAGATGAGGACATAGAGGCTCATAAAAGACAAGAGCTTAGGTCATTTAACTCTAAATTTGCACTATAAAACCTTTCCCACAGTGTTCATGTATTTTCATATATTAATTATTAAGCAAATATATATTTAGAGAACCCACATGTGTAATGATATATGCAAAGGGTAGTTGGGGAGTATAAACATGAATAAAATATAATCTTTCTTCTACATGAATTTGCAAGCCAGTAGGAAAGAGAAGACTCAAATTAAAAAGTGAGATGATGCATAAAAAACCTTTAACACCATGCCTGGCAGATAGAAGACACTGAAATCTAAAGTACAAGTTAAAAACCAAATAATAACAATATTTGCAATATTTGCAAATGCAATACAATGTACTAAGTGCTGTGTAAGTGGTGCACAGAATAATGTTTATTTTTTAAATTTGAAATTGAAATTCTGGTGTTCTTACGTATGTGGGTGTAACCTAGATGATTTTTTAAATATGGCCAGTAGTCTTTTTACACTGTACATACAAAATCATAACACATTTGCTTTTTAAACTTTGCTTCTTGGCTTTATAGTCTGTATAATACCGTTCTTCCCCATACCCTCCAATCAAATAGTACATCTTTTTCTGAATTAAGCATGAGGATTTGTCTGCAGTCATTTCCTAATGTCCCCCATTACCTGAAGCTCATTACTTCATAACCCACCTTATAGTCCCTTGATTTCATCTTGGCATTTGACAGCTACTTTGGCAACTGGTTACTATTAACCCTATATATGCTCTGCCCAGGAATTGTACAGCAGTATTTCATACCATTGTGGTGGGAGTAGGGGATGTGCAGAGTTCAAACATGGGATGGGGAGTTGTCTGCAGTGAACTTTAAAGTACTAACCCTAACAGTCTATAATCACAATGAGAAGGAAAAAAGTGGCACATTCAAATAACATTTTTCAAAAACAATTCTGAAGCTGTATTTAATGGATTGACTTGGGACTTAATGGAGAAAAGTGATCCAAGAATGATTCCAAGGCAGAAAGAACAAGCATTATTTCAATTATACAAGAAAGTAAAAAAATCTGGGAGGAAGGGTAGAGTATTTTTTAATAATTTCTAACACTATAAGTGCTGTCATAAATGCATTCTGTATTATGCTACAGAAATAAATGAACTTTTATTTGATCTTGTTGCTTCACTCTGAATCAAGAGACTCAGAATATCCACTATGTTTGAACAAATTGGGCTGCTCTTCTGAAAATGATACTTACCTGAAGTAAAGTATAAATCTAAAGTTACAAAAAATGAAATTACTTTATAGAAATGTATCATCTTCTTAGGGTTTGAATGTTTTTAACTTTTAAATTCTGAATTTAAAATTTGTGGGAGTTTTCTCCACATTCTTTTCCCCATTTTATATATCATATAATTTGTGTCTCTACTTACATTTGTAACCTTAGAGAAGTAAGTCATTTAACTTCAGTGGTTGCTGTATTCTGTATTTGTTTATAACAAATAGGTTAGTTTGAAGGATCCTTACAGAAAGCTCACCTAGTACAAGGCTCTTATTTTGGAGTTGTGGAAACTGAGGCCCAAGTTCAGCAAGTGACTGACCCAGTTTTCCTTTATTCATGTTGTGTGGGAGAGTAGGAAAGAGAGAAATAAATGTTGCCTGTACCATAAATTGCAAAACTATATTATTACATGGAGTTGCCTTTTCTGTCTAACAGGACTTATTAGTTTCTTTGGGGAAGTACTGTGTGGTACGTTTATCACCTCATTGGCATCCAATAAAGTGTTAGATGTATACCTGGCCCTCAATAAACACTTCCTGAAATTCCACAATTCTTGCAGGCTTTTTATTTACCTTCTTATAGTTGACTAGTTTGGCAGATAAATACAGACAGTGAATTTTGTAGATTTACTTACATAAAATTTAGAAAACTGGATGCGGTTTGGCAGTAGAAGCAGAAAAAGTTGAGATAGACAGTTATCCAATGAGAAGAGGGTAATAATCCTCTAAAGTAATGACTGTGCACTTGCTAACTTAAGATTTTGGAGAGCAAGAGTCATTGTGTCAGTGAGTAGTCTTTTGGTCTTAAAATTCTACCATACAAGTTCTTTCTCATTTGCATAGTGATTTTAAAAATAAATATAGAAGCATGAAGAAAGGACTAGAGAAGTAAGTGTATTGAGAAAGCAGATCATTTTTCTGCTTTCTTAAAACATTGGTTTAAAAAATATTTGTTGGAGAGATACCAGATCCTCCTTGTTTTACTTCCACCAAGAATAAAGTCAACTTCTCTCTGAACCTATTTTAGACTAATGTTACATTTGAAAATAAAAGACATGGGCCTATTAGGCCTCTGGGAGTCATTGACTAACCAAAAATACTAGAACAATCTACCTACAAGCCACAAAGCATTAAATTAACTGCTTAACTAAGATGAAAAAAAAATCTAGTAGATTCATGATCTTATCAATCAAAGCAATTCATGAAAAATAACCTCTGATTTCCTATAACATTATAAAAGTAAGGCAGTAAAGCTTATTTTTACAAATTTGTTTGCTGCAAAGGCATTTAGGAATTGTTATTTTAAAAAGAAAAGTTCTGCTTTACTCTGAGCCATCAACCCATACCACGAAATGTGTGTAGCCCTTTGACTTTACTAATTAAAGGCTAAATGATAAGGAAATTCTATATCCAGAATGTGGAACTGATCCTAAACATTGATCACATCTTCACTAGACATGTATGTGGCCAATAAAATGGTCTCTCTCTGCCTCATATATCTATATATCTACATATATATAACATGGTATATTTCACTGTGAAATAGAAAATAAAACTGTGTATGGTACAGCTAAGGTTTAGCTAAACTAATTTAAGAAGATTTATGATTTTTTAATTGCCCTAAAATATGTTCAGAGAGATTACCTGAAATCATTTCAGGGAAATTTGTTATTCTGTTAGATGCCTTGAGTTCTTAAATAGTACTGTTCAGGGTGGTAAAAATTCTGCTTTAGCTCTCCCTTCATCTTCTTTCACCTTTACTTTAACCATTGGGACCTAGTTTCCCAAGAGCGGTAATGCAACTTATCAAGATATATTAATGATTACCTACTATGGGCAAGGCATTTGCCATATATGTGGGCTGGCCAGCAAAAGCTTCATGCAAGAGGTGGGGCTTGAACCAGACCTGAAAACCAGGTAGAACTTAGATAGGTTTGGGAGGGGGAGCTATATACCACAGTACTGGACTTCTCCAATCTTACTTCAGTATTTCTAGCAATAAATTATTTTTGAATCACAAATCATAGCTTTTGTGTCATTTTAGAATGAAAGTAATAAATGGAAGTAATTGGTTAGGGTTTTGATTTTTTAAAAACCTACTTTCAGAAAGCCTTTAAGCATACTTAGAATTTTTGTAAGTATGCTCTTTTTACCCTGCATTAACTTTAGTTTAGGTATTGTACTCTCATATGGTTTTTTTACCTGGGCTCAGATCAGTAAACTAAAAAACTGACAACTACTTTTTACAGCACCTATTTTCCAAGTCATAGTTATCAAATTATTTTTCCTGATTCAATTGTGAAAAGGTAATACATGGCAAATTAGATCAGACAACACTTCAAACCTCTCTAATACACGATGAATGATTTTTAATGACCCTTCTGTCACTGTAGTCTCTGACCTCCAGGACTTCAATTTTCCTGCTTGAATTTCAAGTAGGCAACCTTATACAAATGACCAAATATGAATGGCCTTTGTTGTGGTGTCACATATATTACAAACCACACACACCTACGTGTCCAACTCCCTGTAGTAACATCTGCTTGGTCCAGTTATCTAAACATATAATAGCATTATTTTCCTGATTTCATTTCAGTCTTTATACTATATCTATAACTCTCTGAGCTTCGCTCAGCTTCTTGTCTCTCAGTCTCTCAGTATTAACAGTACTTTCTCATTTGCTCTATTTTTATTGGTAGCTGAATCTCTAGATGAAATGTTACATGTCTATCTTATTGCCTTGCCAAGCAGCATGTCACGGATTAATGGACACCGTCAGTAATAATATCCTTACATTCACATGCAAATCTGTTCCGTCCAAAGACTTGCGGCTATAGTGTGAAAGAAAAATTAGCCCAAACAGAGGCAATAGAGTTTACTGCTTAACAGCATGGCTTCTGAAATCAAAACTGCCTGGTTTCAAGCTTGGTTTTGTTCATTTAGTTTGAGCAGATTATTTAACCTCTTTGTGTGCCTCAGTTTCCCCAGCTGCAAACTATGGATAATAGTAGGACCTTCTCATAGGGTTGTTGTGAGGCTTCTATGAGTAAACACATATAAACCTCTGAGAAATGCATAATTCATAGTAAATTTCAATAAATAACATGCATTATTATCATCTTTTATACCTCTTTTGTGAAGAACAATTACTTGCTAACTTGGGCAAGTCTTCCTGCCTTGATTATAGGAAGCTGTACATGGAAAGTATTGAGTGAGTCTTGATTCCTGAGATAAAATGGGAGATATGTGAGTTTAAAATATGCTTACAAAAAGATTTGAACACTGTGACATTTATTCATAGGCATTTACCGATAACTTTAAAGAAGACATCATTTTTTATAAAAATGAAACAAAGGAAACTCTAGCCAGTTTTTTCACTGCTATTCTTGTCTAGATATTAGTTGACATTGTCTTTGTTTTCAGTGGTGTTTGGTTTTCACTTTTTCATTTTTATATTGAGCCCACCCCACACCCTGCCATTAATGCTAATTCAACTTTGAATGCTCACCCTTCTTGCCTCACTCCCAATCGAGCTGCTTCACCTTCTTTCCGTAATCACCTTCCTTCTTCCCAGGCTCTGCTAACTACCTTGCACATTAGTTCAGGTTGCCCCCATGGTGCCTTGAGCTCACGCTCTAAGCTCTGCTTTCTCTACTGCTCACTCCTTTGATCAGAAATTACTCCCTTTACTGTTCACCAGAGGATATCTTGCTCCTACAGTCATCTTTCCTGAATAATGAATAACATGTTTAGGAACTTGGGGCAGATGAAATGGCCATTGCTGACCACCTATCTGCTTTCAAACTATTTCTTTGCAATGGCATGGTGAAATTTTTAGCTGAATTGTAACAGTGGATGTGCCTTTTCTCTTCCCTAAAAGGCTTCAAGAAGATGGCTTTTCCATATAAAGTTATGGGAATACAAAACAGGTGTGTCTACAGCTTAGGATGTGGCTCTAAGGTCATTCAAACTCAAACTCAAGCAACTGAGTGCTCTTGGTTGAATGAAGAAGTTGGGGAAATTTACCTTACACACCTCCTTAAGCTTCCGTGAAGCACGCAAGTAAGATTGCCGAGAGTAGGGAATATGGGAGTGGAGTAGAGAAGTTGAGAAGAGTGGCAAAAGTGTGGAATATGTGTCTGGGAATATGGGAGCGGGAAGTGACTAGGGACATGTGAAAGGATTACTGAGCAGCACTGAGGGCCCAGCTGAGATTGGAGACAATAATGTGTAGTGACAGTTTTTCTCCATTAATGCTCCGCAATCAAAGTAGAAAACAGGGTACATGAACCTCGAATAGGGAAGGCATAAAGTGAGGGCAGTGGAAAGGCATCGAGGAGTGTGCATTTTGAATGACTATGGGAAATATCGACATGACTAACATAAGGGACAGACTAGGAAGAATAGGAAGTGAAGCCAAGAAAGGAATCATAACAAGGAGCTTTGGGTTGGGCCCCAGAAGTCTCAATGAGGTTGACAAGCAGGTACAAGGGAAGTGGGGAGGGAGTGCTGAAAATTATAATCTGAGTAGTATTTCTGAACTTAAAATGTTAGAAATTTATACATTTCAGGTGTGGCCATGGGCCTGAAGCTGAGGATGATGGAAAAGAAGAGGCCAAGGAATGATGAGGCTAGACTGTTATTTGGCAATCATCACGGATGCTGAAGTCTCCAGAGAATGGCAAGATGAAAAATGAATAGTAAGAAACAGCCAGGTGCCAAAATTCCAGTGAAGGTGTAGACAACTGAGACAAGAAAGAAATGCTGGAATGGTGCAAGCTTCAGTAAGGGATTGTTTGAACAAAAGTAGAAGAGACATGTCCCAGTGCCTTGGAAGTAAAAAACAAAATGGAAGCAGGAGTGTTTCAAACCTAACGTTAAGCATTCCCATATAGGGAGGGAAGAGAGTAATAAGATTAACAAAGTAGGAAGGGGTAGAGGATGAGAATTAATTCCCTGTACTTGAAAGACCTGTTAGGAAGTAAGAATGCTTCCTCTAAAGAAAATCAGGTTTTGGTTAAGACAAAAAGGTACAGTGAAAAAAGCTGAGGGTCCCTGATTCCTAGTACATTGCTGTCCAGTGGAACTTTCTTCAGTGATGGAGGTAGTCTAAAACTGCACTGACCAATAAGCAGCCACTAGCATGTGGCTAGTGAGTGGCTTAAACGTGGTCCGTGAGACTAAGAAACCAAATCTATACTTTTATTTAATTTCATTAAATTTAAATTTAAACACTCACATGTGGCTGGTGGCTGTTATATTGGACAATGCAGTTCTAAAGGCTTTCTGACAGCGGTCAATATATTTATGCTTAGTTGTTAATAGGTAATAACAATATGTTACTTCTCTAAGTGGGTAAAGGAGACAATGACTGAGATTAAAGAAGCAAATTCCTGACTGTAGCATTTCAAGTGCCATGGAAAACCATGAAGGCTACTAGTTTGGGGGCCAAAAGGCCTTTCCAGTGCTTCTCAAATTAGACCATGCAAGTGGTCATCTATGAATAAGGTTAAATCTAATTAACAAGATTGTCTGTATCAAATGCCACCTACATGTACAGTGAGGTAACAAGCAAGTATTTTAAGAAATTGCAGCTGGTACAGTCTTAGCCACAGCTGAGAGGAGGAACGAATGAACAAGATGAAGTAGAGACGATGGGTAGAGGGAGACAAAAACAAAAATTAAGATTCCAGCTCATGTGCATCTTATTTGAAATCCTGCTTTCACAATGCCATTTGTGCATTAAAATGTAAGAAGTGATTGTCAAAGAGTTGTTGTAGGTGAGCATTAGTACTAAATCTGCTAGTGACTGGCTAAATGATGGTACAGCTTAACTTCTCTGTTAGTTTCAATGTTATTTGTCTAGAATGGAGATTACTAGGCTGTTCTTCAGCAATGTTCTCAGTATGTAAAAAAGCCTTCTTAAAATGTTTTGAAGAACGGCAGTGATGGACAGACTGATGGATTGTACACTCGTTAGGCTGGTGATCAGCGATTTCTTTCTGACGTTCAACAGTACAATATGTAGATAAAATAACATAGGTATCCTGGAATGCTGATGAATAAATAATAAATATTGCTTTGTGCAATAATTAAACATTTTCAAAGTGGTTAATACTCATCTGTTTCACAACAATCAGGTGGGGTTAATATATTATATCGATATACAATATAGTAATATATTATATCACAATAATATACTATTAGCCTCAATTTATGGTCAAGTTTTCCTGGTTTGCTCATGACTCCGCAGGCAGTTAGTGGGAAATAATTCAGCATTTCTTCTGCCAGATAACAATAAGCTTTATCGATGCTCTACTACAATAATCTCAATACATGTGCTATACATCCTCATTTTGTGAGGTATTCCACTGCTGTAAAAATAAGGCGGTAAGAGGCTCTTTAGTGATACTGGCCAAATAGTCTGGAGCTTCAGGAGCCATTAGAACCTGGGACTTAATTATTTTCCAGCGGGCTCAGCAAACTGCAGCCTTCTTCAATCTCAGGTCTTGAACAATTAATAAGAACAGCTGAGGATACTTAATGTTGATTACTGATCATCTCTTCCTCAAATTTTGTTTTAATTTTTGTATTTCCCTTAGTCAGAGCAGTATAACTATTACTTGAAGGAAATAAATGAAACAGTAGAAGAATTGAGGTTTGACTCAATTATAATGTTGAGCTAATCCATTAAAATGTTAGGCTTTTTAGATTTTAGTTTTATTGCTAAAGGGATAAACACAATCTTCCCCAGGTAGCCTTGAAAGCACAAAGAAATATTTCTTATTCTCTTGCCCTAAATTAATCTATGAGAATACTTTGAGAAATGGAGGGGGAAAAAATCCAATCGTACCAATAAAATAGAGGATAATATCTTCCTCATTCATAGGTTTGCTATGAAGACTATGTGAAATAACGTGTGTGCGTGTGTGCGCATGTGTATATATATGTAATGCTACTGGATCCACATCTGCCATCCAAGAGGTTCTCAAAAATGTCAATTCTCACCTCTGTTCCCACGAATTCATACTGCGCCAAAGCCTGTCATGTCATTATTTGAAAGAGTTACCATTGTCATCCACGACACCTCTAGATAGAGGTAAACCCGTCAAGAAAGCGTAGGAAGGGTTAATAACCCTCTCTAGAATATGCAGATAGAAAAACACTGTCATTGTTGGCTTAAGTACCCCAATCCTACCTTGAAATTGCCTTATCCACCTTCTGAATTTCAGGACTTGCGTTGGGCTTGTTGCTGTAGATGATAGAAGCTTTTAGGAAAGAAATCATGCTGATGAAACAAATATTTTCTTCCCTCACCAGGAGGATCAGAAGAACATATTTAGGGAAAGAAAAATATAATTAAATATTCCTATAACCTACCTCCCCCAAATATCAAAATATATAAAAAATTATTTAATTCCCTCCACATTTGGGGCAGGGGATTGGGTTGTAGATGATTCCCAAACAGCAAGGTGCCAAGGAAATTATACTCTTCTGAAAGGACAATATTCAGTGTGATTTAAATACTGCAAAAGGGATGCAATGATCATGGTAGAAATCACTTTTTGTGGGGCATGTCAGTTGGCTTTTGTCATGGTCTACACATATGTAGCCAACTACACAATAATGTCTTGTTTCAATTGCATTCATATTTTGATTGTCTAATGGTTGATACATAGGTAAACTTAATAAAAAAGGTAAACTCTGGAACCCGGATGTCTTTTTTCACCACTGTGTATGTGAGGTCACAATTGTCTGCAAAGTGGGGAGCTCAGAGGTTACTGCGCAACGTTCCTCCCCCCCCCCCCCGCCCCAATCATTTTAGCTCAACCCTGTGAGCTTCCCTCGGTTATCCTGCCTAAAAGGTATGTGGTAAGGGGCACATGCACTTAGCAGCTCAACGATTAGAGGCTTCCTTGGATGGGACTTGTAAATATTAACGAAGAAGCTTGCGCGATCCTGGCAGTGATTCTCGACCAAATTAGATATGCAATAACTGCCGAATGTCACTCGCTGAATTTGAGTTGGGGAGCACTGTAGCTTAAAATAAAGGGGTCTCGAATACAATGCAAAGTGTTTGTCACCTCAGGTCGCATACTACCCAACAGGAAGCGAAAAGCAAAGGGCACGGCGCGGAAAAGAAACAGACACACAGACATGATTTTAAATGACGAACTTTATGTGGCATCAGGAAGGGCAACCTGTTCTCATGTTTACCAATTCCCAGGTACGCTGTAAAGATTACTTGTCAGGTTAAACTGAGTAAAGGGACAGGAATAAGAGGCATCGCTGGAGACTTTTCCGCAATCCTTTTCAAAATATAAAACTGTCACCAAACGACTTAGGTAAGCTAGTAAAAAAGGCTCGCTGGACGCCCTTATACTGTCCTTTTAAACTTACGTGACCGTCAGCAGCGCTATTCAAATTCAGTCAACAGCTGTTAGAACAAGACACAGATCCGCAGTGGCTATCTCCCCAGAGTTACGGGTGTTCGCTGAGACCCGCCGGAAAATTAGGGTCGGTTTTCAGTGAGAAAATAATAGAGGATCCTTCGCCTTCCTTTGCTCCCACTGTCTTAAGCCTTGCGCCCCCTCCCACTTGCCTGCAGTCCGATTTCTTAAGAACGTAGTCCGATCCCCAACTCAGTTGCACCTTCCGCAGCCCGACCCTTTGCCCAGCGACACCGCGTTTAGTCTCCCTCCTCTCCCTCTCCCTCCTCACTTGAGACCCCACCCCCGCCTTCCGTTTCTCTCTCCGCATCCCCCGCGCCGGGTTCTCCAGACCCCCGCCTGCGCCCAGAGCCTTCATCTCGAGCCCCCGCTGCTAATCTTCGACACTCTAGTGCTTCTCCCGTGGAACCTAAGCTCCTCTCTCCTTCCAGAGACTCAGTCTCCACGCAGTCTGCGCGTTCAGAGTCCCTTCCCCCCTACCCCCGCCCGGGCCAGTGCGGTCCTGCAGGCTGCAACCATCCGGGACCTGTCCCCGCTCCCCACCCCATCCCCCGCCTAAATCATTGGGGTCTCGGCTAGCAATGCCGCCTGGGGCTCCAACTTACCACTAGCGTCCGGGAGGAAGACAAGGCAGCGGTCGCCACGGCGGCAGCTAGACGAGAAACGGACTCGGCTGCAATCGCCCAGCGGAGCCCGCGGCAGTCGGTGCGCTGCGCTGCGCTGCGCGCCGCAACCTCGCGCCTCGGCGGAGAGAATGAGGGACGGAGGGAGCTCGGCGCGATGGGAAGCGCCGGCAAGTCGACCTCCTCAGGGCGACCGTGCGCCCCCCGGCTAGGTTTGGCTCTCCTGGCTTCACTATCTTACTCTAGCTTAGTAACTGACCACCTCCAGCATCTCTGCACTAATCGCGTCTTCTTTCTTCTTCGATGGCCCCTAACTAACTACACTACTCTAAACGGACGAAGGCCACCACACGAGCTCCACGACGATCTCGACGACTCCGACGACAAGGGTGTGCAGAAAGAAGGAAGAAAAGTTCATATGCAATCGGCAGGTAAGGGGCAGGCAGGCCGATGGAGCGGCCAAGGCTAGCAATCTAGCCGCTCCAAAGGCAGGATCCGAAAGATCAGTGCACCCGAGGAAGGAAGCGTCCTCGGCGAGCACCACAGCGCCTACCCAGCGCTGGTGAAGCTGCACCGCGCTCTTGGGCCAAACGCGGGATGAGGGGAGGAGCCAAGTGCAGCCAATCAGCGCTCAGAGTTACGTTGCCTGGGGCCTGTTTGGACCGGTCTCTTAGTGCATCTGGAGCCTACTGGCAGGGGGCGCCGAGACCCATGGTGGGGGTGGGGTTGGTGATTAACTTGATTCTTGAGGCTTGGAGACTTGGGGGAACTGGGGTCAGCATGGTACAGAGTTGGGGATGGGGGGAGGCTTTCTCAAGAATGTACTTTCAAAGATTCAAGGGACACCCCTACTACCCGCCCCCCACTGTATATTTCATTTCAACAAACATGTTTCCCGAGTCTTGCAAGTTTCACCGAGTTTTGAAACACCCCTTGAGGGTCTCGGCTCTGAATCTTGCCCCTTTCTCCAACAGGAGCAATTGAGGCACTCACAGGGTCAAACATATTTAGTGCACAAAGGCCACAACCCTGTTCTAAGGCCTGCTTCCCCACCCTTGCCCCCAGCCCCAAATACAGAGGAGGGAGGAAGGAAAGCTCTTGGCCTTCGAGCCCCAAGAAGGTACAGTTTAGTTCCCTTCTTGACACCATAGGCCTCGCTAGAAAGACACCTTGAGGGCAGGTCCTTCGGGTTTCGGAGGGTCCCAAACCTCTCTCTCCCACACATAGCCTGGGGCCCACAGCCAAGTGGTTGTCCAGCCGTTGGGAAGGTTGTCAAGGCACAGTCAATGCAGCAAGGCAAGGGATGAGCCACAAAAGCTGCATTTTGGCAACTGCCTGGATGCCGAGGGGCAACCCGGCAGGCAGAGCTCTTTTCTGTAGGCTCCCAGGCACCACGAACCAGGTGTCTGCGGTGTCCTGGCTGCAGCGCAGAGAAGGGTGAATGGGGCCACATTAGCCAAGACCCCTCAGAGGCATCAAGACCAAGCTTGGTAGTGGAGATTCTCCCACCGAAAAGGGGGTCAGAGCAGATTTTTCCTAAGAAGGAATCAGAGTGGGGGGTCTCGGGCAAGGACCGCGGGTGGGCAAAGGGGAGACTGTGTCCCCGCTGGTCGGAGGTAGCTGGACCGAAGCAAAAGACTGAGACTCGGGTTCAGCTACTTGGGACCGGACGGCAGAGCAACGATTATACAGAAAAGGCTACAAAGAGGCCGTGCCTCGGCTTGGAGGACCCAAGCCCGCCGAACTCAGAAGAGATGAGAGCAGCTGGCCGCTCCGAGACTGAGTTTGCCTCAGTAGCCCAAAAAGTTAGGAATAGAGGAGAAGGTGGGAGCAATGATAAGGGTCGGGTCCCTTCCTTATTCTGGATGCCCTAGCGCCAATCATTTCTCTCTGTGCCTCCGTTTCCAGATTTGTAAAAAGAACTGTTCGCTCTATTCCAATAGGGGTATTTGGGAAACCTCTGATTCCCTCCATACCCACTGGATTCAGACACTTTGCAGGGCTCTGAAATTTAATTTGGCAGTGAACATACTGTCCACACCCAAGTTCTTTTTCGCAAAGCAACAACCCATCGCAGTTTTCTTGAAGCATCTGTTGAATGCTACTGTGTGATGCCGCACAGGTGGCGGCGACAGCGCTGCCAAGTTCACCGACTGTACAACGCTCGGGTCTTTAGAAACGCTTTGTTGGAGAACAATAATTTATAAATATCGAAGAGAATATGTACATCTTCTTTTTAAATAATTAAGCACTCATCTTTAAAAACTCCCCAAGTGTCCTCTTTCTCTATCCCGTGAACGTGGAGTGCTCCGCCTTGCCTTTTCTGGCGGGATTTATATTTATGGTGTCGGAGGCTAAGGCATTTATATTACTTCAAAAAATGTAAATATAAATCTCTAGGATATATTTGCCAAGGCAGAATGGACTTTGACGAGCAGAGAGCAGAAGATAGCATCCGCCGAATCCTGTTCTCTCTCCCCAGCTCCCGGGGAAGCGGCTTGGAGAGATTGACCACAATAATAACAATTCTGAGGATGAGGATGACATAATAATAGATCATAATAATGGTTGCTATTATTACATATTTCGCTCTTTAGGCTGTGCTCTCCTTCTCCCCGGGAACGGCGGAAGTGCCGAGAGGGACCGGGGTGAAGCCCGCCCGGCGCTTGGGAAGGCTCCCGGTCAGCAGAGGGAAAGTTAGGCAGGCGCGCGGCGTGCTGGAGCGCGCCCGGGCTTCGGAGTTCGGGTAGACACAGGCGGGCGAGTTCACCTTTGAGCGGCGCTCGCCGAGCGCCCGGGAGCCGGGGAGACCGAGCCGGAGCGAGATGCAGCCGGGCTCGGGGCACGGGGTTCGGCCCTGAGCATTGGCTCCGCTGTCCTGGCATTGGTCGCGCTTACCACCTCTTCGGGTTCTCTAGGATGCGGCTTGGCGGATCTCTGGCAGATCCGACGGGCTTTAGGGGTTTGGGGAACGCCTGCCCGGAGAATATAGTGTAAGAAAAAATTTAGAGCGCACTTTTAGGCTGGGAGGCAAACTCAAAACAAGCGCTCTGTCGTCGCCAGAGAGGTTTTCTAGAACGCCTGCCTAAGGAGACCTGGGGAATCAGCTCAGGATTTTCACCGCGTTCCCTTCTCTTCTTCAGGTGTATGGAACCTGTCCCTGGAAAGAGGAGTCAATTACAGTAAATTCCTCCGGTTTGATGCACAGCCTAAATGTCCCCCGGAACACGGTTTCCAAATACTTGCCCGGTTTCTAAGGATATAGACGTGCTTTTTAACAACTTTCTAACCATGGGGATTTCCTCCCTACTCAAACACGTACTTTTCCAAAACTACCGATTTAAAAATTCAGGAAGGGATTAAAGAAGATTCTTACTAAGTAGGAAAAAGTTTCTCATCATTTGAGACTTTAGGAACTTTCTTATAAAAGTAACCGACTGGAAAAGTTTACTTCTCTACTCATTACTATTTCCCTTCTTGGCCAGAGAGCCTTATTTTAAAACACCCAAAAGACGGTAGGCTGAAATAGATTTAAAAATGAGTGACCAGATCCTAGCAAAATATTCGGAGGCAGATATTTTCACAGATTAAAAGAAGCTACACAAGAATTCTACCGGGAGACTTTTTTGTTTGTTTGTATACCACAGGACATAAAAGCAAGGCATTTTGATAATCCTCCCCATATTTTTTTTCAGTTTCAAAGCAAATCCTGATAGCCAGAGATTTCTTCTTTTTTTTGTAATGATACAATTGTATCAAATTATATTTTTCAGCATTTCCTATCTTTGAAGAATCCAGCATCAGACCCATAATGTCCATCATTGAGGCATGCCACACCTAGAGATAAACTTTTATAGTATTTAACACAGCAAATTTCTCTTACTGTTCCTCAAACATGATCATTGAATGGGAAAAATATTTTAGATATAGATAGCTCATTGTACACGAAGTCTTTCTAAAGTTGGTAGGATTATTTTTAATGAAAAACCAAGCAGTAGAATTCTATGTGCTGTGTAGGAAGGCAGGGGGCAGTCTCTGATCATGGCAGTCTTTCTCTGAGTGCAACTTCTTTTTGGAAAGATCCCCTGTTTTAGAGGAAAACAACAATCAGCTCTGGTTCTCTGATACTCTCACTGATGGGAGGAGAAAGAAATTGAAAACCTCTTGGGAGATGTTGAAAGGTCCCATCACACATTTTTGCCACTTCTGAGGAAAAAAAGGTATATCACAATTAAAATTTTGTGCTTGTGTATGTGATGCAACAAACCTTATTGAATAAATTTTATATTTTATCTGAGACATTCTTCTAGTAATCAAATGTATATTTTGTATGGTTTCTAGTAATAAAATATACATTTTTTAAAAACAACAAAATATGCATGCAAGTTTGAGTAGGTATTCGGAAATGGAATCTAGTAGCCTCAACAAGGAGGAGAAAGAGCTAGGAGCTACTTTGATGTCAGTTCTTTAGAGAAATATGTATTGTCTTGGAGCACATTCATGTAATAATGAATTCCTTTTTTATATGGGCAGGCATTTCACTCTTCCAGCTTAGGATGAGAAAGATGGCAATTAGGACCTTTTGTTCAAATTAAACTAAGATTGAAAGGCCAAGACAACAGTGATTTTTTTTCAGTCCTAGCTCAAGACTACTGGGTCCCTGAAGGCTAGCAGCCTTGCTACCTATATGTCTTATTCTGACTCTTTCAGACCCTTTTGATCTCTACTCCCCATTCCTGTAGTAATTGGAACTATAACCATGCAACCAAACATTTGACTGTTTGAGAGTCATCTATAAAGTAATGGGCTTGGGATTTCTGGTCTGTAAATTAATATTACTACGTTATTTCAAATGAGGTACAACATCATTCATTGATATAAAATGCTTTCTTTTCTTTTTATAAGAACTGTCTCCTCAATCATATTATAAGCACCTCAAGGGCAAGCATTTAACCATAAGCTTTTCTTTATCTCCTTTCTTCACATCTATCCTAATACTAGGTACAAAGAATATAAACAACAATGATAACTACTATTGTTGACACAAAAGAGGTTAGAATGAACAGTCAAGAAGGGCAGGACTGCTAGAACCTGAATTTCTCAATGACCTGGATACAAATATAAAAGATATTTTACCAAATTGGTCCATCATGCAAAAAGAGCATGATAGTTTGAACTGACCAAGATGAAACTTAATAGGAAGAAATGTGAGATGCTGAATTTGGGTACCAAACTCCTCTGCACGATGGCCGTGGAAACTGGAAGCATTTGGTGGAAACATACTTAGTGATTTTAGTTGGCATCAAGATCAACAAGTCCTCAGTGTGATACGGTTGCTGGGAAACCTAATTTTATTTTGGATTTTTGCAACTTTTATAGAGTCAGGACACAATTGGGCTCTATTTGGTTTTTCCAGGCACATACGTTAAGAATGAAGATTGGAATTCATTCATCAGAATACTGGAGTTCATTCACAAGAAGGTTCAGGTCAGTAGGGTGCTGGAATCATTTTATATGGGTTTGTATTCTCTGGGAGACGTGATTCTTGGGATACATGCTAGCTGACTTCAAATATTTGAGGGATTTTTGGAAAATGATTTGATTTGTTTCCCAAGGTCAGTATCTTATTTGTATGTGTTCCCTCAGTGTCTAGCACAGTGTCTGACACAAACTAAGCATTCAATAAATATTTGTGAACTGAAGGAAGTTATAAGCATTAAACTCTGACAAGAATAAAACTGGAATTAGTGGTGGAGTCCACAGTTTCTGTCTCTATAGGATGTTATAGCATTTGGAACTGGCCAAAGGTGGAATGAGCTGTTTCAGGAGGTAGTGAGTTCTCCAGTATTGGGATGTTCAACCCTATAGGGGTTAGTCACTTAGTGGGGATATTACAAAGGAGAGTCATGTGTGAAGAAAGGGGAGAAACACGTGGCTAGGGAATGACATTTAAAGTTCTTTCCAGTAAGAAATCTTGCAGAATGCATAAAAACTGTCTCAGTCTAGTTTTAGGGGATAAAAAAATATTGAACTTTCTTAAGAACAAGGACAAATGAAGTTATGCACTGCAGACTGGCCATAGATTGAGCTTTGTTATGGGAAAGAAGCAGCCTCCTACTAAGTCCACAAGACTATTGTTGAGCCTGGTGCACTTGCTAGCTACTGATCTCCATGGAAAATAAGCTCTGGGAAGCTTATTATTTTGAAAACAGCAGTATTATATTGGGATACTATCATTCTTGCAAGTCTAGAATACTACAGACATTCTCCAATTTACAATGGTTCAACTTACAATTTTTTGACTTAACAGTGATGGGAGAGTGATACACACTCAGTATGCTCCTTGACTTAATGATCTCCTTTTCTCCTCACCAACAAATTTGAAGGACTAAATCTTCACACATTTGAAAGGCTAACACAAGACAAGTTCACGCAAAATGATGCTTTGAAACCAAGTGATAAGCAAGTGTCCTGTCATTTAAGACTAAAGAAAAAAATCTTAACTAAAATATTTTCTTACCATAAAAATTTATATATACATTTTACTTATAAACAAGTGTAGAAATCTTTCATTCTAGGTTGAGCTTAATTTGAAGCAAAAGACAATACAGCAACGACTAGATGCCTATTGTCATCTAATGACAGTTCTGGAGTAGAACTGCCTGAGTCAAAGTTTATTTTCTGGCCTTTTGACTTTTGAATTGAGATTATTTTCCTGTTTTTGCATCTTTTAGTCATTAGCAGGAAAATGACAGTAAATCCTTTCCTAGGTGATCTTGTAGTGGATACTAATGAATGCTTATGTTGGTGGTAAAGCAAATTTGCTGGGCAAGATTTGCCAGAGAACTCAACTTTGTCAGTCTTCCATTTGGCCAGCAATCATCACCTACTATGATATGATACAAAAATAAGCCTTTATCCTTTATCGTGTTATACACAATAACAAAAAAAAGCACTGCTAAATCAGGAAGTAGAAGGTTTAATCTACCATTGTTAACTTTGTCTATGCATTCTTGACTTCATTATGACCTCAAAAAATCTTACTGTCAATATAACTTGGCTGAAGTTCAAAAGATACAAGGAAGGAAGTTAAAGATATAGAGAAGTACTGACCATTACATTATTTTAAGCCAAGTGACACACTGGGAAGCAGCATTCCTATTGTCTGGTTTGATTATGAAGTATAGTGGCTGGATTATATCAGTAGTCCTGACATGCGAGTTTTCTTTTTGTTTGTGTTATCAAGTAATATGGAATTAAAAATATTGCAACAAAACATATACATCTAAAACAGTAGCTTGCATTTCAAATACTAGATACTTATTTCAATGATGCTATGATTCATCAAAATATCTTTTAACATCTCTTTTGACATTGCCTTCAGAATGTATGCCACATTCTTTTGAATTTTTGGAAATAGTGCACAGTCTTTGAGAGTTGTATCTGGTGATTAACTTTTATTTTTTTTTTTTGAGATGGCGTTTTGCTCTGTCACCCCAGGTAGAGTGCAGTGGTGTCATCATAGCTCACAGCAACCTTAAACTCCTGGAAGCAAGCGATCCTCCTGCCTCAGCCTCCCATGTAGCTGGAACTACAGGCGTGAGCCACCATGCCCGGCTAATTTTTCTATTTTTAGTAAAGACGGGGTCTCACTCTTGCTCAGGCTGGTCTCAAACTCCTGAGCTCAAGCGATAATCCTGCCTTGGGCTCCCAGAGTGCTAGGATTACAGGTGTGAGCCACCATGCCCGGCCTGGTGATTAACATTTTATAATCCTAATATTTTGTCAAATCAAGTGAAAGTACATGATCCGGAAACCCCCTGAAGGAACACAAAAAATAGTGTCTTGCTTATGTAATTTCTTGAGAGTGACAATTTATCCTGGGGTAGGCAAGAGTTTTCTTCTATTTGTTCTACTCCCTTATGTGTCTGCTCTAGTAGAAACTCAAAATGTAAGTTTGCCTGGAAGCTTGCACTCAATAAAGATAACATTTAGGGCAATATTTCAAAAATTGAAGCAAGAAAAATAATATTTCCATTGGTGTACATATCACTAATTTGGCTTTTAAATGTATTAACTTTATAAAACTGGAATGAGTATAGTCTCCTCCCCCATCCTCTTCCAGAAGAATGGATGAATTAATTATCTAGGTTCAAACTTCTGAGTTCTATTCAGCATTCAGTTACATGCTGTGTAATCTGAAATATTTATACCTTCACAGGGTAACCATGGCTAGAAATCTTTTAAATTTGAGGGTTTAAAAGAATTATGTTGATGCATATGGTTTGGAAAAGTGTAGAAGAACCAATAATATTAGTCACAAAGCTAATTAATAAATTTAATTAAGAAATCCTTACTCTAGGAAAAAAATGAGCACTAGGTGATTTAGTGAACAAATCCAAAATTAATACATAAATCGACCTACAGTTTTGATCTTGACTATGCTGGTTGGTCTGTTGGTTGCATTTAGAACAGAAAAGAGGCTTAATGTACATTATTGGATTTGTTAAAGAAGCATTTTCTCTGAAAAAGTCACCTCTGTGTTATTGCAGATAGTGCACCAAATTAAATCATCTCTACCCTTAAAAATTTTTAAGTGCTTGACTTCTTACTTTGTTGCAAAGGCTGAGCTCTGACTGCTTACCTAAGGAAGCTAGAATATACACTATGTGGTACAAAAATGACTACAGACAGTTTGATCAGATACCAGATTAAAATGCAAATGAAAGTAGACCTACTAGATGAAATGCAATATATTACTTTTTTTAAGAGCCATGAATTTTAAAAGTTGTTAAAATGAAGAATACCACGTTATGAATAACTTTTCCTTACTTTTTTTTTGCTGACAGTTGTACTAATGATTGCTGATGTAGACCTTAGCATTCTTGGCTTCATAATGTTTCTTGCTAAACTAGGAATTGGATTGTAAAATATTTCATAAATGCAATAATTCTTAGTAATAGAAGACCTAACTTGAATCTTTTTGTCATTTGAAAAGAGGAAGTTTTATGATTTATTTTCTTTTTTAAAAAGCAGCTTTATTGAGTTATTATAGATATATATTAACTGCACATATTTAATGTATACAATTTGATCAGTTTGTACATCTGCATACACCTGTGAAACTATCACCACAATCAAGGTAATACACATATATATTACCTCAAAAAGTTTCCTTTGTTTTTGGTTTTGTGTGTATGGGGTAAGAACATTTAACATGAGATCTACTGTCTTAACAAATTTTTAAGTGCATAATATGATATTGCTGAGTATACACACTATGCTGTACAGCAGATCTCTAGAACTAATTCGTCTGCCATAACTGAAACTTTATACCAATTGAACAACAACTCATTTCCCCTTGCCCAGGTCCCTGGTACCACTGTTCTATTTTCTATTTCTATGAGTTTGACACATAGAAATTTTAGGTATGTCATATAAGTGAAATCATACAGGATTTGTCCTTCTATAACTGACTTATGTCACTCAGCATAATGTCCTTCAGGTTCATTCATGTTGTCACAAATGGCAGGATTTCCCTCTTTTTTTAAAGCTGAATAATATTCCATTGTATGTATATACCATACGTTATCCATTCATCTGTCAATGGACATTTGGGTTGTTTCCATAACTTGGCTATTTTGAGTAGTGCTACAATGAACACGAGAGTCCAGATATCTCTTTGACATACCTATTTCAATTCCTTGGATATGTACCCAGAAGTGGGATTGCTGGATCATATGGTAGTTCCATTTTTAATTTTTTGAGGAACATCTATACTGTTTTCTACAGTAATTTCACAACTTTTCATTATCAAAAATAGTGTAGAAGGGTTATAATTTTCCCCTGACATCACCAATACTTATCTTTTTTTTTAATGGTAGCCATTCTAACAGGTATGAGATGATACCTCATTGTGGTTTTGATTTGCATTTTCCTGATGATTAGCACTGTTGAGTATCTTTTCATAGATTTGTTGACCATTTGTATGTTTTCTTTGGAATGTCTATTCAAGTCCTTTGCCCATTTTTAATTGGGTTATTTTCTTTTTGCTATTGAGTTGTAGGAGTTCTCTATATATTTTGGACATTAAATCCTCATCAGATACATGGTTTGCAAATATTTTCTCCCATTCCATATGGGTTGCCTTTTCATTCTGTTGATTGTTTCCTTTGCCTTTTGGTTTGATATAATCTCATTTATCCATTTTTGCTTTTGTTCCTTGTGCTTTTGGTGTTATGTCCAAGAAATCAATGCCAAGACAAATGTCAAGAATCTTTTCCTCTATGTTTTCTTCTAGAAGTTCTATAGTTTCTGGTCTTACATTTATGTCTTTTGAGTTTATTTTTGTATATGGTATAAGGGTCCAATTTCATTCTTCTGCATGTGGATATCCAGTTTTTCCAACACCATTTGTTGAAGAGACTATCTTTTTCCCATAGTGTATTCTTCTCACCCTTATCAAAGTTCAGTTGACCATATATGTATGGGTTTAATTCTGGGCTCTGTATTCTATTCCATTGGTCTATATATCTGTCTTTATGTCAATGCCATATTGTTTTAATTACTGTAGCTTGGTAATATATTTTGAAATCAGGAAATGTGATGCTGTCAGCTTTGTTCTTCTTTCTCAAGATCATTTTAACTATTCTGGGTCTTTTATGGTTCCATATAAACTTTAGGATGGTGTTTTCTGTTTCTGGAAAACATGCCATTGGGATTTTGACAGGATAACAATGAATCAATTGCTCTGGGCACTATGGATATTTGAACAATGTTAAGTCTTCCAATCCATGAACACTGGATATCTTTCCATTTATTTTTTTCTTCATTTCTCTCACCAATGTTTTGTAGTTTCCATTCTATAAGTTTTTCACCTCCTTTGTTATGTTTATTCCTAAGAATTTTCTTCTTTTTCATGTTATTTTAAATGGGATTGTCTTCTTAATTTCCTTTTCAGGTAGTTCATTGCTAGTGTGTAGAAACACAACTGATTTTTTTATGTTGATTTTGTATCTTGTAACTTTATTGAATTCGTTTATCAGTTCTAACAGTTTTTTGGTGGAGTCTTTAGAATTTTCTACATATAAGATCATGTCAGCTGAAAACAGATAATTTTACTTTTTTCTCTCCAATTTAAATGCCTTTTTAATCTTTTTCTTGACTAATTGCTCTGGCTAGGATTTCTAGTACTGTGTTGAATAGAAGGGGTGAGAGTGGGCATCCTTGTCTTGTTCCTACCTTAGAGGAAAGGTTTTCAGATTTTTACAGTTGAGTATGATGCTAGCTATGGGTTTTTCACATATGGCCTTTATTATGTTGAGCTAAGTTCCTTGTATACCTAGTATTTGAAAGCTTTCATCATGAAACTGTTGAATTTTGTCAAATGTTTCTTTTGAATCTATCCAGATGATCATGTGATTTTTATCCTTTATTCTGTTAATGTGGTGTAACACATTGATTGATTTGTGTATGTTGAATTATCCTTGCATTCCAGGGATAAATCCCAATTGGTCATGGTGTATGATCTTTTTAATGTGCTGTTGAATTTGGTTCGCCAGTGTTTTGTTGAGGATTTTTGCATCTATCTTCTCCAGGGATATTGGCCTGTAGGTTTCTCCTCTTGTAGTATCTTTGTCTGATTTTGGTATCAGAGTAGTGCTGGCCTCATAAAATTAGTTTGGAGTTGTTTTCTTTTCTTCAATTTTTTGGAGGAGTTTAAGAAATAGTGGTGTTAATTCTTCTTTAAATGTTTGATAGAATTCACCAGTGAAGCCATCAGGTCCTGGACATTTCATTGTTGGGAGGTTTTTGTTCTGATTCTGTTTCTTTATTTTTTATTGATCTGTTCAAGTTTTTTATTTCTTCATGATTCAGTTTTGGTAGGTTGGATGTATCTAGAAATTTATCCATTTCTTTTAAGTTTTCTGATTTGTTGGTGTGTAATTGTTCATAATAGTCTCTTATGATCCTTTTTATTTCTGTGGCATCAGTTGTAATGTTTCCTCTTTCATATCTGATTTTACTTATTCAAGTTCTGTCTCTCTCTGTATTTTAGTAAGTTTAGCTAAGGATTTGTCAATTTTGTTTATCTTTTCAAAAGTACAACTTTTAGTTTTGTTGATTTTTTAAATTGTTTTTCTATTATCTATTTCATTTGTCTGTTTTAATCTTTGTTATTTCCATCCTTTTAATCTTAGGTTTAGTCTGTTCTTCTTCTAGTTCTTTGAGGTATAAGGTTAGGTTATTTATTTGACATCTTTCTTCTTTTTTATTGTAGTCATTTATCACTATAAACTTCCCTCTTAGTACTGCTTTTGTTGCATCCCATAGTTTTTTTTTATTGTAGTGAATACATTTATTTTTCATGAACAGCCTATGGATTAATAACACAGTCCTTTATTTTGTTCCAATCTTGAGAATTTATTGTTTTTATTCTGGAAGGAGGTTTGCTGGATCTTTATATTTTCTGAAATTTGGGATCCAAATAAATTTGGCTGTCTACAATATGTGTCATCCCAATGTGTTGTGCTAACTGTGCATATTTGACCCTTTTTTAATTTTTAATTTTTAATTATTATGGGTACATAATTGTTGTATATATTTATGAGTACATGTGATGTTTGATACAGGCATATAATGTGTAATTATCAAATCAGGGTCATTGGGGTACCCATCACCTCCAGCATTTATCATTTCTTTGTGTTGTGCATCCTGTAGGTTTTGATATGTTGTATTTTTGTGGTTGCTTATCTGGAATTATTTCCTAATATTCCTTTTGATTTCTTCTTTGATCTAATGATTGTCCAAGTGCTTTTTAATTTCTACTTACCTGTAAATTTTCCAATTTTTTTTTCTTTTTGAAGAGGATTTAACTTTTAAGTTAGGGCTGTTAGACTTGACAATTTTCTCCTGAGCAGAACCCATTAATTGAGGTAAGTGGCTTATTTATTTTTCATCTACAGCTAGTTATAGTGTTATAGATCCTCTGTCTTTTGAAATCAACACTACATGAGTAACAGTAGAAATGTCTCATTTGTGTTCTAACCATTGGTGCATGAAATGTACAAGTAATTTTCCAAAATTTAACATTGGACATTATTGGGAAACAGTATTTTTAATACATTGCAGTCAACCCAGATGACAACCTAAACTTCTGTTAATATTATGTTTCTACACAAAGAAGCTAATAAATTCTGGCACACTGGGAAGATAGTGTATACTTATGGCCTTTCTTAGAAGAATTTGAAATTCATTAAGTTTCTTATTTTCCTTAATATGTGTAAGACCTATAAGACTTAGTGAAAATTCTCAGGTATGGAATATTTACTAGGAAATAACTATAGAACATGTATATAGAAATTTTCCCAACCGAAGGCTCTAAAAACTTGGTATTCCCAATATCTCCCATGATAAACTGTGCATCTAATAACTGGGGCAGAAGTGAAAATCTGACCAACTTTGATGGTGAATCAGTTGTATGTTAAATGTAACAAAACTTCAGATGACTCACTCTAGTAACTTAATGGAGGATAAGGCTACATTTCCATATTTACATAGACAGTGCCAATCATATTTCATTACCTCTGAGAAGGGGTAGAAAACTTCAATACTTTTGCTATATTTTCAATTTAGAAAGTGTAGGACTGTTCATATGTCTTAATTTGAGATTGATTTCAGGAAGTGGAAATTGCAATTTAAATTTGAAATGGCTTTTGTTGATGTGGTCTTCCATTTATCATTCTAATTCACTGTTCACTTTCTTAAACTTTATGGCCTCTACTTCTACATTGTCCTTTGAAGGTGATTTGTGCATTTTCTGTTTTTTT
This sequence comes from Daubentonia madagascariensis, assembly GCA_023783475.1. Taxonomy (NCBI): domain Eukaryota; kingdom Metazoa; phylum Chordata; class Mammalia; order Primates; family Daubentoniidae; genus Daubentonia; species Daubentonia madagascariensis. The sequence continues at coordinate 1,280,454 of JAKFHU010002421.1, forward strand.
TTTTTTGTAGATTCAGATTTAAACGTAGAAAGAAGAAGATAAGTAATAAGAGTTCTGGAGACTACCTGGGGCAATGTTAATTCACTCTTAGTTAATAAAAATTTGACACACTAGAGTCCACCATTTCCTCCTATTTCTCCTTTCCTTTGCAATTCCCTTGCCTTCCAAATGACGATAGGGAAGTAAAATGAAGCAGCTGGCCCTTTTGTTTTATATAATTTTATGGATACTAACAATTAGACTTAGATCATTTGTAATTTAGCTAGATTTTACTTATGGAAAACGTCTTTAATGTGCTTGAGAAGTTTGTTGAAATTATCTTGTACCTTTACATTTACAAAACACAAGTGATAATTTTTTCTTTTTTGCCCTGGGGGAATTCAATTGGGTTTTTTTCTATTACTTCCAAACCTAGTTTCTAATTTTTTCATAGCAGCTTTATTGAAATATAATTTACAAATCATAAAATTCACCCCTTTAAAGTATATAATTCAGTGATTTTTAATATATTTGCAGAGTTATGCAACCATCACCACCCTCCAATTTTGATTTCTAAATTTAAAAATGCAACTTGTGTTAGTTTGTAACAATCATTTCACAATGTATACATATAGCAAAATATCACATTGAACACCTTGAATATATACAATTTTTATTTGTCAATTATACCTCAATAAAGCTTAAAAATAAATTAAAATTAAATTTAAACTAAATTAAATTTCAAGAAAAAAATAACTAACATATAATGCAACTTATAGGAGATATGAATTTTGGAAACTTTCATAAAGATATTAAATTTTTTTAGTAATAGTTGCTTCTTTATTATACTGATGGTCATCTTAAAACATTGACCTATAATCAGTAACATCATATTTTCTAAATTATTGACTAATCTATCAAATCTGGAGAGACATTGAGCTTCTAGCATATTAAAATTTAGTACAACCTTTAAGAATATTTAATTATTGCAGAATTTATCCTTTGGTGCATAGAAATATAATGTGTCTTGGATGATGAATAGGATTTTGGAGCATTCAATAGCTCTAATGCTCTATCAAATATAGTATGTGGTGATCTGTTGCTTTAATCAATAGTTCGCATCTAGTCCTATTAGTGATTTGTCATCTTTACCTGTTTCCTCTGGAATAACACTGAGCTAATTTCGTCATTACCAGCTTGGTAGATGGAATAGAAACAATAGACTTAAGCTGTCAACCTTTAGTAAGTGTCCCAGATTTGGAGGCAGTTTAGAAAGGGGTTCAAAGATGCTGTTAATCATTACTCCTTTCATAATAGTACATTCTGTGAGCAGTGGTGGTTTAGTCACTTCTAAGTGTGATTTAGAATTCAGAAGTATTTTTCTTAGTTGACACTCAAGAATATTTTCTTTTCTTTCTTTCTTTCGTTTTTTTTAAGCAACACATTTGAAACCTAAAGAAACATTTTCTGAAGGAAAGAATATTGGCAGATATATACGGGTGTGCTACAAAAACATTATATTACTAGCCAGGTATTTGTGTATAGGTTGGTGTGGAGGGACTTCAGATATGTGACCAGTGTACTCAGGAAAACTGGAGTCATAGAGGGACACTGGAAAATATAGTACTAAATAAACAGCCCAACTAAGCTAGGGGACAGTGGGATTGATGAAATAGCAATGAAGCTATAATAATAATTATAATAATTTAGTATTATCTGCCAGGCATTTTGCTTGCATTATAACATTTAGACATCATATGACCCTACAAGGCAAGCATTAATATCCTCCTTTTGTGGATGAGGAATCCAAAGATTAGAGTTTGTGACTTGACTAAGATCACTAAGGCAGTACATTGTAGAGCCAAGATTATAAACACAGTCTATCTTACTCCAGGATTAGCATTCTTAGACACTTTTAAAGCAATGTACTTAATAGAGGTCATTTGGTGGAGTCATGTAAAGTCCTATAAATATTTGTGATGGTCATGTGTTTCTTTGGAGGAATTTTTTTGGTCGTTTATGACTCTCCTCTACTCCCCACACCCCACACACTTAGAAAATAAGTACATATAGCAAATAAGATCATCCATATAATATTTTTTATATTGGTGGTATACAGGCAGTCCCTGGGTTATGGACAAGATATGTTCCTGAGAATGTCTTTAGGTTGGATTTATATGTAACTCAGATCCCTGATGAACAGTGCACATACGGTAATAATAACAATACTATAATGGTTCATGTGTGGTAACAATAATACAGTGTGATAATAATAATATTAATAGTAATACCCCTGTAATGTAATAATAATTTACAGAAACGATTATGCTCTTTCTTTTAATTCAAACAAACAGAACATAGAACAAACTCATACAAAATGTTTAGATAGGAGACAGGAGAAATTTCAAAAAGGAATATTAAAGTTTAACACTCACCTAATGTTGAATCAACGCTAGGCTTATAAGAATGTTCTGCATATTTTGATCTTCTAACCAAATCAAAAATAACCTTTCCATTTCAATAATTAATCCACTACTCTGCTTAGTAATAATTGATGCTTTCATTGGAGCACTGCCTTTCACATGTTCCATTATTCTCACTTTATCCTTTATAATTGTTTCAATAGTGGAGTGACTGAAGCCTAACGCATTCCCAGTGAATTATGGCATCTGGCCTTTCTCCGAATGCTTAATCATTTCTACTTTCATTTCATTGTAATCTCCTTTCGCTTCACTGCAGGCTCACCTGGACTTGCAGTGGGCTTTTTCTTTGGAGGCATGGTCATAAGGGTAAACACAGACTCACAAAATCAAATAAAAAAGTTAAGATGAATGTGATGCTGTGCGTAAGTGACCAACCGTAGTGTCAAGATGCAGTGCCAATGAACCGCTTATGCCATGTGGGTTTGTTTACATGCACAGAAGAAACTAGTTCCTGAATTATTAATTTAATTATAATTATCCTTATGGAGAGCCTTAGGAGCGCGTTTGTAAGTACAGAATGCCGTAAGTCAGGTTGTCTGTAACCTGGAGACTGCTTGTACGTATTTGTCTTCCATGTGGCCTTTTGCTTCTTAAGGCAATTTCAAGAGAAACATTTTTCCTTTATTCGCTATTTGCACTACAGTTCAGATTACTTACAACATAGTAAAAATCACTTAAATTTGAAAATAAACAAAACTACTACCTTTGAAATAGGTCATCCATAAGATTTATGTCCCCCTGTACATACATTCCCTTTGGACTTTTTAAGGAGATAAGAGGTTGGAAGTGGCCAACTTTAATGAACAATGACCAGACAGATGTGCTTTTTAAGGAAAAAACACTGCTGGATGGGTTCGGAAGATGCGGAATATCTTTACTGAAACTCAGTTAGTCAGGGTTAGCAAGAGGGAATTAATGACATTAAAGTCAAGAAATCATTTTCAGCTGGGTGTGGTGGCTCACGCCTGTAGTTGTAGCTACTTGGGAGGTTGAGGCAGGAGGATCCTTTGAGCACAGGTGTTTGAGGTTGTGGTGAGCTATAATCATACTACCAGCCTGTACGACAGAGTGAGACCCTGACTCAAAAAAAGAAAAATCATTTTCTCTTTCATTTCTGTCTTCCTTTATTACCCATTTCTGAAATCAGTGGATGTTAGGATGAACAAGTAGAGACAGCTTTTAGGACTGCAAAAATCTATTATATTTACCCTTTGGAATTGTATAAAAATGATTATGACTTATTAATATCTCATTTAAAATACACATAAGCCTCCAGTGTAAATGAACTTTATAGTTGAATATGACACTGGAGGTTGTGAAGATTAGGAGTGGCTGATATTGCAATGAGGAATGCAAACAGTGATTTATTTTCATTTTTTACAATCGCTCATTTCATATGAGATCTGCACAAATGAAAAATACTTTCAGATAGTTTGTCCAAAAATATTAAATCACTTTAGGATTTACAGAATATCATTTCAACAACAGTGCTTTGAGACTTTAATGTTGAAAATTCGGAAAACTGTTTTTATCACACTTCCATGCAGTTGGAAAAATATCGTGATGAATCTAGTTTATATTTTCCTGCTTTAAATTCATAAATATTGCCAGGCTCATAATTCAGTTAAAATCTAAAGTGTGCATTCAACAATTTAAAAACTTGCTAATTTTGCTATTAGCATTAAACAGCTGTTCTCAATTTCCGCTGGGATAAGACCAGAAAGAGGAACTATACTTACAGCGTGAAGGATACAGGCTGGGGTTAGCCAGATCTTCCTATCAGCTTAGGGAGATGCTAGAACGTGTTGTCAAGGGACTTGTAAGTCATCTATGTCAGAGTTTTTAAAGAAGTCAATGGTGTTTCTGGGAATGTATTAGGTGCAGTTTTCAACTCAAAACAAAAAGAAGAGTATAATAATTTCTGAAGTTTCTTTCAGCACTATAGTTCTATGCACATTTATTATAATAAATAACTTACTTAATTGCAGTATGTCATCATCAAAAGTGGGAAATGTATTTCAGGACAGCAAATGCATTAACTTATACAGCTAGTTGAATATACCAACACTGAGTAATTAAGAAGCCACTTTCAGGAAGGAACGTTAAACTCCAGATCTATAATTCCAACTTCCTACTGGACATTTCTACTAAAATACATGCATATCTTACAGGCACCTCAAAACCTCAAAAGGCCTTTCAAAAGCAAAATCATTTATAATACTCTCAAATTGGTTGTTCATCTTGAGCTGAAGCTTTTTCCACCTACTCAATTGCCTAAGAGAGAAAGATGAGTCATACACAGCATCATCCCATCATGCTTTCCCTCACTTTCATCCCAAATTTTCAATTGTGTTATTAATCCTGCGTCAGAAATTGATCAAATATTAGGTCACTAAATATGAAATGTCCTATTTTGAATCAAAAGTGTAGTGTGCTGTATCTCAAACAAGAAGCAGTACAGTTAATCAAAGTCTGCACCTAAACTATGGGCACAGTTTTGCCATCTTAGCAGTAGCTTGATTATGCCAGCAGTGAAGAAGCCTGGAGAGCAAGTGGCGATGAAATTGCAAAAGGCATTTTCCACAGCTTGTTGAGAATTGAATATTTTTCCTTGCGAGAAGTGGTCCAAGGCCTGGAAGAAGTGCTAGTCAGTTGGTGCAAGGTCTGGTGAATACAGTGGATGACAGACAGTTTTCAAGTCCAGCCTCTGTAGTTTGAGCAGCGTTGTTTGTGCAACATGTGGTCAAACGTTGTCTTGCAAGAGGATTGTCCTGTCTCTTTTGACCAATCTTGGCTGCTTAATTGCAAGCATCCTCATCATTTCATCCAATTGGTTGCAGGAGACATCTGCTGTAATCGATTGACCAAGTTTCATGAATCTGTAGTGGATACCAGCACTGGATCACCAAACAGACACCATTAGCTTTTTTGGATGAATATTTGGTTTTGGACTGTGTTTTAGTGCTTCATCTTTATCCAACCACTGTGCCAAATGTTTGTGATTGTCAAAAGAATCCATTTTTCATCACACATAACAATATGGCATAGAAATGGTTTGCTTTTATGTCGTGACAGCAAAGAAAGGCAAGTTTCGAGATGATTTCTTTTCTGATGCTCGTTTAATTCATGTGGAACCCATCTATCCAGCTTCTTTACCTTGCTGATTTGTTTCAAATGGTCCAATGTTATTGGAATAGTAACGTCAAACCTTGCTGCTAATTCATGCGTAGGTTGGGATGGATTCACTTCCACTACAGCTTTCAGCTCATCATTATCCACCTTGGTCTCAGGTCGCCCAGGTGGCTCATTTTCAAGATTAAAATCACCAGAATAGAACTTCTCAAACCATCCACATACCGTGAGTTCATTAGCCGCGTCCTTCTCAATCACTTCATTGATATCTCGAGCTGTCTGCACTGCATTGGTTCCAGGACAGAACTCTTATTCAAAAATAACACGAATTTTTGACTTATCCACGGTTTCACAAAAATTACTATAAAAAAAATTTGAAAGATAATCACAAGCCAAAATGTGCGTTTGCAAGACTGAGGATGTACCTTAACAATAAAAATAAACCAAGAAGTGTCAAAGTGAAATATCAGGGATATCAACTGTCAAACTCACTACTTAAGGAAATCGGACATTTCTTACTTAATAACCTTAATAAATCCCTTTCTCTTCAGCTCCGTTGCCATTGTCCTACTTTTGCTACATATTCTATTTCACCTGGAGTATTATAGCTTTAGCATCCAAGCACCTCTCCTTGCTTCCAGTACCACCTCTTCAAGTTAGTTCTCCACATTGCTTCTAATGTGACCTTTCAAATATATGAATTTCCTTATGTGTGGTTGCTGCTTAAGATCTGGTCATGGGTCTGCTTTGGTTTGAATGTGTCTCCCAAAGTTCATGTGCTGGAAACTTAATCCTCAGTGCAACAGTGCTGAGACATGGGACCTTTAAGAGGTCATTAGGTCACGAGTACTTGGCCCTTATGAGTGGATTAATGCCATTACTGTGGAAGTGGGTTCATTATCAAGAGGGTGGGTTTGTTATAAAAACAAGTTCGGCTCTTTCTTGCTCTCTCTTGCTCATATGATACCTTCTTCCATGCTATGACACAGCAAAAAGCCCCTCATCAGATGCAGCCCATCAATCTTGGACTTCCCAGCTTCCAGAACCATGAGCTAAATAATTTTTATTCATTATAAATTCCCCAGTCTCAGATATTGTGTTATAGCAGCACAAAATGGACTAAAACAGGGTTCCCACTTGCACGTATAGGATAAACTTTAAAATCTTAATTATTAGTTTTAAAAATCTCTTCCTGATCTGGCTCTTGACTATCTCTTGCCCCATCTCCTGCCACTTTCCATATGTATTCTCAAATTCACTTACATGGTAAAAACAACTCATGTCCTTTCAAGTGTTCTGGTGGTTTGTATCCTATTCCTTCTGTCTGAAACTTTCTTCTTTGCCTGTCCACTTAATTATCTTCAAGTATAACCTCTGTTGTACCACCTTTTTTCACTCCTATTTTCTGTGCTCACATGCCCCCTTGGTAACTGCCTCTATTGTAGCACAGCACATACTGCATCATATTGCCATTATCACTTGTCTTTCCCACTAGTCTGAACTGCAGGGGTGCATAGTGACAGTCAATATATTGATCATTTTTGCATCTCCAGTGTTTACATAGATTTAGCACATAATTGTGGTTTAATATGTTTATTAGTATCGGGTAGGATTTGTTGAAGAGTTGGAGGTGGCTGAGCTTCATGTGCTCTGGGATTCATATGGTTCCTTGGCTTTCTTCGAGTTTCATGTTAATATTTACCTTTGTCCAAATTTTCAACTTGGAGAACAAATTGACCCAATGGTAGCAATGATTCTAGATATAAAGCTATAAATCAGGCTAAATTCTCCCAGGCAGTACTTGGCTTTGGTTTTATACATGACTCACTGGAGACTAACTATCCCATCTCCAGCAAAGTGAGCACTGGATTTTCTTGAAAGAATTTGTCAAAATTCTAAATTGAAAAAGAATGTTTGAAGACAGAAAATTGAAGTTTCTTAATGCTATACAAATGAGTAAATTCTTTACTTCAAGCCTAAATTTTAAAATCTAAGCTTAATGTAATTAAATTATATCATTCACCCATGGACCAACATCCCATGGCCTAAAAATAAATTAGTTAATCTGTAAAAAGCCAGATTTTACCAAAATGAAGATTACTGTCAAATTTGAAAAAAAGTGATTCGTGACATGAAGTAATTTTCCAATTTTTTGGTATGTGGTAAGATATACATAACAGAAAATTTACCATCTACCCATTTTTAAGTGTACAGTTCAATGGCATTAAATACACTCATAATGTTGTGCAACCATCACCAACATTCATCTCCATAACTTTTTTCATCATGCAAAACTGATAGTCTGTACTCATTAAACAATAACTTTATATTTCCTCCTCCCCCCAGCCTCTGGCAACCACCATTCTACTTTCTTTGTCTATGATTTTGACTACTGTAAGTATCTAAGTGGAATCATATAGTATCTGTGTTTTTGTGATTGGCTTATTTCACTTAGCATAATATTCTCTGTTGTACCATATGTTAGTTTTTTTTCTTTTTTCAGGCTGAATAATGTTCTGTTTTATGCATTAATATAATATATACCACACTTGCTTATCCATTCATCTGTTGATGGACACTTGGGTTGCTTCCATATTTTACTTATTGTGAATAAGACTGCTATGAACATGGGGGTACAAATATATATTTGAGACTGTCCTTTCAATTCTAATTCTTATTTCTTTTGAGTATGTACCCAGACGTGGAATTGTTGGATCATGTGGTAATTTTACTTTTAATTTATTGAGGAACTGCCATACTGTTTTCCACAGAAGTTGTCTGTTGTTGGATAGCATGTTCTGTATATGTTTGTAAGATCTAGTTGATTTATTGTGTTTTTAAAATCCTTTATTTCCTTACTTGTCTTCTGTTTGGTTGTTCTATTTATTATCGACAGTGAGGTATTCAAATCTCCAACTATTATTGTAGGGCTATTTCTCCCATCAATTCTGTCATTTTTTGCATTATATATTTTAATGGCCTGTTATTAGGTACATAAATGTTTATAATTTCTATATTTTCTTGCTGTATTTATACATTTATTAATATGTGATGTCCTTCTTTGTCTCTTGTAAACTTTAAAAAAAATTTAAAACCTGTTTGGTGTGATATTAGTATAGTCACCCCTGCTCTCTTTTGATTGCTATTTGCATGGACTATATTTTTCCATCCTTTCACAATTTCAATTGTGACATTTTCACAATTTCAATTTATTTGTGTCCTTGGATCTAAAGTGAATTTCTTACAGGCAGCATATAGTTGGATATGTTTTTGTTTTTGATTAAATCCATTCTGCCATCTCTGTCTTCTGATTGGAGACTTTAATCCATTTATATTTAAAGTATTAATAATTACTGATATAGGGTGATTTTTGACATTTTCCTATTTGTTTTCTATATGCCTTATAGCTTTTCTATTCCTGATTTTCTGCATTACTGTCTTCTTTTGTGTTTAGTTGATTTTTTGAAGTGAAATGCTTAAATCCCTTTCTTATTTCCTTTTGTGTATGTTCCATAGCTATGTGGGTTTTTTTTGTGATTACCATGGGGATTTTACTTAACATCCTAAAATTATAACACGTAAATTTTAATTTATACTGACTTAACATCAATAATATACAAAACCTCTGCTCCTTTACACCTCCATTCCCTACCTTTTTCAGTTGTTGAATTTACAAAATTATATATTTATACATGTATACTCCCAAATCTAAACTAATAATTAATTCAAATGCATTGGTCTCTTAAATTATGTAGGAAAAAAATGTGGAATTACAAACCAAAGTTACAATAATACTAGCTTTTAGACTAATTTTTTAAAAATGTATAATCTCTTAAATCATGTAGAAAACAAAAGATGGAGTTACAAATCATTGTTACAATAAAACTAGTTTTTATAATTGCCCATGTATTTACCTTTATTAAGATCTTTATGATATTTATTTGTTTATACAACTTTGAGCTACTGTTTAATGTTCTTTCATTTCATGCTGCAGGACTCCCTCCCAAGCATTACTTGCAGAACAGGTCTAGTGGTAACAAACTCCCTCATCCTTTGTTTATCTGGGAATGTCTTAATTTGTCTCTCACTTTTGAAGGACAGTTTTGCCAGATATAAGATCCTTTGTTGACAGTTTTTTTTTCTTTTAGTAATTTAAGTATATCAGCCATTTGTCTTCTGGCCTCTAGTTTCAGATGAGAAATCTGCTCATAATATTATTGAGGATTCCCTGTATGTGATGAATCACTTTTGTCTTGCTGCTTTCAAGATTATCTGGCTTTTGAAAGTTTGATTACAATGTGTTTCAATGTGTGTGTCTTTGAGTCATCTTACATGCAGTTTGTTGAGCTTCTTGGATGCTTATGTTCATTTCTTTCATCAAATTTGGGAAGTTTTCAGCCATTATATCTTCAAATAACCTCTCCTCCCCTTTCTTTTTCTGTTCCCCTTCTGAGACTACTACAATGAGCAAATTGGTCTGCTTGATGGTGTCCCACAGGCTTAGTCTCTACTCACTTTTCTTCTATTTCTTTCAGTTTCTCAGGCTTGATCATTTCCATTGTCCTATCATCAAATTTGCTGATTCTTTTTTTCTGCCTGCTCAAACCTGCCTTTGAATCCATTTAATCATTTTTCATTCCTGTTATTGTACTTTTCAGCTCTAGAATTCCTTTTTAGTTTCTTTTTAGGTTTTCTATCTCTTTATTGATATTTCCATTTTGTTCATACATTATTTCTTGACTTTCTCCACATCTTCCTTTAGTTCCTTGAATATCTTTAAGACAGTTGTTTTAAGGTGTTTGTTTAATAAATCTTCCATCAGGTCTTTCTCAGAGACGGTTTCTGTTGATTTATTTATTTTTCCTTTGAATGGGCCATACTTTCCTGCTTCTTTGTATGCCTTGTGATTGTTTACTGAAAACTGGACATTTGAATATAATAATGTGGTAACTCTGAAAATGAGATTCTCTTCCTTCCCTCAGGTTTGCTGATTTTTGTTATTGTTTTTGTTTATTGCTTTTTAAAATTGTTGTAGGCTGTCTCTGTGTCAAGGGTCAGCCTGCGGTGTAAACTTAAGGTCTTTTCAGGTCTATTCTGAGCCTGCTCCTTTCCCTGGGCATGCACAACTGCTTTCTAATTTTCCCTATATATGCAATTGCTTTATTGTCTAGCTCCCAAAAGGGGAAAAGAGAAAACTGAGGAAGGTAAAAAAGGGTGCTGGTTTTTTAAATCCCTTGGAAGTCACTTCAGTCAGAGATGGGGAGCCTTGCAACAATGGGGAAAAATGTAACAACAAAGGCCACCCTCCTCTTTATCTGCACCTATGTGATCATAAGCAGCAATCAGCAATCAGAGTTCAGATCCCTGATATTTGGAGGTCCCTGGCTTCCACAAACTTTGTGCAGGCTGCTTCAGGAACATGTGCACAGCTGTCCGCCATGGGGTTGGAGGCAGGGGAATGGGTAGCTACACTACTGTGCTAAGAGCTGAAATTGACTAAAATTACCCACAATTTGCTATCCAATCCTTTGATGTTGCAATTGCACCCCTGGAAGTTGCAATTCTTCCATAGACTCCACTTTCGAAATAGTTAAATCAGATTCTGCCAGTGTGATTTTCCAGGTGGGAAGACAGATTTCTGCTGTTTCCTATGCCACCATCTTCCCAGAATCCACTTCCTCATAAAATGCATTTTTACTTTGACAGTGAGAAGGGATTTCAAAATTTCTATAGGTTAATAAACCATATGAGATTATTTGGGCCTTTTTGTAGCAATCCTGTAGGTAGTTCTATGAATTTTCCTTATTTAAAACAACAAAAAAGTATCATTAATCTTATTGAATCATTGCATCTCTGATGCACTCTTTCAGTCCCTGCTAGATCATGGTCAGGGTTGAGTTACTGGCTACCTCAGGAGGCAGCCTGTTCCTTGGTTTATCCTTTGGATGTTAATAGGATGTTTCCTCACACTGAATTGACATTTCTTTCAGATTCATCCTGTGGAGCTCCTAAGTATATTCCTTCTCCTATACGGTAGTCGAGTTATTTGAAAATGAATACTGTGTCCCCTAAGTTTCTTTTCTTCAGCCTAAACATAGTGGGGTTTCCACCTATCTCACAATATTGATTGCCTGGCTCTGGAAATATTTATTTTTAAAATCTGGTGCCAAGAATTGCCTATCATACTGCAGATGTGGTCTATCTTGTGGTGGGACTGTTGCAACTTATCATATTTTATATATGTGACCAAAGCCTAAATCTAGATTAATAGTTGGTAATTATGGGACTTTTTCAGAAGAAATATCTGAATTCAACTTGATTTATATATGGAAATATAAGTCACTTTCACTCAGTTCCTATTTAAAGTTCTTTCACCCTTTCTTACAGAATTTTTCCTTAAATCTGAAACTAATTAATTTCCACTGTTACAAGTTCTGACCATTTTAATCTGCTTCATAAGCTCACTTTAAAACTCCATACCCTTTTTAGATGAACCTTCCCTCCCCACTTTACCAGTGTTCAACATATTTTAAAACAGTTTCGAAGTTTTCCTGCTGAGTTAGCACCTTGTAAAACTTTCCTATTATGGTATCAATAACCTGTAAAGGAGTAAATAAGTAAAGAAGTTTAAGATAAGCAGAGAAGAATTTAAGTGTCCAACAACAATGAGAAAATAGCTGCCACATAAAGAAGCATTATCAGGTGAAGGGAATTTTGTTTTCTTAATTAAGAATAAAGAGAAAAGTAGCCTTCTAGATTGAAAAAATTGTCATGAAGCAGTTTAGTTGTTAAGTAGAAACATGCTTTTAACTGAATAATTAATTTTTAAAAAGTAATGCCTATGTTTGCATCCAGCACAGAAAGTATGCTATGAATCTCTGTATTTTCTATATTATTTCAATTTTAACAATAAAGTTTCTGGCAAAATTCTATCTATAAAACACCTGCTACTTGTTAACAGGGATATTGTTTTGTATGAAAATTTGGACTGCTTGGAAAAAAAGTAGCTTGATGTTTGATTATTTGCTTTACAAAACAATTAACTTCATGGTTTCTCTTGCTTCTTTAAAGTGCAAGAGAAAAAAGAAAAATGTCTACACTTTTACTTGCACATTTATTACCCAGAGCAAGGAAAATCTGCATGAGATTTCTATTCATTCAAGAAAAGACTGTTTATATTGATTTTTTAAGCTCGATTTAGACTCTGGGTAAACTTTTCTAATTCTAAGAATATAGTGGACAGAGAAGGCAGATTTGCTGGTAATTGAAAATATCTTTGTAAACATTTCAGTAATGCAAATATTAAAAGAGTAATGTCTTCTTTTTATTGAAGTATGTTACTAGAAATGGCTTGCCCTATTTGTAACTTGCCTTGTGACTTTTATATTACACTTTGATTTTTTCAAGTTCATTAACACATCAGTGGAAAACTGAATTTAAAGACCATGTTTTTCACATGGCACTTTTCATTATTTTCCTGGAAGTTCTGAGATGAAATGTGAACTTTGGTAATGCTAAAATATCAAAACATGGTACTTTTTTCCAAGTACATTATTGGAGGACTTTTATCTTTCTGTTTCTTTAATTGACATGTGACGACTCTATTTATCACAGGCATTTTATGCTACATGGGAAAATTGGACCTGTGGGAGTGACAGATAATTTTGAGAATGTATAACTTTAATTATTACTTCTTTTGTCACTAGGTAACAAAACCTCATTAGATAATGGTGGTACTTTTCGTGACATTTCAATCTTCTGTCAATGTTTCTATGATAACCTCATATCAAATAATTCAGGTTTATTAACTATGTAAGCTTGGTGTTAGTTAAAGCTTCTCATAAAAATCTTTCCCCAAAATGTTTATGAGGTTTACTTTATTTATTTGCAAGATCAAAACATTTTTTGATAAATTCCTGTGTGACAATAAATGTGGTCCTGATTTCCATATTGTCCTATATGATTGTGGATACCTTGCTTATATTAATAATTTGATGAAGACTAGTAAATTATGACTACATACACAAGCCAAAAAAACTCACAATCTTTCTAGGTGCACAGATTGGAAATAAATGTTTATATTTTGTTTTTTCAATCACTCCACCTTTTAGCACTTCTTTGAATTCTTCATCCCTCCACTAACCACATACATTAAAATACCTATGATATGGTCATTCCCAAATCTGAAAGTGTTCACATTTCTAGATTCTACTGTCTCTAGGTAATGGATATTTTTCATAGAACTGGTAAATATACTGCTAATAATTTTAAAATGTTTAAATGGTCCAGCTCAATTTTTAAAGGCCACCATTAAACACAAATAATTCCTAGTACTATATAGTTTTTATGCAGTAAAATCTCATAATTTTAGAGAAGTGCACTCTGAATGACTAAGGTAGTAATCCTTTTGACAAGACTCAACATAACTTAATTATAAATTAACCTGAATTTTCTGTTCTTCTCTTTCAGAAGAAGGAATTTAAGTAAAGGGAAACATTTTGCTGAATATTTCAGAGTCAGTTAATATTGAATTGAATTATCTAAACCTTGTGCAACCACGGAACTCTACCATCAATTCCAAGTTCAGCTTTTAAGTACAAAGCCAAAGCAGAAAGCTAGATCTTGTACTGAATGGTTTCCAAATGTTTGGTGTAGATAATGAGATAGTAGGTGTAGGCTGAGATTCTTTATTAACCTCAGAGAAGCCTTAAGATGCAACCTGAAATATGGGTATTAGTTTCCAGTAGGTGCGGAGAGGAAGGGAAGGCATTCCAGTGGCCTGCAATAGTATAAACAGGGACTGACTTACCAAGACACAAGGATAGAATTAGGATATGGGTTTGGCTGCAGCAAACGATTCTTATAAGAGAGCAAGGAACAGCTGTTTAGGCACAGAAATTAGGTTGTGCTATAGAAAAATTAATCTTATAGCACTGTATATGATGAACTAGAGGTGAAGAGTGAAGAGAGATGCATCAGACAATTTGAACACTCTCCGTTTGCTCTGGCAACACATGACAATGTCCAGGAATTGGGTGATAAGAAGCAATGGCAATTTAAAGGATGCCATGGAATTGATTATGACTTGAAAACTGGTTCTGGAAACCAAGGGAGAAATAAACAGAGATATGCAGTATTTGACAGCCAAGTGACTGTGTATGATGCTTTTGAGAGGTTGCATGACATAGTAGATAAGAATGTGGGCTCTGCATTTAAGGTGTCCAGAGTTCAACCTTTTCCTGCCTCAGTGTCCTCAACTGTAAAATGTAGTTTATGGTATGGCATACCTTATAAAGTCCTTGTGAATATTAATTGAGTTAATATGTATTATGTTCCTGGAAGAGAATCTTAGTGTAAAAGGGGTGACTGGCAAAATTAATGAATCACTGACAAAAATCAGAAAGTCCTGCAAGACCCTCAACCATGTGCCTGCTAGGTGGGAATGCAAACCAGCATATTTCAGAAAGGTTTATAGCTATAAGGTCTACACGAAATATGTTTTATTCAATGGCCTATTAATCAGAAATTAATTCAGAGTACCCTATTTTCTTAGCATTCCAGTAAAATTAAGTTACTTGACTTGATCCATAAATCATACTTCTGTTCATCACCATAGTGAGGAGTAGCTGTATGTGTACCTGCAGCTAACCTTTATGAGTGAAGGACACCTAGACAAAAACAATTCCAAGGCAATGTGCCAAGTTCTGAATCAGGCTTGGCATATATGACTCTAGGAAGGCAATTTTCTTCAGTTTATGTGAGGCCTGTTGATATTATTGCAGTTTATTTGCCTGTAGAGTAAATTTACATTGCCAAAAGATAAGTTTGACACTTTCATTTGTACCGACACAGCCAGTGAATATACATTTTTTTTGTTCTGCATCACCTAGTCTCCTTGATGCAAAATATCTCAGAAAAAGAGAATTTTTTCTTCTTAATCAATTTTCTATCTGAAAACAAACATCCACTGTGCCAGTGGGAGTTTTCCTACCCTCACAACAGATTTACACCCACTGGGTTTTCATAATGTGGCATACTTTGCAAGGAAGTTGGTATAAATTAAGAAAAAATTCTGGGACTGCCCAAATAGCCATGTCTTCCAGTCTGAATACCAGAATGACTATTGCTGAAGATTTTCATCCTTCCGCACATCAATAATTCATTTCACACATAAAGGCAAAAAGTACATAGAATAACTTTTTGAAAAATTTGGGTTGAGACTGGTCTTTCATAGTGTGTTACAACTCTAAATCTTTACTTCTTCCTCTCCTGCTTCCATATGTTAAAAGAAGATTTGGAAAACACTGGATCCAAGATTGGCTTTCAAAACCAGAATCATTTAGAAAATCACTGAGCTACATATGGATGTAAAATATGGAAAAGGCTATAAGAGAAACCAGTGATTCCTCCTGAATTACATAATCCTCAAAACTCCAGCTATTTTCATGTAAAGTTTTGCCCTATATACATCTTACTCTCTTATCACATCAGGGAGTCTTTCTCAGCATTTCATGATGGATAAATGTCAATTGAAAGTGCCTTAGAAAACTCACACATCCATCCAGAAGTGTACATATATTACTTGCCAAGCTCTGAGTAATAACTAGTGACAGCCATTGTGGTGAATTAAATTTATTCTAGGAGACTACTACTCAGGATTGGACACTCCCTGAAAAGCTGAGACAATGCTAGTGTTTCCATTTCAGACTACATCCTTCTTTAACTTTGTTTTATCTATGAAAGCAACTATGCAGATTAGTGCATTAGATAAAACCCAACGTGTTCCTGTGCACATGGGGATTTTGTGGTGATGTTATTTAATATTTACTGTCATGATAAGGGAATAGTCTATTTATAATTTTAATTTATAAAAATTTTATAGGAAAAAGCTTTAAATAATGGGGGGGTTTTAGAAATGCTCTAGTATATATTACTGGTTTACTAAAATGACTTAAAAAGAACTTCTTTTAAGGCACTCCAACAATTTCCATTACAACATCCATGCCTTGATAGAGATAGAATGTCTAACTATGGGACACCACTATGTAACCATGTAACTACACACATGGAGCTTCACAGCATTAAAAAAGATGATATCTGATCCACCAAGCCATGAAGTTAGGTATGTGCTCTGGACCTCCATCATCAAATAGAAGTGGAATATGTAGGATCATGCTCAAATTGGTCCTTACATTGCACATAATTTGCAAGAACATGTTCCTTACATTCCAATAGTACTTACTCCTCCTGGCTGCCACTCCTCCTTCAATCTATTTCTGTAGCTTCATGAGGAGATCACCACGATCATTTAGCGTAGGAGAAGAAAACTCAAGTTTGATTTATAAAAAATCCTGCACAGTATGCTATCACAAGGTAGAAGTGGATTATTGTTACATTACAACCCCACTCGGGGAGTATCCCTGAAGGGGAAGGGCAAAGGACAATTCTCCAAGTGAGAACTCTAAGCATGTATCTTGCCTGGAAAATGGCCTGAAGAATGGAACTACCCTAATTCATGGACAACAGCTATTGTTCATAGTCAGGGACTCGACAGGAACAAGTTTTAAGGACTAACAACAAGAGGTCTGGGGAAGAGAAATTTAAACCTCTTAGAATGGTATCAAATGTGTGAATATTTGTGTCTTACATAAATTCTCACCAAAAGGCACTTACTGCAGATGAAGGCTTCAATAATCAGGTAGACAAAATGACCCATATAGTGGATGTTGGTCAACTTCTATCCCCAGTCATTCCAGGGGTTATTTACCATGACTCATGAAAAAAAATGGTCTTGGTGGCAGGGATGGAGATTATACATGTGCTCAGTTATGTAGCCTTTTCCTTTCCAAGACATTTCTAGCTATCATCACTGTTGAATCCACAGGTGACCAATAGCAGCGACTAATCCTGAGCCCTCTCCATATCTTGGAGGATCTGCCAGCTACCTTCCATCATGGTGGGGAGGGACTGTGGACAGAGAGTTGTCTTCATTGGAATAGAAAAATATTTTGGATGTGGATTTTCCGTCATTGCTTGCCATGCTTCTGCCAGCATCATTTTCCATGAACTTATGCACACCATCATGATTTGCCATACATCATTGTTTCTGAATGAGGAATAAATTTATGGTGAAAATATGTATACCAATGGATTAATTCCAGGAATCCTTCCTTATATCCTATCACTCAAAAGATTATTCTCAAATTTCTATATTTAGTCTCTTCTTTGAGTTTTCAAACCCACTTTTCAATTTCCTATCTTCATGTTTTGGCTCACAGAGTTCCATCTGCCTTCATTGTTTTTATTTCTTGTTAAAATTTCTGTATTTCTGAGGCCAACCCCAAGTACCAAACTTGCTCTTTTGAGCCCCTTTGGAACTTTGCCCCCACCTCTCTTTTGGCACTTAATTTAATCAACATTTTGTTGTAGTCCTTTACATACTTGTCTTGTTACCTTACTAGATTGAAAGTATTATATCACATGGGTAAAAGCTACATCTTACTCTTCCTTATATCCATAGTGGATCCTTGTACCTAGTAGGTTCTCAATGAAAATTTATTAAACTGAAATGTATTTAACAACAAATAGCTTTGCACTAAGGCATAGATGAATAAGAAAAGAAAGAAAGACAACAAAATATCAACTTAGTGTAATAATCTGGTAAAGAGAGAGTCATCCTTTCTTGATTTTATCCACCAAAAGTTGTAGGGAGGCGTGAAAAAGTGGTAAGAAAAGCCTTTCTCTGCTAAAGTGGCTAAGATTCCCTATATGAAGGAGAAAATGTGTGCAGAAGGCATTTGAGAAAATTTTTTTCAAGTTACAGAGAATGCTATGGAGTTGAAAGAACAAATTTTGTTTTGAAATTTGGCCCAAAATTTCTAATGTGTGGATATCCAGAAAAAATATTTCTATTCACTTGTTCATGTGAGAAGTTTGTTACTATAGTTGAATAGACAATGTACAGGGTCTATTTTCCAGCAATATTAGAACAAGAAGGATTTTTGTTGGTATTTCTATTACCTAGGGATGGAAATCAAGGATGTGATATAGAATAAATGAACTGTTTTGTTATTCTGGGCTTTGATTTTTGATATTTTAATCACTTTTTATTTTTAGGAACAACCAGGATTTATGTAAAAACAAATAACTTGATTTTAAATGTTTTCATTCTTGAATTGAATGCAAAGTAGAAAGTTTTGAATATCAGAACTTAGTCAAAAATTAAAACAACTTAAGCTATCTGTAGAATATACCTTAGACTCATGAGTAGTATGCATTACAGTGACAACTTTTTTCAAATATGTCAAAACTCACTAGCAATACCATTTGCTTTCTAGAATAACTGTAAGCAAATTGATTCAGTTACAACAAACGTCACCCAAGCAAGATACAGCCTTAACTTAGTAGAGGGTGGATCCTCTCTAAAAATATAAGCATGAATACTGGATGTTATTTGATGAATGGGACAAGATAAATGGTGTTCAATTAGATCATAAATGCATTTTAGCTGAATGGCCTATGGAAAGAATACGCATAAAGTTAGGAAGTTCAAGGTGCCCATGAGGTATTAGATTGGCTTAATGACATCCACCATTTCCATGGAAATAATAGAAAAGAAAACCATGATCTAAAGACAATCACCCACATTTAAGATTTATATTTTTTGCTAAATGCAAGATTCTATTTGGTCAGGAGGTTAGAAAAATAATTATTTAATGTAAATTGTTTACTCTGTTGCATAGAAACAGTTTTAAGGCAGGAATTCAACTTTCTTGGGCCTTCAACCAGGTTGGTTAGTGGATAATTTTCACTGTTCCTACCATTCATAGATTGACAGGCACAAATGCACATTTTATTAGCTGTGATTACCCATTAACATCTACTACATTAACTGGTAAGTAATTGTTGCTATTTATCAGTTAAGATAAAGGTGTTCTTCCGGGAAAAATTTACGTTTCTTTTTGAGCATCAAATTAGAAAGTGTAACTCTGAATCAGATACTCATTTGAGAGATATTTTTGAGTAAGCTGAGATGTAAATCACTGCCCTAAAAGTTATGTTGGAATTTACCATTAATTTTTTTTACGAGGCTTACTTCTTTTTGGCCATAATGCTTCATCTTTATCATACATGCCTAGGGTGAACTTTTCTCATGCATATTGTGCAATGAGAAATGGAACGAAAATTTAAAGCAATTATTTGGATGATTCGCTACCATAAAATATGCTTTAAGGAAAAGTAGAGTGTGCAGATATTTATTATCTACATTATTGTCTAGACAATCTAAATGTCCTGAGATAGTGGTTTGGATTTCCACACTGGCAGGTCATAAGCTTATCTGTGGCTGTTCAACTTACTATTTATATCATAGGACTAATAAAATGTCATCATGGTTTTAATTTCTCTTTCATTATTTCTCACCACTATTATCAAATGTTGATTAAGGCTTTATAACTAGGTTTTGAAGATACTAGATAAAATACATAGTTTCTTTCTTTTTCTTTCTTTTTTTTTTTTGAGACGGGGTCTCACTCTGTTGCTCAGGCTAGTGTGCAATGGCATCATCACAGCTCACTGCAACCGCAAACTCCTGGGCTCAAGCCACCCTCCTGCCTCAGCCTCCCGAGTAGCTGGGACTGTAGGCGCGCACCACCATGCCCCGCTAATTTTTCTGTGTTTTGTAGAGATGGGGTCTCGCTCTTGCTCAGGCTGGTCTTGAACTCCTGGCCTCAAGTGATCCTCCCGCCTCGGCCTCCCAAAATGCTAGGATTACAGGTGTGAGCCACCTCACCCGGCCAGGAAAGTAGCATAGTTAAGGAGATAAGGTAAATGCATAAAAATATAACAATCATTAGCAGTATAAAAATTGCCAATCAAGTGGTGTAAATGTAAGAGCTATAGTATCCCTGGAGTCTACGTTAAACTGAAACTCTGGCCAGCTCCTTTAAAAGGAAGTAACAAAGGCAATTGAGCAAAAGATTTTGGGGAGCCAAGTACAAATATTTTGCCACTCCTGGAAAATAGCTGAAAGGTATGCCTAAATGAGAATGAATCACTGGTGTTTCCTTTGTATCTTAGTATTTGAAAGAAATATTATTAGGTGACGTCACAGAATGCACAATTTCTCTTTATTAAATTCCTCCACTTTAAAAATAAACTGCACTTTGTCATTTATTGTCTATTCTGATCTTTTAAAAAGTATATTCACTTCCTTTTATCTGCTCTTATTCTTATTGATTTTTATGCTTCTGGTGCTTGATAAGCTTCTTTGATAAGTTTAATACGAGGCGTCATGATTTGCTTTCACTGTTTTTCTTCATTTTCTTGCAACTACTTGACACTTACAATGCTGTTGGACTGCTTCACTATCAATTTCGTCATCTTATGCTTCAAAATTTCCTCAACATTTTAGAAATTATAATCCACATTCTCTGGGGAGGACATGAGACCTCATCTTTGGAGTTTCTGGGGAAGCCAGAAGCTGTGTCCCTTGTCACACGTTCTTTCAGAAAGGACCTAGGTCCCCACCTGCCCTAAGGTCAATCCGATTGCCTCAAGCTTTTCTCCTCCTTCCCCCACTTTCTAGATTAGAACTTAAATTGGCTTTTCTTTACCACATCCCCAAATTTACCTCAGTCCCTATGTATCCCTCTCTCTGTCAAGGATTCCCAGATACATATTTGACTTTTACTGACACTTTGTGATTACTTTCATGAGAATTTAATGACTTTTCATGCCCTAACTGCCTGTTAGATTATTTTTCCCTTCAGGATTTGTTGTCTCTGACAAAGAAACATGTCATTGGAGCACAGAGTGAATTTAGACAAAATGTTACGATAGTGAATCAAAGTAAGTTAAAATTCTGAAGTGATTTCTCACCACCCAAATTGGTTGTTAGTGTGACACAAAATATGGCATATTTACTCCTAATAAGAAAGCTGGTTTGCATTTTGCGTTGTTATAGTTGAACACGTTTGTGTGTGTGTGTCAAAAAAGTGTTGATTTTAAAAAAAAAACCCTGTGCACTGTCAACTCACTAGGTGCACAGAGCTAATTAAAATGACTTTACAAGTAGCTGTAATACGTGTGCCTACTATTTCTCACATGTGGGTAGAAGAATGAGAATGTGAAATTTTAGCCAAATTAAAACTGGATATATGGATGGAAAGGTAGTGGTAGTTTGAGGATGAATTGAAAAAGGAATTAAAGTAGCATACGGTTATTGAGTAATCAGAATTAAACTTTTAAATCAGAACTATTGAATCAGAACTGAAACTATTGAAACTATTTAAACAGAATTAAAACTTATTATTAAATACTTCATAGATATTTTTGAAGGGTCCCATCATTGTCTCAGATAAAAGGAATGAGGAGTTGAGTGGCTTATTCAAAATTTCATCAGAATTTAGTAAATAATGATAAAATGCTTGCAGCAGTAGTAGCAACAAATATTTTGTGACCTGACATTCATGCTGTGTGCCGAGACTCTCATTCTAAACGTTAGCTACAATTTTTGTCTTGGATGCCCTTGATGACACTAGTGATAAAGTAATTGTTTTAAAAAGTAACATAGCTCTAGCACTTCTGAAATCATTCATGTAAAATAATTCCTGTAAACATTATAATAGTTATCTCTGCTAAGTTGTGTGCCAACTATTAAGGGATAAAGGCAAAAGTGTTGAAGTCGTGAAGGAGATGCATAGATCTAAGCAAAAATGAGTATAAATAAAACAAATATTATAGATACTGGAGAAGAAATGCATTATTAATCCTATAGCTCTATACCTTAGGAATTATATCTAAATTTTTAGAGCATGCAAATATACTTATACTCTTCAATAATCTGTATATCGTAGAGATCAGAAAGACTTGAATGATTTTAAGGCATCCTATTGTACATACTACTTGCGTTTTTTTTCTTGCTTCTATCCATTTTGTCTATTCATCCTGTCCTTGGAGACCGTTTTTATTTTTCCTTTTAAAAAAAATAACGGTTTTACTGAGATATAATTTACATACCATATAATTCACCCATTTAAAGTGTACAATTCAGTGTTTTTTTGTGGTATATTCAGAGTTGTGCAACCATCAATACAATCAATGCTGGAATTTTTTCATCACCACAAAAAGAAACCCTATACCTCTTAGCTATCACCCCTCGTTTCCTCCACCCCCGTTCCTAGAAAACAACTAGTATATTTTCTGTCTATATTTACCTATTCTGGACATTTCCTGTAAATGGGAATGTACAATGTGTTGCGATTTGTGACTGGCTTCTTTTACTTAGTACACTGTTTTTTTCAGGTTCACCCATGTTGTAGCGTGTATCATCCTTCTTATGGATGAGTAATATTTGTATGAATGCACCATATTTTGTTTATCCATTCATCATTTGGTAGATAATTTTTAAAAAACATTTTGGCTACTATGAATAATATTGCTGTGAGCATTTGTGTATAAGTTTATGTGTAGAAAATACGTTTTCATTTCTCTTGGGTATACACACCCAGGAGTGGAATTTCTGGGTCATAAAACTATTTAATCTTTTGAAGAATGGCCAGACTGTTTTCCAAAGTGGGGGCACCATTTTACTTCCCACCAGAAGTATATTAGATTTCCAATTTCTCCACATTCTCTCCAGCACTTGCTATTTTTCGTTTTAAAAAATTATAGCTACCTGAATGTGTGTGAAGTGGTATCTCCTTGTGGTTTTGGTTAGCATTACCCTACTGACTAATAATGATGAGCATCTTTTCATGGGCTTATTAGCCATTGGTATATCATTTTTGGATAAATGTCTATTCAAGTTCTTTGCCCATTTTTAATTTGGTTACTTGTCTTTTTATTGTTGAGTTGAAATAATTACCCATATATTCTAGGTGGTAGAACCTTATCAGACATATGATTTGCATTGTTTATCCCATTCAGTAGGTTGGCGTTTCATTTTCTTGATGGTGTCCTTTGAAGCACAAATGTTTTTAATTTGGATGATATCAAATTTGTCTATTTTCTTTGTTGCTTGTGCTTTTAATGTAATATCTAAGAAACCATCACCTAATCTAAGGTCACAAGATTTACAGCTATGTTTTCTCCTAAGATTTTTATAATTTTAGCTCTTATGCTTAGATCTTTGAGTTATTTTGAGTTTACTTTTGTATATGGTATAAGGTAAGGTTCCAACTTCATTCATGTGGATATCCAACTGTGCCAGCACCATTTGTTGAAAAGGCTGTTATTTTCCCCACTGAACTTTAGGATCAGCTTGTCAATTTCTGCAAAATGGCCACTGGAATTCAGATAGAGATTGCATTGGATCTGTAGGTGAATTTGGGGAGAATTGCCTTCTCAGCAATGTTAAATCTTCCAATTAGTGAACATAAGTTGTTCCATTTATTTAGGTCTCCTTTAATTTCTTTCAACAATGTTTTATAGTTTTCAGTGTACAATTTTTTATCTTTCTTGGTTAACTTTATTCCTAGGTATTTTATTCTTTTTATGCTATTGTTAATGGAATCGTTTTTGGTTTCATTCCATTGTGGTCAGAGATGATACTTTCATTATTTCATTCTTTTAAATTTATTGAGGTTTGTTTTATACTCTAGCATATGGTGTATCTTGGAGAATGTTCCCTATCTGCTTGAGAAAAATGTATATTATGTTGTTGTTGGGTAAAGTGTTCTTATGATGCTTGTTATGTCTAGTTGGTTTATAGTATTGTTAAACTTTTCTATTTCCTTATTGATCTTCTGCCTTGTTGATCCAGCCATTACTGGAATGAGGTGTTGAAGTTTTCAACTATTATTGTTGGATTATCTAATTCTCCCACGCATCTGTTAGTTTTTGCCTCATATATTTTGAGGCTCAGTTTTTAGGTGTATATATGTTTAAAATTGCTATATATTCCTGCTGTATGGACACTTTTATCATTAAAAAATTCCTCTTTATCTCTAGCAACATTTTAAATTTCTATTTTGACTGATATTAGTAAAGTAACTGAAGCTTTCTTATGGCTGATATTTGAATGATTTATCTTCTTCTTTCCTCATTTTCAACCTATTTGTATCTTGGAAAAGAAAGTATGTCTTCTATAGACAGCATATAGTTGCATTTCTTTTTAATGCAGGCTGGCAATCTCTGCCTTTTGATTGAATTGTTTAATACATTCAAGTTTCATGTTGTTAAAGATGCAATGGATTTATTTTTTACATTTTGCTTTACATTTTTGTTTTTGTTTTTTATATGCCCTATGATTTTTCTCTCTGTTTTTCCTTTATAGCTTTATTTACATTAAATGAATATTTTCTAATGAAACATTTTAATTCCTTTAGTAATTTTTTAAACTATATTTTTGAGTTAGATTTTAGTGATTGCTCTAAGACTTATGATATACATCTTAACTTAAAATAATCTACTTCAGATTTATACTAACATAATTCCAGTGAGATATAGAAACTTTGCTGTAATCTAGCGCTCATCTCTTTTTTTTGCTATTATTGCTATATGTATTATATCTACATATGTTATAAATGGAATATCTTGTCATTTATATGACGATTTTATATCTTTTAAGTAAGCTGAGAGAAGAAAGAAGAATAAATATATATTTATGGATTGTTATCTTAACTTTTTTTTTTTAGAGATGGGATCTTGCTATGTTGCCCAGGCTGGACTTGAACTCCTGGGCTCAAGCAATCCTCCTGCCTTAGCCTCCCAGCTACAGGCATGCCACCATGCCCAGTTTAATATTTTGATTGTAAATAGTGCTGGAAGTTCTAGCCAGGGCCATCAAGCAAGAGAAAGAAATAAAGGGTATCTAAATAGGGATAGAGGAGGGCAAACTATCACTTTTTGCTGGTGATATGATCTTATATTTAGAAAACCCCACAGACTCCACCAAAAGACTCCTGGAGTTTACAAATAAATTCAGCAAAGTCTCAGGTTATAACTCCATTATCTTTAAAATGGGAATAATGAAACCTGCCTCAAGGGTTGTTGAGAGGAATCAATGAAATGGTCAAATTGCTTTGTAAACTATAGGTTACTATTCAAATGTTATTTTGTGTAATAATTATCAACCTATGTGTAGATTATAATATGGGCTATACTTTGTGACACATCTTAGAACAATCCATGTTGAAGCAAAGTCCTTTTGATAATAATATGTGTATTTTGTGCTTGCTATTAGACTAGGGGACATAAAAATGAAGACTAAACAATATTGTGCATCAGATAAAATAAGGGAAAATAGCATAATTGAGGTAATATGCAGACAAGACACAAAGTTACTTTTTTTTTTAAATTTATTTTTTAAATTTCAGAATATCATGGGGGTACAACACTTTGGCCATACACATTGCCCCTGTTCTGCCCGTGTCAGAGCCACAATCGTGGTCATCTCCCAAACTGTGCTCCCCACATCCATTCAGTGAGAGTTTTTCCCATCCCTTCCACCCCCCTCCCACCCACCCGCCCTCAGATGAATGTTATTGCCCTGTGTGATGTAAGTGTTCATCAGTTAGTGCCAGTTTGATGGTGAGTACCACTGGTGCTTGTTTTTCCAATCCTGTGACACTTCGCTTTGAAGAATGGGTTCTAGCTCCAACCAGGATAATACCAGATGTGTTAATTCACTATTGTTCCTTATTGCTGAGTAATACTCCATGGTATACATATACCACATTTTATTGATCCACTCGTGTATTGATGGGCACCTTAGTTGTTTCCACAACTTTGCAATTGTGAATTGTGCTGCTATGAACATTCGAGAGCAGATGTCTTTATTATAAAATGTCTTTTTTTCTTTTGGATAAATACCCAGTAGTGGGATTGCTGGGTCAAATGGTAATTCTACTTTTAATTCTTTGAGGTATCTCCATATTCTTTTCCATAGAGGTTGTACTAATTTGCAGTCCCACCAGCAGTGTAGGAGTGTTCCTATCTGTCCACATCCCCACCAACATTTGTTATTTGGGGATTTTTTGATATGAGCCAATCTCACTGGAGTTAAGTGATATCTCATTGTGGTTTTGATTTGCATTTCCATGATGATTAGAGAAGTTGAGCACTTTTTTATATGTTTGCTGGCCATTATTCTGTCTTCTTTGGAAAAGTTTCTGTTCATGTCCCACAAAGTTACTTATTAAGATGAGCTGGGGATGCCAGGGATTCACCTCTGTTCTTTGGCCATCTTTTTAAGAGTACTTTTAGACATCAGTGAAACAATAATATAAATAATGTCCAGAAAGGACTGTAACAGAGATTTACTGCTTTGGACATTGTAAATGGGCATTAGAAAGACACTATTTGTAGAGATAGAAAGGAATAAGGTCCAGTTAAATAATGTAGTTATTTACACCTTCCTATTGAATGAAAGTTAGATGTAGAGTTAAATACACAACTGTTGTAACAGAGTTAATGCTAAGTAGAAATTAATAATTAATAAGCCTTTCTGCATGATAAGTCTTCATGGAACTTGGAATATTAAAGTGATTACTCCAGATGTTAGTAGGAACAAAACTGAGTAATTAATTTTTTAGTATCAAATAGTGGTTTTGGTTTGGTAAAAAGAAAAAAAGAAGAAAATGTATATTAGTATTTTGTAAAAGAAGACCAATCCATACGTAATTAGTTCAAAAACCTATAAAATTTGGTCTTTGAAGGATCTTCATTTAGTTAGGAAAGTAGAAAGGGAAAACTAAACCCTGGGAAGGTGAGGTACTTGCCCAAGATCACACAGCTACCTTGTGCCAGACCTGGGAGTAGGACCCAGGCACTTTCCTTTTGGTCCACTGCCCTTTTCATTATACTATGGTGCCTTACTTATCTGGATGAAATAAAAGAAAAAAAGTATGATGTATCACATATTGTAAATGTCTGCAAAATATACATGCTCTTTCAAATATGATATTAGGAAACTAAGAGTTACTTTATTCATTTGTTTCTGAAATAATGAATCTCATGTTCTTTAGACCTTTGTTCAATATGATAGCCACTAGCTGCAAGTGGCTATTAAAATTACAATTGAAATTAACTAAAATGATAAGCTCCTTGGTGGCACTGGCTACATTTCAAGTGCTTAACAGCTACATGTAGCTAAAGGCTACTGTACTGAACAGCACAGATATAGAACATTTCAATCACTGCAGAAAGTTCTACTTTACAGTGCTACTCTAGACCCTTTTTTGGGGGATAAAGAAGGGACTAGCAGAGCTGGCCTTATCCAGTTGATTACAGCCACTGCTACCACTACCATTACTGTCTTACAGTTCTTAACTATTAGATACCTTTATTTCCAGTTCTTCTAAAAACTCTGTAATGCTGGTGCTGCTAAATCTATTTTAAAAGTGGAAGAAAATCAAACAATGGTTTAGCATCAAACAACTATAATGAAGCTGAAATTTACTCTATTTTTTTTAAGAAACAAGAGTCTTGCTTTGTTGCCTAACTAGAATGCAGTAGCGCAAACATAGCTCACTGCAGCCTCGAACTCCTGTGTTCAAGCAATCCTCCTGCCTCAGTCTCCCAAGTAGCTGGGATTACAGGTGTGCACCACCTCCATGCCTGGCTATGAAGCTGAAATTTAAATGTAGGTCTCTATCTGGCCAGATGTTTCAAAGTCTTGGTTTCCTTATGTTTATATTGCAATAATAACATTATTACCTCACACAGTTGTGGTGAGGATTATATAGATTAAATGTAATAATGTATGTTCTGTGCCTGGTATCAAGATGGGTAGTTAATAACAGCAGCAATGGTTAATGACTTGTAATAGTAAACTATGACCTTTTTTCTAGGATTTAAAACTGTAAGAGTTAAAATGTCTTAACCCAAAAGAATAAGGTTAACAGCCTACATTTTGTTACATTTTACACTTTGCAAAAAGTAATTACATATGATATCTTCCTTTGATTCTCATAACAGATAAGGAAATTTAATGTTTAGAGAGATTAAATAACTTGCATGTGACTCGTAAGTTTTAAATGTGGACCTAAATCCAGTTCTTCTGAAGCCTAGTTGCCCTTTCACAATACTGAACTGATACTAATGGTAGAATTTTAGGCAGTATGGTAAGCAAAGAAAGAGATTATTTTTGGTCTGCATATATATGGCCAAACCTTGAATCAACCACTGTTTGCTCACATTATATGGTTTGGGGATGCATAGAAAAATGGAATCTGTCAAGTCCAGGACTCCTGAAGCTCAATTGTAGTAAGAAAAGTAGATTCAAATTCTTTTGTAATAAATTTTTAATTCTTTTTCTCCAACAAAATAAATGCTTTCCAGAAATACCTTCTACATAAAGGTGAAATATAATTTATTCACTATTATTATTTGAAAGGTCATTTTATACATGCAAATGCTCAAGTTGTTCTTTGCCACCTGACGCATCTTGATTCTCCATAGATTTATCCCTGTCTTCATTTACTAAATTCAAAAAGACAAACCCATGGTTATGTAACATTTCAAATGTTATCAGAGGAAATTGTCATGCTTGTTTGTAGCCACCAACGCAGTCATATCAACTTAACTAAGAAGGATGATTTATGATCAAGGGCCTAAAGAGGATGTTTAATATCATAGCTCAAACTAGCAACAGAAAACCAGGATTGTGCTGCTTTGTTAAAAGCCATGGAAGGCCTATTCTCTCACATGCTGTTGAGAACTATAAATGAATCTCCCTTCATAAATGTTAATCATCCACTGCAATTGGTGCCAACACCCAGCCCGGTATTTTACTTCTTCCTGTTGTCAGTTACAAGCTGACGTTATCAAGTTTTAAACATATGCTGGGAAACACTGGTGAGAGTTACTCCCAGTACTGTCATCACATACAAGGGGATTCTGGTAACTTTAACTTTTACATATATTGAACTACTTTTGAACTTTTATATTAATGAATACTATGAAGTAATTGCAGATCGATGATTTTGAAAACTATGTGAAGGTGTTTGAAGGTCCTTATAAGCTTGGAACATAAGTTAAGGCTTACTGTAAACATAATTTAGTTGGCAGCATTTCACTGAAAGATAATTTGGTTCTGTGGCTGCCAAGAGAGAATACACTGAATGATTCTGGAGACAAAACAAAACACACACACACACACATACACACAAATACACCACAAACAAACACTTCATCAGAAACAGTGCCAACCATGGTTAGCCATACTACCCCAGAAGCTGTTTCCAACAGATGGAAATAACACTTGGGAAAAATGGAATCTCCGGTTAGAAAACTAGAGTGTTTTTTTTTAAATGTATAAAAATATTATACTTCTACGAGCTCATTTTTAGTAGGAACAACAGGAATCCCTGAATCCGTATTGATTTTGTGGCTGTTTATATTAACTATTCAAACGATGGCTAGAGATAGACAGAAAACCTTATGTTTGATTTCTGCTTTCCAGTCCTCCGACCCTGCCTATGGCTCTGACTTGAGTCCCTGTGACTTCTTTGGGTAATTGTTTCTCCTGTATACCAATATTTTGTTATCTGAACAAAGCTAGACATTTCAAAAAATTAATGACAAATTCCGAGGGAAAACCCCAGGACATTTCTCTTCTCAAGACATCTTTCCTCACTTCCACCTATGTTAGCCGTTAGTGTAATAATCCCAAATAGGATTTTAAAAAATCAAGATCCTCTGAGCCCAGTTGGTAATATCTGCAACAAAATTTAATCTACAGATTAAGTACTGGAATCCGAATTTATATGACATTGCTTTTCCACAAGAAGTCATTTCTTAACGAAATTGTTTTATCTCGCTAATCTAATTTTCTCATTATTATTTCTTTACCTGGAGAAAAACAGAAATATTCTAATATGTGGACATGAGTAGGCCTATTAACAATTATACCAGGTAAAATTTTTGAGACATTCCTCTTAATGTACAATATCTACACTTAGTTTAGATTATCAAAATCTGGTTCAAACTGTAAATATTTTCCCAAAATATTTCTTTGCCTTCATATAGGTCTGATGCTTTTGAAATTACACACAAGGCACATATAAAATAGCTGTGACACACTTAACAACTTAGAAACAGAACTATTTGGATTTTCCCTGCAGTGGTATTCAGATTTTATACTACATCTAGATAAAGTAAAACATTAGGCAATCTGATTTAGGAGCAGTAGTTGTTTGTGTTCGTTAGAAGGGAAAATTGTTATCTACCATAAGCATTCATTCATTCATGTGAGCAATTCTATAGAAATCACAAGGCACTTGGACAATATACTTGCAAAGTATAACATGTAAGATATCAAAGTCCTATGGGACAAAACTTAATTATATCTGGAATATTGATAAAAATATGATTACCTTGATGATAAAAATAAATTATAAATTCAATTTCACTATTTTGGTGTATCAATATATTCCATAGTAATATGTACTATGTATAATAATATATAATATATATATATATAATGAGCCACCTAATTTTCTAAAATGAGAAAAAAACCCCAAGAACTTTGGCTTAGTTTTCCATTACTAAAGAAAAACAGCACAATGACATATTTATCTGTCATAAATATTAGAATTATAAAATCCATTCTTGTAAGTTCCTGGTCCATGAGTGTGATCATGAGTGATGTGTGTCTGTGGGTGTTTGTGTGCATGTGTGTGTGTGTGTGTGAGAGAGAGAGAGACAGAGACGGAGATAGAGACAAAGAGACAGAGAAAAGTGAGAGAGAGACCTAGTGCTATTCTTTTTATTTAACAGTGAGACATTTGTAAACTCTGGCTATTTTATGTAGCCAACTTTTCCACAGATATAAAAAAGAAGAGAAAAGAAAATCTGTTCATTTCCTAAGACCAATTTTCACCAGACCTTTGATTTTCTCTTTGACTTTTTGTAATTACTGTAACCATTCTTTTAATAACCATCTATAAACTGGAAACAGCAATGAAATGTAAGTCCCTGACATTTAAAAAGAAATATTCAAAAAGTATACTTGTGATGCAAGTAACTGCTTAAAAATGATAAACGATGACTTTGGCACTATCCAAGCCACTGTTTTCTTTTGCATATTCCAAAACAAGGTCATGGGTAGCTCAGATTCATTATTCAGCAAAGTGTACTTTAAACTACACAACATACCCAACCAGAAGTTTTTCTCCTTTAAATTAGTTTCATTTATAACATACGTTTTAATTTTGTGTGCCAGGCTAGGAATGAATAGAGATGCAGTTTGTTCTGCCACCACATAATCTTGGACACATTTCAAAATCAGTCTAATTGTTGTGATCCACTATATTTTGATGCTATTTTATCTAGCTTATGAAGTAGGAGAATAAAAAAGTTTTGCTAATAAGTTCCTAAAATCGATAATCTGATTTCATAGCCCTATTTTACAGGAAAGCTTTTGTTGATATTAAATTCTGGTTTATTTGGAATGAATGAACATGTTCTCATTATCCAATTGACATTTCTAATTGCAAAGTTGCAACTATTTGGTTACACTAAATAAGAATCTTCTGAGAACTACGGGTCCATAGAGCACTCCTATGTACACATCAGTTAGGTTTTCTTCCTTATCCAATTATACTGTTTTATCAATGAAATTACTATTAACATTATGCATAATGTTGGTGTTTATGAAGACATATGCCCCCAGTAAGGAGGTTCAGGAGAAAGTGATTTCAATGTCAACTACTAGTCATAGGCTGCCATTATCAATCCAACAAAAACAATGTCCAATTTTAAAAAGCTGCAATTGGGAACACTTGGGAAGGTTGAATTCTCTGTACTATTTGCCTAGCAGTGCATGGTAGTGCTCTCTGCCAATTCATATAATAATTTTTTTTAAAAAATTGGCATTACCTTTTTCTTCCTTAGCCAACACCTCTGTTAAATACATTCCATTTGAATAATTCTGGCTCTCTCACAGCTAGTCAGCTTTGCCGCCTGTATTTCCTGTGAGTGGTACTGTTAATTGACTTTCTTAGCTTTCTATTTACTCAAAATGAAATGAAGGACCAATCTGCTAACATTTCAAAATTCAGCATTGATGGTATACAGGCTTTCCTAGGGAAGAATTTGTAGTCTGCCAGTAAACCAACATAAACTCACAATTCAATCTACAAAAACATTCAAAGCAGAGACAAAATGGAGTTCAATGGATTTGCATGAACTCTCCCCCACTAATTTCTATGGATTACTTTTTAATGCTTTCTGATTAATCATATTTCAAGCCTATCCAATGTAATCAATAGTCTTTGAATTTTTGTAGTGAATGATATATGCATCTTTTTGAAAGAAGTAATTATACTCCTGGAAAATAATTTTTCATTATTCTCCCATCACAGGCAATATACAGCTATAATTAGTGAAATTACTCAAGTGAATGGGCTATATGTAACTTGTTGACAGCAATGCAAGTATAAATTATTTGTAGGAATCTAGGCATCAAAAGACTTAACTCAGCAGCCACATACTTTTGGCACATAAATTGATGTCAGTGGGCTTCAGCTTCCCCAATTGTCTAATTCAGAGAATTAGCATTAATAAATGCTATATGTTAACTTGTAAAAAAATTTTACCATGAATAGATAAAAGGTTGGTTCATAGACTATCATTAGGGAATGACTATGATTTCAAAGGTCTTGCTATCGGGACTATTATATTATGTTATAAACAATTATATTGGATTAGATATAAAAATATACATAATTTGAAAAGCCAAGAACTACCTACTTGCCTATTTATCAGTGTATGCTTTGTAATCTGATCTT
Source organism: Daubentonia madagascariensis (assembly GCA_023783475.1). Classification (NCBI taxonomy): domain Eukaryota; kingdom Metazoa; phylum Chordata; class Mammalia; order Primates; family Daubentoniidae; genus Daubentonia; species Daubentonia madagascariensis. The sequence goes on from JAKFHU010002421.1 coordinate 1,313,782, forward strand.
GTTTTTTTCCTTTCTCTTGCCTAATCCCTTTTTGTGCTTTAATTTGCCTCATTGGAACCTTACTAGAATAGTTACATAAAGTTTTAAAAATATATATGAGTTACTATTATAACTCATTCAGGGCTACGGAATTCATTTATCTGCATAAGGCATACAAATCCAGAAATTCTGAGAATAATCCAAAGGTGAATTATTCCCAACGGAATGAAGTAGTTACCTCAATCAAAACTCAACTCCAATGTCTTATGTACTACTCTGATGCAGGCTCATCTTGTTTAGAACATTTCCAAATGATCATTTCCAACTGAACAGGACAATGTGATAAATTGTCAGAAGTTAAGAATCCTAAAAATTGGAATAAATGAACAGCAAAGTGAATGTCTATTATTTCAAACCATTTCAGTCAAAACCAAATAAATTGAGATTTAAGTGGAAAAGAGGAGGAAAATTCTTTAATCCTATATTCTCAGGAAATGAATTCATCAGGACTAACCATGTTTAGGATTTAGCATATTAAAGCCATTCTAATAAACTGGAGTTTTCAATTAAGAGCAATGGAGATTCCAAAGATATAAATTCCACTTAGTGGAGCCAAAAATGTTTTAAGCATCTCTTAGGAAGTAATAATCCTCTTTTGCATGCTGCAATAACAAGATGCTTTTGCAGATTATCTACTAAAATCTTGAAGACATAAATTCATTTTAACTTGAGTGAATTAGACTCTAAATATGTTATGCATAGAAGAATAATTACTTTTGTAACAGTGTAGGTGTCACAATATTTTTTAAAGTTAAAAAATTAATCTAAATCCAACTCAGAGATATTCAAACATTCTTACATGTGAGTAGAAAAACTGTTCAAATCCTTTAATGGATTTTAACATACTGTAAGTGTTCAATAAAAATTTTTGGCAATCCTTCTTTAGGACTTAGGATGGTTTAATGAGTGACATCTATTTTTTTATTGTGGTAAAAACCACATAACATAAAATTTACCCTTAATAAATGTTTAAGTGTATGGTACAGTACTGTTAACTATAAGTATTAATACAATATTGTACAGCAGATCTTTAGAACTTTTTTATTTTCCAGGACTAAAACTGTATACCCATTAAACAGCAACTCTTCATCTCCCCCTGCCCCTACCCTGGCAACCATTCTACTTTCAATTTTTGTTGTTTTGTGTTTCTTTTTCTGCTTCTATGAGTTTGACTAAATTAGATACCTCATAAAAGTTGACTCATGCAGTATTTGTCCTTCTGTGACTGGCTTATTTCATGTAGGATGATGTCTTCAACGTCCATCCATGTTGCAACATACAACAGGACTTCCTTCTTTTTTAAAGCTGAATAGTTTTCCATTGTATGTATATGCCACATTTTCTTTATCCATTCATATGTTGATGGACATTTAGGCTGTTTCCACATCTTAGCTATTATAAACAGTGTTGCAATGAACTTGATAGTGCAAATATTTCTTCGAGATCCTGATTTCAAATGTTTTGGATCTATACCCAAAAGTGGGATTTCTAGAACATATGGTAGCTCCATTTTCAATATTTTGAGGAACTTTCATATGATTTTCCACAGCAGCTGCATGATCTTACATTTCTACCAACAGTGCACTAGAGTTTCAATTTCTCCGCATCCTCACCAAAACTTGCTATTTTCTGGTTGTTTTTTTTTTCTTTAATAATGGCCATCCTAGCAAAGTGTGAGGTGATACATTGTGTGGTTTTGATTTGCATATCCCTGATGATAAATGATGTTGAGCATCTTTTCTTATACCTGTTGGCTGTTTATATGTCTTTTTTGAAGAAATGTCTTTTCAAGCCTGTTGTCCATTTTTTAATCAGGCTATTTGTTTTCTTGCTATTTAGTTGTAGGAGTTCCTCATATACTTTTGATATTAACCCCTTACCAGGTATATGGTTTGAAAGTATTTTCTTCCATTCCATAGGTTGCCTTTTCACTCTTTTAATTATGCCCTTTGCTATCCAGAAGCTTTTTAGTTTGTATTCCCAACTTATCTATTTTTGCTTTTGTTGCCTGTACTTTGTACTTACTTTTTGCAGTGATTTTTATACTTTTGTATGTTTTCATGTTACTAATTAGCATCCTTTTCTTTCAGCTTAAAGAACTCCCTTTATTTAGCATTTCTTGTAAGACAGATCTAGTGGTGATGAACTCCTCCAGCTTTTATTTGCCTGGGAAAGTCTTTATTTCTCCCTTATTTCTAAAGGACATATTTGCTGGGTAAAGTGCTCTTAGTTGGCATGTTTTTTTCTTTTAGCACTTTGAACAAATTATCCCAGTTTATCCTGGCCTGCAAGATTGCTGCTGAGAAATCTGCTGATAGCCATATTGATCTCCCTTGTAGGTAATATGCTTTTTTCTCTTGCTCCTTTGACTTTCTTTTGTTTGTTTTTGATATTTGTTAGTTTGACTATAATTTGTCTTGGTCAGCTCTTCTTCATGTTGAATTTGACTGGAGACCTCTAAGCTTCATGTACCTGAATGTATCTTTTCTCAGATTTAAGAAGTTTTCAACCATTATTTCTTTAAATAGACTTTCTATCCTTTTTTCTTTGCCTTCTCCTTCTATAATTCCTACTATGCAAAAGTTGGCTGTCTTCATGTTGTCCATAGATCTCATAGGATTTCTTCATCCTTTTTTATTCTTTTTTACTCCTATGAATGGATGATTTCAAATGATGTGCTTTCAAGTTCATTAATTCTTTTTCTGCTTGATTTAGTATGCTATTGAAGCTCTCTATTGCATTTGTAGTTCAGTCATTGTATTATTCAACTCCAAAATTTCTATTTTTAAAAAATGTTTTAAATCTCTTTGTTTAGCATCTCATTTTTTCTTGTATTGTTTTTCTGTTTTCATTAATTTGTTTATCTGTGTTTTCTTATAATGTGCTGAGCTTCTTTAGAATAATTATTTTGAATTCTTTATCAGGCAATTTGTCTATCCCCAATTCTTTGGGGTCAGTTACTAGAAGTTTATTGTGTTCCTTTGGTGGTGTTATGTTTCCCTGATTCTTCATGATCCTTGGATTCTTGTGAAGGGATCTATGAATTTGAAGAAGGAGTCCTCTTCCAGACTTTATGGATTGGCTTTGGTTAGGAAAGCCCATCACCTGAGGGGCAGCAGGGGGAAGGGGACATGCTGTGGTACTGGGTCTACTGAGTGGGGCACCAAGTGTGGGAGTATACAGTGGCTCCTGGGGGGCACTGAATCTTGTTGGCTCCAGCAACTGGGGGTCTGTGATGTTGATACCTGCATAAACCATGGTCATAAGAGCTGTGGGAGATCTGCAGTGGTTGGGAGGGCTGTTGGGGTCTTCAGCTGTGCCTCTGTGTCTAGTGCTTGGGTCTGGGGCTGGTGGCAGTGGAAGCCGGAGCCAGTTGTGTGCACATGCTTCATTGTAGAAACCATCTGCAGGCATGTCCATGGCAGTAGAGGGCAGCTGCAGTCTCACACATGATTATGAAGGTTGGGGTCATAGGCAGGGGCTGGAGCTGACTGTGAGTGCAAACATGGCACTGGGGACTAGCAGCTTTTACATGCACAATTGTAGGGGCCAGCTGTGGGCTGGCAACATGGTTTGGCTGTCTGTGTTTGTCTTGTCAGCTGCAAGATTAAACTGAAAATGTGCACACATGTGCAGCTATGGGAGTCAGGGCTGGCAGTGTGCAGTAGCCTGATTATAGGGGTCAGCCTCAGGTGCAAATGGCAGTGGGGTAGGAGCCTGTGGTGGGGTGCCTCAGGACTGTTTACAGGCACACGTGCAGTAGCTGTGCTATGTCCTTGGGCCAAAGCACCCATGGATGCAGCAGCAGTGGTGGCTCTGAAAAGGAGAGGTGGTGGCTTAGGCACCTGGAGAGTGTGAAGGCTGCTGGGGTGGGACCCTTGGCAGTGAAAGCCACAGGTGGCCCACTGCTGCTGTGCTGGCAGTTGATTTCCTCAGCAGCAAATGCTGCTAGATTCCTCTGTAGAGCAAGCCACTGGGTTTCACAATCGTGCTCCCCACCCCAGCCCCTGGTAACCACCATTATTGTCTTCATTGTTTTTGATGAAAAATCTGCTGCCTTTCAAATTGCTTTTTCCCCCTTATAGGTAAGGTATTGTTTCTCTCCCATTCCTTTTTAGAATTTTTATTTATATTTAGTTTTCAGACACTAAGGTATGTGTTTGTGTGTATCTCTTTGCATTTATCCTGTTTGGGATTCACTCGGGTTCTGGCATCTGTAGGTTTATGTCTTTTGTCAAATTTGGGAAAAGTTCCTAGCCTTTATTTTTTGGAGATATTTTTCAGTCTCCACCCTCTATCTTCTCCTTACTTGACACTGTTAACACAGTCTCACATATCAGTGATAGGGCCACATAATCTAATGTCTTTTTTAGCCTCTGCATATACCACACCATTAACTGGAAAATACCTTGAGGAAAAAAATTTACCGAGAATGAAGGAATCACCTTAACATGTTTTTCTTCTCTCTATAGTGTGACCTCTCAAGTCCTAGCTTTCTTATTTTTTTCTGAGGCTTTCAAACGGCTTTTTGTATTTTTATGTGACCCTCACAGTGCTTCTTGGTTAGTTTTTAGTTTGATATTAGCTACTCTAACAGGAAGAAGCCAAACACTTTAGCACAGGCTTTTTAGAAACTCTTGGGACATTACTTTTTTTAATCACTTAGAAAGCTGGTAGGGAAAAATCGAATGAAGCAACCATTTCATTTACTATCAAAGATACATAAGGCAGGGGAATATGCCTTACTCACTCCTAAATCACAAACATAATGTCTATCTCATTGATTGTGGCTTAATGAATATGGCTGCCATGAATGCATGAATAAATGAGAAAACTGGCAAGTGTTTTCATTTACTAAGTAGCCTGAGGGAAGTCATACTGAGAGTTGTTAATGGAATAATATGTATCTTGAAATTTTCATGAATTCTAAATTAGTTAACTGCTAAATATTTTGTAATGGAAAGTAATGTAATTAAATGAGCCTTAAACTGGGAGCTAAATATCTCAGTTTTTCTCTCTGTAACCTTAGAAAGGTCACTTGACCTCTTTTAAAGGAGGGTGTTGGACAACAAGACCTCAGAACTCTAACTTTCTACAGTATTATGTGTTTCATCACATTAATCAGAAGGGAATTACCATTACTTATATTCCATAGCCACAATAGGTATATAAATACAAGGATAGGGACTTTTTACTCTTCTTGTTCATTCTTAAGGGATGAGGTGAGTAGGGATATAATGTTCACTTATTATATAGGTACAGACATTTTGTATATGCAACTTTAGCCCAGTGACCAATCTTAATATCTAGAGTGCTTTCTAGCTTGCAGAAAAGATGTAGTATACATGGTTAAGGAGATTCAGGAACTTAGTTTTATGGGAAAAATTGAAGAAAAAGGGAACATTGTATTTTAACAATATTTCCTTTGTCTTTGGGCTGCTTGCTGTATCTGGAGACTGAAGGAAAGATAAGTACCTAGAGTTGGAGTGAGAACTGAGAATAACATGGGCCAGGGCACCAGGCAGGAATAATATTTAACACTGGCAAGGGGAAGAGCCAAAGTTATGCTTTATTAATTTTCAGGTTTTAGTAATAGGTGGGTCCATTAGTGGACCATATATTTGGAGATGACTGAGCTAAACTTTTTTAAAAAAAATTAAAACAGCAGTGCTACATGCATTAAAAAAGACATCAATCTTGTTCAAGTTTGAAACTTAAATAAGGTCAAGGAATCTCTAAACTAGTGGGTCATATTATTTCAACATGGAGGACGCTTTCTCAACACTTCTACATTCCCAGTGACATGCTTCTTCTGACACAAATAAGACATGGCACCACGGCTTTGGCCAAAAGTATATCATCAATTTGAAATGTAATTGAATTTCTGTAATGCTGTTCTGTCTGTGAGGATTAGATAGTTCAAAACATAAAAATCAACATGCTATAACTGAAGTTGGGAAAACATGAGACCATCAGCAAGCAGTAAAACACAAAAATAGGATTTAGTAAATACCTGTCTACCCTGGACTTCTCCCAGGAATGACTTAGCCTGAACTTTGGCAAATACACTGGGAATTTTAATGGGCTCACCTTTGCTGAGGCCATATTTTGCCAAGCAGATAGAATCTGCATCTTGCGCTATGATGCTGGGCGTATAATAGAGGAATATCTCAAGTTGGTGAGAGCATTGAATTCTTGACTAAGTGATTTTATTAAACATGTTAGCTTAGTCAAAAAGCCTTCTTTTACATTTTATTCTTGTCCTGGGCCTGGTTGTTTAATTCCTCTAAGATACGGTATGAAGAAAATGTGAAGCGTTTCATTTTCCTGTTCATTTGTGGATGCTAGCAAAAATAATTATCCATGCGAAGCAAAATATGGTTTACTATTTTTTTTCAGATAAAGAGAAGAAAATTCAGTTCTTCCTTAATGAACACAGATAAACCAAGCTGTTTAAAAATAGTAAAACTTACCTATGCCTTGCAATCATCCTGTACCCAGGGCCCTGATATTTGCAAATTTGATGTCAGTACTTATTTAGGTGCTCACAAAATTGGGATCTACTTTTTCAAATCCATGACCTTTGAACTGCCTAAGTTGCCAATCCACTTCCTTATATCAGTCCTTAGGACAAAGAGAATTATTTCTACTTTATATTATTCTTTTACATGGGCTTACCCAATCAAAAAAACAACTAAATAAGAAAAAGCAAAAAACAAAACAAAACAAAACAAAACCGGTATTCTCACTATGCCAAGACTCGCTGCGGAAGTTATTTTTCTTCTTCTTCTTCTTTTTTGCAATCTGTGAACCTTGGTTTAAACCATTGCAAGCCCAATCCTGTATTTACTACCTACTTCTGTATAACAAATTATTCCAAAACTTAGAGCTTAAAACAACAAATGTTTATTATCTCAGTTTTTGTGGGTCGGGACTCCAGGTGTGCCTTAGCTAGGTGCCTCTGGCTCAGGGTCTCTTGGGGGGCTGTAAATTGAGATAGGATCTGCTTCAAGTTCACTTACGCGGCTGTTAGCGGGCCTTAGGTACTGGTTGGTTGTTGGCTGGAGATGTCAGTTTCTTGCCTTGTGGGTCTTCTCACAATAAGAAATGTAACTTTCTGCAGAGCAAGATTTTGAAAGAGAGGGAGAGAGAGAGAGAAGCAAGAGTGGGCATTGAAGGTGGAAACCACGGTGGTTTAGTAACCTAATCTTGGCAGTGATCTCCCATCCCAGCGGCCATATTCTGTTAAACAGAAGCGAGCCAATAAGTCTAGCTCACACTCGAGGGGAGGGTATTACATGAGTGTGACTACCAGAAGGTGGGGCTTCTTGGGAGCATATCCCCCTTCACCCGGGATCGCCCCTCCTTCTATCCGCGGCCTTTAGAAATGCTACAATGCTCATCTTAGACTTCTCTTTCTCTTTGAAGCCTTCCTCAGCTTTATTGTGTATTATTTTTGCATCCTCAGAAGGCCAATAGAACATATGGTTAGTACTCATCTAGATATTTAGCCCGCATTTCCTGAAATTATAGATATACTTTCAGATATTTTTGCTTCATTATCTCACTCAGAGTGTACGCTGCTGGAGAGCAGACTGCATCTCAAGTTCTTCTTGGACCACTCTACATCAGCGTTTGGATGAATGCTTTCCACTTAGCAGACATTCAGTAGGTGCCTGTTTCTGTGGCTAACACCTTTCTAAAATGCCACAGGGACCTCTGAACACTGAACTGGAATTCAGTCATTTCTAAAGTGTCACTAATGTAGCACTCTGGAACTCTTCCAATAAATCCATAGAGCAGGAAGTATTAGTCTCCATATGAGAGTGAACACCATCTAAGCTAGAAGAGACAGCAATTTTAGAGAAGACACATGAGCTTCTCAGAACCCACTCTGTAACATCTGTCACTTTAAATTCTGGGCACTTGAATAGTTCTAAGTTCTGGCAAAACAGTACAAAGGAGATGCAGAAGATGTAGTCTCTCTCAAAAAGAGGCCCTGACCTAAATTCAGACCATCCTGGCTGTAAGCTTGTGAGCTTCCAAATGCTTAGAGACAGTCAAAATTTAGAGCATTCATTCTTGAAAGCCTGGGTGTTCATGCAAGTCAAAAACGAAAACCACTAAAGTGGCTTCTTCCGGAAAACTCTGTTCTTCTAATCTCTGTGCTTTGTAGCATCAAATGGCTTAGAGGTCACAAAATTAATATCCGTTCTGTATAGGTACAACCTCCCTTCAGACACTCTTGTTTCCTTTTGTGCTGAATGTGCTGCTTTTCCATCCAAATAAACCTTTTCAGAATTTTGAAGTTGGACTGTTTGAAAAAGAGACTTAAGATTCTGGAGTTAAATGGAAGAAAGGAGGTGATCCAAAAGGGCCACTTATGTACCTGACATACACACACTTATACACATACACTTACAGTAAAGGCTGTTAGCGTTTGAGAAAATGGCATTTGTCATATTCTCCTGCAAAAATCTTTGACCTAGCAACCAGAATAAAGTAAACTATATGAATTCACCTTTAAAGAGAGTGGGATAAAAGTGTACATGCCTTAGGATAGGCTCATTCTTAGTGAATATATTTGTAGAATGACAGTTCTCCAAAAGGACTGTAGGGAATAAAGATAATGGGAAGCGGGAGGATCTCCCTGATATGTAGGTCTGACAGAATCCAAGACAACGCGTAATTCATGTGTAGGATATTGTTTAAACCTCAGTCGGGTGATTGCTTTCTCCTAATATCTGGGGTATCCTGCTTCACTCAAGTGAAGAAAACTTTTTTATATGCTAGGGGGCAGAAGACTAGGACTCCTAGGGTGCAAAGCACTTCAGAAAGTCTGTGCCACTAAGTATTGATTATCCTAAGAGGGCTAACAAATTTGAAAATATAAACAACAGCAAATATTATTTTTAACCACATATTCTTGACTAAATAACACTCCACAGGACTTAACACAGAAGGACATTTTTTGTGGTAGAATATAGACCATTATACTTCGTTTATCTAAAGCATTTCTGCTTTTCAAATTGCCTTCATGAATTTATCTAATTTTATCCAACCACTCTGTTGTTGAAGGACAAAATGAAAAAAAGGTTATTTATTCAAAAATTCCTATTTGCTTTTATGATAATAAAATTATGCATCTCAAGCAGAGTTCATTTTAAATAACATAGAGAAATATGTACAAATAAAGAAAAAACTAACATGGGAGTACCCAGAATAATTGAGTATGCTCTGAGTTGAAATCCACAAAGCAAAAACTGCTGCATCCTATAAAAAATAACTATTCTCCCTGCCTTCTTGGGAGTTCTCAAAGTGTCACATGTGTAGAGGTCTATCTACATCACCATTTGAGAGAAAGAGATATATATATTTGCTACTTATCTTCTTTGCTGATCTTTTGTGATTTCTTTTCACAAACTCCTTGTCTCTTTTGTGTCTCTCCTATAAAGAATCAGCTAATTTCTGTAACTGGCAATGATTCTTTAGCTAACTCTCTCTAGTTTTCATTAATAACATGGATTTCCTTACCCTTGTAGAGGTCACTAACTGTTGCTGGGTCCATCTTTTACTTGGGAAACACCAAGGCCTTTTACCCTTTATATTCCATGTTATCCTTTTTGGGCTTTTCTTCATAGAATCTGTGTCCTAGATTTTGACGTTCCTTGGCACCCATTCCTAAATCTCTGGCTATGTTGGTGTTATTTAGAATGTAAAATATTTGGAAGACTTCATTCATCATTGTAGCACAATGCAGAGAATTTCTAGAAATTAAATTCTTTATAGAAGTATGACCAGAGTATCTCAAAATCTTCAAAAGTTCTAACCATTCTGGAGGAATCACTAACCCCAAATGCAGAGATCATGTTGTCCCATTAAGGCAATAGAGCATTCACATCTTGATAAATATTCTTAGCCAAGTGTACAAACTTCATTAGGATAAAATAGTGCATTTCTTTATTGTAGGATTTGAAATAGGATTCAGTTGAATTTGGCTCTGTAATGAAAATGCCACCTTGGCATTTTTGCTGCAAGTAACCTTTTATTGCCTTATTCCCCCGATTTTGTTAGTAGGTTTATCTCCTTAGAATAGCTAATTTAGCTAACCTTCTCAGTGTGATAGTTTGGCATAGTTTTCCTGAGTCTCTGAGAAAGAATAACATCTGAGTGATTCAGAGTGGCTTGGGCCTGGGTCCCTACATAACCCTAGCAACATGGAGACAATGCTTTCAAGCTACTGTGCTCTTTAAGGGAAAAGTACCAATATAGCTTATTTTCCTGGTAATTTAATGCTAAACCAATTATGGAGTTTATCAATGGACTTATCACTAGTTCTTTGTTAAGATGAATGCAGAAAAATGGCTAGAATTTTGCTAATTGGAGACTTGGTAAATGGGGTGATATGAGAGGTTGTGAAAATAAATTATGTAAAGTTGGCACTGATATAGTATATACAAGGAACAGGGAGGTTGTCCTTTATAAGCAACATTCTTCTAAAATTTTTTTGGGTCTAGTATGTGCTTGCCTTTGCACAACACAAGACTCATTGGAGGTAAAACAAAGCCTAATCAATGATTACTTTTTAAAAGTCTCTTGATTTTAGCAATTAAATGTTTCATTTGGTTCATTAAAACTGCATCTCTTTATTATGGAAATGTTTCAACAAACACAAAAGTAGTGAGAAGAACACATTAACCCCTCCAGTACCCATTGTGTTGCTGCGGCAATCATTAACTCGTGGCAAACCTTATTTCTTCTCTCACCCATTCCCTCACATAACATATTTTGAAGCAAATCCCAGACTTTATGTCTTTTCAGTATGGATCTCTAAAGATAAAAACTTTTTAAACATAAAAAGAAGACAACTATTACCACTAAACATTTTTCATAATTGCTTGATATAATCAACTGTCTAATCACTGTTCAAATTTCCAAATATTGTCACTGACATAAATTTATTTTTGTTTTAGAGTTTGTTTGAATCCATGTGCAAATAAAGCTTACATAAAGTGATTGAAAGAATGTCTTTTAAGACTCTTTTTAAAAATTATATATTTTATTTTCAAGTAATAGCAGATTCACATGCAGTTGTAAGAAATAATTCAGAGAGATCCTGTGTATAATTTACCTAGTTTCCTCCACTAACAGTATCTTACAAAGCTATAGTATGATGATACAATTAAGACACAGAACATTTCCATCACCACAGGATCCCTCTTGCTGCACTTTTATAGCCACATCCACTTCCCTCTCACCCCTACTTTTTTTTTTTTGGTGAGACTGGGTCTTGAGCTCCTGGACTCAAGAGATCCTCCCGCCTCAGCCTCCCTAGTAGCTGAGATTACAGGCACGCGCCCCCCACCTCCTCTTTAACCCTGACAACTACTAATTTGTTCTACACTTCTATAGTTTTGTCATTTCAAGAATGTTGTAAAAATTGAATCATACAATGAGTAAGCTTTTGGGATTGGCTTTTTTCCTCTACTCTATAATTTTTTGGAGATTCATCTAAAATGTTGACTGTACTTATAGTTCATTCATTTTTACTGTTCAGTAGTACATATTCAAGGTATGAATGTAAAACGGTTTGTTTATTCATTCACCCATTGAAGGACATCTGGGTTATTTCCAATTTCTGGCTATTGTGTATAAAGCTACTATAAATATTTATGTACAGATTTTTATGTGAACATAAGTTTTTATTTCTCTGGGATAAATGCCCAGGAGTGCATTTGCTGGGTCATATAGTAGTTGCATGTTTTGTTTTTTAAAAAACTGCTAAACTATTTTCCAGGGTAGCTGTACCATTTTACATTCCTACCAGCAGATGGATCTAATTTCTTTGTATCCTCACCAGCATTCGGTGTTGTCACTATTTATTTTAGTCATTCTGGTAGGTGTGTAGTGATATCTCATTGTGGTCTCAATTTGCACTTTCTTAATAGCTACAGTAATGTTCAAGTGCTTATTTACCATCTGTATATCCTTTTCGGCAAAATGTCTCCATGTCTTTTACTCTCCTCCTTATTGGACATTTTCTAAACTGTTGAATTTTGAGAAATTTTATATATTCTAAATATTATTCTTTTGTTAGTTATGTGGTTTGGAAATATTTTCCCCAGTCTGTAGTTCACTTTTTCATCTTTACCTCTTTTGAAGACCAAAAGTTTTGAATTTTCATGAAGTGCAATTTATCAAGTTTCCCTTTTACGAATCATAAGTTTGGTGTCAAGTCTTGGAAATTTATGCACGGTCCTCGATCCTGAATATTTTCTTTAATTTTTTTTTCTAAAAATTCTATATTTTCCGTTTTACCTTTAAGTGTGTGATCAATTTTGAGTTAATTTTTGTATATGGTGCAACTGGTAGGTCAAAGTTAATATTGTTTGTTCTGTTTATTTTAACTATTATTTCAGTCTAAAGTAATATATATTAATATTTATTTTTCAATATTTCATTTTCTAAGATAATTTTATTAAAATATAAATATATAAGATAATATATAATAAAATATAAATAAATATATATAATAAAATATAAATATTCTTTCACAGTGTATTTATTGAGATATAATTCACACACTATAAAATTCACCCTTTCAAAGTGTACAATACAGTAGCTTTTAATAAACTGACAACAATGTTCTACCATCACCATTAATTCCAGAACATTTTCATCATTCCAAAAAGAAAACCTCTACCCGTTGGCAGTCATCCCTAGTCATTCTTCCTCCCAGCCTCTGAAAACCACTTATCTACTTTAAGTCTCTATTTATTTGCTTATTTTAGATATTTCACATAAATGGGTACATACAATATATGACCTTTTGTGTCTCACTTCTTACACCTAGCATAATATTTTCAAGGTTCAGCTGTATCATAGCACATATAAGCACTTCATTCCTTTTATAACTGAATAATACTCCATTGTGTAGACATACTACATTTTGTTTATGCATTCTTCAGCTGATGGACATTTGAGTTTTAACTTTTTGACCACTATGAATAATGCTGCTATGAACATTCATATACAAGTTTTTGTATAGAACTATCCAAATTCTTTGTCCATTTTTAAATTGTTGGTTATATTTTTGAGTTCTAAGAGTTACTTATATATTCTGAATATGAATCCCTTATTATATATGAATTACCAAATATTTTCTCCCATTCCGTTGGTTGTTTTTTCTATTTATTGATAATTTCCTTTGAAGCACAGAAATTTTTAATCTTGATGAACTCTTACTTATCTATTTTTTCTTTTGTTGCTTGTGCTTTTAGTGTCATTTCTAAGAAATCATTGCCTAATTCAAGTCACAAAAATTTAGGCCTATATTTTTATGAGTTTTATACTTTTAGCTCTTATATTAAGGCCTTCAATTTTATAGTTTCCATTTCTGTTAACATTTTGTGTTAATTTTTATATATGGTGTGAAGTTGGGGACCAACATCATTTATTTGCTTGTTGATATGTGGTTATGTTCCAGCACCATTTGTTGAAAACACCATTTTTCCTCATTGAATGGTCTTGCAATCTTTGTCAAGAGTCAATTGACCATAAATGTCAGATTTTTTTTCCTGGACTCTTAATTCTAACCCATTGGTATATAATATATGCCTGTCCTTATGCCAGTACCACACAGTCGTGAATGCTGTAGCATTGTAGTAAGTTCTGAAGTCTAAAAGTGTTAGTCCTCATTGTTCTTTTTCAATATTGTTTTGGCTATTTGTGGTCTCTCATTTCTATATGAATTTTAAGATCAACTTATCAATTTCTGGAAATAAGGCAGCCAGAATTTTGATAGGGATTGCACTGAATCTTCAGTTCAATGAGTAGTATTTCTGTCTTAAGAATATTAAGACTTCCAAGATATGGACATGGGATATCTATTTTTTAACTGCTTTATTGAGGTGTATTTATTATTCAAAAAACTGTACATATTTAATGTATACAATTTGGTAGGTTTGAACATACCTATACACCCGTGAAACCATCAACACAATGAAAGTAATAAATACATCCATCACCTCCAAAAGTTTCCTCCTGCTCCCACCACCTTTTTTTTGGTAAGAACACCTAATTTGAAATCTACCCATTCAGCAAATTTTTAAGTGCACAATACAGTATTGTTAAATACAGGCACTATGTTGTGCAGCAGATGTCTAGAACTTATTCATCTTAAATAACTGACACTTTATACGCTTTATACTCCTTTCCACATATTTGTAAATTTTCCAGTTTTTCTTCTGTTAATTGAGCTCTAGTTTCACTTCAGTCTGGTTGAAAAAGCTATGTGATATGATTTCAATCTTCCTAAATTTTTTAAGATTTGTTTTGTGACCTAGCCTGTGACCTGTCCTGGAGGATGTCCCATGTATGCTTGAGAGGAATGTATATTCTGCTGCTATTTGGTGGAGAGTTTTGTGTGTGTCTGCTAGGTCTGTTTGGCCCACAGTGTTTCTCACATCATCCATTTCGTTATTGATTTTCTGTCTGGATGCTCTATCTATTATTGAAATTGGAGAATTGAAATCTACTATTATTGTATTGCTGTGTATTTCTGACTTTAGTTCTGTCAATTTTTGCTTTATATATTTAGGTGCTTTAATATTTGCTGCATATGTTTCTAACAGTTATATCTTTTAATGAATTAAACCTTTTATCATTATATAATGTTCTTCCTTGTCTTTCTGACAGTTTTTCTTGATTGACTCTTGGAAAGAAAATTTTTTATAACTCGGTAGAAAAATTGTGATTCCTTGTTTAAATCTGTTTTTAAAAATATCTATGTTCTAGAATTTGGATTTTAAAATGTTTTGACTTTTACCAAATTTACATATGCAAATATAGTATGTGTATGTGCATATGTGTGTGAAACAAAAAGTTATATGCTGGTCATGACACAAAAAAAACATAATGGATCAAATGTGAAAACTTTTTTTAGAGACTATGCTAAAGGAAAGTTTGGAAAAGTGTGTAAATCTTGCTAAACTGTTGATGGAGAGATTACTTTTATAAGTATATTATATAATTAAGCAGGAAACATCTAGTAGCAATGTCTTGTTGGAAGAGAATAAACCCAACTCTCATAGTGGGGGAAATTATCCCTTATTGGGGAAAATGGTCATCATATGCAAAGTGAGCCCACTTCTGTCTCACCACTGGATTTTGGTAAGTTATATGGAGTAAGTCAGTTTCTATATTATGTAAATAAATAGAGGATAGTTACTTTTTCCCCAGCTCTATTTAGGTATTATTGACAAATAAAAATTTTATATATTCAAAGTGTACAACATGATGATTTGATATATGCATACATTGTGTAATGATTACCACAGCAAATTAATCAGTGCATCTATCACTGCACATAGTTACTACATGTGTGTTTGTGGGGGAGGTGAGGACACCTAGTATTATACTTTCATAGCAAATTTCAAGAAAACAATAAAGTATTATTAATTATAGTCAGTATGCTGTACATTAGAGGATAGTTACTTAATTATAAGATAAGAGCTAAGCACCAGTTAGCAGAAAAAGAAAGCCTATGGTAGACAAAAGACTTCCGTCAAGAGCAGAGGAAATGTTGTAGTGCTTTCAGTACTTAAAAAAGATGCAATCAGATGTACAGGAGTAGAGTGATGTCATAGAAAAGTCAACATAAAATCAGGATGTCTTCTTCTCTAGTTTAGAAAAGAGCTAATGTTACATTTCAACAGTAATTGCCAACAATTACAGTTTTTTGGAAATGTTACTAAGTTCTGCATATATGTTTGCTTTTCTTTCAAAACACTCTAAATCTTCATCTATCAATTGGACGAATTAAGAAACATGGAAGTAACCAACAGGAGAACAATTGAAGTGCTTCCCAGTGGTGAACAAGAATCTTTTGCTTTTTATTATAAGCCCTTTATAGGTGAGCAAATTTATTAAATACTTTGAGAAAATATTTTAAAAATCAAAAACAAATAAAATTAATTCTTAATCAAAACTGTATTCTGTTTTCTAATATATAATTATTAGGGTTTAATTTATTGTCAGGTTTCAGTTAATATAGCTCTATTTTAATAAAGAAATCATGTATCTCTGGGAAAATATAATATAATCTCTTTGATTTAGTTACTTAAAATCCACTTGAGATTTTCTATTTAAGCCATATGCTCACTGCCACCCACATGCCATCTGGTGGCACTTATCCAGATGGCACATAGGAAGTAATAAGCCTCTAAAATTTTGCCCTATAAATCCAAACCAAGAACGTGCTTATAAACAGGTTCACATTACTGAATAATGATGCCAATTTTTCTGTCTTTTAAAAGCATTTTAATTATAGCTAATTAAACAACAACAACAAAAGCTTGCACTTCTACTTAGTATTATGAAGTTGAAGTTCTGGGTCTTCTAGCAAAACAACTAGATTCCATGCACACAAGATTTACCCTCTCAACTTCAATTTCTGTTCTTGGTGGGTCACACCGAATATCAGACTTAGTAGGACAATATTGTTATGTCGTATCTTGTTAGTCATGAAGCTGCTGTAGCAACTTGCCTCTGTTTTATGTAAACTCCTAGAACAGTGGTTCTGAGCTTTGGTTATACATTAGAATCACCTGAGGTGTTATGAAGAATCCTGATGCCAGACCACACCCCACATGAATTATATAAAACTCTCTAGGAGGGTGAACAAAGCATTTGAATTTTTAAAGCTTTCCAGATGTTGACTGTGTGCAGCTAAGTTTGAGAAACACTTTCCTAGAAGATTGTATTTATTTAACCTAGAACTGTATACCTGTAAGGATAAAACACTTTGAAGAATTTTAAAAATATGAAAAATATATTAGAAATAACTAGGTCATAATTTTGAGAATTGGAACAAAGAAAAAATTAAGAAACTGATATACTTTGGTGGTATATTGAAATATAAAACAAGGTAAAAACTAAACCTTTCATGTGATTTAGATCTAATCATATTTTTAAGGCAGTGTTAGTTATCCAGTCCTAAAAACCAATATGTAGCCAAAAAGATATGAATGATATCAGCTATTTAGTACAAGTGAGAGAAATGAACCTCTTTTATAGAAAGAATAAGTTTCCTAAGGACCCAATAGAAATTCTTACATTGAGTACAACAAGCCTTTTTTAACACATAAGAAAGGAAAATAAACATCGTAGGGAAAAACAGATTATTCATGCATTGTGTTATCTCCAAGCATTACGATAGTGTTAATCTATCCACTTAATTTTTTTGTTGCTCATATATTTCTTTGTGTGTAACTTCTGGCTTAAAGTTTTCATAATTTCAAATAATTTTATTTTATATTTTCTTTGTTCTTATTTTAAATTTTTGTGTACTTTTCTAATACAGGCATGCTTTATTTTATTGTGCATCACTTTATTGTACTTCACAGATATCACGTTTTTTACAAATTGAAGGTTTGTGGCAATCCTGCATCAAGCAAGTCTATTGGCATCATTTTCCAACAGCATATGCTCACTTCACGTCTCTGTGTCACATTTTGGTAATTCTCACAATATTTCAAACTTTTTCATGATTATTATATCTGTTAAGGTGATCTGTGTTCAGTGATCCTTGATGTTACTATTGTAATTCTTTTGGGGCATCACAAATTGGGCCCATATAAGACAGCAAACTTAATCAATAAATGTTGTGTGTGTTCTGACTGCTCCACCAACTGGCTGTTCCTTTATCTCTCTTCCTGTCCTCGTGCCTACCTATTCCCTGAGACACAATGATATTGAAATTAGGCCAATTCATAACTGTACAATGGCCTCTAAGAGTTCAAGTGAAAGCAACAATTGTATGTCTCTCACTTTAAATCAAAAGCTGGAAACCATTAAGCTTAGTGGTGAAGGCATGTCAAAAGGCAAGACAGGTTGAAAGCTAGGCCTCTTGTGCCAAACAGTTACCCAATTTGTGATTGCAAAGGAAAAATTCTTGAAGGAAATTAAAAGTGCTACTCCAATGAACACATGATTGATAAGAAAGCTAAACAGCTTTTTTACTAATGTAGAGGAAGTTTTAGCGGTCTGGATAGATCAAGCCAGCCACAACATTCCCTTAAGTCAAAGCCTAATCCAAAGCAAGGCTCAAACTCTCTTCAATTCTGTGAAGGCTGAGAGGTAAAGAAGCTTCAGAAGAAAAGTTTGAAAGTAACAGAGGTTGGTTGATGAAGTTTAAGGAAAGAAGCTGTCTCTATAACACAAAAGTGAAAGGTGAAGCCGTAAGTGCTAATACAGAAGCTGCAGCAAGTTATCCAGAACATCTACCTAAGATCATTAATGAAAGGGGCTACACTAATCAACAGATTTCAATGTAGCCAAACAGCCTTCTATTGGAATAAGATACCATCTATTCCAAGTTTCTTTCATAGCTGGAGAGAAGTCAATGCCTGGCTTCAAAGCTTCAAAGGACAGTCTGACTCTCTTGTTAAGGGCTAATGTAGCTTCTGACTCTAGGTTGAAGCCAGTAAGCCAATGCTCATTGACCATTATGAAAATTCTAGGGCCCTTAAGAATTATGCTAAATCTACTACTCTGCCTGTGATCTATAAATGGAACAAGAAAAACTGGATGATAGCACATCTGAACACAGCATGGTTTACTGAATATTTTGAGCCTACTATTGAGACATACTGCTTAGAAAAAAGGATTCCTTTCAAAATATTACTGCAAATCGACAATGCACCTACTCACCCAAGAGTTCTGATGGAGGTGTACAGGGAAATTAATGTTGTTTTCATTCCTTCTAACCCAGTGTCCATTCTGCAGCCCATGGATCAAGGAGTAATTTCAACTTTGAAGTCTATTACTTAAGAAATATATTTTGTAAAGCTATAGCTGCCACAGATAGTGAGTCCCCAGATGGATCTGGGCAAAGTGAATTACAAACCTTCTGGAAAGGACTTACCATTCTAGATGCCATTAAGAACATTCACTATTTACAGCAAGAGGTCAAATATCAACATTAATTAAGTTTGGAAGATGTTGATCCCAACCCTCATGGATGACTTCAGTGGAGGAAGTAACTGCAGATACAGTATGAGAACTAAAATTAGAAGTGGAGCCTGAAGATGTGACTGAATGGCTTCAATCTTATGATAAAACTTGAACAGATGAGTTCCTTCTTCTGGATAAGCAACGAAAGTGATGTCTTGTGCTGGAATCTATTCCTGGTGAAGATGCTGTGAACATTGTTGGAATGAAAACAAAAGATTTGAAATATGCCATAAACTTAGTCAATGAAACAGTGGCAGGGTTTGGGAGATTTGACTCCAATTTCGAAAGGTTCTTCTGTGGGTAAAATGCTATGAAACAGCGTCCCATGCTACAGAGCAATCTTTCATGAAAGGAAGAGTCCATTCATGCAGCAAACTTCATTGTTGCTTTATTTTAAGGTATTTCCATAGCCACCCCAACCTTAAGCAATCACCACCCTGATCAACCAACAGCCATCAACATCGACTAAAAATTTTAATTTAAATTAAAGTATGTACATTGCTGTCATAGGCATCATGCTATTGTATACTTAATAGACTACAGTGTAGTGTAAACATAACTTTTATATGAACTGGGAAACCAAAAAATTCACGTAATTCACCTTATTGCAATATTTGCTTTATAGTGGTGGTCTGAAACTGAACCTACAGTATTTCTAAAGTATTCTTGTATATCATTTTGCAGTCTGATCTGGAGTTTGGTATAAAAAGAACAACAACAAATAAAATTTTTGGTAAAATAGAACTTAAAAAAATTTTTAAACTTACCTCTGCATGTCCTCATTATCTCTTTTTAGGACCCTACAGTCTAAGCAGAAAATAACAGCACTTATGTTTCAATTTATGCTACGAGTTTTGCACCTGTTATATATTTATATCATTTATATATAGTTTCATTTGAAATTAAAATGTTAGTCACTCAATAAAGATTAGAAAATGCTTTATATGATATTATCACCTAGGAAAACCTTTCTTTAACACCAAGTTTAATAGCAGTTAGAAAATCAAAACTTAAATTTTAAGTATCAAAATAAGAGTCATGTTCATGTGAAATATTCCAATGAATTTACATGTTTATATGGTGATTTATGTTGTGTTCTTTTAAAATCATTATATATACAAGTATATATATATAATGGGATTGATATTACCAAATATACATATATGTTAATATCAAATATATATACCAAATGCATATTGGTGTACATATATCAAAGATAATACTAAATATATATGAGGGCTGTCCAGAAAGTATCCAGCCATTGTTAATATAATGAGAATGGTTTGTGCTACATCGACATAACCTGGCAGCCAAGGAGAGTGGACTGGAATGTGCATGCATGAACAAGGAGAACATCACTGTACTAGTCAGCGGGGTGCTGGACGCCCTTGAATGAACATGCTGTGCTGTGTGGCCGTTGCATTCAAAATGACTGAGCGAGTAGAGCAACGAATCTGCATCATATTTTGCGTTAAGCTTGAACATTCCCCTGTGGAAGCTATTCGGATGATTCAGAAGGCTTTTGGGGTGATGCAATGAGTGCAGCGCAAATGAAAGCGTGGCCCAAATGCTTCAAAGACCGTCTAGAATCTGTTGAAAGTGATCCATGTTCTGGAAGGCCTTCAACAAGCAGAACACCTGAGAATGTTAAACGTGTACGGGTTAGGTTAAGGGATGCTGGGAGAACTGGGTGAGGTCCCAAGGTGCCTACTTTGAAGGGGAATGAGGTGTCATTGTCCTATGTACAATGTTTCTTGTATCTTGTATCTTCTTCAATAAATGTCTCTATTTTTCATGTTACGTGCCCGGATACTTTCCGGACAGACCTCGTATATTTGGTAATATCAGTGGCCTGCCATCTAGAAAGGAAAAGGAAATTAGAAGATGGGTAGATTGATTAAAAGTTTTAATTTTTTAGTCCCACATAATCTTCTAGTTGTACTATTTGTTACACCTTGAAAAGTACCATAAATATTAACTAATATCACCACTCCTGATTTTGACCTGCATTTTTAAATTTAAGTATTTTGAAAACATTATCCCTCTTTCAGTTGAAGTTCAAAAAGTCACACAGACTAATTTGGGGAAAAAAAATGTTGACAAATGAAACAAAAATGTGGTATATCTACACCACGGAATATTTTCCAGCAAGGAAAAGAATGAAGTACTGATAAATGCTCCAACATACATGAACGTTGAAAATATTATGCTAACTGAGAGAAACCGGTCACAAAAGATCCCATATTGTATGATTTAATTTATATGAGATGTCCAGAAGAGGCAAACTTATATATTAGAGAAAATAGATTAGTGGTTGCCTAAGGTTGAGGGGTTGTTGGCGGAAATGGAGAGTGACTAGTAATGGGTACAGATGGAGTTTCTTTTTTGGGTGATGAAAATATTTTTAAAATTGTGGTGAGGTTGCACAGCTCTGTAAATATATTAAAAACCATTGAATTGTACATGTTAAGTGGATGGATTTTATGGTATGTAAATTATATTAGAAAGCTGTTTTTTAAAATAAGATGAATTCTGGATGATGCTAAAAGGCTGGTTTGAGGCTAATTCTTCTTATGAAATAATTTGTTTGCATAGAATGTGACAGACCCACCTTATATCAATAATGCTGAAGTGAATAATGTGGGAAAGAAAATATGTTAGGAGCTCTCTACCAAAAGTGAGACAAAATGCTGACAGGGATACTGTTGTGATGTGAGACAGAGCACCATAGACATGAGACATCAGGAATAAAGTGAAGGAAATCAAGACCACCTTTGCTATCCAGGTATCCTCTCCTCCACCACCCACAACCTGTTTTGCCATGATCCAAGCCCCCATTCTCTCTGTAACCTCCAGATGGTATATAAGCTTCTGAACTCCCTTGGGAAATTGAAGTAATCACTTTGAGGTTCTCCCTCATGTGCACCTTAGTAAATTTGTATGCCTTTTCTCCAATTAATCTGCTTTTTCACAGATGATTTCTTAACAAATCTTCAGAGGGCAAAAGGAAAGTTTTCTCTCGGCCCCTACAAAAGCATCTTGCACTGTTTCTGGTACATTAATAAAGTGCATAATGAATGAAAATTATTTTTAACATCATCATTATTGTGCTCTTCAACATCATCATCATCACATTGTGATTCTGGGAAAATTATAGGTCATTAAATATGAAATGTCTGATTTCAAATCAAAGGTGTAGTTTATTCTATCTCAAACAATTAATCAAAGTATGCGCCTAAACTATCGACACAGTTTTGTCATCCTAACAGTAGCTTGTTTATGCCAGCAGCGAAGAAGGCTGGAGAGCAAGTGGAGATGAGGCGTTTTCCACAGCTTGTTTAGAATGGAATATTTTTCCTTGCAAGAAGTGGTCCAAAGCCTGGAAGAAGTGGTAGTTAGTTGGTGCAAGTTCTGGTGAATACAGTGAATGACAGAGAGTTTCCAAGTCCAGCCTCTGTAGTTTGAGCAGCGTTGTTTGTACGACATGTGGTCGAGCGTTGTCTTGCAAGAGGATTGGCCTGTCTCTATTGACCAATCTCAGCTGCTTAATTGCAAGTGTCCTCATCATTTTGTCCAATTGGTTGCAGTAGACATCTGCTGTAATCGATTGACCAGGTTTCATGAAGCTGTAGTGGATAATACCAGCGTGGGACCACAAAAAGACACCATCAGCTTTCTTTGATGAATATTCGGTTTTGGACTGAGTTTTGACACTTCATCTTTATCTAACCATTGTGCCGAATGCTTGCGATTGTCAAAAAGAATCCATTTTTCATCACATGTCACGATACGGTGTAGAAATGGTTCGCCTTTATGTCGTGACAACAAAGAAAGGCAAGCTTTGAGACGATATCTCTTCTGATGCCCCTTTAATTCACGCGGAACCCATCTATTCAGCTTCTTTACTTTGCTGATTTGTTTCGAATGGTCCAATATTGTTGGTATAGTAACGTCAGCCCTTGCTGCTAATTCATGCGTAGGTTGAGATGGATTCACTTCCACTACAGCTTTCAGCTCATCATTATCCACCTTGGTCTCAGGTCACCCACGTGGCTCATTTTCAAGATTAAAATCACCAGAACAGAATTTCTCAAACCATCCACGTACTGTGCCTTCATTAGCCACATCTTTCCCAAACACTTCGTTGATATTTCGAGTTGTTTGTGCTGCATTGGTTCCACGACAGAACTCATGTTAGAAAATAACACGAATTTTTTACTTACCCATGGTTTCACAAAAATTGCTCTAAAAAATGTGCAAGATAATCACAAGCCAAACTATGGGTTTGAAAGACTGAGGATGTACCTTCACAATAAAAATGAAATAAGAAGTGTCAAAGTGAAATGTCAGAGATATCAACTGTCAAACTTAGTACTTAAGTAAATCAGACATTTCATACTTAATAACTTAGTAGTAATTTCTGTTGGGCTCGCCTTTAAAATTCAGTCCAATTAAGTAAGGGAAATCTCACTCTACTTGTTCATGGCTGA
This sequence comes from Daubentonia madagascariensis, assembly GCA_023783475.1. NCBI lineage: Eukaryota > Metazoa > Chordata > Mammalia > Primates > Daubentoniidae > Daubentonia > Daubentonia madagascariensis. Next base: position 1,337,325 of record JAKFHU010002421.1, read on the forward strand.
GAAAATTTACATTTCTTTTAAAAAGATAGAAATTATATTCATAATTATGGAAATAAACATCAATGAAGCTTTCTCTTTCAAAGCCAGATTCTGATAAAGCTTTAAGAGAAATACATGACACAGACAGAAGTTTTAAATCATAGAGGTAAATTGTTGATTTGGAAGAACAGTAGTCTGGAACCTTGCAACATTATTTTAACAAATATTCCAAATTCTGTGTGTTGCATTTAGTAAGTGGAAAATGGTCACTGAGTATATGGAAATTGTATAAAGATAATGCCATCTCTAGTTATGTTAGGAAATAGAAGTTAATGGACCACATTGTTGTGGAGGATGAAAATAAATTGCAAGATTTTAAAAAAAGTAAAATAACTTTCTTTATAGGCAGCCACAGTTTGATTCAATTCTCAACACCTCAACATTTCTCCCCAAAGTCATGCAATTTTGAAAGTATTTTAGTGATATTTTTAATGTACTACTTGCCTACTCTGGGCTTTTGTGAGCAGAAAGCTTTGTAGAAGCATTAATCATAGTACTGAAAAAGTAATTAAAATGTCATTTAGTTTTCATTTGCCTTCTGTCAATATTGAATATTCATATGAGTGTTAAATATTATGAATATTGAGTATTCTAAATATTCCATCAATATGGAATACCTTATATGAGAGGTTATTCTTCAGGATTATATTTTAATGTTGAGCATTCCCTCATCCTCTTTCATCAACCTTTTCCAGAATTTTCCTGCCTAGGCCAAAGTTATTTCTTGCCTATCAGCATTTATGTGAGTAACTTGTATGCCCTCCAAGCCAGGGTTTTTTTTTTTTTGTAATTCTTAACTTTTGTTCAAAGTCTGATCTCTGCCTCCTAAGCTTGTTAAGGGAGTTTTTCAGGACAGCCATGACACTATTCTGTCCGTTTTTTTCCTTTTTTTCTTTTTCAAAGATACACCTATGCCAATATGACTCAAAACCAAAACCAATAAGCCTTTTATGGCTTAACCATGGATGCAAGAAGGGTCCCCAAAAAGGGTGCAAAAGATGCCCTCCCCGCCATGAGCCAAAGTCACTCCAAGAGAAAGAAAGGCAAGACTATAGTTGCCACAGGCAGTACGAATGGTATTTGTGAAAATTCATGTCTCCAGTCTTCCACAAAAGTGATATGCCTCTAATCATGGGCCCGCTTATCTGTGATACTGGGCAGGCAGTACTGAAATGGGACTTTCCCAACGTTAAATAAGAAAATGAAGAAAGATTTGACAAGGGCCCCTTATGCACTGAGACCCTTTCTTTAGAAAAACACTTTGAGAGCTGGCACACTCAGTAGCCAAGTGTCAGGGACCTCTCGCTGAATGGCTGGCCACCTGCAGATGCAGGCCTGATAACCTGCACCCACCGGCAGGCAGAAAACCAGAGAGAGAGACAGAGATCTTACTTGATCTAAGCCTGGCTGTTAGGACATAAAACAAGACAGAAAAAGAATCTCATTCATTTTTTAATTGGTGACTCACAGCAAAGTTTGTCCAAATGGACAGTGGTCCAGTGAGAAATGTAAACTGACCAGTCTGAACAACAGGCTTATAGGACCTATGCCTGTGTTCCTCCCTAGGATTCTCTTTCTTATGACAAGTGACACAAAGGACAGACATAAAGGAAAATTACTGCTACCTCTGGGAGGAAATGGATCAATAACAAATGAGTACTCAAAATTCACAAGAGTCACAACAACCAAAGAACTAATTCCAACAAATGTTTTCTCTTGCTAATCTAAATTTGGAAAGGAAAGAACAAAGAGACTGTTATCACCCTGGTTTGATTGGGCTCTGCAGGTAGAATTCTGGGAAGCTGACTTAGTAAAACATTTTTACCTTTTTCCAGCTTTGTCAGATATCCCATGAACTCAGTTATAGCCTCTGGAGCATGTAGGGTGTCCCAACAACTCATGGTTGCAAGAACTGTAGGGGAGGAAAGTATCTGTCCTCCAGCCTCTTATGCTCTGCTACTAGGGCTTATAAATTAACCTGACAAAAAAACAGATTAACAGGAGAAAAGGCATAGGAATTTTATTTGATATTAATATTTTAATTTTTATACACATGGTGGCCTTCATAGAAAAGAAGTGAAGACCCAAAGAAGTGGTTAGACCTGGGGGCATATATATCATTTTAACAAAGGGCAATAAATTGTGGTGAATTGACAAGATAAAGGAAAAGGGATTTGAGCTTCTAGGGGTGGTAAATTGTAGGAAGGTAAATATATGGGGGAAACTAATGGAAGATAAAAATTATTTTAATAAAGTTTGTTTATGGAGACCCATCTCAGTGCAGACTTTCTGCATCCAGTGATAACAGTTGTACTCCTACATGCATGGGAGAGAGGAGGAAGAGCACCTTCACAAAGGGAAATTTGTATTGCTCTTTCTGTGTTTGCTGCTTCTTAATTGCCTTCAACTCAAAATAATCCTCATGCCAAAGTGACATATTTTGGGGTGGCATGTTATGATTCCCTTCCTAGAATTGGCTGCTTAACAATTGGCTATTTAAGTCAAAGCAATATTTATTGTAATAGGAATAAATAATTTACAATTTGATAAAAATCCCTTGATGGAAAATGGTTGTTATCAGAGACTTTATTGAAATCCTTGCTCCTCAGCATCACCATCTAGTGGCAAAAAATACAGAGCCTTCCATGAACCCTAAACCTGATAGGATGCATGTAGTTAATTTAATCATATTGTGCTGTGACATAGATACCGTAACATTACTTAAACACTAACATATATTATTGTCTGAATCAAGTTATCTAACAGAGAAATAATTTTTATGCTTGTGTTAGGGGAAAGGATTATACTCTTATTATAGGTTGTTTGCACTACAAATGATTGATAAAATGAGAAATTTTATCATTTAAAGAAACAAGTAGACCCATGATATAGCCTGTTTGTGTATATTTGCATGTGTGCAATAGTCATATTTTCAGTGGTTTGATCAATGTTATTAATTTACTGCTTTGGAGATTGGTCCCTTCATCCCCTAGAAGTTTTTAAATACACAGTGCTTGACCACTGTAATCTCTGTATCTGTATCTTTATTCTCCTTTCCTCTTTACTATTAGAGTTTCAGAGAAGAAGTTCTATTCTTTCCCCAGATGAATCTCCCTCCATATGGAAGTGATCCACCATCTGAGCCCACCAAATGTCATTCTTACGATTTGAACTTTTTTGTATGCAAAGGTTTTTTTGTTTATTTTCCTTGGCATAGATCCACAATGTGTTCTAGAAATCCCTGCCTTGACTTTCCTACCCTCTAATTGTACAGATGCTTCTGAAGCAAACTTCCAGAAAAACTAAAATGCACTCAATGCTTTTACTTCCTTGCCTTGAAGACATTTCTTTGACCTTCCACTATCATTGTGTGGAAGTTTTTCTCTGAAAGATCACCAATGACTTGGCCAAATTCAACGGCCTACCCTTAATCCTATCCCTTATATCAAAGTCTCACAATCTACACTTCATTAAGCAAATACATGTGATATTTCATACATACAAAAAGGTATAAAGAATAATGTAATGAACAACTGAATTCTAACTAAGTGGCTTAAAATATAATATAGTACAAATACTGTTGATACTCTTGTGTACCCCTCTACTCTCTGGTCACATTCTCCTTTATCCCCTTCAATTGCCCCTCCCTCCTCCAAGAGACCACTATCCTGAATTTTGTATTTATTTTTAATATTCATTTTTATACTTTTACCACATATATATGTAGCTCTAAATAATGTTCTAATATTACTCCAAGTGTTTTAAAACTTAACTTAGGCCAGGCGTGATGGCTAACAGCTGTAGTCCCAGCTACTTGAGAGGCCAAGGCAGGAGGATAGCTTGAGTCCAAGAGTTCGAGACCAGCCTGAGCAAGAGTGAGACCCCGTCTCTACAAAAAATAGAAAAATTAGCTGGGCATGGTGGTGCGTGCCTGTAGTCCCAGCTACTTGGGAGACTGAGGCAAGAGGATCGCTTGAGCCCAGGACTTTGAGGTTGCAGTGAGCTATGATGATGTCACTGCACTTAGCCAGGGGACAGAGCAAGACCCTGTCTCAAAAAAAAAAACAAAACCCAAAACAAAAAAAAAATCCAATTTAGTTGAAATGAAATTTTACCATGTGCATTTTTATGCAATTTACTGTTTGTTTTTGGCATTCATCTGTATTGATGGATGTAGTTGTGTAATGTTCATTCATATTGCTGCATAGTATTCCATTGCAAGAATGCAATCATAATCTATCTATCTCTTCTCTTATTGATGGGCATTTAGGGTTTTTTTTTTTTTAGTTTTTAAAATTTAAAGCAATGTGGCTACGAACACTCTTATACACGTCTTCATCCCAAAATTGACAATACTGAACTGTGAAAGCTTTTCATAGTGGTGTGAGAAAACTTGTCTTTCCACCATGAAGAACCTGACTGTAACTTTGGTAATTTTGCATTTCTTAAAATACCTGTTTATTTGTTTGTTTTTTGAGAGCCAGTCCTTCTGAAATCTGTATTATTTTGCAAAAATTTATGGTCAATTTTCTTCTTTAAAAAATACTTAATTGACAAATAAAAATGGTACATGTTAAAGGCGTATAATATAGCGACTTATATACGTATACATTATGTACTGATTACCACAGTCAAATTAATTAACACATCCGTTACCACCAATAGTTACCATTTCTTGTTTGTGTGTGTGTGTGTGTGTGTGTGCACGCGCACGTGTGTGCACGCTGAGGACATTAAAACTGCTCTCTTAGCAAATTTCAAGTAAACAATACAGCATTATTAACTATAGTCACGACGCTGTATGTTAGCTACTCAGAACTTACTCATCTTATAACTGAAAGCTTGTACCCCTTGACTAACATCTCCCCATTTCCCCCACCCACTAAAATCTTTTTGTCTGTGGTATTGCTTTCACGTTTCCATCGATTTCTACTTTGCTAAGATTTATCATATTCATGTTAAATGAATTATATCAAATGAGTTTTCTCCTGATCCTAAAGATATTTTTTAATGTGTTCCTGCAGTATATTATGTTCAGTTGTTTTCTAATGTCATTTATTATTATTCCTGGAATTAACTGGACATGTAATAATATGTAGATACTTAGATATGTATATATACTCATATACATAAATATAGCTGTATTCAGCTTATTAATATTTTATTTGGAATATTTACATCTTTGCTTAGTGTTATTAACCTGTAATTTCCCTTTTCCCTGCAGTCCCTGTATTCTGGTTTTAGTATGAAATTATATTAACCTTGTAAAATGAGCTGGGAAGCAGGTTTTCTTTTTCTCTTATCTGGAATAATGTATATAAATTGGAATTATCTATCTCTTAAGTGTTTGGTAGAACTCATTATGTAAAGCTATCTAGCCCTGGTGTATGTGTTTCAACGTGTATGTATTTGTGGGGAAAATGATTTTAAACTACTGACTCAGTTTATTTAATGAGTCTGTTAAACTTTCTATTCTATTTTTTTCATTTTTAACAGTGCTGTACCCTCTAATAATCATTCACACTTTCCTTCCTCTTAAGTAACAGAACTCCAATATATAGGTGAACACAATGGCACCTGGAACAAAAGACTTATTTTTCCATTCTTCCTTAGAGCCAAGTGACTAGATTTTGGCCAGTGAAATGTAAATCAGAGTGGAGCATGCTTCCAGTATGACTGATTTAAGGGAGCTGATTTAGGACAGAGAAGCCCTTTCTTTGGCCTTTTCTGCTTTTCCTCCATCTGCTGGCCTGCAATTCAGAGCAGATGACTAGAGCTCCATTTTGAACCCTAAGGTGACCCTGAAGGTGGCAGCCATACACTAGTACGTTAGAACGGAAGGGTAGAGCCCTGTACCCCTTATAATGCCTCTGAGCTGCTTCCCTAACTCTGAACTGATTATTTCTGCACTTTCTTTTATGCAAAAAAAGAACTTACAACATTTGAATAAATATTATCTTTTTATTTTTATATTGTATATTGAACTGAAATATTAGTATTTTTGAAATGTATTTATTTAGAAACTTTTCCATTTTATCTAAGTTTTCAAATTCATTGACATAATATTTTCTGTAGCATTATATTAATATTTTAAATCTCTGTTCTTCATGTAGATAGATTTCATGTTTTTTTCACTAGACCAATCATGTCAGGGGATCATTTACTTCATTATGCTTTTCTTTGAATAAACATTTGGTTGTGTTAATCCTTCCTATTGTGTCCTTTTTGTTTCCTGTTTTACTAATGTCTGCTATTATTTTCATTATTTCCTTTTAGTATTTTTGGGTTTATTCAATTTTCTTGTTCTAACTTCCAACTGATTAGCTTGTTAGCCTTTCTCATTTTCTAATAAAAGTATTTGAAGTTACCAATCTTGACTAATATAATTTTCGTTTCATACAGTGGGTTTTATCTTTCATTATTTTTCACATCTGAGTTTTGTGGGTTTTTAAAATTTTCATCATGATTTCTTTTCTTATTCATGGATTACATAGAAATGAGGTGTTGTTGTTGTCATTAAATGTTCCAAAATATGGGACTTTTTTGCAGTTATATTTAAATTGCTTTGCACTTAGTGAGATGGTCTATGATGTGGATTACTTGATATATGCTAAGACACACGACTAATTTTTGAGAGTGTTCAATGCGTGTGAGAAAATAATGATAGCTAAATTTTATTGAGTACTCATTATATTCCAGGCTGTGTTCTAAGTGCTTTTACATGTTATTTCAATGAATTCCCTCAATAATCTTATAAGATAGGAATTTTTATTATTTGCACTTCAGATATAAGGATATTTAGGCACAGAGAGATTAATATAACTGCACTGGGGTTTCCTTTGATAAGTATTTGTCTGGTATGTATTTTCCCATTTGTTAAATATGGTTCTTTCTATAATATGTCTTTATGTTTTAAATATGTCCCTTGTAAGTAGCATGTAGCTACATTTTCCAAAGTCCAATCTGAGAATGCATGCTTTTTAAAAAATGGTTTGTTTATTCCAATCATATTTGTTGTGATTACTGTCATAATTGGCTTTTATAGATTGTGAAATTTTGTGTTTTCTATTTACCAAAAATTTCTGTTTCTTTTGGTCTCCTTTGGTTGCTTGGAAGCAACTAAGATGTCCTTCAGTAAGTGAATGGATAAACAAACTGAAGTACATCCAGACAACAGAATATTATTCAGTGCTAAAATGAAATGAGCTATTAAGCCATGAAAAGACATGATATAATCTTAAATGAGTATTACTAAGTGAAAGAAACCAAACTAAAAAGGCTACCCACTGTATGATTCCAGCTATATGACATTCTAAAGAAGTCAATACTATGGAGATAGTAAAAAGATCAGTGGTTGCCAGGGGTTAGGGCAAGGAATGATGAATAATAGGCTGAACACAGAGGATTTTAGGGCAGTGAAAATAATCTGTGTGATACTGTAATGGTGGATACATATCATTTGTGGATATATTTGTCCAAACTTATAAAATGTAAGAACAGCAAGAGTGAATCCTAATGTAAATTATGAACTTTAGTTGAGTATGATGTGTCAATATAGGTTCATCCTAGTTTGTCCTTCAGCCAACTTTCAAAATAATGAGCTGGTAATTCAACAATCTCCTATAGTGACCAATGGTGATTTTTAAAAGTATCGGTATGAACCCATGGACTTTTATTTATTGGCTGTATTTTAACTAATTGTTGTTATTCCTTGGGTTATACAAATTATCTTAGGGCAGTGTCTTTTTGACACAACACCAGAGGTCTTTGAAAACTTCGTACCTTTCTGGCTGGATAAGTTATTTGGGCTTATTTTGTACATTTCATTCACATCTTGAAAATAATTTCTCCCAGGAACTCCTTTAATAAAAGATGGCCTTTGACTACCACAATCTGGGATCTAGGGGTATTCATTGCTACTGTGCTGGCATTGCTTCTGGTCCTTTTCAGTGAAAAGTACTAGAAAGTATGTATTTTTAGAAAGAGAAAGAGAAAAACAAATCATAAGTTCATACTGTTACTTCCAATTCAAATGCAATATTGCAAGGCATTTACCTTGTTTGATTTTTATCTCTTCTCTTATGATGAAAGTCAATGCTCCCAACATTAACAGAATTGCTTATTTGCTTTATCCTACAATATACAAGAGATTCAAACTAGCAATACTAATATAATCATCACCAATAGACAGCTAAAAGTAATTTAAGATTTTGGGGATTCTTTTTCCCCTTCATATATAGGGATCTACATCAAAATACTGTTTTGTAAAGTCAATTGAAATTATTTTTGCCTGTGTAGGTTATGGCATCCATTTGATATATAATTAGGTTCATCGTTTCTGTTTGTTTTCGACTTATAAGAATTCTCTTTTAAAAATTTTTGATTTAGTTCTTTTTAAAAAAATTATGAAACAAGAATTCTATGGTTCCAAAGTCAAAACTCTAAATGAGGGTACATTCTGAGAGATTTAATTTTCATATCTGAGCCTTTCCTATTGTCTCCTCCATTCCCTCTAGGTAATCATTTTCAAAAATAAATTTAATTTTTTGGTATCTTGCTCTATCTATATCATCTATCTCTCATTAATCTAGTTTAATGTATCTATTATCTATATCCACTGGCCCCTTTCTCAAGATGTAGCATATCAATGTCTCCATCCTTTCTTCCCTCCTGCACTCCCTTCCTTCCTTCCCTCTGTCACTCCCCACCTCCATTTTATCTTCCTTCCTTCTTTCCTCTCTCTTCCCTCTCCCTCCCTCCCTCCCTTCATTCTTTCTTTCTTTTCCCTCTCTCTAAATATTATATCCTTGAGATCAGTCCTTAGCAGAAAAGAGATCTTCATTTCAATACCAAGCTCTGCAGAGAACTCCATTGTGGGTATGTATCATAGTTTATTCATTCAATTACTTATTAATAGAATTTGGGTTATATCCAGTTCATTAATATTGCAAATAATGTTGTAATGAATAGCCTTGTGCATGGCTTTTCATATATTTGACAATGTATTTTGGGGCTAACTATTAGAAGTGGCATTTCTGGTTCAATAGGAAAATCCATGTGTAATGTTGATAGCTATTGTCAAACTCTTCTTCACTTACTTCGTACCATGATGAATCAATATAAGCAATATTTGAGAGTGATGATGTCACCAATAGACATTGTCAAACTTTTTGGGTTTTGCCAATCTGTAAAGTGAAAAATGATATCTAAGGATAGTTCTATATTGCCTTTCTTTTATTGTAAGCAAGATTGAGCATCTTTTCATGTTTTAGGGCTTTGTATATTTATTTTTCTGTGTACTCTCTGTTTATATCTTTGCTCATTTTCCTGTTCATTCATTCTTATTTTTTCTCAATTTCTGAAAGCTTTTTACATAATAGAGATATTAACTCATTGTATCTTAGGTATGTTAAAAATACATTTACCTGTCTCTCCTGTATTTTTTAAAATTTGGCTTATGGATTTTTTTGTTGTTGATATGCAAAATTTTCTTTTTTCTTTTAATATTTTTCAGTATTTTATTGTTTTTCGATTTTTATTAATAGTAAAGAGTTCCTGACTCCCAGGTCATACTGAAATTTGCCAATGTTTTCTTCTCATACTCATGTTTTTATTTTTTAAAACTAGATATTAGATCCGTTTGGAATTTATCCTGGTCTAAAGTGTGAAAGAATGGATCCAATTCTAGCATTTTCCATATGGCTATCCGGTTGCCCCAACATCACTTATTAAAAATTCTTCTTTTTCACACTGAGTTGAGATACCAGCCTCAGCATATATTACATTTCCTTATGCAATGGGTCTCCTTCTGGATGTTCTCTTTTGCTTAGTCTCTCTGTCTTCAGTAGAGAGGCATGATAATATGTCTTGTGTTGTGAAATGGCTGACCACTTTCTGCCACCACTTCTCCCAGCTCTTCCTTTTAGCAATTTTTCTAAATGAACGTTATCAATAACTTGTCTAGCACACAAAAAAAGCCTGCTGGTAATTTTATTGAGAGCATATTAATTTATAAGTTAACTTGGGAAGAACTAGTAGCTTCATAAGGTAAAGTCATCAATTTGTTCAAGTTTACTTGTGTGTTTTCAGGACTGTTTTATAGACTTCCTCATAAATAAATAAAGCCTATGCTTTATATACATCCTGTCAAGTTTGTGATACAAAATATTTTATTTTATTGGTATTGAAAATATGGTCTGTTTTTCCATTATATTTTCTAACTGGTTTTATATATGAGGCCTGTTGGGTTCAGTATGTTAATTTTACCATATATTGCTATTTTACTAAATTCTTTTAATATTTATAATATTTTTCCATTGATTCTTTTTGGGTTTTCAGTTATAGAATCACATCACCTGCAAGTAAAGATACACATAGTTTTACCTCTTATAGATTAATGGTTCCAATTGCTTTCTCTTATACAACTACACTGGCTAATGCATCTAATGCAAAGTAAGTAGTAGTGGAGACAGTATACTCTGATGTTTACCAGTTGAGAAATATGCTGGTTTGGGGGCTGGTGCTTATATGCATGAAAGTATCCATCAGTTCCTATTTAACTTAATATTTTAAAAAATTAATGGTTGCTTGAATTTAGTGAAATAGCTTTCAGGCATCTTATAAAGATGGTTATGTGTTTTTCTTCTTAGTTTTATTAATACGATAATTGTGTTCATGTTCTCTTCATGTTAAACCACCACTTCATTCTTAAGTAAACCCCAATTAGTTATGTAATCCCAAATAATATGTTATTTTTTAATGTGCTGCTAGATTCTGTTTGCTAATGTTTTATTTAAGATTTTTGCATCAAATATTTATAAGTGATACCAGACTGTAGTTTTCATTTGGATATCAATGTTATACTTTCTATATAAAAATATTTAAAAAATTTTTTCCTTCTTATATGCTTTGTAATAGTTTCAGAAGTATTGGGATTAGCGGAGCTTTAAAGGTTTTGTAGAATTCCCTCGGGAAGCCATATAGGTCTAGTGCTCTTTGCAGGTGAATTCGTTACAGCTGTCTCTATTTTTCTATGGGAAATGGTCTGTGTAATATTTTTTTATGACTGGACTCAAATTTTGTAAAGGATATTTTTTAGGAAATTATTTTTCTAGAGTTTAAGATGGAATTGCACAGATTTGTGCAAAATAATCTCATTTAAAGCAATTGATGGTTATTTCCCACTTGGCATTTCTAATTATGTGCACTTGTGTTTCCTTTCTCTGTTTTATTAGGTTACCTAATGATTTACAAATTTTTTTGGATTTTTTTTCCCAATGAACGAGCTTGCTTTTTGCTTGCTTATTTATTTATGATTTCTACAGTTTTCTAGCTTCTAACTCATTAATATCTGATTTCATTAATATTTCCTTCATTCTTGCATATTCACAACAATTTGTTTGTTGGTGTCTTTGTGTTTCATGTGTTCTTTTTTTGAGTTTCCTAAATTACTTCTGGCTTAAAGCACTGTAGTCTATACGTCTAAGGCTAATCTGATTTTTAAAATTCTTTTCCCTGGTATTTTTACATATATTCCCCAAAGATGTTTTATTTTCTTCAATAAGATGAAACTTTTGCTAGAATATATCTTCATATTGGTCATTCAGGGTTGATTATCTCAGGTAACTTGTAACCTCAAACCTTTTTTAACTTCAGGAAAGTCTTCTTCTTGATTGTGGTTTTTAGTATTTGTAGTGTTCTGTTGTGGTTTTATTTTTCTAACACTCCCTTTTGTAGATGTTGTATTTTCTTTGTCTATTTTCAATATCTATCACTTGCCAATATTAAAAAAAAATTCTTCATATGTACTTGATTTGTCTTTGCTTTTCTTTTCTGTTCTCTAATTCCCTTACTGTACTTTCAGTCCATCCATTGACTTTTGTGTTCCTTGTGGTTTTTCTTAATTAAAATTTTTTTCTTTATATAATTCTTATCTGAGCTGCTTCAGCTACCGTAGCCCAGCTATCTCATTTATTAACTGTTCTAATTCTGACATTCTGATGTGTGCTGTTCTGTTCTAACTAGTATTTTTTCATAATTGCACTTAGCTTGAAATAGTAGGTTCAGATTTTTGTCAGCTTTGAAGCCAAATACATTTTTTCTCATGTGCCATCATTTTCTGTAGTGTGTTATTTGGATCATTATTATTTTGCTCTTACTGTATCTTTGTATGGGGCTCAACCACCCTCCTTCTCTCTTGCTTATGCTTAAACAAGATGGGGTTTTTTGTACTTCCAAGCTGTAGGCTCTTGGGGTGGGCCAGGATAGCTTTCCTGCCTTCATTGCCCTAGCACTTCCTCTTCTGTTATATTGTAAAGTGATAAAAATATGCCCTCTTACTGCATGCACATCTTCAGCGCTATGCATTGCCAGTTCTTCTCATCCTTTTCCTCACTATGATCTGAATTTTCTTTCTCCAAGTGTTCCTACCTCATGCACCTTTCTTCTACTCTCAGCAGTTTATTTTGAGTACAGGGTTATAATATTCTGGGAAAGTCCTTCCACTGAGCATTCCCAAACCCTAGCTCAGGACATCCTAGCACCCTTCACAGTTTCCTTATATTCATTAGCAAGTTGGAACCTGCAAAGGCCCCTCTAAGGTTCAACTGCTGTTCTCAAAGCTGCCTTCAGAGTGCTCCACTTACAGGAAAGGAGCATCCTTTTGAGAGTGAGCATTTTTTGGTGTTTTCTGTGTTTCCCAGTTCTTGGGATTTCTAAATGTTGCCTTTAATGTCTCCCATACAACTTCTTACCTCTGTGTCCCACACAACTGTTATTCCTCTACGGGTCTTGCTGCTAAATTATTTGGCCCCACTCACCCATTTTCTGGACTTTGAGGTGATACCTTATCACCTGGATTTGCTGTCTGTGGATTACTGCTGTTGTGAGCCCACTTGTGTGTGTGTATATGAGGAAACTTATGCAGAAACAAAAATCACTCTGCCGTTACCGCCTTCACCACTGCCACCATCTTCGAGATGCCCTGCCTGCTTATAATATGTATGATAATTTTGGATTATGAATTTATGAAGAATGTGATTTTATGTGTGGAAATCCTGGGACTTCTGGTTTGAGAGTCCATAGCTCCATATATGTGTGCTTGATTCTGATATACACCTTAGTTTACTACCAACCAAGGATTAAGCTAAATTACTTTCTCAGCTTATGTTTTCTTGGATCATGCAGTTATTATCAATTAAAACCCTAAAACTAGATATAGCCAGGCTTATTGATAAAATACTGCTCTCAGAAAGCTTTTATCTACTCAGAGCTAAGCCTCTTTTCCTTGTGGTTTTCCTTTGCCACCAGGTAGGATTTTTTTCCCCCAACCTACCCATTCAATGAGTTGTTTCAGATTTGGGGGGGTGAGGAGATTCTGTTCCAAATCCCTACCTTGTATGGACCCAGGGATATGCCACATACGCATAGGTGGCAGATTATTAAAATACAAGGCTTTTAGTTAATGAGCTTGGCAAACACTTGCAGGGCTCTTGTAGGTTTAGCTTCAGCGTACCGTTTTGTTTTCCAGCTCTCTCTTCAGTTTTAATCCTTGGGAATTTTCCTTACCTTTTTATAAGCTCAGCTATGTATTGATTTAAAAAGGTATCAATCAGATTTCACCCATCACCTCTGAATTTTGGGGACTGCTGAGCTGTCTGTCAAAACATCTAGTTAATCATATTGCTATAGAGGGAAGTCTTGATTCATAATTCTGCCAGACTAATTTACACCCTTATTGCTCTTACCTAGGCAATTATGAGATCCTTATTTTCTCCTATTCCATTCTCCAGTCTTTTTCATACTGCATTTCCATCCTGCAAATTGATGCATGATTTTAATAAATCACTGCAGTAATCATGTCTTTCTAAAAATTTAATTGGATGCTTATTGCCTACAATTTATGTTTTCTTGGATCATGCAGTTATTATCAATTAAAACCCTAAAACTAGATATAGCCAGGCTTATTGATAAAATACTGCTCTCAGAAAGCTTTTATCTACTCAGAGCTAAGCCTCTTTTCCTTGTGGTTTTCCTTTGCCACCAGGTAGGATTTTTTCCCCCCAACCTACCCATTCAATGAGTTGTTTCAGATTTGGGGGGGTGAGGAGATTCTGTTCCAAATCCCTACCTTGTATGGACCCAGGGATATGCCACATATGCATAGGTGGCAGATTAAAAGATAGCTTTTAGTTTGCTTTAGTTTGATATTGATAGTTTTAAAAGATTAAAGGATAGCTTTTAGTTTGCTTTAGTTTGATATTCAAAATTATCTACTTTCTGACCTTAACTCACTTTTGCTCTCTAGTCTCTCTGTTTTCTTTGAATTCTTTGCAATCCAATCAAACTGAATTGTTTGTAGTCTGTAATGTATAACAACATTTATTCCAATGTAATTTTGTTCACACTGCTTTCTCGGCCTCAAATGTCCATTCCTATATTCCTGTGTTTCTAAATCTGTCTGGGAGTGCCAGTGTGATATGGTCTATCAGTAGGACTGGAGTGAAACAGACATGAGTTCATTTTCCATCTCTGATACTTCCCAGGTGTGTGGTCTCAACCTCAACCTTCTTATCTGTGCAATAGGGAAAACATTTCTCTAGTTACATGAAATAATTGCTGTAAAGGTGAAATGAGAAAATACATATAAATATATCCTATAAAATGAAAAATGCTATAAATTACAAGTATCAGTTTGCTTTTACTTTGCAGTACTCATTCTTTTAGGTCAAGTTCAAATGCCACATCCTTTCTGAAACCTTTCCTGAGTCCTCATTAATACAGTTAACACTTTAGCAGTACTCACTACATTTTACTTTGTATTGCTGATTGCCCCTAGCTCATATATTCCTAGTTAGATGTGGATTTCTCAAGGACAGTAGCCATGTCTGACTCTTCTTGCACAATTCCTTCAATAGTGTAGGTGCTCAATAAATATTGCTTGAAATATTAAGTTTTCAAATACAGCAATTAAGGGTATGTCTAAAATGTGCCAGCAATTTAATAGTGATTTATTAGATCATTCATTTCTATACTAAAATTATTTATAAGTATTAAATCTCTTTTTAAAGTAACCTCAGTTTCTCAGTTTTTTAAAACTAGAATTTGTGATAAGATGTTTTCCCAATCCTTTGGTATAGTAGATATGCTTGACTGATTTATTCAATATCTGTTTCAACTCTTAGAGCTGGGGTGGGAACCTTTTCGTGTTGGAAGGCCAAATTAATTTAGCTATAATCAAATAAGGCCACATTCAAGAAACTTCAATTAGACAAGCTTAAAAATGTACATTATTTTGTAAAAATATAACTACTATGTACTTAATAATTTCAAAAAATGAAAACTATTTGTTAATTTTAGAGTTAACTAACCTTTTAATGACTTTGTTGTGTCTGCTTTCTGTTGGAAAGCATTTGAATACTTGATTGCAACATGGAGGTCTGCAGTTTCAGTTGATCCTCTAGACGGGTATCAGTCATTTATGACCTGAAGGGCATCTTGATTTGGGTTAGGTAGGAGAATGTAGATTTGCAGCAATAAGTGGTTGAAAAGCAAGAAAGCACTTTTCAGTCATGTTGCCAAAGGCGTGGGTGTTCTACTGCATTTTTCCATATTTCAATTGGATCTTTCTTAGCATCAAACAATGACTTTACAATGTCATCTACTGAGAGCTCAATCAATTCCAGCAGTAGTTCTTTAGGTGCCTTGGTGATATCAACTAGGTGAGGCTGAAATGCTAATTTGAATGTAATGTCATAATTGTCAAAGTCAGTGAACCTTTCACTGTATTCTCCAATTAATAGGTCTATAGCAGCTGTGTATTCTTCAAATGATTCACATATGTCATCCCACTCATCAGTGACCTTTGCTAGCTGGGGAAAATGTCCATCTGAAATTTCCTTTTGAAGAAGAAGTATTTTGAAAAAAGATAGCTTTTTTCAAAATGCTTGGATTTTTTTCCACATATCATATATAGACTTAGTTTTACCTTGCAAAGAAATATTCAAGTCATTTTGATTTGACATGATATCACACAGAAATGCTGCATTCCTATAGAAATTCTCTTTCAATAATTCACATTTCTTATTCTATGCATCATCAAATTTAACTATCTTTTCTGCAGAAATAAAATTTTGGCTAACACCTGTCCCTGCAATAGCCAACACACTTTAGAATGATATGGTAAATCCATGCTGAATACCTCATCCTTCAACTTTAGCATGTTGTGAAACTGATGATGCCACATTGCATTTGCAGGAATATAGTTAACAATACTTATAACTTCTTGCAAAGTGTCACTTAAAATAAAGCTATACTACAAAGCCATAGTAACCAAAACAGCATGGCACTGGCACAAAAATAGGGACATAAACCAATGGAACAGAACAGAGAACGCAGATACAAAACCATCCACATATTGCCATCTGATCTTTGACAAAGCAAACAACAATATATGCTGGGGAAAAGAATCCCTGTTCAATAAATGGTGCTGGGAAAACTGGATAGCTACATGTAGAAGACTGAAACAGGATCCATACCTCTCACCTCTCACTAAATTAAATCAAGATGGATAACAGAATTAAACCTAACACATGAAACCATAATAATTCTAGAAGAAAATGTTGGAAAACTCTTTTAGATAATCGGCCTAGGCAAAAAATTTATGAAGAAGACCCCAATGGCAATCACAGCAATAACAAAAATAAATAAATGGGACTTGATTAAATTAAAAAGCTTCTACACAGACAAGGAAACAATCAACAGAGCAAATAGACAACTTACAGAATGGGAGAAAATATTCACATGCTATATATCCGTTAAAGGGCTAATAAGCAGAATCTACGAAGAATTCAAAATCAGCAAGAAAAAATCAAACAACCCCATTAAAAAGTGGGCAAAAAACATGAATAGAAGCTTTTCAAAAGAAGATAGACCAAAGGCCGATAAACATATGAAAAAAATGCTCAAATCTCTAATCATCAAGGAAATGCAAATCAAAACCACAGTGATATATCACCTAACCCCAGTGAGAATGGCTTAGTCCTAAAACAATAGATGCTGGCGTGGATGTGGAGAGAAAGGAACACTTGTATACTGTTGGTGGGACTGTAAACTAGTACAACCTCTAGGGAAAATAGTATGGAGATTCCTCAAAGAACTAAAAGTAGAACTACCATTTGATCCAGCAATCCCACTACTGGGTATTTACCCAAAGGAAAAAAAGCCATTTTATCAAAAAGACACCTGCACTGAAATGTTTATTGCAGCACAATTCACAGTTGCAAAGATGTGGAATCAACTCAAGTGCCCATCAATTCATGAGTGGATTAATAAAATGTGGTATATGTATATCATGGAGTACTACTCAGCCATAATAAAGTGAGTAATTACCTTTTGCGACAATCGGATGGAACTAGAAACCATCCTCCTAAGTGAAGTATTGCAGGAATGGAAAAACAAATACCACATGTACTCACTATTAAATTGGAACTAACTGAACCCACTCATGTGCACAGATGGAAGTAAAACTCAACCGAAATCAAGCAGGTGGGGGGAGGGGGAGGAGGAGATGGGTGAAATCATACCTAATGGGTAAAATGTACTCTATCTGGGTTGGGTGATAGGCACACGTATAACTTTGTCTCAAGCAGTACAAAAGCAATCCATGTAACTAAAACATTTGTACCCCTGTAATATTCTGAAATTAAAAAAAATAGCTTTGGCACAGAGATTTTGCTGATGCAAGATACAATGAAAAGAAATGAGAGCATCTGGATCTGTTAATACTTTTTTTAACCTGTGGAATAAAATCTTCATGTTTTCCTGTCATGGAAAGTGCACCATCTGTACATACACTTACTAAATTTACCAAATTCAGTCCAACTTCACAACATGTATCTTGAAAGAGGTTGAAGATATCTATTCCCTGTGTTCTCTTCATAAGAGTGCTCAAAGCGAGTAACTCTTCATAGCAAAGAAAATCTTCTGTTATGACCGGAATGAAGTATAAAACCTGTGCCGAGTCAGTAGTGTCAGTTGATTCATCCAAAGTGATTGAATAATATATATTTTCCTTTTGAAGTATTGCATGAAGTTGTTCTGTTAAGTTGAAGGCCAATTCATGCTGCTGGTCAGTTATTGTTCTCCTTGAAGGAGGCAGTTGTTTGTACTTTGAAACGTTATTGGGGTCTAAGCATCCTACAACTTCAACAATGCATTCTTTCACTATTTCTACATCACTGAATGGCTTCCTTTTTTACTCGAGTATATAAGCTACTTTATAAGTTACTTCAGTGGCGTTATTTCTGGGTCTTATTGCTACTTGGAAGAATTGTCTTTGCTTTTGCTTTTCATCTTTTAATTTCTGCAATACCACCTTTCACACCTCTGCCTCTAACTTAAAATATTTGTGGTTCTTATGAGTGTTATAATGCTGATGAGCATTGAATTTCTTTAATATTGATATTGCAGTATCACAAAGCAAGCAAATCATCTTACTTTTTGCAGAAACAAGATAATACTGCAATTCCCAATCCTCATTAAAAAATCTGTTTTCTTCCTTCAGCGTTCTCTTGGTCTTCTTTGACATGATGTGCTGTTATGCAGACAGAATTAAAAAGTACTATTCACAAATCCAACTTCAAACAGAAGCTCAGTGCACCGTTGTCAAAAGCTGATAACAGACTGGTGTACTTGACCCCATAACCTCTCACCAACCAGCCTCTTGTGGTAGTGGCGCCAGTCAGGCAGGGGAAGTTAGAACTAAATCATGAGCATAGCAGCTGTCAATTTAGCTCTTATGTCTTACTAATGTTCTAATTGTTCCATTCAACCTGGGAGGAATATTTCATTGAAACTTATTTTACTCTTTGGTATTTTAAATAAGTTCATTTTAAAAATAAAATAAAAACATAAAAGACAAACAAAAATATATTAATAAAAATAAAAGGATTGGTTCTTACAATTTGGATTCTGTCAAAAGGCTGCATTTAAGGACCTAGAAGGCCGCAGGTTCCCCACCCCTGTCTTAAGGTATCCTCTTGAATGGCAAATGCTGGAAAATTAAAAGTTACATTTCCAATCTTCCTTATAGCTAAGGTTCCAGGTCTCCACTAATCAGGGACATTCACCCAACACTTGCATTCATAAACCACATTAACTATCAGGAGAGACATTAGCATACAAAACATCTATTTTGCTGGTACAGATCTAATGAGCTTGGTGTGGTTCTGCATCTAACAGGCCTGTCAGTGGCTCTCTGATTTCCAGACTGTAGCTTGGGTGATGTGATTCTTTTGTGCAGCACTTTTTACAATGGCTTCTTAACTTCCCTGATTGATGATTGTGGTATGGATAGCGGCTCCTGTGGAGTGACAGTTCTGTTGTTCTGAGAGTTTGTTCTGGTTTCTAGCCTGAACCTTGCTCCCCTAGCCCTTCTCATGATTTTGTAAACACAAAAAGTCCTGTATTAAAAATGTCTTTTTGTTTAAAATAGCTATAGTAGTTTGTCTTATAGATGGATACTTCCCATAACCGTTTCTGAAGTTCTACATCATTAATTATGTCACATATGTAAAAACGTCCAAGCATCCTGATTTCAGTGTAGCATTAAGTTTTGAGTTGTCCTTGTATTTCAAGCTGCATGAACCAGTTAGTTTTATTTTTATGTATATAAAATATACATAATATATATACATATTTTTATGTGTATATATATATATACACATTAAAATAAAATCAGTTAGCTAGGATGGCCTCAACTAGGTAGTGTGAGTACTTACATATGTAAATCTTTATTTTTCTTAAACTTTATTGCCTTGCTTAATCTTGACTATTCTAATATTATTGATGTAGTAAAAGTATCCTGGAAAGGATCAAGAACAATAGAAAATGAGTTACAAAAATATTAAAAGTAACCAGTATACAACGAAGGAGATAGAAATAGGTAGGCCAAACAAAAATAAACAAATGGATGAAAATCACCATTTGCTTATGGCTAGCCTGTCAGGTGACCTTCCACTTTTTTCACAAAGTAATCCTTTTAAATGTTGAAAAAGAGTTTGGTGCAACAAGAAGTGGACCTAAAGCTATGTGCCTACCTTTGGGGTTATTTATGCCAACGATAAAATGGGCAGTGATCAGAATGTCAGTCTGTGCACAAAATCTTTTTTGAACATCTGATGTTTTGCACATGCATCTTCATGCTCAATTAGGCATGCAACAGTGTGTACGAAATCCTGTTGCAAATTGCACTCAACTGCTTAAATAGCTCTTTTGAAAATGATTTCCATTTATTTTTGTGTAAGACTTCACCTTATATCATGCCAAGAGGCATTCTTAGAAATTTTCTCTTAGCACAATTGTCAACAGTTTTGCAGGACAAGGGGAATGTACATCAATTTTCTCTGAGGGGAGGACAGAACAATGCAAGTGTGTAGTTTAGGCAGAACAGAACTTAATGAGTTAAATTCTTTTTCAAGAAAGCTTACTTTATATGCCTCTACAAGAGCCTTAATAACCACGGGCAAATAATCTCACTCAAAATCCTTGACAAAAAGAATGCCACAATAGCTCAGAACAGATTGATGAATGTTTGAAAGCCTTTTATTAGAATTCTGCAAATTGGGAACACTTCTGTGAGCAAACCTCCCAAAGGAAGAACTTTTCATTTGACTGCCAGAATAAGCACAACAGCACTAGCCTCATTCTGTGTGTAATCACAAAGAGATACTTTCTCATAATCTGGAAACCTTATAGTAGTTTTGCGTATTTTGTCTTTGATCATTGCGTTTAGCCCTGATTGGGCCTTGCTCTGATCTAGTCGAGCTAGCTAGCTAAATAGAAAGCCATTACTATATTCTCTAGTTTTTTTATCTACCAGACACATTCGTTACTGTTATTCTACCCCCAAGCAACTCACTACAAAGGAGTCTGACAGACCTACATTAAAAATCCAGCTTCTGCCACTTAGTATGGTTTTGGACAGATTACTTACACACTCTGAACTTCAGTTCCCTGTACTGTGAGATAGAAATAATAAAAGCACCTATTCCAGTGGGTTGTTTTGTGGACCAAATGTCTATAAATCATCTAGCACGTTGATTGGCATTGTAGTAAAGACGAATTCATGTTAGTTTCCTTCCATTTTCTTTTCCTCTTTCCATAGGCAAGATCTTCAGTCTGTAATATGAGATCTGCTATAAGTCTTTGGGGGTTATTATTACAGGTATTTGTTGTATGATGTAGATTTATATGGTGAAGTATCTTTAATCATAATCAAGTGGTTGTTTTAAATACCTGAACAAAGGAAGCTAGTTACCAGAAAGATACCTGGTACAAACCTCAGGTACAAACCTCAGTGCCTGAAGTGAAATTTTCTAAGAATGTCATTGCTTTTACCTATTTTCAGATGAAGACAAAGAATCTCTATAAATGTAAATCTATCAACTGTTGTGGCACTAAATCATTTTCAAACCTAAAATTCATTTAATGACCACAAAATTTTAATAAGATAGGTGCAGAAGTGTGTGCAGAAAGCACTTGCCCTTAAATCATTTTCTCCACTTTCTCTTCCAATATTTCTAGCTCTTGTGTTAAAAAATATTTATTAAAGACAGTCCACAGTTTAAAATCACCTCAGTAGATATTGCAAATTATACCTTCGATTGTAATAAAGGAGAGATTTGGTCACAAATCACTTCTCTGAAACACATTTTTATGGATTCTAAATTAATTAAATCAGAAAGTCTCATCATCTCCAGAAATCTATAGAGGAGGAAAATACTTCTTCTTTTTTTTTTTTTTTATTTATTTTTTTAATTTCAGAATATCATGGGGGTACACCATTTTGGCCATACACATTGCCCCTGTTCTGCCCGTGTCAGAGCCACAATCGTGGTCGTCTCCCAAACTGTGCTCCCCACATCCATTCAGTGAGAGTTTTTCCCATCCCTTCCACCCCCCTCCCCCGCCGCCCTCTGATGAATGTTATTGCCCTGTGTGATGTAAGTGTTCATCAGTTAGTACCAGTTTGATGGTGAGTACCAGTGATGCTTGTTTTTCCAATCCTGTGACACTTCGCTTCGAAGAATGGGTTCTAGCTCCGACCAGGATAATACCAGATGTGTTAATTCACTATTGTTCCTTATTGCTGAGTAATACTCCATGGTATACATATACCACATTTTATGATCCACTCGTGTATTGATGGGCACCTGGGTTGTTTCCACAACTTTGCAATTGTGAATTGTGCTGCTATGAACATTCGAGAGCAGATGTCTTTATTATAAAATGTCTTTTTTTCTTTTGGATAAATACCCAGTAGTGGGATTGCTGGGTCAAATGGTAATTCTACTTTTAATTCTTTGAGATATCTCCATATTCTTTTCCATAGAGGTTGTACTAATTTGCAGTCCCACCAGCAGTGTATGAGTGTTCCTACCTGTCCACATCCCCGCCAACATTGTATATATGGGAATTTTTTGATAAGAGACAATCTCACTGGAGTTAAGTGATATCTCATTGTGGTTTTGATTTGCATTTCCCTGATGATAGAGAAGTTGAGCACTTTTTATATGTTTGCTGGCCATCATTCTGTCTTCTTTGGAAAAGTTTTTGTTCATGTCCTTTGCCATTTTTTAATAGGGTTGTTTGATTTTTTCTTGTTGATTTTCCTAAGTTCTGTATAGATTCTGGTTATAAGCCCTTTATCAGAAGTGTAGCATGCAAATATTTTCTCCCATTCTGTAGGTTGTCTGTTCACTCTAGTGATAGTTTCCTTGGCTGTGCAGAAGCTTTTCAATTTGATCAGGTCCCATGTATTTATTTTTGTTGCTGCTGTGATTGCTTTGGGGGTCTTCTTCATAAATTCTTTGCCTAGGCCAATGTCCATAAGAGTTTTTCCAACATTTTCTTCGAGAATTCTTATGGTTTCATGTCTTAGGTTTAGATCTGTTATCCATTGTGAATTGATTTTTGTGAGAGGTGAGAGGTGTGGGTCCACTTTCGGTCTTCTACATATGGCCATCCAATTTTCCCAGCACCATTTGTTGAATAGGGAATCTTTTCCCCAGTGTACGTTTTTCTGGAATTTGTCAAAGATCAGGTGACTGTATGAGGTTGGTTTTATATTTGGGTTCTCAGTCCTGTTCCATTGGTCTACATGTCTGTTCTTGTGCCAATACCATGCAGTTTTGGTTACTATAGCCTTGTAGTATAGTTTGAAGTCTGGTAGACAGATGCCTCCCAATTTGTTCTTTTTGCTTAAGATGAAAATACTTCTTAATAGACAAAAGAGTTCTTAAAATTTAAAACCAAGTTTTAAAACCCAAAACTTACCATATCAGAGTGGCTTGACCAGATAAAGTAGTCAGGTGGAAAAGACCTAGGAGTGAGAATTTAGGAGGCCTGCGCTCTAAGTCCATGGTAGTAAACTCATATGCCCACAGTGGCTGCAAAATCATGTAAATGAGTGAGCTGGGTCAAATGCAGGGTATCATAAAAAATGGTGGAGCTGAGAGTACATCTAATGGGATGGCTCTAACCAATTGTTGCATTGTGGGAATAGGAGTGCAGTACTCCATATGCTCCAATTTATAAGAAAACTTGGACATCCAGATATTTATGGGAATTCTTCTAATTTTTAGATGTTAAAAAGCAACTCAGATCTTTTTATAACTTTGTGTGGACCAAACAAAACTCTTCTGCTGGGTTGGCCATTGTATGACTACAGCTCTTGATTGTGTTTAATGAATTTGGTTGTGTGATCCTAAGCAAGTCATCTGAGATCTTTGTGCCCCAATTTTCTTATTTTCTGTGTAGGGTAGATTAGGGGCAAGCGAACCATGGCATGTCTGTTTGGTGAATAAAGATTTACTGGGACACACCCACAACCATTCATTTACATATGGTCTACGTTCCATGCTACAACAACAGATTTGCGAAGTTGTGATAGAGTTTGTGTGGTTCACAAAGCCTAAAATATTTAATATCTGGCCCTTTATGAGAAAATATTGCCAATTACTGGGGGAGAACATTGCTTCCTTATGTAGCCAAAGTGTTGCTGGGAGTAGGAGAAAGTAGCAAGTTCCAAACAAGTAAACACATGTGAATATTCCTCAAAAAGACAGATTACAAAAATTACTTATGGTAGATAGCATTCTGTGTCCACTCCTTACCACATAACTCTGCAGTGCCTTGCCCCTTGACTCTGGGCTCAGGCATGTGATTTGCTTTGGCCAATTGGATATTAACAGATCTGACAAAAAGAGAGGCTCAAAAAGGACGGATGGACTGATTACTACTCTTTCCTATCTTTATCATCACCAGGAGAAAATACCTGGGCTAGCCTTTTAGAGCAAGGGCTGGCAAACTTTTCCTGTAGAGGGCCAGATAATAAATTTCTTAGGCTTTGTGGGCCATATGGTGTCTGTTGCAACTACTTCACTCTGCTGTTGTGGTGCAAAAGCAACCATGCACAATACGTAAACAAATGGGCAGGTCTATGTTCCAATAAAATGTTAGTTACAAAAAAAGGCAGTGGGCTGAATTTGGTTTGCTAACTCCTGTATTGGAGGGAAAGAGTCATGGAGCAGAGCTGAGTCACCCTATCTACCCCAGCTGATATAGCAGACCAGCCAGCTAACCCACAGACATGAGCAAGCCTAGACAAGATAAGCAGAACTTTCTAGCCCAGTCTCAGACACATGAACAATGAGTACTTATTGCTGCTTGCCACGAGGATCTTAAGGTTGGTTGTTACACAGCAAAAGCTAACTGAATCAGTATTATATTATTAAATAGTCACCTAAAGCAGAAGAAACTCCTGCATAAAGAATTTGTCAAAACTCATACACACACATAAAATGGAACTAAATAGTGTTTGTAAACCACCTTGTGTCTACTAATAAGAATAGTTACAATTTATAGATTGCTTACTACGGGTGAAGTACTGTGTGAAGCTCCATTGTATAGTCACTAATCCTCAAAACTGATGTGTAATGTACATTTTTTTATTACCCACATTTTTCAGATAAGGAAACTAAGCCTTAGTAAGTAGAACTAATTTGTCCAAGGTTGTACAGATGCAAAGTATCAGAACTGGATCTACCTCTAATTATCTTCTTTTTAAAGTTATTTTTATTTAAAATATAAAATAGTATGTGTTTATTGTACACAGCATGATGTTCTGAAGAATATATACATTGTAAAATGGTTAAATCTAGCTACTTAACAAATGCATTACCTTACATAGTTATCATTTTTGTGGTGAGAACACTTAACGTCTGCTTTCTTTGCATTTTTCAAGAATACAATATTTTGTCATTCACCATAGTCACCATGCTGACAATAAAGCTCTTGGACTTATTCCTCACTATAGTCACCATGCTGTACAATAGATCTCTGGAACTTATTCCTACTATCTAGCTGTAATTATGCATCCTTTGACCAACATCTCCCCAACCCTCCCCCACAACGACCCCAGGCTCTGGTAACCACCACTGTATTCTCTACTTCTATGAGATCAACTTTTTTAGATTCCACATATGAGTGAGATTACTAGACATTTGTCTTTCTGTGCCTGGCTTATTTCACTTAACATTATGTCCTCCAGATTCATCCATGTTGTCACAGATGACAGGATTTCTTCTTTTTTAATGGCTGAATAGTATTTCATTGTGTACATATGCCACATTTTCTTTATCCATTCATCTGTTGATGGACACTTAGGTCAATTCAGTATCTTGGTTATTGTGAATAGTGCTGTAATAAACATGGAAATGCAAATATCTCTTCAACACACTGGCTTCATTTCCTTTGGATATATACCCAGTAATATGTGAAAGTCCAAATGACCAGACACACTGTAGATATCTGAAAACTTAGATAACATTTCTCAGTTCAATGTAATCATTTTATTTCTTTCCAGTATAATTTTTTAAAGTATCTCTTAAGTTAACAAAGTGTTTGTAAACATCTTGATGGAAATCAAACTCCCACTAAAACACAATCAATCAAAATGTTTCCTACCTTCCAGGATAAATGTCGGGCATTAGTGAAAACTGAATAAATTTTCACTGGCTGTCATCAATAGAAGAGCTTTTTAGCATCTGTGTCAAAATCTGATCTTGACTTCCACTGTAAGTAAAATGATAGGTTAATTTCAATTTGTACATGATAGCCTAGTATAATTTCTCTGTTATGTTTTAGAAATATATGATAATGATGCTATTCATATATCTAAAACTTGTTTATTTGTGTATTTTATCTCTCAGTTAAATATATAAAAATACCAGATAATATCTCCCGGTTAGTTAGGTCACCCTGCCCTTAGGAAACAAAATAAAACAAACAAACAAAAATACTGCTGCAATTAGCAATAAGAACAAATATATTAAGGCATAATTGACTTTTTTTATTTCAAAATATTTAATATTAAGGGGGTACAAATGTTTTAGGTTACATGGATCATTTTTGTAATGTTTGAGTCCTGGCTACAGGTGTGCACATCATCCAAATGGTGTTCATAGTACCCATCAGGTTGGTTTATTCCCCTCCCCTCCCCCCCGTTGCTTTCCACTGAGTTTTACTTCCCTCTGTGCACTTGTGTGCTCATAGGTTAGTTCCAATTTAATAGTGAGTACATGTGGTGTTTGTTTTTCCATTTTTGCAGTATTTCACTTAGGAGAATGGTCTCCAGTTCCATCCAGATTGTTACAAAAGGAATTAACTCATTTTTTTTTATGGCTGCGTAGAACTCCCTGGTACACATATATCACATTTTATTAATCCATTCGTGAACTGATGGCACTTGGGTTGATTCCACATCTTTGCAATTGTGAATTGTGCTGCAATAAACATTCGAGTGCAAGTGTCTTTTTGATGAAAAGTCTTTTTTTCCTTTGGGTAAATACCCAATAGTTGGATTGCTGGATTGAATGGTAGTTCTACTTTTAGTTCTCTGAGGAATCCCCATACTGTTTTCCATAGAGGTTGTACTAATTTGCAGTCCCACCAACAGTGTATAAGATTTCCTTTCTCTCTGCATCCATGCCAACATCTATTTTTCTTTTTTTGGACTTATTGACAAAAGCCATTCTAACTGGGCTTAGGTGACATCTCATTGTGGTTTTAATTTGCATTTCCCTCATGATTAGTGACGTTGAACATTTTTTTCAAATATATTAAGGTGTAATTAACTCTTAAGCCCTTGATTAGAGCCAGATTTAAATAGTAAAAATAACTGAGTCTTAAAATTCGGCAAATAATATTAAGGTATCAAAGCCAGATTTATCATTGTTTTTTCTTTAACTGGCCTCTGAACCCGAACTCAGATTCTGATGTGAGTAGTGGCTATTTTTTAAAAATATACTTTCACGTAGCCAAAGGATTTTAATAAATTCTAATTTGATTCTATGATTTAGTTGTTTGATCTTGAGCAAACCACTTAACCTCTCTGAGTCTTAATCTCCTAATCTGTAAAACAGAGATAATAATAATACCTACTTCTTTAGAATTGATGTAAAAATTAAAAAGCCAAGGGACGCAAAGTGCCAAGTAGAGTCAGTGTCTGGCACATATGTAAAAATCATTCATTAGTTGTTTGTTGAATGTGATTTTCTTGCTGAAATCAATGGTAACCATTTTAGCTATTTAACTTTTATTTGCACAGCATTAATAAGGACTTCAAGTGAAATAATAAATACATGATTTAGTGAATGACATATGCAGATTGGTTGTGCATTTGGTTATTTTTTCTTATGTAGAAGGTACGAGGATACAAATAGCCATGTTCCTGTTTACACAGGACCATTGACTCCAATCATAAATTCATAAACTTATCTTGGTGTCAATAAAAGTGTTTTTATAATGTGACTCGTTTAACCTGTCTCCTGAATGGTAAATTATAATGTATTATATGCTCTCTGGGCAAAATGTCTAAGGAATAGTTATAATGAAGTGATAATTGTGATATGCAAAGCAGATTTGATAATTTTAAGATATATAAAATACATTAAATGAAAAAGATTTTATACAATCAAGACAATAAACCAATTAGTTATTATCTGTTACCTAATGGTCATATAATAAGGGAGCAGTATAGGGAAGTGTTTTGGAAAAAACCTGGAACATTTTGAGTATCAAACATGACCTAGTCCACCACTTGTTAGCTGTGTAATCTTGGGCAAGTTATTAAATCCATAGCTTCCTGATTTCTCTAAAATGACAATCAATCACTCTTCATTCATTTAACAAATATCAATTGAGTAACACTGTAACATACACTGTGGAAAAAAGGTGGATAAAATGGACAAGGTTGATATATATATATAAATAAAATCTGGTCCTTATTTTGTTCAAGAAATGGTTTTATTCTTGTTAAACTGTCTGCTACTAATTGAAAGTTGCTGCAAACCTCCAGGGCCAGTTTTGTGTAAAGAGATTAAAACGGTCTGTTTGTATTAAGTACTTAATAATAAAGTATCCTCCAGCCAGTGGCAGGTACCTCTGAATCATTTATTTTCAGCACATAAAAGTACCTATCCAGAAAAAAGTTGCACTGCATATATTCTTCTTCTGCCTATTCAAAGATGGCGACGTTCAAAGCATTTGAGTCAGCCACCTCATTACCATGTACTTCATATAGGAGCTTCAACATGGGACCATACTTGTTCCCCCCAAAACCCCTCAATTGCTCTAGTAATTTTTATGGAAATGGTGAGATTATTCAATGACAAATTCCAATAAGAGCACAATGATATTGTTATTTTGTTTTAAATATATCTTCTTCCTGGCTGTACTGTCCCATCATTCTGTCAGATAGTAAGATTAAGCAAGAGTTTGTTTCTTCAAAAGTAAGTTTTCTATTTGAGAAATTGGCATACTTGTAAATATATGCCTGATATCTGATAAATATATCTCTCTATATATGCTGTATAATTAATGCCTATATTATCTATCTATCTACCATCTATCCTGATGGTGTAATGGGAAGCACATCTATTCCAGCATGCAGTTTACTGAGATCTAAAGAATAAATAAATGTTAACCAGATTTGAGTTGGAAAAGGGAGAGGGGCAAAAGGAGACAGCAATTTGCGCAAAGATATTGAGGCTGGAGTGTTGAGTGGGAGGAGGAAGACCAGCAAGACATGAAATTTAGAAAGGTAAGCAAAGACCAAATTATGCACAGCCCTGTAAGGTGAACCACTAAAGGGTTTTGGGTGGGACATGGCATGATGTAACTTTCACATCCTATCTTGTCTCTTCCTATCAGAATGGTTTTACTTTTAAATGTGTTAAGCTTTTTTGCTGAACCATTTTTTCCCTGGTTATGTGTATTATTTCTGTCAACCACAAAATGGTCCTTTTCTCCTCTGTCTTCTAGTGTTCCCCTGTGTGTTTGGTTCTGAAACCTACCAGACACAAATTATTTCAAATAAACATCAATAGCTATTAAATCCTATAGCTACTGATAAACACTATTTTTCTTTGGTATAAAAACATGAAAAGAGAAGAGGAGCGGGAGAATGGGAGGGGAGGTATAGAGGAAAAAAGAGATACTCCCTGTCACTTTTAAGCAGACTTCCCACGACTTTAGCACCTAAACTTGTTGAGGACTCTGCCCTTTCTCCTGCTGGAGACAAACAGCTTATTACTTCTGGATTTTTTTTCTGAAGGCTACCCGCCTAGGCATTTACAAGTCTCAATTCCCAACTTCGCCTTCTGCTAACCTGACTGTGCAGCCTTGCAACTGCCCTTCGGGACCCATAAGGTCCTCTTTTTCTTGCTCCTTTTAAAGGCCTAGCATTTTATTTGGAAAAGGGAATCAAGGAGTGCTCCAGTCTTCCAAAGAGCAAAGATCAGAAAAATAACTGACAAGACTCAGTACCTTTTAGGGAGATCAACATATAAGCTAAAATCTCTGTTCTCTCCTTGCTTTTACACTCTTGCCAAGTTTTCAACATAGTAAGAGAGAAAAAATTAAAATTAACTTTGAAGTTGTTTGGAAATAAAAGAAGAGCTGCTTCTGAACTAATGCTGAAAGAGAATGAAATAACTTCAAGTATCTTAAAATTAATATTGAGAACGTTTGGCAATATTTTAAAGGACTATTAAAACGAGTCTCCTACAGTGTAGATCTATAGAAATATGTGACAGGATTTGAAGCAGCTTAGGAGGGACTAATATATTCATATTAAACTCTTTAAGTAGGATTTCTTTTTGCTTTGCAAATCAGCTTAATTGCCATAGGAAAAAAGCAAAAAAGCCACAACTCGCATGTCGAAGTATTTAATTCACACGGTCACACAAGGACACCATTGTGTAATTACTCTGCTCTCTAAGAAACTAGAATATTTTCTTCTAAATTTACCATGAATTCAACATGGCAATGCGGCCATTTTTTCCTGCATAAATTATCCATTTTCTGAATATAGGAGAAAAAAAGGAAAAACTGAAGTCTTTGGGAAAATCTTGTGCTAAGTAAATGTAACCTCCCATAACTCTTTCATAAATGAGTTCTCATTGATTGAATCTATTATAATTGGGAAGATTGTCAGCACTGCTTTTTATTATGGGCAAATATTTTACCAAGTATGGGTAGGGGTACAGTACTTCAGGTATTTATACACTTGGGATAGGTTTAGGGTTGTTGGATTTGTCAAATAGAAATGCAGAATGACCAGTTAAATTTCAATTTCAGAATAAACAACAAATCACTATTTAGCATATGTCCCAAACACTGCCGGAGACATACTTATACTATTGTTTTCATGTTTTTATCTGAAATTCAAATTTTATTGAGTATACTGCATTTTATATGGCAACGCCAGGTAGGTTCCTCCAAAGGCTAAAATATTATTTTTTACCTTTAGCTGTATTTCTTTAAACAGTAAATCTGGTTGTTTAATTTGTAAGCTCCTTTGTTTTTTATTCTTCTGCATGTGATTTCCTTCCTTTTGAGTGGAGCTGAGATTTCTTTCCCTGAAATAAGAATCTTCTAAACCCAGTGGTAGAAAGTGGGACTATACCAGCATATGCATAGTTTGGAGTTACATTCCCTCTACATAGATTTTAGAGCATCCATTAACTGAGAAAAGGATAAAAATATTTATGACTTTTAGTTGAACCCAGTGATTCTAAAATGTAATTTTTCCACTGTATAAAAATATGTCTATTTACATTTCAATTATATGTGTATATATAGTTTATATATAGTTTTTAACTTAAAGACAAATTCTATTCAAATTCTATGTGTATGTGTAGTTTATATACACATTCGCTGGTTGTTTCTGCTGTAATATTTGCTTAAGAACTAAAATGATCCCAAGTGATTCATCTGTTTTACTCTATTTTGTAAGATTAGATGGTTTTCAATTTCTTCACTTTGTGATTACTTTGCTTTGCAATTATTGTGCAATGAAGTTTTAAATTTTCATGTTAATTTTACAGCGATTGCTAAAGTAGTTTTAAAGTTAGACATCAAATAAATTTCTATTCTGATTCTTAAATGAATATGAATCAGCCGAAATATTTAGGAAGAAATGGTAACTCAGTTTTCTCCATTTTACTATTCGATCATGACTTTGACTCCTTCTTGAAGTAATGAAGCACAGAAGAGGAAGGGAGGAGATAGCAATAAGGAGATATAAGTTTTGGTGGTACTTATTTTATAATTTTCTAAATGAATTTCTATTCTTGTAATAAAAAGATACTTGTTACATACTTATTATATCACAAGAATTTAGTATATTTACCAATTTCTGTCTATAAGACTTTTCTAATATTGCAATAGTAATTTATGCATAAGATGTCAAATATCTATGAGTCTGTTTATGGCATATTATGAAGTTTTAATAGCATTCTTTCCTGTTGAGATAAAATTGTATATAAAGAATTAAACAAAGTAATTAGGAATTTTAATTAATGGAAACTCTTTTAATAATTCACCATTTTTGCTACCAATAATTTTGCTAGTGAATTAGAAAACTGGCTTTACATCTACCTGGTAGACAAGGTAGATGCCTATATCATGGGGCATTAATGATACAAAAAGACATCACATATCTTTCTTTCTGGAAGGCCGTGAGCACTGTAATTCTTTCTGTTAGATATAAAGTCATTGGTTATAGAATGTTGCTGTTAGAGATTGTATAGTCTGGTGCAAACACTTTACTTTTCAGAAGAGGTAAATGAAGCTATGATAATGGGAATTTTCTGTCCTTGATAAAAAATTCAAATTATATTTACTGCCCAGCTCACACTTCTTACTGAGATTAATCTGTTTTTCTTGAGTAAATGGTCCCCAGATTGCTGCTAGGCTTTGGTTAATTTCCAGAGTTCTTAAAGAGTTGTTTCTGACAATTTTTGCCATTTTCTTCAAGAAAAAAAATTTTTCAAGAGAGTCCCTACTCTGCCGTTTTCACTGATGTCACTCCCAACACTTTTCTTAATTTCAGAGAAAACTTTAAGCTAATAGGCAAAGGGCAGGAAACCTTTTCTGTTGTGGCTAGAGGAAGCATGGAAGAATAAAAGTTTTCCTGGAGCAAGAAACAGTTCTGGGCCCAGGATCCTACACCAATATCATTAGATGCCACCTATCACTGGGTGAGAGGAAGGAGATTTTCTCCTGCATAAAACCCACTTGAAATAAAAAGCAGAGTTTGGCTTCCTGACATGAGAATGGGGGAAGGAATGTGGAGAAAGCCCCACTTTTGAGGCCCAGGCACCCTGCACTTGCTTAAGAATGAGGTTGGATCAGGACAGCAGACATCCACTCACTGGGGACCCCAAAGTGAACTTTGCACCTACTAATAAGCTACTGTTGTCTATGGCTAGGGAGGAGTAAGAGCTAAAATGAGAGCCACTCTGTGCACCAAGTGTGTGGACATAGTTGTAAGCTTAAGATTAGGCACTAACAGAGAAAAATACCCATTGCCAAATCTGCCTCCAGCCTAAGCATGAATCAGTGGCAGTCCATTACCAGAGGAACATTATGCTGTATACAGCAGCAAAACGCAAACACAGATATATTACTGACTAGATTCTTTCAATCCCCTACCCTAACAGCCTAATAAAAAAAAAAGGTATGCCCATTTCTGAGCATGAATAACATTTACTTCAGTCCCTCCTGTTCTAGACATGATGTTGGGCATTAAATAAAAAATTTCAAAATAAACAAATACAAAAATAAATCAACAGAATCAGATGCAAAGGAGACATAAATGTTGGAACTTTGAGACAGAAACATTAAATTAACTGTAATATATTAAAGGATCTAGTAGAAAAGGTGAACAATTGCATGAACAGTTGGAGAATTTTAGGAGAGATGGAAACTATAAGAAAAATGTCAAATGGAAATGTTAGAAATAAAAAAGACAATATCAGAGATGAAGAATGCTTTCAATAAGCTCATAAGTAGGCTCAAGACAGCCAATAAAAAGCTATGAACTTGAACATAGTTCAGTGGAAGTTACTCAAACTGAAACACAAAGAGGAAAAAGAATGAAAAAAATAACAAAGCAACTAAAAGACATGGGACAATATCAACTGTTTTAACAGAGGGAATAGAGAAGGAATATCATAGAAAATATTTAAAGAGTTAGTGGCAAATTATGAATGATACCAAACCATAGATCCAAAAGCTCAAAACCCCACATATCAGAGAAATAACAACAACAACAAAATCCCACATCTGAACATATCATAGTTGTCATAGTCCATTTTACATTGATATAAAAGAATACCAGAGACTGGAAAAGAAAGTTTATTTGGCTTATGGTTCTGCAAGCTGTACAAGAAGTATGGCACTGGAATCTGCTTCACATGAGGGCCTCAGAATGCTTTTAATCATGGCAGAAGGCAAGGGGGAACAGTCATGTCACATGGCAGGAGAGAAAGCAAGAGAGAGAAGAAGGTGCCAGGCTCTACAACCAGCTCTCATGTCAACTAACAGAGCAAGAACTCACTCATTACCTCAGGGAGAACACCAAGCCATTCATAAGAGATCTACCCCCATGACACAAACACCTCCCACCAGGACCCACCTCCAATGTTGGGGATCAAATTTCAACATGAGATTTGGAGGGGACAAATTTCCAAACTATATCAATAGTTATAGTGATGAAAAGTGAAAACAAAGAAAAAACCTTGAAAGCAGCTAGAGAAAAAGAAACATTATAAATAAAAAGATAAAAATTATGGTAGACTTCTTGTCAGAAATATGCATTTCAGGAGAAAGCTGAGTGACATTTTCAATGTGCTAAAACAAAAAGAAAAAACCTGTCAACTCAGAATTCTATACCCAGTAAAAATGTCTTTCAAAAATAGTGAAGTAAATCAGTTTTCAAAAGAAAAGCAAAATCTAAGACAATTCACTAAAAAAAAAAAATGCTAAGGATAGTTTTTTAGACAGAAGAATATGATACCATACAGAAACTTTGACCTACACAAAGAGATGGAGAGCTTCCGAAATGGTAAAAATGGCAAATATAAAAGACAATTTTTCTTATTTTTAATCACTTGAGAAGATAACAGATATTCTAAAGCAAAAAAGTAAAAATGTACTGTGGTGTTAATTACATATAGAAGTAAAGTGTATGCCAGTGATAGCACAAGAGAAAGGAGGGAAGGAATGGATCCTGTCTTAAGTTTCTTACTCTATAGAGGAAGTGACATGATATTATTTGAAAGTGGACCGTGACATATTAATGTATATTGTAAGCAATAGGGCAACTATAAAAAAATTAGAAAAGAGGCATAAATAATAAGCTAATAATGCAGATAAAAGAGAGTTATAAATATCTATTAAATTTTTCCAGAAATAGGCAAAAAAGATTAAAAAGGAACAAAGAACAGGTAGCACAAATAGAAAACAACTTGAAAAAAAGTAAATTTAAATCCAAGTTTATTAATAACTACCTTAAAATAAATGGCTTAAGTGCCCCAAAACTTAGAAATCATGAGAGTGGATAAAGAGCAAGACCTAAGTTCACGCTATCTTCATGAAACTCACCTAGAATATGAAATCATAAATAAGTTAAAAGTAAAAGAGTAGAAGATGATATAACATGCAGACACTAATCAAAAGAAAGCTATCGTAGTTCTACTATTATCAGACAAAGTAGAAACAGGTGCAGTGAGACTATCAGGGATAGCGAAGTACATTATGTAATGACAAATGGATTGATTTCCCAGAATAAATTACAATCCTAAAAATATAAGTACCTAATGACAAAGTTTCAAAATGCATAAAGCCAAAATTGATAGATCCAAAAGGACAAATAGATAAATCCACAACTATAGTTGGAGAATTGAATATTCTCACTCAAAAATTGAGAGAAGAATGTATAAGATTGGAAGAACACTGTCAACCAATTTTACCTAATTAACATTTATAAGACACTATACCCACCAATAGCAGAGTGAGAATCTTTTAAAGTACACTTGTAACATTAATGAGTGTAGACCATTTTCTGGGTCATAAAACATATCTCACCATATTTAAAAGAATTGAAATCATACAAAATGTGTTCTCTGGCTACAGCAGAAATAAACTAGGCAGCAATAATAGAAAGTTATATGGAAAGCCTGAAATATTTGGAAATTAAACAACACATTTCTAAATAACCTATAAGTGAAATAGAGAGTCACAAGGATAATTAGAAAATATTTTGAACTGAATAGAAATGAAAATGCAATGTATCAAAATTTGTGAGATTCAGGTAAAGCACTTAGAGGGAAATTGAGAGAATTAAATGCTTATTTTGGAAATAAAAATTGGTCTTAAAACAACATTCTCAGAGTCTTACACAAGGAACTAGGAAAACAATTGGGAAAGAAACTAAATCAAGCACAAAGAAGGAAATAATAAAGATGGTGGCAGAGATCAATGATGTTGAAAACAGAAATAATAGATAAAATCAATTAAATCAAAGTCTGATTCTTCGAAAAAGTAAAACAAATTGATACATTTTTATGCAGACTGACAAAGAAAAAAATAGAGGAGACAAAAATTTTAAATATCAAGAATGAAAGAGCAGATATCACTGCAGATATTATAGATCATACATATTAAAAGGATGATATGGGGATATTATGAACAACCTTATGCCAATAAGTTTAATAGATTAAGTGGACCAATTCCTTAGACGACACTAACTACCAAAACTCACTAAAAATAAATAGATCTCTTAAATAGTTTTAAATATATTGAATAAATTGAATTTGTAATTAAATAAATTGACCTTGAAACTAAAATCTTACAGGAATGAAGATTCCAAGCAAAGATAGTACTCTTGGTAAATACTACCAATATTTATAGAGGTAATAATGTCAAGTTTATACAAAGTCTTCTAGAAAATATGAGAGAATTGAATACTTCTGACCCAATTATATAAGGCTACTGAAGCATGAAACCAAAACCCCATTGAAGGAAAAGTGTTCCTCTGGAACATAGACACAAAATTACTTCACAAAACAATAGCTAATCAGATCCAGGAATAAAAGTATAGATATATGGATAAACAGAAAGAATGAGAGACAGAGAGGAAGAGTTACATGTATGTGTGTGTGTACATATATTTAAATATATGTAGTTAACATGAGAAAATCAATTTCATGCACATTATCAACTAACTAATGGAGAAAAGCATTCTGATTATTTCAACAGATGTAGAAAAACATTTGACAAAATTAAATATTCATTCATGGTTTTAAAAAATCTGAGCAAAGGAATAAAAAACAGCTTCTTCATCTAGACATAGGGTATCTACATCCAATATTATACTTGGTAGTGAAAAACCAAAGGCTTTTCCCCCAAGATCAGGAATAATGAAAGGGTATGCCTCTCATTATTCCTATTTGGCATCATACTGGAGGTCCTAGCCAATCCAAAGACAATAAAAATCAATACATTCATGCAGATTATAAAGGAAGAAATAAAAGTATTTATTTGCAGATGACAATTTTCTTTTTAGAGAATCCCCTGAAGAATCTGCAAAAACTACTTGAACTAATAAATGTTTAGCAAGGTGGTAGGATAAAAGGTAAATATGCAAAAATACAATTGTATTTCCATATACTACAGACAATAGGACATTTGAAAATACAAAAGTATCATTTACAATAGCAACCAAAAACACTCATTCCATAGTGAATGTGCACATGTTCAAGGCTACACCTCCCAAATAGCAAAATCAGAGGCTTCATACTGGGGCGATGGGAGAACAATGGGAGAGAGGGGAGCAAAGGGAGACTTTATTAAAATAATTCCAGTCATCAATACACAAACAAGCAACTGACAATAAGAAACCCCAAAGATGGGGAGACCAGTACCCAGAACTTCTATAATATATTATTTAAAGTGTTCAATTTCTAAAAAAAAATTATGAGACATACAAAAAAAAGAAAGTCTGACCCATACCTGGGGAAAAAAACAGGCAACAGAAATTACCTGAGAAAGTGAACAGATTTGGATTTAACAACAGCAAGAAAAAAGATACCGAAGTAGCCTTTATAACAATATTCAAAGAACTAAAGAAAAGGATACCATGCTTTAAAAAGTAAAGTATGGTGACAAAATTTCATCCAATAGAGAACATCAATAAAGAGACAGAAATTACAAAAAAAGAACCAAATGGAAATTCTGGAGCTGAAAATTGCAATAACTGAAATGAAAATTCACTAGAGGGACTAATCAGTAGACTTGAATTGGATTTGAATCCATGAAATTGAAGATAGGACAATTGAAATTATCCAGTCTGAGGAACTGAAAGGAAAATGAGTAAAGAAAAACAAGCAGAGCTTCAGAGAAATGTGAAACACCATAAAGCGCAATAACACATGTAATGAGTGTGCCAGAAGAAGAGGAGAAAGAGAAAGGAGAAGAAAAATAGTCACCAAAATAATGGCTGAAAATTTCCAAAATTAAAAAAGAGAACTTTAATCTATACATTCAGGAAACTCAGTAAACTCCACATAGAATAAATACAAAAAGATACAAAAAGACATCTTATGATAAAAAGGATGAATACCAAAGGTAAAGAAAATTTTAAATGCAGCAAAAGAAAAAAGAACAATTACTCACAAGGGAACCCTATTAAGATTAACTGTTGACTCCTCATTTAGAAACAATGAAATCCAGAAGGCAATGGGACAACATATTCAAAGTGTTCAAAGAAAAAAACTGTCAACTAAGAATCCTACATCAAGAAAAGCTATTTTTATTCAGAAATAAAGGCAAAATAAAGGAATTATGAAATAAATAAAAACTGAAAGAATTCATTGCTGGCAAACCTGCCCTATGAGAAATATTAACAGAAGTTCTTCAGGCTAAAAGCAAGTAACCCCAAACAGTAATTCAAATCCACATGAAAAAACAAAGAGAACTAGTGAGGAAAATTGTGTAATTTAAAAGGACAAGATAAATGGAGTGGGATGCAGCAGGATGGTGGACTAGGAAGCTCCAAACCTTTGCTGCCCCACAGAAACATTAAATAAACAACTAGAAACTGCCTAAAATAACTTTATAGCGACTCTGGTAATCAGTCAAAGATCTACAGCAACCAAGCAAATATCCAATCAAGGAAAAAGCCACATTCAAAACAGCAGGAAATTTTACTGCATTTTTACTTGCCCTTGCCCCACCTCCTCCCCAGCATGGTAGGCATGATTTGGGAGAAGCAGTGGCTCAATCTTCAATTCCCTCACACAAACCACAGAGGGCAAGAAAGACTGAATTTATAATGGTCTCACCTGTCTGTGGACCACCTAAGTGATTCATTTCTGTGATGCCCAATTTGGAGTTCAGATGGCCAAAAGCAGCTTAAATTTCAGGCTACACAAAGTTGTGAGAAGTAGCAGGTATGGCGTGTGAAAACTGCAAGGGGACTACAGACCCACAGATGTCTGGGACAAAAGATTACTGATTGAGGAATGCAATAAAACAACTAAAGCCCCCAGAAAAAGCAGGGGTGAGATTTGTAGGGAAATTAAGATATTGAAAAGCATCCATGCAGATGGGGCAATTGGAACAAAACACATGCTCAGGCCCAGAATACAATTTCTCCAAAGAAGATATACAAATGGCCAATAAACAAATGAAAAGATGCCCAACATAATTAATCTTTAGGGAAATGCAAATAAAAAATCACAATGATACCACTTCACACACCCATTAAGATGGCTGTTGTTAAAAAACTGATAAATTTTGCTGATGATGTGTAGAAAGTGGTGTTCTGTGCCCTGCTGGTGGAAAGGTAAAATGGTGCAGTCACTGTGGAAAACTTTAAGGTGGCTTTTCCAAAAACTAAAAATAGAATTATCTTTTGATCTGGAAATTCAATTTCTGGGTGTATTTCCAAAAGAATTGAAATCAGGCACTCAAACAGATATTTGTACACCCATGTTCATATCAGCCTTATTCATAATAGCCAAAAGGTAGAAGTAAGCCAATTGTCCATCAACAGATAAATGTATAAATAGAAGACTTGAACAATGCTATAAACTAGTGAAACCTAACTGAAATTTATAAAACACTTCATATAACAGCAGAATATCCATTTTTTCAAGTGTATATGGAACACTTTCCAGAATAGTCTATATTCTATGTCATAAAATAAAACTTAATGAATTTTTGAAAGAATGAAATAATACCAAGTATGTTTTCTGACAATAGTTAAATGAAATAAATCAATAATAGAAAGAAATTTGGTGAACTCACAAATAAATGAAAATTAAGCCATAGATTCTTAACTAACCAAATGGGTCAAGAAAGAAATCACAAGAGAAATTAGAAATTACTTTGAGATGAAAGAAAATGAAGACATCAAATACCAAAACTTATGGAATACTGCTAAAGGAATGCTTAGACAGAAATTTACAGTTGTAAATGCCTGTGCCGATGCTCCTGACTTACCATGGGATTACCTCCTGATAAACACATCACAAATTGAAAATATTGTAAGTTGAAAATGAATTTAATATGCCTAACTTACTGAACATCATAACTTAGCCTAGCCTACCTTAAATGTGCTCAAAACACTTATACTAGCATACAGTTGGGCAAAATCATCTAACACAATCCTATTTCATAATGAAGTGTTGAATACCTCATAATTTATTGAACACTGTACTGAAAGTGAAAAACAGAATGGTTGAATGGGTATTCAAAGCACAGTTTTTACTAAATACATATCACTTTTGCACCATCATAAAGTTGAAAGATCATAATTCAGACCATCATAAGTCAGGGACCATCTGTTTTTAAAAAGAAGGAAGATCCTAAATCAATAATCTAATCTTCCACCTTAAGGTGCTAGAAAAATAATAGCAAGCTAAACCTAAAGCAAGCAGAAGAATGGCAATAATAAATAATATAATTGAAATTAATGAAACAGAGGATAGATAAACAATAGAGAAGATTAACAAAACCTACATAAATGAAACATGTCCATCATAAAAAGGATTATACCACACAATTATCCCAGGAAGGCAAGGTTGGTTCCATATATGAAAATTAGTCAATATAATACACCCTAT
The DNA here is from genome assembly GCA_023783475.1 of Daubentonia madagascariensis. Classification (NCBI taxonomy): domain Eukaryota; kingdom Metazoa; phylum Chordata; class Mammalia; order Primates; family Daubentoniidae; genus Daubentonia; species Daubentonia madagascariensis. Next base: position 1,377,899 of record JAKFHU010002421.1, read on the forward strand.
TAAAAGAATAATGTTCAAAAATCATGTGATGCTATGGTTTGAATGTTTGTCTCTTCCCAAACTCATGTTGAAATTTAATTGGCATTGTAACAGTATTAAAATGTGTGGCCTTTAAGAGGCAATTAAGCCACGAAGGCTCTGCCCTCACGAATGTATTAATACTGTTATCGTGGGAGTGGATTCATTATTGCACATGTGGTTCCTTATAAAATGATGAATTTGGTCCCTTTTTATCTCTCCCTTGCCTTCTCTTTGCCCTTCCACCATGGATGACACAGCAAGACGACCCTAGTCAGATGCTGGCCCATCGATCTTGGACTTCCCTGCCTCCAGAATCAAGAGCCAATAAATTTCTGTTCATTATAAATTGTCCAGTCTGTGGTATTCTGTTACAGCAGCAAAAAACAGACTAAGACACATGATTATCTCAATAGATGCAGAAAAATTATATGACAAAAGCCAGCACCCCTTCATGATAAAATCACTCAGCAAACTAGCAAGAGAGGGGTACTTCCTCAACCTGATAAAGGACACCTACGAAAAACTCAAAGCTGACATTGACATTATACTTCATGGTGAAAACCTGGATGCTTTCCCCCTAAGGTCAAGACTAAGACAAAGATGTTCATTTTTGTCCTTATTATTGAACATTCTACTGGAGGTACTAGATAGAGCAATTAGGAAAGGAAATGAAATAAAGGGTATCCAGATTGAAAAGAAAGAAGTAAAACTGTTTCTATTCACAGATGTGAATATAGAAAGTCTTGAGGATTCCATTAAAAAACTATTAAATCTAATATACAACTTCATGAAGGCTGCAGGATACAAGATCAATATTCCAAAATCAATTGTATTTCTATACACCAGCAATGAACAATCCAAAAATAAAAGGAAGAAAACAATTCCATCTACTATCGCATCAAGAATAATAAAACTTTGAGGAATAAATTTACCAAAAAAGTGCAAAACCTACACTATGAAAACCAAAAAAAAAATTGTTAAAAGAAATTAAAAATTGAAAAGAGTGGAAAGAAATCCTATGCTCATGAATCAGAAGACTTAACATTGTTAAGATGGTAGTATACCCCAAATTGATCCACAGATCAATGCAATTATCTCAGAGTCTCAGCTGGCTTTTTTGTGTGTGTAAAGTGAGAATCCACTCCTAAAACTCATATAAAAACTGAAGGGATCCAAAATAGCCCAAACAATTTTCAAATGGAAGAACAAAGTTGAAAGACTTACATTTCTTGATTTCAAAACTTACTGCAAAGCAAAGTAATCACAACAGTGTGGTGGTAATAATATAAGGATAAACATAGATAAGTGGAATAGAAATGAGACTATAGAAATAAACCCATTTTTACAAGAAAGTGTACACTTTTGAAAGTGTTAACTCAAAATTCCTGGGTTGCTCAAACATAAAATACTCGCAAAATTTGCCCGTCTTCAAGACTGCCATTTGACTGGCTCCTATAAGATAACCTCTGAGCCCTTGGAACATTCTGACTGCTAAGCATATTTTTGAATGCCTGAGGTCTCTGGCCATGTGGTATCCGTTTGAACAGATAGTTTATGCTAACAATGTGGTATATGGTGAATGCCTGATTTTGCTATTGAATCTGGAGTCTGAGTAGGTGAAGTCAGTCATGAAGGTGTTGCATGCCTACATGAGTGATCCCCAATCCCCAATCACTCGTGCTCAGGTGACATTTCTGGCTCACTACACTTTACATGTGTTGTCACATATCATTGCTGAGATAATTAAGCACCTTTGTGTGATTCCACTGGGAAAGGACATATGGGAACTTGATTCTGGTCTCTCCTAGACTTCAACCCCTGCGTGTTTTATCTTTGCTGATTTTAATTTGTATCCTTTCACTGTAATAAACTGTAAACACGAGTATAACAGGGTTTCTGAGTCCCATGATCCCTTCTAGGAAATCATACAGCCTGAGGGTGGTCTTGGAGATACCTGGCACACAATGGATCTATGGTAAATTAATTTTTGTCAAGGGTGCTAAGACCATTCAATGGGGAAAGGATGATCTCTTTAACAAATGGTACTAGGACATCTAGATATCCACATGCACAAGAAGAAATTAGAAACTTTATCTCACATCATGTTGAAAAGTTAGCTCAGAATGCATCTAAAACCTAAATGTAAGAGGCAAAACTGTAAAATTCTTAGTAGAAAAATAGGAGTAAATCTTCATGACCTTGGATTTGGCAATGATTTCTAAGATATGACACCAAAAACACAAAAAACATAAGAACAAATAGATAAATTGGATTTCATCAAATTTAAAAACTTTTGTGTTTCAAAGGACGCTATCAAGAAAGTAAAAAACAACACACAGAATGGAAGAAAATATTTACAAATCATATATTTGTTAAGGGATTTGTATCTAGAATAACTAAGGAACTCTTACAACTCAATAACAAAGCATGTAATTCTATTAACAAATGGGCAAATCATTTGAATGGGCATTTCTCCAAAGAAGATATACACATAGCCAATAAACACATGAAAAGGTACTTAACATTATTAGTCACCAGGGAAATGCAAATAAAAACCACAATGAGATACTGCTTCACACCTAATTGGATGACCATGAAAAAAAAAATAAGGAGATTAACAAGTAGTAGGAAAAATGTGTGAAAAATGGAACCATCTTTCATTCTTATTGGGGATGTAAAATGGTGCAGCTGCTTTGGAAATTAGTTTGGCAGTTCCTCAATAAGTTAAACATAAAGTTACCACTCCTGTCCATGTACACAAGAGAAGTGAAAATATTGTCTACAGAAAGATGTGTACATGAATGCTCACAGCAGCACTATTCATAATAGCTCAAAGTTAACCCACATATCCATCAACTGATGAATGGATAAACAAAATGTGGTATATTCATACAAAGGAAGGTTATTCAGCCATAAAAAGTAATGAAGTACTTCTACATGCTACAGTATGGATGAACCTTGAAAACATAAGATTAAGGGAAAGAAGCTAATTACAAAAGACCACATATTATATGATTCCAACTATGTTAAATGTCCAGAATAGGAAAATATATGGAGATAGAAAGTAGATTAGTGGTTGCTTAGGGCTGGGGGTGTGGGGGTATTGTGGGATGATAACTAGAAGGGTACAGGATTTCTTTTTGAGATGGAAAAGGTGTTCTAAAATTGATTGTGGTGATGGTTGCACAATCCTGAATATGCTAAAAATCATTGAATTGTACACTGTAGATGGACAAATTGTATGATATGTGCATTATATATCAATAAAGCTGTTACCAAAGAATATGGACAAAGGTTAGAACAAACACTTTACCAAAGTAGAGACAATGATGGCAAAAAACACATGAACAGATGTTCACCATTATTAGTCATGGATAAATGCAAATTTAATAGTAATGAGAGATACAACTATACAACTATTAGAATGGCTAAAAACGACAACAATAATGATAAGCAAAAATGTTTCACAAACTGACAATACTAAGTTCTGGGGAGGATGTAGAATAAGTGGAATTCTCAGGCATTGCTCTTGAGGGTGCAAAATAGTAAATTCTCTTTGGAAAACAGTTTGGCAGATTTTTATAAAATTAAACATATACTAACCATATAACACAGCGATGCTACTCCTAGGTATTACTCAAGAAAAATGAAAACATATGATAATGCAGAGACATATACTTGAATGTTTACAGCAGCTTTATTCATAAGCATGAAAAACTAAAACAGCCCAATGTACATCAACTGGTGAATGGATTAACACATTGACATATATCTATACAATGGAATATTCCTCAGCAACAAAAAAGAATAAATTATTGTCATATGCAACATGGTTGAATCTAAAAAAAACATTATGCTATGTGGTAAGAAGTCAGATCCAAAAGGCTGCATACCATATGATGCCATTTATATTATATTCTTAAAAAGCAAAACTATAGGGACAGCAAAGGGATCAGGTATTTCCAGGGGTTGGAGGTGGGAGGGGGAGTTGATTACAAGGGAGCATGAGGAAACATTTTGGGTGATGAAAATATTCTAAACCTTAATTGTGGGGGTGGTTACATGACTGCGTATATGTGCCAAATTTCATAGATTTGTATAAATAAAAAGGTTAAATTTTTCTATAAATTATATCTGAATTAACCTGATTAAAATTTTTTTGGAAAATAATTATTCCTGGTCACACGAATTAATTTGGCATTTGGATATCATTACCTAGCCCAGTTAGTGGTACATACAAAAACTTTCATAAACTTGTTTTTCAATTGAATTGAAAATATTTCTGCAATTTCACTTATAATGTTGATTTGAAATCATTTTTGCTAGGGAGGGAATGATGCCATTATTCTACTCTTCTAAGTGGAAGTTATGACCTCCCCAAAGTTACTCAGCAATGGAACCTGAAGCAAAACCAAGACTCCCACTGGAGTCTTCAAAGACATTTTTGCTAGGTAAAACTCAAGAAAATCTCTTTGGTGGAAGATATTCACATGTTTACCATATTTTCACAGAAAAAAGGATGTATTAGATGCTTCTAACTATAGATCTGGGCAAATTTTCCTTCATATCTTAATTTTTTTGTTTTGTGCATTAGTCAGGTTGAGGTAGGTTATGCTGTGGTAGCAATGTACTTCAAAATTTCAGCAGCTCAACACTAAATTTTACTTTCAGTCATATAAAGTCCCACTGTTAGTGTGGAAAATTCTGCAAGATAGCTTTCCCAAAGGTGAGGGGCTTATTATTCCATAGTGCTTCAATCTTATGGCATCTGTATTTGCATATGCTTCTATGATTTTGGAAAAGGGAAGTGAATTGAAGAGTGATGTATCAGCTTTTAAATACTCCCGACCAAAAGTGGCATGACACTTTCATTTATATTTCACTGGTCAGTACAAGGTACGTGGTCACACTTCACTTTAAGGGAGCATGAAAATATAATCCTCTGTGTACCCAGAAATACAGGAGACGCAGGTATTAGTGAGTTAGCAATGTCTACTGCTTTACTAGTTAAAAAAGAAAAAAAACTTGAATCCATTATCCAAGGTAGATAAAGTTATATTTTTTAGTCCTAACCCTGGTACAAACCTATTTATTTGGTTCTTTTATTTTCTATATCTGTATTTGGATTCTGAAGAAGGGATTAAAAATTTAGCATGTTTAAAGTTTTTCAAATAAAATATGTGACTACATATTCCGGACGTCATGCTCAAGCAATCCTCCCAGTAACAATTTGAAATGGTTGTCCTTGTAAAATCAGCTTGATATGGAGAGTCAAAGTGAACCTTTGGCAAATTGTGTACAGGTAGTTTATCATAAGAGCTCCACATCTGCATTTCCGGTACAGTCCTCAACACAACTAAAGGAATGCTTCCTTTCCCTGCATTTTAGAGTGCTAGTACCTCCATTCTTTGTTCTATCTTCTCCTTTCTTCCCCATTAAAACCCACAGAGCTTGTTAAACTAAAAACTTAGGTACCCTGGTGTTATGAGATTGATTATTTCTTAGGAATGAAGACCTAGCATTGCAAAGAAGAGAGAAAGAAAAGAAGGAAGGAAGGAAGGAGAGAAATTGGGAAGGAAAGAAAGACTACCATCAATGTCTGGGGATTAGACAACATGCTGTTTATATTAAATATAGTTACATATGGTAAGAAAGGAGATAGGGCTGTCATTGCTATGAACTCAGAGAAGGGAAAGCTGGCTTCAGCATGGAACAGGACTATCAATATCGATGACTCTTATTTTCATCCACCCTCACACCAATCCATTCTTATACATTCACTGAGTACTTCTTATTGATCAAGCATTGTGCTAGGTCCTGGGAACACATAAATGAAGACAAAATTTTTGCCTACGTCAGTCCCTGTGTTTCTTTATTGGAAAACGTGAGGAATAAGCACATTAGGGGCCAGGGAAGCATGTGGTTGAAATGTTTGGGAAGAATTTAAGGCTATGGGTATGCTTTCTTGAAATTGGTGAGGAAAGATTAAACTTTTCTAGTGGCTTTCTAGTAAAAGGTCATACTATTTAATTCTAACTGAAACTTGCCAAAGTTTATTTTCTGTCGAAAGTATGTCTGAGCTCTGTCTTTATAAGTTAATTGTTCTGAAATTAACCACATGTGTTATGCAGCAAAGAAAACCACAAATAATTCTGAATTTAAAGGAGGGGACACAATTTTATTAACTTGAACTTTTTGCTCAGATTTTTACAAACCATATTCAGCTGCCCATTTCCTTTATGTGTCTTTCAAGGAGGCTATCCCTACTTCACTTATTGGACCAAATGGATTGTTTAGAAAGCCGTGGTTAGAATAATGGATTTGTGAACATTTGGGAAATCAAATGTAGTCTAAATGTGGGGATTTTGTCTTCTGATATCTTGTTCAAGCTTTGCATATGAAGAGAATTGTTAAGAATGTTTAATCAATACTTGGAAATAAGGCAAAAGGAAAGGGGCAGAATGTCTTTTCAATATCATATGGAAGCAATGTTTTTCAGGCCTACCCCAGGATTATTTAGGATTATGTACTTTGACTTACTGCTTGCTATTGGTTAAAGTTCCCAGATTTAGTAAAGCTTCATGTTATAAGTAAACTTTGTATATCTGGTAGAGATAGAAGTTACTTCTCTTCAATGGGAAATAACCCCCCAAAGTTTATTTTTATTAACCTGGAAGGGCATAGACTTGTTTTGATTCTAACAATCTTATCCTAGCTTTCTGTTATTAACTTGCTTGTAAATATCTACCTCTCTAGATTCTCTTGGAATCAGTTTACCATCTTACTGGCTCCCACAACAATAAATGATTTGAATAAGATCTTTGACTTGACATGTATTAATTTTACATTTGTATGAATTCCGTTTTTAACTTTTTGGAAGTTCTAATTTGTCAGAAAAATAAGGCAGAAAAAACTCACTGTTTCAAAGAGCTGCCTGTAAAATTATTATGTTAAAGAAGTTTACTTGCTCTGAAATGTGGCCACTGTCAAATCTGCATATTCATGTCTGAAGAAGGAATGAAATTTAATTTCTTTCCTGGCTTGCAGGATGAGCTGCAAGTAAACAGATGTATTACACAGAAGAAATACATCAGAAAAAAAGTGATTCCTCTTGGCCATGCTGATGTCAAGAAGAGTCAATTAGATTTGACACAGAGGTGAATGATATTATACCAAATTTTTCTGTTTTATAAGTGTTAAGTTTAGAGAGTGACATAATCAAATCTAAGTTCCAACCAATGATATTATGAAATCGCTCTATAGGAATTGAGTATTTCAATTTTAATGAAAATACAAGTAATCAAATGCAAAGGTAAACACATTCTACATTTGCATAAAATGAAACTCACAATGTGCATAAGAAAACCATAGAAGTGTCTTAAAATGCCAGCTCCTTATAAGTGTTCTTAGATTTTTTTTCCTGCCAGCATGGACAGCAGCGGGACTCCAACTTTGTTTCTAAGACTGAAAAAGAAAAAAAAAATGCTACTGCCTAAAAAAAAAAGTATAATACATTGGTCTTAGAGATACAAGTTATCTGGCTGTTATAACTGCCATGTTTTTGTTGAAGATAATAGGGTGATATCAGGTCTGTTATACCAGAAGCTAGCAGTTGTTACTTATTATGCACTTGGAGCTATTCTATTTCTTGAGATAAACCCCCTTTTAAAAAAAAAAATTAAAAAGGCTTAACTGCCTGACTGAGGGAAAAAATCCTGACATCAATACAAATAACTACGGTTAAATTTTACCTATTTGGCAAGAGAAGTAGACAGTACATTTATAAAACAGGAAAGAAATCCAGACTGAACAGGAAAATCACTGCCATTTACTCAATATTTGCATAGTTGAGGGGAGAATATGGTATCACAACAGATAAATATGATACCATGTCTTTTCCAACTGCATTATGCAAAAGTGTAGCCATTACAATTTGCATAATCAGAATTAAATATGCCATTGAAGCAAGTAGTCCTGCAACCGATCATAATATCCACTTATATAGCCTACAGTATCTGTTATTAGAATGAGACTTGATGATAATATGCTTTTTAAGATTGCAGCATTTAATTAGAAGTACCAATAAAATGACAGGAGACAGGAAGAGAGCAGCTTTTCCCAAGCAACTGAAATGGTTGCAGTCGTTTGTTCTTATTCCATTCTCTCATTTAAAAATAATACATAGTAGCTTAGAAAATAGTTCCTTTGCCTAAAAAGATGACGGCACTAATGTTATTCCTTAAGGTAGGTACACTTAGATAAAACTCCCTTGTTTCAAAACATTTAGATTTTGCTGACAGTGTACATTTGTACCCACATACTCTGTGGTCATAGTTGGGGAACTTTCCTATATATCTTCTGGTAGATTGAATTCTACCATTTCGTTTTGTCTTCATTGTTTTTTAACCTTGTGGGAAACCTACACTGGTTTAGTAGCAAGATAATCTTGAAGTCTCTTCCCTTTTACTTAAATTCGTATATTTTGAGTATGACAATTTAAATTCACTTTTAAAGTTAAATCTAAAAGTTTTTAAATTGTATATATATATTTAAAGTGAAAAACATGATGCTTTCATATACATATACACAGCGAAATGATTACTACAGTCAAGTAAATTAACATATCCATCTCCTTACATTATTACTTTTTCTACTTTCTAATAAGAACACCTGAAATCTTAACAAATTTCTGGCATACAATATAATATTCTTAACTATAGTCCTCATGTTGCACATTAGATCTCGAAGACCTGTTCATCCTAACCAACTAAAACTTTGTACCCTTTCACCAACATCTGTCTGTTTCCTCTACCAATGGTAACCACTCTATACTCCCTGTTTCTATGTATTTAATTTTTCTAGATTTCACACATAAGTGAGATCAGGCAGTATTTTTTGTTCTGTATGTATCTGACTTATTTCACTTAGTGTAATGTACTTCCTCCAGGTTCATCTATGTTGTCCCAAGGGCAGGGTTTCCTTTTTTTTTTTAAGCTGAATAATTTCCAAAGAAGGCATAAAAATGGCCAAAATGTAAATAAAAAGGTGTTCAGCAGCACTAACCATCAGGGAAATGCAAATCAAAATCACAACGAGATTATCACCTCACACCTATTAGGATGGCTATTACCAAAAAGACAAGAGACGACACTGTTGGTAAGGATGTAGAGAAAATAAAACCCTTGTCCACTGTTGGTGGGAATGTAAATTGGTATAGCCATTATGGAAAACACTATGGAGGTTCCTCAAAAAACTAAAACTAGAACTACCATATGACCCAGCAATCCCACTTCCAGATAAATATCCAGAGCAAATGAAACCAGTACTTCACAGAGATATCTGTGCTCCCATGCATACTGTAGCATTATTCACAGTAGCTAAGATGATATGGAAACAACCTAAGTGTCCACTGATGGACGAAAGGGTAAAGAAATTGTGACATCCATCTCTATATATGTATATAATGAAATATTAAAGTTAAATTTTTCACCCTTTCCACACCTTTCTTTTTTTAATTGATTTTTTAAAATTTCTTTTTATTTTATTTTATTTTATATATTTTTTAGAGACAGGGACCCGATCATAGCTTACTGCAGCCTCAAACTCCTGGGTTCAAGCAATCTGCCTGCCTCAGCCTCCTGAGTAGCTGGGACTAAAGGCACACCACCATGCCCAGCTAATTTTTTATTTTTTGTAGAGACAGGGTCTCACTATGTTGTCTAGGCTTGGCTCAAACTCCTGGGCTCAAGCAATCCTCCCAACCTGGGCCTCCCAGAGTGCTGAGATTACAGGAGTGAGCCACCATGCTCAGCCACACCTTTCTTTTTAAATGGTGTTATATCTCAAATTTATTTTTATAACCAGTAAGGAAAAGGAAAATTGCATACTCCAATAAATATTGGAACTTCCCAGCAAGACTGTCTTATTCTACAGTGTCGCCTTTCATACCCAGCATGACACTGGAGGGATTACAGTAATAATTTGTTTCTCAAACCCCACATCAAGATGTTCTGCCTGCTTGAATAAAATTAATCCATGACCATTAACCCACCTGTAGTTGCCATTGTAGATATAGTACCTATGAATAGAAAGACATTATTCATTCCTTTTACTTCATTATCATGCATACATCAGACTGCATAGGATTTCTAAAGATGTTCAAAATGCTAATGATAGCTTTTTCTAACAGCATTTTGAGTATATTAAATAGCTCACCGTTTGCATCCCATCAAAAAAGCAAAGGAACTAAAAGTATCACACTGAAAAAAATCTTTTTCAGTTCCTTTATTTAATAATACCAGTTAGTTCTAAAGTATACAATTGTCACCAAAGCCAGACAGACAGCTTTTTTGGCCCAGGAAAAAATATCATTCAGAATAAAACTTTCACTCTTTAAAAGTAAAGTTTTAAAGATTTCCAATGATATACACAGTGTATTCCCTTTCTTGAATCTCCCAGTTCCAAATAACAAAATTCGTTCTAATGTAATCTTAAAGCATCAGAGTACAGCGGATATTTCTTGATATATAAATGCATATAATTTTGACATAGCTTTTTCTACTTGGAATTTAAGAGTCTTGTTGTGAATATGTCTATCTGCAACGCTTTGCTCCCCTCTAAAAAAATTAGATATAAACAAGACAATGATAATTATCTCTAGGGATAATTTTTTCTCAATATTATTTTTAGGATGCATCAGAATCTGATACCTGTGATTGTAGACTTAAAAGTACCTGCTTTTTCTTTGAAGTGGGTGGGCATTTTGAAAAGTATTAGCATTTTGTTTCAATTTTAGCTCCTTAAGGGAATTATTTGAGACAAGACTAAATTTGTTCTTGTAGAGAGTACAGTCACAAATGTCACTTTTCACAACCTCATATAATGTAAAAAATAAAATGAAGAAAAAAATTTCTTTTAATGTTGTCCAGTATTTTTATTTATATTTACCTTCCCCTCCTTTAAGTGTTTCTCTCTTTTAGGATATTTGTTCAAAATTTGTTTTTGTCATTGATAGAGATTTTTTTTCTTTAAATTTCACAAGTTTTTATTTAATGTTTTATATTAAATTTTAAAGTGTTCAAATTTGGAAAACCTGTATCAAGTTTCTTTCCTAAGTGAGTTATAAAATTAAGGGGACATTTTGGCACACTAGCTTCTGTTGTGCCTTTACTATTTATATACTTCTGGTTCTGGACAAGATAACCTCTGGCCCTGCACCTTCATGTCATGATGGTTGAGTGGCACGATGGACAAAAGTATTCATGGAGGCCTTCCTACACAGGAGCAGCTAGCCACAACTTAACTATTCACCAGACTAATTGAGAAACGCACAGCACAAACATATCCCACTACAGCCAAACTAAATCATTTTATGCATTACCTTCTGTTTAGGGAAAACTCAAACCGTGTGTTTCCTCTGCTCTCACACCAATACAAACAACTATCAACACAGAAGACTTCTGTGCCCCACACACCAATCAAGCAATCAATTCTGCATCAGATACCAGCTGGGTGTCCTCCAATTAAATTCCAACACTATCTACCTGGAGATAGCATCAGATCTTACCAGTTAAGGAATCAGTCCCACAAGACTGGCCCCCCCTTCCCACCAGTGGCAAGTCTGGGCCTCCAGAACTTCTGACTGGCAGCTTTAAGTTGGGGTTCCCACAATCCCTCCTTTGGGTTTGATTCATTTGCTAGAATGGCTCATAGAAGTCAGGGAAACACTTACTTACATTTACCAGTTCATTATAAAGGATATTACAAGGGATGCAGATGAAGAGATGTGTAGGGGGAGGTATGGGGTAAAGGGCACAGAGCTTCCATGACCTCTCTATGCCTGCCAACCTCCAGGAACCTCCATGTGTTCAGCTGTCCGGAAGCTCTCAGAACCCAGTCCTTTTGGGCCTTTTATGGATACTTCATTACATAGGCATGATTGATTAAACCACTGGCCATTGGTGATCAATTTAATCTTCAGCCCCCTCCCCTCCCTGGAGGTTGGGGGAATGGGGTTGAAAGTCCAACCCTCTTATCCTGCCTTGGTCCTTCTGGGGACCAACCCCCATCCTGAAGTTGTCTGGGGGATGACACCCATCAGTTAATCATTAGCATATAAAAAGACATCACTTTGGAGATTCCTAGGATTTTAGGAGTTGTATGCTGGGAAATTGAGATGAAGACCAAATATATATTTTACACTATCACACCTCTCCTTAGCTGGATCCTAAAATTGCCTGGAGCCATTCTAATATGAGGGAAAGTATGACGAATTGGAATTCAAAATAACAATGGTGTTAAGTAATTGGGAGTAAATTATTATCTTATTGTTTATTTCATTTTTTAACTTTGATTTTTTAAAAAGCTAAGAGTTGCCAATGGCTTCTCTTGATTCCAAGTTAAGTTTTGTTTGACAAAGATACACCATTGTGTAGGAGGCCACTGCTCTGGATTTGGATTTTTCTTTGGTTGGATGGAAGATTGACCTGAGCTTGGTTTTCAGTGTGTGCCCTTCTGCTCATCTCCATCATACATTTTCAATACTGATGGGCGATTACTAGAACATTCTCTGCTTAGGCTCTACTTGGATGTTTTTGCTCCAATTATACATTTATTATCACTTATCAAGCTGTGTTACCTCACTTTGTACATAATTACTTTTCACTTTGGGATAAACTGCCCAATATATAGGGCCTGTGCAAGGAGCCTTTTCTAGGTAAAAGAAACAAAGTATCATCAATAGTGAAAAGACATGAGCCTCAAACAATTGCATGATTGGATAACTGATTTATCATAGGCCTTGAAAAACTTATAATTTAATTTAAATTTTTATTTTGCTTTGTATTTGCTTACCAAAAGTATCTAAGAGAGTGTGGTCACAATGTTTTCTATCAACCATAAAGTGTAAAAGTCTCTTCTTCTCTCCCCCATAGGAGCATCATAGCTCCCAATCAAATTTAATAATGAGTAATAATGAGTACAAGCACACTGTAAGAGCAATGGCATTTTGTGGCATTTGGTTAAAATGAAACAAACAAAAACAAAAACAAAAAACAGTTACATAACAGGGGGTCTAAAATATTTTTCTAACTAAGGAATGTATTCTTTTCTAAGGCTCCCCCCCCATAATAAAGTATTCATTCTCTATTCCAGACTTTTCTACCCACACTGAAGGGATTCTCCAAATCACCATTTTCTTTAATGGCATTAGAGACTGGCCTCTAGCCCCTATTTTTTTAAGTCAGGTTTGAAATAGCTTAAATCAAACATTGATTCATGGGGCTTAACATAAAGGTGTTGAATTAGAGTTTCAGAACTGAAATCCAGATTCAACATTTTAGAACTAGATATGTATTTGATTTTTATTTTCTAGTGTCCTCCTCATGATTATTGCATTTCAGGGTCAAGTGGGGAAAAAACAAACTGCTGGCAGAAATATGTCCCAGAAAATCTTTATGGCATCTATTTTTGTGTATTTCAAAGATTACAGTTGTTTCAAAGTGTATCATTAAGGATTCCTGGGCCTGAATTTTTCTAACATGATCTGATTAGATTAGCATAAAAACACATCAAATATTCAATGAGTCAGAATGCTTATATAGAATTATCGCAATTACGTTACTTCAAATCTAGTAACTTTCAGTGCATTATTTTACATTCAGCTATTATAGCAAAATGAAATGATATTTTCTAAAAAATTCTGCAGAAGACATTACAATTTAAAGCATTCTAAATGACCTCTTATTGTCTGTTTTTTCTGATTATAAAAGTGACATACACTGATTATGAAAATTTAACTTAAAACACTAAAGTAATATGTAAGGTAACAAAAAATGAAATTTATCTGTAATTTCAACCCCAAATAAACACTCAAAGCAGTATTTCAAACTCAGGCAGCCAGAGGTTTGTTGGAAGGAGCTTAGGCAGGGAAATTTTTTTAATTAAATCTTTCTTGGAGAGATTATTTTTAAAACTGTAGCATGAGGAAAATCTTGTTAAATAAATAAAATAAAAATGGGTTATTCATTTAGCACATTAAAACATATTCTATTATGTGAGGAATTTCTACCTATGACAATGCTCCTCATTCTGAATATATCAATATTGAAAATTTACTTAGCATAACATTCTCTTTAAGCATTAAAATTTTGCATAAGACAACACTCTGTTGTAATATGATTTTTAACATAAGGTAGGGATTTTCCAAAGGAAATTTCAATCATACATGACAGTAGAGTTTAGCAAAATGTATAGATGTTGGGAATCATAGGGATCTATTAGTAGTGGGTTTGCAGCTAGCTTCACCTTTCTCTGGCTCCATTTCTTCATTTTGCAAATGACGATATTGCCACAGCCAGTCTATAAGAGTGTTATAGATAGCAAAGAAGTAATACATAGGGGAGTGTTTGGAAATTATGTTAAGAAAAAACCCTGAACAACAACTATAGCCCTTCTTTTCATTTTAATTATAGCATTGGTGATGTTATTTTAGTTACCTGGAGCAAGCATTCTAATTGCTAATTTCATTATGCAAATCTAAAAACTTACAGCAAATGTCTTTAGAGTACTATTACCCAGGAGCCAAGAACTGGTACTTTTTCTCAACATGCAAACCACTATAAGATATAGAATAAACACAAGATCACAGGGAGCCAGCAGACTTTGGATTGAGTTTATGCTCTGCCACTTAATAAATATGACCTTGGGCAAGTCACATTACCACTAGGTGTCTTAATGGCTTCATCTTAAAAATTGGGATAATAACACCCTTCCAAACTGTCTCAAAGAAGTACTAGAATGTTAAATGAAGTAATGTATTTGAAAGCTTATTGTAATCTCCAAAGTGCAATCCCAACATATGGTATTATAAATTAGATACTATAACCTGACTAGAATGTGAATCTGCACTGGAAGTCAGAGAAGGGATTGGGACATTCTGAATAAAGGCAGAAAATAAATTCACTCTGTACAAGTATTCCCTTTTCTTCACAAAAACAATCAAACTCAAAGAAGCAGAGAGTGGAATGGTGGTTACCAGAGAGGCTGGGTGGAATGGGGAGATGGGTACAAAGCCTCAATTAGCCAGGAGGAATAAGGTTTTTTACGGTGAAGTATAAGGCACAGCGTGGTGAAGATAGTAAATAATAATGTATGGAACATTTCAAAGTCGCAAAGAGTAAATTTTAGATTTCAAATGACAAAAATTTTCCAATTTTTTTGAAAATCAATAAGTATTTGAGATAATGGATATGTTAATTAGCTTAATATAATTAGTCCACATTGTATTCATAAATCATAACAGCAATTCGTACCCCATAAATATATACCTACCCACTACCCAAACTATAATTTGTCAATTTACAATTTAAAAATCAAAATAAGAAATAAAATAAAAATAAAAAACAATAAATTCACTCAGGTGTGAAAATCTCAAATGGAGGAATCCATTGTTTCGGCAGTTTAGTGGCAAAAACAGAGACTTGTCTGAAAGAACTAATTGCTACTAGCGATTCTCAAACTCACCTATAATCATTGGAGAGGTAGGGACATTAAGGAACCATCAAGATTTTTTTTTTTTTCAGATTTAGAATGGGAGATGGACTCAGGGTTCTCTTCTGGCTCAATAATGTTATGTTTCCTATGTTTCTGTTTATGTAGCATATATATAAATAGCAACTGCCTAGTGACATTTCTACTGGGATGTCTTAAAATTTATGGTCTGCAACAGAACCCTTCATTTCCTTTCTAAACACATTCCTTGTACTGGGTCCTCCACCTCTGCAACAGCTCTATCTCCATCCATTTGCTCAGGCAAAATCATCTTTCTTTTCTTCTTTCCTTCAACACTCACTTCCTGCTTCTACTTCTAAGATGTATTCTGAATGTGACTACTTCTCTCTTTACCTACCCACTACCCAAACCTTAGCTCAAACCACAACATTTTCCTTAGAAGACTGCCCATTTCTACTATGGATC
The DNA here is from genome assembly GCA_023783475.1 of Daubentonia madagascariensis. Classification (NCBI taxonomy): domain Eukaryota; kingdom Metazoa; phylum Chordata; class Mammalia; order Primates; family Daubentoniidae; genus Daubentonia; species Daubentonia madagascariensis. The sequence goes on from JAKFHU010002421.1 coordinate 1,393,895, forward strand.
ACCTTCATTTTATTCTTCACAAAGCAGGCATAATTATATACACTTCAAAATTGCTTTGAGTAAACATTGAACAGACAAAAGAAAAAGAAATACATGTGAATTATAAAGAATCATACCATAAGTATGTTCTAGACTGAATATTTGTGTCCTCCCAATATTCATATGTTGAAATCCTAACCCACAATGTGATGGTATTAGGAAGTGGGGCCTTTGGGAGATAATTAGGTCATAAAGGTGAAGCTCTCATGAATGGGATTAGTGCCCTTATAAAAGAAACTGCAGAGCACTCGCTTACACACTCTTTCACGTAAGGATACAAAGAGAATCCCACTTTCTGCAACCTGAAAGAGGACCCTCACCGGAACTGGCTATGCTATTACCCTGATCTTGGACTTCCCAGCCTCTAGAACTATGAGATATAAATGTTTGTTTTTTAAGACACCCAGACAAAATAGCATAAACTTTACGGTATTTTGTTATAGCAGCCTAAGCTGACTAAGACAGATTATCACCTATGCACCTACCACCAGGTTAAGAAAAAGAACATTGCCTCTGAAGTTTCTTCTCTGATCTCATACTTTTCCCCCTGACTCTGAGGTAACTCAATAATCTGATTTTTGTGTTTATCATTCCCTTTCATTTATTTATAATTTCATGTTTGTAACCCTAAACAATACATTGCCTAGTTTGCCTGTTTTTCTGCTTTCTTCACACAGAATCATATACTATACATTCCTCTGCAACTTCCGTTTTTCACTTACCTGACGTTCATCCACGTTGTGTGTAAGTATAAATCGTTCATTTTCACTGCGGCAAAATATTCATACACATTGTGAGTATACCACAATGTATTTATACATTCTACTGTTGATGGAGATTTGAGTCATTGACATTTTTTCTATTCTAAATAGCCCTTCTTTGTGCATCTTGTGTAAGAGGTTTTTTATAGAGTGGGATTTTTAACTGTGCCATGGACCTTTGGGGAAATCTGCTGAAACCTATTGGATTCCATCTCAGACTAAGTATTTAAATGTGCAAAATAAAGTCATAGGATTACAAAAGAAAGCAATTATATTGAAACACAGTTTTGAAGATGTTAATAAATTTGTTATATAGTATTAAATATCTTTGTTTATTAATCCATTACATAACAAGATCTAGGGGTAGGTCTAATAACCTTCCTGGTTTTGAAGAAGTAAGGAATGTAAAAGATATTTACACTTAGTTATCTTCAATAATTGTAATGTGATATGAAAATATTTTTGTTTCTTTGGTGACACAGTCATAGTACTGCTAATACTACTGTAGTTTGTTGTCTCTGTTCACAAATAAAGGAAATAAAAGAAATGCTAAATTTCACTTAGGGACCACTGGAAACAAAGAAGTAATTTTTTTTTCATCAAAGTTCACATGGCTTTTAAATTCTACCCATGCATCTCAGGATAGGAAACCTCTATTCTAGGGTATATTCCTAGGACAGGAATTGTTTTATTGTAGGGTAAGGGCATCTTATACAGGTTTTCAATGCTGTTGTGCTGATTTATACACCTGTTTCAGTCCACTCAGGCTGCTATAACAAAATACATTAGACTGGGTAATTTATAAACAGCATAAATTTATTACTCACAGTTCTGGAGGCTAGGAATTCCAAGATCAAGGTGCCAGCAGATTCAGTGTCTGGTGAGGTCTCCCTCTTTGCTTCCAAGATGGTGCCTTCTAGCTGTGTCCTCACATGGCATAAGGGCAAAGGGGATGACAAGCTCTCTCAGGCCTTTTTTCTAAAGGCACTAACCCTCATGACTTAATCACCTTCTAAAGGTCTAACCTTTTAATATCACATTGGAAATTAGGCTTAAACATAATGAATTTTGGAAAGGCACAAACATTCAGACCATAGCAAAACCCACCAGCAGTGTTTGGGTTCCAATCGACCCATATCTTAGTCACTTTGGGGTATTAATTTTGCCAATCTATATAGTATGAAATATTATTTCATTATATTTATATTTAGCAATCCTCTGATTAATGCTGAGAATGAGCATATTTTCATATGTTTATAACCATTTGGGTTTCCTCCTCCACAAAATGCCTGTTAAAGTCTTTTGTCCATTTTTTTTCTCCTAGGTTTGTCTTTTGCTTAATTCAAGGGAGTTCTTTACATATATTTTGGACATTAGTCCAAATATGTTGGTTATATATATTGTAAGTACCTAGCTCCATTTTGTGCCTTGTCTTTTTCCTCCCTTTATGTTATATTTTGAATAGATGTCCTTAATTTTAATGTGGTTGAATTTATTAGTTTTTCACTTTATGATTTGCAAATTTTGTCATGCTTAAGAAATCTTTACTTCGCACATAGTAATAAAGATATTCTTCTATATTGTTTGAAAGTGTTGTATAGTTTAGAATTGTAAATGTTTTATAGTTTAGAATTATAAATATTTCATAGTTTAGAACTAATTTTAACATATTGTGTGAAGTAGAGGTCCAATTCTACACGGTTAACTAATGGTCTCAACTACTTTATTGTGAAATCCACTTTTCTTTCCTCCTGACAGGATTGTCATAAAATATTTCTCTGTTTGATTATTTCAGTTAAGTTATCTATTCCTGCACTAACACTAAAAAGCCTTATTTTGCCTTTATGATAATTATATATTGTTCTTCTTCAGCAATATCTTGGCTATTCTTAGCCCTTGGCTCATCCACACACATTTAGAATTAGCTTATCAACTTCAGTACAAAAACAAACAACAACAACAACAAAACTTCTGACATGTGGATTGAATCTATAGGCCAATTTGTAAATTGATATCTTTGTAATATCGAGTCTTCTAGTCTAAAAACAAAGGCTATCTCCCTTTATATCTGTACTATTATTAATACTTTAAAATAAAATTTTATAATTTTCTCCATAAGCTCTTGCACATTTTTTATAAGGTTTGCTCCTTGGTAATTTCTATTTTTGATAATATTTAAAATATTTAAAAATTATATATTCTGTTTGGATGCTAGTATATACAAATTCAACTTTATATATATTGTTTTTTTAAAAGTCCAGCAGACTTATCCAGCTCTTATTAATTTTAATAAATTTTCAGCAGATTTTTTGGCTTTTAAATTGAATAATCATATCATTTGAGAACAATGACAGTTTAATTTCTTCCTTTCCAACTCTTACATCTTTTATTGGGAAGGGTATCTATCTTTCCTGTATCAGCTAAGACCTCCTATACAATATTAAATAGAAGTGGTAATAGTGAAGACCTATATCTTGTTCCTGATCTCAGAGGGAAATTTTTCAATGTTGAACCATTAGGTATAATGTTGATTGTAGGTTTTTGGTGGACACCCTTTATCAGATAAAAATTTTCTGTGTAGTATTAGTTTGCTAAGAGTTATTTTTGTTGTTTTGGTGGTGTGTGCATATGTGTGGGTTTACAGATGGATACTTAATTTAATCAAATTGTTTTTTCCCCATCTATTGAGCTGATCATAGGATTTTTCTCTTTTGACATGTTAAGATCATAAGTCAACTAAATGATGTGATTGAAAGCTTTGATGCCCCCAATTAATGCCTGCTAATTATGTTGTCCCCTGCTACTCTGATTCTGGACTGGCCTTGTGACTTACTTTGTTCAATAAAATGTGGCAAAAGTAGTAGTGTGTCAGTTCTAAACCTAAGATTCAATAGGTTTTATGTTCCACTTGCTCTCTTGAATTATTGGGCTTTCTTACTCTTGGAACTCAGTCTCCACCATTAGAGCAAGAACAGGCTAGTCTGCTGAAGAGTGAGAGACCTCATGGAGCAGAGACAAATAGTCCCAGCTAAGATTATCCTATACCATCCAGCCTCCAACAGACCTGCCAGCCACAGATAAATGAGGACATTCTGATAGATCAGCTAAACTTGGTTCAGATCAGGAAAACCACCTAGTGGACTTGTAGACTTATGAGCAAAAAACAATAAGTGGTGTTTTGAGTGGATTTTTGCACAGCAGTAAGTAACTGAAAGATACACTAGGTTAAATCCAACTTGGTCTTGATGTATCAACTTTTTAATTCATAGCTAGCTACCTCCCTTTGCTTATATGTTTTAGGATTTCAGCATCTATGTTTGTGAATTATATTGGCAAATAATTTTTTCCTAATATCCTTTTAAGGTTTTGGCATAGGTTGTGCTAGACACTTGAGACAACTCAGGTGGTGTATAGGTTAGGGCAAGTCAGCCTACTCCACAGTCCTTTGTTCATCCATATACATTTAAAATTAGTTTGCCAATCTCATTGTACTAATATGGCAAACGTTTATGGCTTCTTCATGTCATGCTCTATTCTGATATTTATCCAAAAGCCTTCTATGTGTTGATACAACAACCAAGTTTCTTTTCATGACTTGGCTCTGGGATCCTCAATATATGGGTAGAAGATGAGAAGCAGAAAGACTAGAGGGTGTAGGAAAGACACAAGCACTCCTAACTGATTTGGAACAAAATTGACACATAACTTCATCTTGCATTCCACTGGTGAGAACTAGTCTCAGGGCCCCACCTAGGTCCAAACTAGTGGGGAAATGTAGTTTCCTATTGCTCAACAAAAAGGAAATTATTTCAGTGAGCGTCTAGGCCATTGGTTAGGAAAGTTTTGTGTATGAATGTAATTAAATGTTCTATGAATGTTTATTGGAGCTTGCCAATCGAAACCCTTATGATTAGAAACTTTTTATAAGAATATTTTAAACTATCGGTTCACTATTTTTAATAGTTATCAGATTATTTCAGTTATTTCTTCTTCAGTCAGTATTGGCAAATTGTATACTCTAGGAATTTTTATATTGCCTCTAAGTTTTTATTTATTTGCATGAAGTTTATTATAGTTCCGTTTAATCCTTATAATATCTGTGGCATCTATACTTACCTCTTCCTTCTCATTCCTAATCTATTTTATAGTATCTTCTCTTTTTTCTATATTGGTCTTAAGAGACACTTGTCAATTTTGTTTACTTTTTTCAAAGAACCAAATTTATTAAGTTAGAATAGTTACATTTTTTCTTGAAGTGAATATTTTATCATTATGTGGTGATCTTTTTTAAATCTAATAAAACTTTTTGTATTATAATTTATTTGGTCTGATATTCATGTAGTCACCCCAGTTTTATTTCATTTGTCTGGTAATCACTTTCCATTCTTTCACTCTCAGACATTTTGTATTCTTATCTTTTTGGCATATCTCTTGTAGATAATACATAAGTGGATTTTGTTTTATTATATACTTTTCCAATTTTTCAAGTTTTTTCTCTTTAACTGGAGGATTTAGTCCCTTTGTACTTATTGTAATTAGAAATATATTTCTATTACCTTCTCTGTGCTTGCTATTTATGTCCTCTTTCTATATGTTTCTTCCCTTTATTTTGAATCAAGTTTTGTTTTTTGTTTTTTAATTCCACTTTTCCCTGTCAGATTTTGAGATGTATTTACTCTGTTTCTTTTCCTTTAATGGTTAACACTACAAATTTTAACATGCATACATCAGTTATCAAGCTCTAAGTTTAATTGATATTTTTATCCTCTTCTGAAATAACACAAGGATTTTAGGATATTTTGATGCCAAACACCCTTTCACCTGACATATATGCTTTATTATAATATATTGTAGTTCTGTCTTGTTTTTTAAACACACAAGACATCATTTTTATTGTCTATTGCAGATTGTGATCTTGCCACTTCACCCTTAAGAAGTGGAGTTTATTTACCCTCCCTTTGATTATGGGCTAGTGTTAGTGAATTGTTTGACCAACATGTGATAGGACTAAGATTCAGTGACAAACCTGCTTACCTGAGAAAAAGTCTTGAGGTTTTCCTTTGATGTCTTGGCACATTTGTTCTCCTGTTATTCCCTCTTGGATACTCCCTTTCAGAATCCAGTTGCCATGCTGTGAAAAATTCACAATACATAGAGAAGTTACGTGCATGCTCTCTAAAACGCCATCCCAGATGAGCCTGGCTTTTGAGTCATACCAGTTATGACACAAGAGACATGTGAGTGAAGAAGCCTCTGCATGATTCCAGTCTCCTATTGTTCAAGTTACCCTAGCCATTTAGGTCTTTCAAGTTGAGGCTCCAGGTATCTTGGAAGAGAGATAAGCCATCCCTGCAGTATCTTGTCTGAATTCTTGTTCCTCAGAATCTGTGAGCATAATGAAAGGGTCACTTCATTCTGTCACTATGTTTAGGGCGTTTTTATGCACAATTGATAACCAGAACATCTTTTCAGATTTATTCACATATTCAAAATTTCTCTGTTTTCTATCAATTTACTTCTTTCCCCTGTCACCTGTAATCCCTTCCCCTTTACCTATATATTTGGCAGAATTTTCTTTAGTTAGACTCAGTAATGTATGTTCTAAGTTCTGATTTTCTGAAAATAACTTTATTTCATCTTTCTTTTTCAAAATATATTTTTGCCAGTTATAGAACCTTAGGTTACTAGGTGTCCTTTTTTAGCAAACTGAATTACTATTTCACTATACTCTGGATACCTTTTTTGCTCTTGAGCAGTAAAAATTTATATATATAAAATATATATATGTGTGTATGTATGTATAATCTCACCCTCTTCCTCCACATCTCATATTCCTTATTGTCTTTCTGTGCTGCAAATCTGAATAATTTCTTGGGATCTATCTTCCAGTTTTCTAATGCTTTCCTCAGCTGAATCAACTCTGATATTGATCCTATATATTGACTTATTATTTTACCTTATTATATTAATTATAGCGATTCTATTTAGATTTTGTTCCAATCTACTTGGCTAATTTTTGTAGCCTTTTGCTCTATAATCACATTTAATTTTTTAAAATTTCTTTAAAAGTATCAAATACACAACTTTTATATTTTGAGCCTGAGAATTCCAGTATCTGAAAACATTGTAGGTCTGATTTGCTGCCTGCTGTTTCTGCTGACTCTTGTTCATGGTCAAGAGTTATTGTTTTTCATTTTTGTTTTGTTTTGTATTTTTGGTGGTATTACTGATTTTTCCTTAGAAAAGTATCTGTTGTTATTTCTTGGGGCATAAGTGAACATGGATTCTTCCAGAGAGAATTTTTATTGTTGCTTTGGATGGAGTTATCTGTGGGCATTATGAGTCCTAGAAAATTTTAAACTAATTCTAGGATTGAAGTATTTTTGTACTAGCCAGGTAATGCAAATTTTTAATAAAAACCCATATGAGTTTTTATAAGGAACCCATAACCCATGTCGTGTTATGAATTCTAAGAGAAGTTGTTTCCTTCTTTGCTCGATACATTTTTCTTCAAAGACCACTGAGTAACCTGGTTTATTTATTTGTTTATTTTCAGCCCTCTTTTATTTTCCTCTCTCTCTCCTCTAGACTGGATTATTTCTAGTGATCTATCAGGTTTACTAACTCTTTTATAAGTTGTCATTGACCTGCCATTAAGCCTCTCTAGTGAAATTTACAGGTATTACATTTTTAGGTACTAGATTTTCCATGTGATTCTTTTTAACAGTTTTTATTCTTGGTTGAGATTCTTTATATTTCATGTATTATGAGCATATTTTTCTTTATTTTCTTGAGTACAGTTATAAAAGCTGTTTAAAAATCTTTGTCTAATAATTTAAATTTCTGATTGTCTTGGTGTCGGTCTTCTTTAATTAACTTTTTTCTTGAATATGGGTCATGTTTTCCTGTTTCTTCATATGTATAGTAATTTTTTATTGCATGCTGTACTTTTTGGTTGATGTATTGTAGAGACTCTGAATTCTTTTTTTCTTTCTGTGAAGCATACTGATTTTTTTTTTTTAGGTAAACAGTTGATTTGTGTGAACTCAAACCCCAAACTCATAAATATTGGTTCATTTTTTCCTAGCTTTAGCTTGGCTGCTTGAACTCTGTCCTATGTATGCATAATTCAAAAGTCACCCAGATATTTCAGTAGAGCTTGTATGCAAAATTAGGACTACCTAGCCATGGCTTTATCCTTTCTGATTCCCCTCCTCACTTTCCAGCTGCTATGATTGCCTCATACTTTGTTCTCTGGTTATTCAAGCCAGTAAAACTGTTGGGTTCTTTCTGTATTATGGCCCCCTGGTACTATAACTGGGGCCTCTCCTCAGGCTAAAAGCCATGCACAATGAGAAACTCACTTATTACCATTTCCTCCATGCAGATATCAGGTCCCACTATCATCTTCCTGCTTTGTTCGCTCGCCAATGTCTTCAAGTAGTTTTTATAAAATATATTTTCCAAAGTTTATAGTTTTTATCTGCAGAATAATTGGTCTAATGTAATCTATTCAGCCATTCAGAAGTACAATGTAGAGCCTAAATTTTAAAATGCTCGGCCAGTTTATTTCTAGGTCACCCTATAAGAAAGGCTTTATTCATTTGGGGTTCGAGCTTTATGTGGGGATCTTATATTAGTCTTTATACCTTGGGTGGGCCCTGAGACTTATGGCATGTCTCTTAAACCCCATGAGGTTACAAAAACTGAAGTTAAAGTAATCATATTTGGAAGAACTCCCTCATGTGCTCTATTCAGTACTTTGCTTGTTTTTTTCAGTTTCTTACTTTCCTTATTTTTTGACTTCTTTTGTGTGTTCCTCATTTTCTTACTCATGCACATAGAAAAATAATTAATCCAGCATTTTCAGTTAGTCTGATTTTAAGGATCAGTAAATTTATCTAGTTCACCAATCTATTGGAAGATGAAATTTGAGGTTTCTTTAAATTAATAAATCAAATTATATGAACTGATCTCTGAACTGCATAAAACCCTGAAACAATTTCTGATAACATTTAGGATAAAAGTAAATGATTTTCAGTGTCTTGTAAGATCTTGTGTAATCTAGCTGTAGTCTTCCTCTGTGACATCATCTTGTGTCGCTTTCCTTCTCTGCTTCAGCCATAAAAATCTTTCAGGTATTTGAACAAGATATGATCTCTCCCATCTCAAGTCTTTTCTACATGTTATTTTTTCTGCTTGGAGTTCTTCCCTTTTCACCCTTGTCTAACTAAATTCTTATTGTCTTTCAGTTCTCTACTTTTAAAACTCTTCCAGGAATTTTCCCTTGGCATCCTAGACTGGTGAGGGACCCCCACTTCTTTTATGTTAACATCACCCTACTCAGGGTATGTCTAACCTACTAACCTCCACAAGATAGCAACCATGTCTCTGTCCTTCCTCATCATTCCGCAAAGTCTGATGCAACGCCTGATATAGAGAAGGTGCGCAAAAAAATAATTGGTGACTGATTATTTTGTTTGAATTAGTCTCGTAAACTTTGGGACACATAGATTTTCTAAACCTTTGGTATAAGAGCTGGACCTTGGACATTGGTGAAATTACCAAAGTGATGCTGGCCTGAAAACCCCAGCTGGCTGGCAGTTTTCCTCAATCTTGTTGATTATGCACATCCCCTTGTATTAACCTTTTCAAAAGTGATTCTATCGTGTCATGCACTTAAGAACACATTGTGTTCTGACTCCTTGTTTACTCTAGTTTAAACTGTACATTTTGGAATTCTATCCTACTGCGACTGGGTAGCCTAGGATAAGTAAGAGTTAAGGATCCCAGCCTTGGATTTGCTTGCTAACATTGCCTAACAGGCTGTTTTGCAGTACCGTTGCTCCAGGAAGCTCTAACTGCAGCCAATCTAACCGAAGGTATGAGTCGAACAAGGAACCAGAAAGATACGGTTTCAGGCAAAGTAGACTAACTCCAGAGGGGCTAGAAGGGATTTTTCCCTTATTACCATACTAAAATCTCTGCCCAGGGAGGAGCTTATTTGCCATTTTGACAACATGAAATGTATAAAGAGACATGAGCTTACATGAACTGCTAAGACCACCCCAAACATTCCTGCACCCCAAAATAAGCCCAACCCTTTCACTAGAGCCCTATAAAAGCTGCTATAACCCTACCTTCAGGGAGACACTGCTTTGGGAACCATCTCTGGTGTTCTCCTTGTTTGTGCCTAACACTAAAAGTCCCCTGTTGCGACCTACTTGGCTTTTATCTATTGGGTTGACACCTGCCAACCAAATAAACCCTGAACCTTAGGTGTGTAGCCCTTTCTACAACCTACCTATTTACCTATCCAAGTGTGTCTCCCACTACTTTCCAATATAAACATTCCAAACAATATGAGATCATTCTCCTAATTGTCTTCTGTTTTTTCACATCATGTTCTGTTCTTCAGCCTATGTCATGCCTGCTCATCTGCAGCACTTTTCTGCCTTGATTCTCTCACTCCCAGTTCAATCCGTCTTTCATAGACCAGCAAAGATCCTAAGTACAGAGACAATGTGGAGTAGTACTTAATAGCATTTTCTTTGTCACTTGCCAACTGTGTATAATCTTGGACAAATTGTTTAGATTTCTGTGCCTCCGTTTCCTTATTTGTAAAATTGGGATAATAACAGTCACTTATTTTATAATGTCTTTAAGATGATTTCATGAGTTAATATATAAGTACATAGAATGGATTCTGGTGTATAGTAAGACATCAATATTTTTTACTATATTTAACTCCCCCACGAAATCTTCCAAGTTCATTCATTCATTCCATCTCCCAATATCCATGTGAACTTCTTTTGTGCCAAATCCTTCACTAAACATTGCTTGTAAAGCAATGAACAAGTAAACCTCAAGGAACTCATAGAAGAATTCATTAAGAGATGAGTACAATGTGATTTGGAATATAAATCAGGGACACCAAAATCAACCCAGGGTAAGGACTGGAGAGTGAATTGTCAGGAAGAGACTTTCCCAGGGTGGTGAGCTTAAAGAGACTTACTATGTAAGTCGGAGCTAGCCAGAGGAAGGAGGTGGCAGTGATAGGACCAGCAGGAAGGGGTGAGAAAGGAAGAAGAATCTATTCCAGAAATATGGGCAAAAGCCTCAGAGATTAGAGAGAACAAAGCACATTTAAGAGAACCATAAAGAGCTCTTTGTGACTGTGGCACACAGTGGGAAGCAAAGAGAGATAAGAGATATACCTAAAGAGATTGGAATATACATGTCATGACAGAATCTTAGACCCATTAATCCTACTTGTCAGTTGGAGCATTATGAGAGAAATTTGCTGGCAACTATTGTTATCAAGTTATAATGATGGAAAAATGCCCTTCATTCACTTTTTCCCTTTATTCTCCAAATATTAATTAACTTCCTAATATATACTAAGCCATGTAGTAGATGAGAGATACAGCAATAAATAAAGTCTGGTGCCCACTTTCAAGGAACTCACATTTTATGGAGGGGCACAGACAAGTAAACAGGCAACTATAATACAGAATGAGAAGAACTGAGTTACAGGCAAGTGTGAGATGCTGACTGAGTATAGCATGGGCACCTATGCCAGTTGCATACGTGCATTGTTGTGGGGGCTGGAGAGGTCACAGTTCAGAGAAGGCTTTCCAGAGGTTCTATCAATGCAGAAGCTTGATATTAGCCAGGGGATGGGAGCGGAGAGTAAGAGAAATCCAAGCTTTAGGAAAAATATGTGTGGCCTGGTGCACCTTCATTTCTCTCTTCTCTAGATACTGATCTCATTTAATGTCTGAACTCATTTTGGCACTGGGTCATAATGCATCTCATGAAGACTTATTTTGTTTAGAATTACTACATTATTTTTGTCTTCCTAGTAAAAATATAAACTCCTTGTTAACAGAGATACGGCCATGTGGTTTTTCCTACCACAATAGCAAGCAGTATTAGATAGGATATATTAGATAAATATTTACTCCATTAATTTAGTGACTTAATTGGTCAACATGCTCCCTCTTTTATTCTCTCTCTCTCTCTCTTCCCCTGCCCCCAAAGGAAAAATGTGCTTTAAATTTCTATTTGGCTTTTTTAGATATCTTTAATCTCTTAATTCCATTCCTCTAAACAACTGTATAACACCTACATTCTTTTCCAACTACAGTAAATGTGGTTTCATAGTAAAGATTTAGTCATGCCAAGTATAGACGGGAGATTATATGATGGATTTTGCTTACTTCTGTCATTATGTTCAATCATTATATTCTTAAGTCTATAGGGTGTACATGCTTTATTCTTAAGTAATTTTCTTTTTCTTTTTAATGTTAATATGTAAAAACTCTGATTAATTCCTGACACATAGTGAACATTATCCATATTAGCTGTTATTATTCATCTCCCATCATTATCATCTTCATCTCAAGCCATTTTCTAACATAATTTTTACTTCCATTTGTTTGTGTTTGTGTCACAGTATTTGAATGACTCTGTATTTTCCTTTAATAAACTTCTTGTGTTTGATGAATCACCTTGAAATGTTATACTGAATATGCTACCTATTTTCAGTAACAAATCCAGAGGGCTGGAAGAGAACTTCAACTTTTAAAGATGTAGAAACAGACTCAGAAAAGTTTAGCAACTTTCACAAAGGCACACAGCTTGTTAGTAGTGTCAAAAAGTCTTAAGCCAAAGGAATAAAGTACTAAATATTAATAACTTGTTTTGGAAAGCAGCAAAATTGCCCCCAGAGTCTCTGAAATAACATCATAACTACCTACTCTAAAGACTGGCCTTAGAGAAAAATGTGGGGAAAATTAAGACGTGGTAAGATGGAAACACTAAAATGGTGTTTGCAGGCATACAATGATTCTTTCCTCCCTCTGTGTAAATGATACTACTTTGGTAGAGAGGGAGAAAAAATGTGCTGATGTTCTTTGTTCTTTGTGAAGCCATGTTGCTCATTATTCAGCATTTTGTGCCCCCTGTAGGCATTTTCAAATTGATAGTATAATGACTTTTTCCACTATCATCCCAGGTACTGAAGTTATGCTAACAGGTCTACAATTTTCTAAGATCATCCTTTTGGTAAAATTGGGCATTGAGCTCTATTTCAGACTTCTGGCACTTCTGTTCTGAGCAACTTCCTCAAAATAGCAGCAAAGAGCTCTGCAATAACATGCACCGTTGCCTTTAGAATCCTTAGTCACCAATCATTAGGACCTGCTGATTTAAATGCCATCCAGAGTCTTCAAATTATCTCCAACTATTTCCGTCCCCAACTTACTTTATCTCAGTGCTTTTATATCATAGGTAGTTATTTAACTACCTTAGACATAGGAGAAAGAGAAAGAAAAGAATAAACCTAAATGCATTTCTAAGCACTTGATCAGAAATTGATTTTTTTGCAACCCACTAAAATTTCAAATTTCTTCTTTTCTTGCCTGTTTTTTTAAAAAATTCTTTGTTTCTATAAGGAGTTCTTTTTTATTAACTGTTGTGATTCCTGGTCCGGATCTCAAAGAGCAAGGATTGGGTATTCTACTGTCAGTGGCTTTCACGGAGAGTATTAGTTCTGCCCCTGTTCTGGTTGACATAAGTTAATTGCTCTATGACTCATCTCATGGGATAAAGGCAGATTTGGATAACAAAATATTGGTTAAAACAAAAGCAAAACAAAATATTGTTTTCCAACTATGCAGCAAATCACTTTAGCTACAAGGATACATAATGTTTCCTTATCAGTTGGGGGACTTTCCTGGTGTTATATTAACAATAGGTGGGCTTTCCTAGTGTTCTTTGAATCCAATTATATCTTGAGTGATCAATTTTAGTTACATTTTTTCCAACTTTCAAAATGTTTTCTTCATGCTCATATGGGAAATAAAAGCATTTTCCATTTCATAATCAGATCAGACTATTGAAAATTCAAGGCATCTAAACAACACCTATCATCCTCACCACCAGAAAAGAAAATTTTGATTGTAGTTCCAACGAGGGAATATTTAGATGAAATAATTAAATCCTGTAAAGTTAGTGATGAAGTTGACAATGAGGAATAAAATGTATTTTAAGAATTTCTAGCAAAAGGATTTAGTAAATACCACACCGTAAGCTGGTACATAACTCTGCAAGATTACTTAAGATTTATTTCTAACTGTGCAAAAACCTTGAAAATAAAAAGAGAAGTTAAAAGGAAAAAATCTGCCTGAAGGTTCACAAAAACTTCTACTAGTTAGAAATATTTGGTCTAAATATTTGCATAGTAATTACTGTCATGTTAATAAAGTTTCTGTTAAAGATGACAGACCAAATTAAATCAGGAAAAAGTTCACAATAAACAAAAAGTCCTATCTTAATATTCTGACCTCTGAATCATTAAGTTGATAGATGACTGCAAAGGAAAACTCTCTGCAAATCTGGTTGGCAAACAGAACAAACTCTCCTTTGGAGTGACCAGTGGAAAGTAAGAGGTGATATAGCAATTTGGAGATGGTGCAACTTACTTAGCCTTCTAATATGCTGAGCCATGGTCCACATTTTAGACTTTAATTTTATGCTCACAAAGCTCATTCTAATCATTTCTGGTCATTTTGGTCATGGGAATTTACATGAATGACCCAAAGGTGAAAGTAACTCTTATTTGTCTTTGTGTTTAGAACACATTTCTCATTTTCTTCCACCATTTGAAATAACATTCATTTATATTAGTCATCATTATCTGGAGTATGAACTATTAAAAGATAAATGAATGGTATTTCATTCAATTTTATTTTTAGTATAACCAGCTTCAGGCTTCAATACATGTTTTAATATTTCATAACTAAAATATGCCATTACATCTATGATATTTTTAATTGAAATCAATACTTTCCCTATTACTCATGATTTCTTGATGAAGAGCACTGTACTACCCACCCAGTTAACTATTAGCCAAGAATAAATTTGAAAATTTACTTTGGTTAAATTATTATGAACTGCCTGAAAAGGTAAATCATAAAATTATTAAATTATATCCCTGGAATTATGAATAATATCCTCCAGGAAAACAAACAAAGGGAATTGCCTCACTTTGGTATTTTTATTAGATTTCTCTTGGGTTATATAGGTAATAGTCCCAATCATAGTTTCTGAAATAGTGAAGAAGTAGAACTCAAAACATTTCATGATCAATGAGAAGCACAAAGTATAAATTGCACGTAAATCAAAATAATATTTTTACTTATAAATATGTCATATATCTGTGGGTTGCTGGTAATATAGTTGGTTACTTGACTAAAAAGTTTGCAAGCCAATCAGAACCAATAGTCTGCCAACCTAGAAAGCTAAAATGGTATGTTTGCACTGTTTTTCATCTATCTATCTATCTATCCATTCTATGAATGTGTAGAAGAGCTATAAACTGATTTGTAAAAAAGGATAACTTATTCACTTGTGATCGCCTCACAAAAAATGATTAATAAGAAACAGCTTAACTTTCAGGTGAAGTTTTTTGTGGCTCAAAATTTTTTTAGAACATTTACCCGAAGAACTTTTTCTTAGAAAGTTCATTCCACGAAATGCCAAGAGTTACATAGTCAAATTAATATGAGAGATGCTGCATACTCTACCATCCCACTTGGTAATTCAGTGCACATTACCATGTTACAGGTTTCTAGAAATGTCCTGATAAAGACATCTGTTTCACTTTGAGTAATGCAACATTTCTCAAGCTCATTTGACCGTGATATATTTTTTTCTATCATTTCTAATAGCAGTCAACAAACTGGAGTCCCTTGTAAGTCAGTTTGTGAAGTGTTGCTCTGAAGGAAATGGTAAACTTGATGTTAATGTTGAAAGAGACCGGGGTTCATTTGGACTAACACATGTATTTTAGTATTTTACAGATAAGGAGACTGAGTCCCAAGAGAGATAATTTCTCCCTCTCTATGTCTCTCTCTCTCTATGTAAATGTACATGTATATGTATGTATGTATATCCCTGGCACATGGGCACATGGTGGCTACTTAAATATTGTCAGATTAAAATGAATGAGTGAATAAGGCTAGAGTTAGAACTCAAGGCTCATGTTTCTCAATCCATTGAAACTTATTTTTTCTTAAGGACCACATAATCAGATTGTTGGGGTCTTTTATAAAGGGAATTATTAGCTGTGTAGCCTCGGGCACATAATCTCATTGAGAATCAGGATAATACATCTCTCGTGAGGTTTTTTGTCAGTATTGAGATGTTACACATGAGGAAGTGCTTACCACACAACTCATACTAGGTATTCGGCAAATGTTAGTTTATATTCATTTCTCTAATTGTGTTCATTTCTCTGATCATGTTATCTACAAAAATGATAATATGTATGATAGTATTGTCCCATTTCCTAAAAATATTTTATGCATTTTTAAGATTATAACAGCATAAAAAGCACAAATCGTAAGTGTACAGCTTGCCGAACTTTAACAAGCTGAACAAATCTGGGCAATCAGTGCTCAGGCTAATAAACAGAGCATTACTTGAACCCCAGAAGACATTCCTATGTTCTCTTCCATCCAGCACTCATCAGAAGTGTTTTATGTAAATGAAATCACACAGTACCTACTCTTCTGTGTTTGAATTTTTTTTGGCTCAAAATTGTTTTCAAACAAAGGAATATTTAACATTCTTTAAGTGAATGCTACTAACTGGGTATTTCTAGAAAAGGCCCTCATGATATATTCAATTGATCAGGTTGCTTGATAACAGTATTGTCTTTTGTTAATTATGTACTTTAAAATGAAAATATTTCCTTTATGAAATCACCTTTAAGTTTTTCAACCTAAAGTAAGTGGAATAATTTAAAAAGCAATCAGAGGTCTCAGTACCCAAAATTTTACACCACAGTTCTTTATATTATAGTCAGCATTACTCACTCTTTAAAAACTTTAATTGCATATTAAGATGATGAAAACATTAAAGGCAATACATGAACTAGCCATCATATGAGCCAAGATTTG
This sequence comes from Daubentonia madagascariensis, assembly GCA_023783475.1. NCBI lineage: Eukaryota > Metazoa > Chordata > Mammalia > Primates > Daubentoniidae > Daubentonia > Daubentonia madagascariensis. The sequence continues at coordinate 1,410,663 of JAKFHU010002421.1, forward strand.
TTTGTCAGAGAACCTCATTATTACTCATCTTAATGTTAGTGGACAATGTATCTCTAAAAGAATTGGATGCTGGATGAGAAACTACCAAAGGGGAGAGTGTTTGGGAACATAAGGCACAGAATTGGGCTAGAAGATTGCTGTTGTAATGGGTTGGTTAGCCTCAGAGGAAATAAGTGGAATAGCGTATAGGGAAGTATCCTGGAATGAGATGTGATTCCCAAATTACTGAGTGGAATAAGCTCATTAAAAAAAAAACTTAAAAAGAGAATTCTATCCTGCTTTTCCAGAAACAATAAAAATGATCTGCCACATTATTTCTAGAGTTTGAAAGGAGCATATTGCAAGTATCCCATTCTCATGTAGTTTTTTTTGCATGTCTTTTATTTTTATTATTTTTTCTTTTTTTATTTCAGAATATTACAGGGATACAAATGTTTGGGTTACATAAATTGCTTTTGTACCATTTGAGTCAAAGTTATAAGTGTGCCCATCCCCCAAATAGTGTGCGTTGTTCACGTTAGGTGTGAATTTACCCATCCCCTCCTTTCCCCTCCCACCAGCTTGATTCGTGGAATTTTACTACCATATGTGCACATGAATGTTGATTAATTCGTTCCAACTTAATGGTGAGTACATGTGGTGTTTGTTTTTGCAATCTTGTGATACTTCACTTAGAAGAATGGGCTCCAGCTCCATCTAGGTTAATACAGAGGTATTAGTTTGCCTTTTTTTTATTACTGAGTGGTGCTCCATGGTATACATATACCACATTTTATGAATCCACTCACGTATTGATGGGCACTTGGGTTGATTCCCACATCTTTGCAATTGTGAATTGTGCTGCTATAAACATTCCAGTGCAGGTGTCTTTTTCATAGAATGTCTTTTTTTCCTTTGGGTACATATCCAGTAGTGTGATTGCTGCATCAAATGGTAGTTCTACTTTTAGTTCTATGAGGTATCTCCATACTACTTTCCATAAAGGTTGTACTAGTTTTCAGTCCCACCAGCAGTGTATGAGTGTTCCTATCTCTCTGCATCCACACCAGCATTTGTTGTTTCGAGACTTTTTGATAAAAGCCATTCTCACTGGAGTTAAGTGATATCTCATTGTGGTTTTGATTTGCATTTTCCTGATGATTAGAGATGCCAAACATTTTTTCACATGTTTTTTAGCCATTAGTCTATCTTCTTCTGAAAAGTTTCTGTTCATGTTTTCTTGCCCACTTTTTAATGGGGTTGTTTTATTTTTTCTTGCTGATTTGCTTGAGTTCTTTATAGATTCTAGTTATCAGTCCTTCATGGGATGGACAGGATGCAAATATTTTCTCCCATTCTGTAGGCTCTCTATTTGCTCTAATGATTGTTTCCTTGGCTGTGCAGAAGTTTTTTAATTTGATCAGGTCCCATTTATTTATGTTTGTTGCTGCTGTGATTGCTTTTGGGGTCTTCTTCATAAATTCTTCCCCTAGGCTGATGTCTATAAGAGTTTTTCCAACATTTTCTTCTAGAATTCTTATAGTTTCATGACTTAGGTTTAAGTCTGTTATCCATCATGAGTTGATTTCTGTGAGAGGTGAGAGGTGAGGATCCAGTTTCAGTCTTCTACATGTGGCTATCCAATTTTCCCAACACCATTTATTGAATAGGATTCTTTTCCCCAGTGTATGTTTTTTTTCTGCTTTGTCAAAGACCAAATGGCAATATGAAGATGGTTTTGTATCTGGGTTCTCTGTTCTGATCCATTGGTCTATGTCTCTATTGTTGTGCCAATACCATGCTGTTTGGGTTACTATAGCCTTTTAACAATAGAATGGATAACTCTAGTTGGGGGCTGTATTCCCTCAGAGCATGTGGCTGGACTATTTGAATTCTCCAAGTCCTTTCTGGCAGCAGAATTCTTTAATATATTCTGCTCCTGGGACACAGAGTAAACAGAGTGCACCTGGAAATGTCAGCAAAAATACTTGCAATATCTTTCTGCTTTATTTTAATGAAGGATAACAGTCCTCCACATAAAACTACTAAGACTGTCCATGCTTGCGTTCACAATAGAAATTCCCAAAGAAGGTTAACTCAGACTCCCATCATTTTCAAAGACTCAACCCTGGAATTGAGTCTGGAATTCAACAGCAGCCAGAAAATCATTTCATATAGATCTGCTATAAAAGAACCCACAGTCTATTTATAACCAAGTGAATTTACAAAGCATTAAACTGTACTTTTTTTCTCTTATCTAGCTTCTGATGATGAAAACATTATACTGTGAAATTTTCAAAAGTGAACTACTCACTATAGATATTTAGAAACTTAATTAAACAAAAATTTAATTAAATAGATAAATGTATAAATGAGAAAGTGGAATCAGTATCAGGTGGAATTTTGAGAAAAATTTGTGATTGCACATTTGGTTTACAAAGGATTAATAGCCATTCTATTTTGCCATGATTTATAGTATATCATGTTATATGTGTCTGTAGATGATACATATTTCATATGATACATATATTTGCTATACATATGAAAACAATTCCTTCAAAACCTGCCTTGATCTGGCTTTAAGATCTCCAGTGTTGTACATTATTATACATTACTATACCTGCTCTTACTATACCCCTTGTTCTAGCCAGACTGGTCAACTGATGCCTATTTTTGAATATGTCCTTTCTACCTCTATGTTTTTGCTCACATTTTGTTCTCAATGTAAGATGCTTTCCCTCTAGGATTGCCCCTCCCATTCTCATCTGTCTTGTTTCTATATGCAACATAGTCCAACAAATACAAGTCCCTTTTTATACAGCCTTAACTGGTCCTTTATATACTCAATATATATGTAATTAAATCAAAATACTTATGATTTTTAAAGTGTTACTAGATTTGGGGGTAATTACAAGTTATAAAATTTTCTGTGGTATCTTTCCACTTTGCCTTTGAGTTTTCCTTTTCTTGTTTCTTCCTTCTTTAGGAAACTAACAGCAACTAATTTCTCTATGTTCCTAGAGAACCTGAGATCAGGAAAGCTTAAATAACTTGAATAAGATCACACAGCTAGTAAATATTTGTGCTTACTCTAGATGTAAAATCATCTGATTCCAAACAATGACTCTCTATTTGTGTATTTCTAGCTCATTTTGGAGGAGTAAAAGTGTTTTAGGGCAGGTAGGCCTTTCTGGTGTCTTTTAGTCATGCTATGTAGACATCTGTCTCTATATAATATCAACTCTGAAGGCATGATAAAAAATTGGAATGTTATAAAATATTTGAGTTTTGCTCCTAGGTAGAGACAGGAAGTTAGATTCACCTAATAACTACAGTTAACAAATTTAAAATGAAACTATATACTTATTTCATTAAGATTAATTCTGAAAATATGATAAAGTCACATAATTAACACATCATTGATTTCTTAGAAAATGCAAATATTAAAAGTTGACAGGAAAAAGAATTATAGTACATTTATGCCAATTTTTATTGTAAACAAAGTGAATCTCCTATTTCAAATTAAATGTGGGGATTATGTTTCATAATTCACAGAGTTCAGAAAGGCTGTAAGTAGTATTCAGCTCAGTATTCCCTTGCAAATACTGAGAATAAAAGTTTTACAAATTTATACCACAAATTAACTTGGAGTGAAACTCTTCATTTTCTCATGTTTTCAATCCTAAGAGTTCTTAACTCTATCTCCAGTAAATACATTTATCTTGATGTTATGCTATATTTCCAGCCTATTCTCCTACTCCAAAGAATAAGTGGAATTGTATATCGAAAATTTATCAGAAACTAAGGAAGCTCTGATCCTCATATATTCTCTCTCTCATGCTCACTCTTGTTCTCGCTCTCACTCTCTCTCTACATGCCCCACAGAGATGGTATGTTACATCTTACCCAATAGCCATTTCCCTCATTTTGTCTGCTAACAAGACTTCAAGTTTAATTAGATGGCAAAATTTGTTCATCTCTGGGGGATGAATCATGATAGATCTAAGTCAGAAGTTGGCAAACTTTTAATGTAAATATCCAGGTAATAAACATTTTAAGCTTTGTGACTCACATGGCCTCTGTTGCAACTATTCAACTAAGCTGTTATAGCACAAAAGAAGCCATACACAATACATAAATGAATGGGCATGATTGTGTTCCAATAAAATGTTATATACAAAATTGGGTGTGAGCCATAGTTTCTCAAACCATACTCTATGTCAATCATAACTTTTTCATTCCTCTTAGCCAGTGACAGAACTGGAAATGAGTATGATACTGAATTCTGACCAAGGACAGAAAAGGAGAAACTTGCGATGGGCTTCTGGGAGTGATTTTCATCCCTGATAAGAGAGAGAAATGGGAGAAGACAGTTCTTCCCCTCCCTCTTCTCCCTTCCTTCTTTGGGTACTATCATGTGAAGCCTGGAGGTGTAGCAACCATCTTCCAAATATGAGGCAACAAGCCTAAAGATGGAAACTATTATGAGGATTATAGAGTTAGAAGATGGAAGAAGCCTGGATCTTTGAGGACACTGCAGAGACACCGATCAACCTTGGAAACCAACCTCTGGATTTGTAATTGAGTATAAAATAAATGTATTACATTTTAAACCACTGTTGATTGGTTATAATGGCACTTCAACTAAATGCTTTCTGATAACTGGACATTTGGTAATTGGCTCCATTTTGCCTACTTCATTGACCAGTTGTATTACATAATTTACATAATTACCTAATTTCTATTCCTCATATATTTTCTTACACATAGATGCATCTTGCCATGTTTTAGACCCCTTAGTCCCTTTTCCTCCCTCATGGGATTCTCTCTGCTTCATCCCATACTAGTAATTGCTTCAACTTCAGTTTCCCAGTTCAAAATTTTTGAGAAAGAATTCTAATTGTCCTTCTCTTTTTCTGTCAGAACACGTGGCTCATTGGCAAACCTATGAATGGGCCACATTTGGGTCAAATTCAAACTTTTGGTCCAATCAACACTAGAGTGAAAATGTAATTGGTAAAACATGATTACTATCCTGGTACAGTTCTCTGGACAGGGTAGTTCACTTTCAGAAGGGGAGTGGGTGGTGAGGTACAATAAAATATATCTAGTATAATAATTTATAAGTTGATGTCAGTTCACAACATTCTTCTCACTATCAGCAGTTTATAGCAATTTTCAAGTTCTATTCTAAGGACATTTACTTATTTCATCTGTAAGAAAGGGGGTGCATTTATGTCATGTTTCTGCCTTTGATGTTTGCCAGGACCTTTCCTCATGAAAGGCATTGTCAGTGGTTTCAATTTCTCATGCTATATTCTTCAGCAGAACATTTTTCTGCCTTGATTTGTGGCAATAGGTTGATAGTGTACTCTTCCTTCTCCCTACATCCTTAGAAAGGTAACATATGCATTTTCTCTTTCAAATAGAATTCTATGGGCTATTGCCCTGGATATAACAAGAATGAGTAGTATAATGGTATCTACTGTCATTCAGGAATGAGGTTTTCCACAAAAGTACATTTTCAAGGCAACTTATCCTGGAAACACTGACATCATTTTAAAAGTTTAATTATTTAATGGGAAATCTATCTAAAATCTTTTATGCTTCTTTTATACACCTAAAACCTATATACTTCCCTACCTTCCTAAATAAATGACATTGGACATAATTTGCCTTAAACCTGGGTTAATGATTGTAAATATGCAGCATTCTCCAATGTCATAATCGAGTTTGAAGACTGGTTTCTATTTTATCCCTTCTCGTACTTTTAGAATGCTACCGTTCCTGATGAGAATTTGTCTTTAAGGCCCCATGCCCCTCATATTTCTGATTTTTCTCTTTTGTGACAAGGGAAGACAGATGAATAAACTTAAGAATTTTCTGTTGGTTTAAAGTCAATAAAATATTGAAGGAAGGCTGACTATGAATTGCAATTACAAACTTCAAAATCCAAGGCTTTATAATGACCTTTAATGAGCTCGAAAGTATTTTTCAGTTATTTGGGGGCTATGTTCTAGCTGGTTACATTAATTCAGAGACAAACTTCCAAGTATTCTCCCTCAATACCTTGTCATGTTACCAATATTTGTTTGTAAATATTCCAACTGCTGTAATTCATTCTTTCATGCATTAAATATTTACCATGCTCCTCCAATGGGCTGGGTTTTGTCTAGGGATGAGACATCATCCTGGCTCTCCAGGAGCTCAAAGTCAAGCAAGGAAGCACATGGGGATAAAACTAATTAGAATACACTGCCAAAAGTGAGGAAGTCATGCATAATCAAAGTGCTCTGACATCCCAGAGAAAGGGTGATCTTTAGGTTGTGGGTGTAAAGGAAGCCATCAAAGAAGTTAACATTAGAACTAGATATTGAGAGGTGGGTATATTTTGTCGAGGTGAACAAGATTTAGACAGGGAGAAAGGCATTTTAGGCAGAAATATAAATATAAATCATTTTTAATTGGGGAACGAGACATTTATAAGAAGTAGCAACAAATCTATAGTCAGTTTTTATCTGGTTTATCTCTTGTTTTCAGGTATAAAGTGCTGCCAGAAAGAGATAGGCAAACAATATTTTAAAAGTTGGTTTGGAGATTCTAATAGGGGAAGATGATAGCTAGCATAGAATATTGGCTCTCTTGAATTTAATAAGATCTTTTTTCTTTTAAACACATTTTGGGGTAGGAAAGAACGCTTGTCCAGGCTTCCAAATAACATAGACCTGGAAATCTTTTAGGTAAAAGATATCAATTCAAGCAATCAATGTAGTGGCATTTGCCAAAGATAGCTTAGTCTCACACTCCGAAGGTAATTTTTTCCACTAAGTCAAGAATCTTACAAATTTTAGAGGGGAGAAAAGGGAAAGCAATAAAATTATGATCTTTTTAATAACTTTATTTCTTTGTCTTAATGATTACAGCAATTGTTTTATAGTTACTTTATGTGCTTATTTCATATTCTCTGTCACTATGTAAATTTTATGAATATGCTGGATTTATGTCTTGAAATGAAACAGGTAATTTTAAAGTTTTTCTCAATAATTGGTTCTAAAATATTTGACCATCTTGTAAAACTATTTATATATATATAATGCTATATATGAGTATAGATATATATAGTTATATACCTATAAATTATTTGTAATTATATGATTATATATATATATCATACATTTATATATAACTGAATTTCAAACTAATTTATTATATAAGGCAATAACTCACATACACTTCCAACTCAATCTCTAGACAGGGTAAGTATGAAAGCATTTTCTTTAAAAAATAATAGAAAATATCAAATGTATACAAAATTAGAAAGAACATTATTAAGAAAAGGATTCTAGTTAACACAGGAGAAAATCTAGATGACCTTGGGTTTGACAGTGGCTTTTAAATACAACACCAAAAGCATGAAGCATGAGGGAAACAACTGGAAATTTTGACTTTATTAAAACTAAACACTTCTCCTCTACTATAGACTCTATTAAGGAAATGAAAATGCAAGCCACAGTCTGGAAGAAGATATTTGCAAAAACACATACCTGATAAAGAATTGTTATCCAAAATATACAAAAATCTCTTAAAGCTCAACAATAAGAAAGCAAACAACTCAAATAAAAATTGGGCAAAAGATCTTGAACAGACAACCCACTAAAGAAGATATACAGATGGCATATAAGCATATGAAATGATGCTCAACATCATATGTTATTAAAGAATTGCAAATTAAAACAACAAGAACATACTACTACACACTTATGACAATGGCTAAAATAGTAAACACTGGCAATACTAAATGCTTGTGAAGATGTGGAGCAATAGAAACTCTTGCTGGTGGGAATGCAAAATGGTATAACCACTTTGGAAGACAGTGATGATTTCTTACAAAACTAAACCTACTCTTAACATATATTCTTGCAATAGCACTATTTTGTATTTAGCCAAATGAGTTGAAATTTATGTCTACATAAAAACATGCACACAAAAATTTATAGTAGCTTTATTCATAATTGCCAAACTTGGAAGCAATCAAGATGCCCTTTGTTAAATGAATGGGTAAACAAACTGTGGTGCATTCACACAATGGGATATTATTTGTTGATAAAAAATGAAACCATAAGAATTCCAGAAGAAAACATTGGACAAACTCTTATAGACATAGCCCTAGGCAAAGAATTTATGGAGGTGACCCCAAAAGCAATCACAGCATCAACAAAAACAAATAAATAGGACCTGATCAAATTAAAAAGCTTCTGCACAGCCAAAGAAACTATCACTAGAGCAAATAGACAACAACCTACAGAACAGGAGAAAATATTTGCATGCTATACATCTGATAAAGGGCTGATAACTAGAATCTATATAGAACTCAGGAAAATCAACAAGAAAAAAAAATCAAACAACCCTACTAAAAAGTGGGCAAAGGACATGAACAGAAATTTTTCAAAAGAAGATAGGCCAACAGCCAAGAAACATATGAAAAAATACTCAACGTCTTTAATCACCATGGAAATGCAAATCAAAACCACAATGAGATATCACTTAACTCCAGTGAGAATGGCTTTTATCAAAAATTCCTCAAATAACAAATGTTAGCATGGATGCAGAGAGATGGGAACTCTCATACACTACTGGTAGGGCTGCAAACTAGTACAACCTCTATGGAAAGTAATATGGAGATACCTCAAAGAATAAAAGTAGAACTACCATTTGATCTAGCAATCCCACTACTGGGCATCTACCCAAAGGAAAAAAAGACATTCTATAATAAAGACATCTGCACTGGAATGTTTATAGCAGCACAATTCACAATTGCAAAGATGTGGAAACAACCCAAGTGCCCATCAATACACGAGTGGATTAATAAAATGTGGTATATGTACACCATGGAGTACTACTCAGCCACAAAAAACAATGGTGAACTAACGCCTCTTATATTATCCTGGATGGAGGATTCTTCTAAGTAAAGTATCACAAGAATGGAAAAACAAGCACCATATGTACTCACCATCAAAGTGGTACTAACTGATCAACACTTATGTGCATATATGGAAGTAACATTCCATATATCAGGTGACGGGAAGGTGGGCGGGAGGAAGAGGGGATGGGTATGTTCACACCTAATGGGTATGCTGCTCACTGTCTGGGGGAGGGGCATGCTTGTAGCTCTGACTCGGGTGGTGCAAGGGCAATATAGGTGACCTAAACATTTGTACCCCCATAATATTCTGAAGTAATAAATAAATAAATAAATAAATAAATAAATAAATAAATAAATAAAATTTTAAAATAGAAAAAGAAAATTGGTGGCTTCTAAAGGGTAATGGGTCCAATAATGCTAGTGGGAGAATCCAGATTGGAAGCACAATTTGATGGATTTTAGTTAATTTCTTATGCACATCTCATTTTCTGTTAAAAAATAAAAATTATTGTGAACTAAAAGAGAAGAAATGAGCTATCAAGCCATAAAAAAATGTAGCAACATTAAATACATATTGCTACGTGAAAAAAGGCAATCTAAAAAGGCTACATACTGTATGTTTCCAACTGTGTGATATTATGGGAAAGGCAAAACTGTGAAGGCAGTAAAAAGATCAGTGGTTGCTACGACAGGGAGGGAGGGATGAATAGATAGAACACAGGGAATTTTTAGGGCAGTGAAACTATTGTGTATGATATGTGTCACACTTTTGTTGAAACTCACAGAATGTACAACACAGAGTAAACCCTAATGTAAATAAGGACTTTAATTAATAATAATGTATCCATATTGATAATTAATGAAAGTTGTTAATAATAGGGAAAATTGGGGAGAAGAGGAGGAGTGTATGGGAATTCTGTACTTTCTCTTCAATTTTTATGTAAACCTAAAACTGCTCTAAAAATTAGCCTGTTAATTTAAAGTATAAATAAAGATGAGCAAGTCACAAAAAAAGAAAAGTATTCTGTCAAAAATATGATACCATTTACATTAGCATCCCCAAACATGAAATACTTAGGTATAAATCCAACAAAATATGTGCAAGATTTATATGAGGAAAACTACAAAACTCTGACAAAAGAAATCAAAGAAGTACTAAATAAATGAAGAGATACCTCATGCTCATGAATAGGAAAACTCAATATTGTCAAGATGTCAGTTCTTCCCAACTTGATATAGGAGGACCATCCAGAAAGTATCCAGCCAAGTGTATACGACCCTCATATACATTCAATACAATCTCAATCAAAATCTTACAAAGTTATTTTGTGGATGTCAACAAGCTGATTCTAAAGCTTATATGAAGAGACAAAAGATCCAGGATAGCCAACACAATACTGAAGGAGAAGAACAAAGTTGAAGGACTGCTACTACCCAATATCAAGATTTACTATAAAGTTATGGTAGTCAAGACAATGTGGGCAACACCAAAATAAAATAGACAAAGTTTATTTGTGAAATTTTATTTGTGAAAGAATAGACAAATAGATCAATGGAACAAAATAGAAAGCCCAGAAATAGACCCACAATAAATATAATCAACTTATCTTTGATAAAGGAGCAAAGGCAATACAATGGAGAAAAGAGTCTTTTAAACAAATGGTATTATGGTATTGGAACAATTGGCTATCCACCAGCAAAATAATGAATTTAGACACAGACCTTATACCATTCACAAAAATCTACTCAAAGTGGATCACAGACCTAGATGTAAGACACAAAACTATAAAACTTTTAGAAGAGAACATAGGAGAAAATCTAGATGATCTTGGTTTTGGTGGTGACTTCTGAGGTACAGCACCAAAGGCACAATTCATGAAAGAAAGAATTAATAAACTAGACTTCATTAAAATGAAAACTTCTGCTATACAAAAGACACTGTCAAGAGAATGAAAAGACAAGCCACAGACTGGGAGAAAATATTTGCAAAAGGCATACCTGATAAAGGACTGTTATCTAAAATATGCAAAGGGCTCTTAAAACTCAACAATATGAAAACAAACAACCTGATGAAAAAATGGGCCAAAGACCTTAACAGACACCTCACCAAAGAAGATATACAATAAGCTTATGAAAAGATGCTTCATGGTATGTCATCAAGAAAATGCAAATTAAAACAACCACGTGATACCACTATACACCTATTAGAATGGTCAAAATTCACAACACTGACAACATCAAATGCTGGTGAGGACCTGAAGCAATATAAATTCTGAATCATTGTCTATGGGAATACAAAACAGTATAGCCCCTTTGGAAGACAGTTAGGCAGTTTCTTACAAATGTAAACATACTCTTACCATATAGACCAGCAATGATTCTCCTTGGTATTTACTCAAAGGAGTTGAAAATTATATGTCCACACAAAGACCTACACATGGATGTTTATAGAAGCTTTATATATAATTGTCAAAAACTAGGAAGCAACCAAAATGTCCTTCAGTTGGTGATTGGATAAACTGTGGTATATCTAGACAATGGAATATTATTCAGCCCTAAAAAGTGAGCTATCAAGCCATGAAAAGACATGGAGGAAACTTAAATGCATAATACCAAGTGAAAGAAGCCAATCAGAGAAGGCTACATACTATATGATTCCGAATATATGATGTTCTGGAAAAGGAAAAAATATGTAGAGAGTAAAAAGATCAGTGATTTCCAGGAGGTGGGGGCAGAGAGGGATAAATAGGCAGAAGACAGAGGATTTTTAAGGCAGTGCAATTACACCATATGATACTATAATGATGGATACACATCATTATACATTTGTCCACACCCATAGAATGTACAATGCAGAGTGAAACCCTAATTTAAAGTGTGGACTCTGGATGATAATAGTGTGTAAATGTAAAAGCAGGTTTATCAATTGTAGCAAATGTACTCCTCTGATGAGGGGTGTTGAAAATGAATGAAGCCATGCATGTGTGTGGATGCAGGTATGGTATGTGGGAAATCTCTGTACCTTCTCCCAATATTATTTTGAACCCAAAACTGATCCATAATATAAAGTCTTATAAAAAAAAGTATCATGGGGTCTTTCAGAGTCCATGGACTTTGGAGAGGTTCACATAATGAAAAGACTGGCTGAATTTGGGGGAAGGAAAATTCTAATGGTTAATAACAGTTAGAGTTAAAATATTTTCTTTTATATTTTTCTTATATATAGCTAAAGACATATTTTTGTCAGTTTAATCAAAGGTCTTTAAAAAATCAAATTCCAAATTAATGTCAAAACTCTCTCCTCTCCTACTTTTAAAAACTCCAATTCTTAGAAGTTTTCCTTTAAAGTACCAACTATAAAACCATTTTTCATTTGTGTTTGCTCATCTTTGGAGTTAGGTAGTTTGGAAATGAATGTCAGATGCAGAGCTGCAACTTAGGTAGGGTTATCAGAAAGTTGCCTAAGGGCACTAAAGTACATAGGGCTAGAAATGTGAAAAATATGGTGCTAAAAAGTATGTAAAATTATGCAAAGTAATGAAGTTGGACCCTTACCTTACATCATACAAAAATTAACTCAAAATATTTAAAAGACCTAAATAGAAGAGCTAAAGCTATAAAACTCTTAGTAGAAGACACAGGTGAAAAGCTTCATTACATTGGATTTGGCAGTGATTTCTTGGACATGACACCAAAAGCACAGGTGGAAAAGGAAAAAATAGAGAAATTGGATGATATCAAATAAAAAACTTGTGTGCATCAAATGACACTATCAATAGAGGAAAAATCAACCCATACAATGGGAGAAAATATTTGCAGGTCATGGATCTGATAAGAGGTTACCTAGTTGGTGAAACTAGGCTTCAAGATGACTGAATAGATGCATCTGGTACTAGCATCTTCCATGGAGAAGAACCAAAATAGTGGGTAGGTAATCACATGTTAAATAGATAATCTAAGAGAAAACACTGGAATTCAGGAGAGAAGTGAGGGGAAACACCAAGAAGCAAGGCATCCTGTTAGGCCAGGATTATCTGAGAGTCTTGAGAAGCTCCCTAATGTGGGGGAAGGGTAAGTGAAAGACCCAGGTGGTCTACATTGCCACTGCAGACTCCCACAATTCTAGCCATGTGAGAGCTCCTCAATCCTCGTAGTCTCTGAGACTAACATAGGGAGCTTCCTGGAGACCATGCAAAGGCATTGCTCCAAAGAAAGAGCTCACATTGGGTCCCACAAAACCTCAAGTCCTAATCAGCTGCAGCACAGTGCTATTTTGAGAGCCCAGTCCCACCAGACTGCATCCTGCCCTGCTACCAGGATGTGTGTGGGAGCCACAGGCAAAGACACTGGCCACTCCAGCAGAGGAGTGGGTGTGCATTTCACACACATCAAGGACAAATTCCACTGCCCACAGCTTCCACTGCTGTGGGCTGCTGAGGTGCGAGTGAAACCCATGCCCCCCAGCTGCTTGCCTATAACTGCTCCCAAGGAAAGCAAACCCACCCTCACCAGTAGCAAGTCCACAGCACAGGTGCTGCTGCCTCCACCTGAACATTCTGTTGGCAGCCTGGGGATCACTCCATCCCTGCCAACCACAGCCAGCACTCACATGAGCCACTGGGGGCCTGAGGCAGGTCTGCCTGGCCAGGCTCCACCCCCTCCCCAGTATCTAAGCATAACATCCAGGGACCTGGGGATTGCCCAGCCCAGTCTACCAACATTGGATCCTGAGCACTTCTCCTGGGGTCTGAGATCAGGCCCACTCAACTTGCTTCTACCACCAGAGCGGGCAATCCCCCATACACACCACCTGCAGGCCTGGGGACCAGCCTGCTTGACTCATCACAGACACCACCAACACCAGGGCAGACTGCTTGGGTCCCAGAGAGTTTTCCCAGCACTGCTACTGCCATCACTCATGTGATGCCCGCTGCTCAGGGGCTTGAGAGCCTGCTGACCCAGGCACCCAAGCACACTTGACCCACCATTGCCATTGTCACACCTAAGCGAGCCATGTGGAGAACCAAGAATCAGCCTGCCTGGACCCACTAACATTGATGCCAGCATATGCTACCCTGGGGCCCAAGAATAGGTATGTTCAGCCCACCATTGCCACCACGGGGGCTCGAAGACTGGCCCACCTGGTATCCCAGTCCCCAGCAAAACTTCACCACAGCTTCCACTAACAACTGCACCCTAATCCACCACCAAGGAAATCACAGACAACACTGACACAGTTTACAGACAACAAAGTCATACAGAGTCTACACTACTGCATGCACCCAGAATCAAGACCAACCAACACTATAGATACATCTTAAAAAAAAAAAATTCCTCTATTAAAACAAATTCAAAAAATTTGAAGAAGTAACTATTACACCAAATGTACAAATATCAACATAAGGACACAGAAAATATGAAAAAGCAAGGAAACGTGATACCTCCAAAGGAACATAATTATTCTCAAGCAACAGATACCAACCAAAAAGAAATTCACAAAACCCTAGAAAAAGAATTCAAAATATTGATACTGAAGAAGCTCAGTGAGATACAAGAGAATTATGAAAAACAATTCAAAGTAATCAGAAACACAATTTAGGATATGAATGAGAAATTTACTAAAGAGATAAATATCATCAGAAAGAACAAAACAGAAATACCAGAACTGAAGAAGTCATTGAATGAACTACAAAATACATCTGAAAGCTTCAACAATAGACCAGATCAAGAAGAAAGAATCTCAGAACTTGAAGACAGACCTGAAACAACCCAGTCAGATAAAAATAAATAAATAAATAAACAAAAAAATAAATAAATAAAAAGCAAAAGAAAAAAGAATAAATAAGAATGAGAAAAGCCTCCATGACATATTGGATACCATAAAGTGACCAAATATTCAAATTTTAGGTGTCCTCAGAAGGTAAAGAGAAAATGAAAGGGTTAAAAAACCTATTTAATGAAATAATAGATTAAAATTTCCCAAGTCTAGCAAGAGATTTAGGCATCCAGATACAAGAGGTTCAAATATCCCCAAGTAAATACAATTCAAAAGGGTCTTCTCCAAGCACATTATAGTCAAACTGTCAAAAGTCAAAGACAAAGATAAAATTTTAGAAACAGCAAGAGAAAAGTGTCTGGTCACCTATAAAGGAACCCCCATCAGACTAACAATGGATTGCTCAGCAGAAACCTTATAGACCAGGAGAGAATGGGATGATACGTTTAAAGTGCTGAAAGAAAAAAAAATTATCAGCCAAGGATACTATACTCAGCAAAGGTGCCTTTCATAAATGAAGGAGAAATAAAAGCAAAAACTGAGGGAATTCATCACCACTAGGCCTGCCCTATAAGAAATGCTCAAGGGAGTCCTACACCTGGAAGTGAAAGAATAGCAACTACCATCATGACGGCGCATGAAAATACAAACACCACTGGTAGAGCAAACACACAAACAAGGAAGAGAAAAAGCTCAAATGTTACCACTACAGAATATCACCAAACCACTAAGAGAGAAAGAAGGGAACAAAGGATAACAAAACAACCAGAAATCAATTAATAAAATGATAGGAATAAGCCTTCACATATCCATAATAACCTCGAATTTAAACAGATTAAACTTTGCACTTAAAAGATATAGACTGACTGAATGGATAAAAAAAAAAAATGACCAAATTATATGTGGCCTACAAGAAACTCATCTCACCTATAAAGAGACATATAGACTGAAAATAAAGGGATAGAACAAGATATTCCATGATAACAGAAACAAAAAGAGAGGAGGAAATGCTAAAGTTATAACAGATAAAACAGAGCTTAAGCCAAAAACAGTAAAAGGAGACAAAGAAGGTCATTAAATAATGATAAGAAGGGATCAATACAGAAAGAGGCTATAACCATTCTAAACATATATGCACCCAATACCAGAGCATCCAGATATATAAAGCAAATATTATTAGATGTAAAGGGAGAGATAGACTCCAATGTAATAAGAATTGGGGACTTCAACACCCCACTCTCAGCATTAGACAGATCGTCTAGATAGAAAATTAATAAAGATACATCGGATTTAAACTGCATATTAGACCAAATGGACCTAATAGACATTTATAGAACATTTCATCCAACAGCTACAGAATACATATTCTTCTCATCAACACACAGATCGTTTTCCAAGATAGACCATATTCTAGGACACAAAACAAGTTCAAAAAATTTAAAAGTTCAAAATCATGACTAGTATTTTCTCAGACCACAACTGAATAAAACTAGAAATTAATAAAAAGAAACTTTGGAAACTGGACAAATCTATGGAAATTAAACAACATGCTCCTGAATGACCACTGGGTTAAAAAAGAAATTAAGGAGAAAATTTTAAAAAGGTCTTGAAACAATTCAAAACTGAAACACAATGTACCAAAACCTATGGGATACAGTAAAAGCAATACTAGGAGGGAAGTTAACAGAAATAAATGCCTACATCAAAAAAGTAAAAAGATTTCAAATAGACAATCTAATGATGCACTTCAAGGAACTAGAAAAGCAAGAACAAACCAAACCCAAAATTGGCTTAAAGAAAGAATAGTTTTCAGTGCAGAACTAAATGAAATAGAGGCTAAAAACACAATATAAAAGATTAATGAAAGAAAAAAGTTCATTTTTTGAAAAGATAAAATCAATAAGCCACTTGCTAATCTAACCAAGAGAAAAAGAGAGAAGACCCAAATAAACAAAATCAGAAATGAAAAAGGAGACATTACAACTGATATCACAGAAATACAAAAGATCATCAGAGACTATTATGAACAACTATGTAGTAACAAACTAGAAAACCTAGAGGAAATGGATAAATTCCTGGACACAAAAAACCTACCAAGATTGAATCAGGAAAAAATAGATAATCTGAACAAAACAACAGTGAGTAATGAGATTAAATCAGCAATAAAAGTCTCTAAGAAAAGCCTAAGACCAGATGTCTTCACTGCCGAATTCTGCCAAACTTTCGAAGAACTAACACCAATTTTTCCTCAAACTTTTCCAAAAAATTGAAGAATAGGGAATTCTCCGTAACACTTCCTATGAGGCTAGCATTACCCTCATACCCAAACCAGACAAGGATGCAACAAAAAAAGGGGAGTACAGTCCAATATCCCTGATGAACATAGACACAAAAGTCCTAAACAAAATATGAGCAAACTGAATCCAACAGAACATTCAAAAAATAATACACAAGTGAGATTTATCCCGGGGATGCAAAGATGGTTCGACACACATAAGTCAATAAACATGATACATAACATCAACAGAATGAAGTACAAAAGCCACTGATCAGCTCAATACATGCAGAAAAAGCATTTGATAACATTCAACATCCCTTCATGATAAAAACTTTCAATAAACACACCTCAACATAATAAAGGCCATATATGACAAACCCACAGATAATATCATACTGAATGGAAAAGCTGAAAGCCTTTTTCCTAGGAACTGGAACAAGACAAGGACGCACACTTTCACCATTCCTATTCAATGCGGTATTGGAAGTCCTGGCCAGAGCAATTGGGAAAGAGAAAGAAATAAAAGTCATCCAAATTGGAAAAGAAATTAAATTGTTCCTTTTTGCTGAGGATATGATCTGATATTTAAAAAAACCTAAAGACTCCACCAAAAAATTCTTAGATATAAATAAATTCAGTAAATTTTCAGGATACAAAATCAATATACAAAATCAGTAGCTTTTCTATACACTACTAATGAACTAGCTGAGAAAGAAGTCAAGAAGACAATCCCGCTTATAATAGCTAGAAAAAAATAAAATAACTAGGAATTAATGTAACCAAGGAGGTGAAAGTTCTCTACAAGGAAAACTATAAAACACTAATGCAAAAAATTTAATGGATTTACTTTGGGTGGTGAATTAAAAATAAAAATAAAAAATGAAAGAAAAGAAATGTAAAAGGACACAAACAAATGGAAAGATATCCCATGGATCATAAGAATTAATATCATTAAAATTACCATACTGCCCAAAGCAACCTACAAATTCATTGCAGTTCCCATCAAAATATTGTCATTTTTCACAGAAATAGAAAAAGAATCCTAAAATGTGTATGGAAGCAAAAAATAGCCAGGGCAATCGTAAGCAAAAAGAACAAAACTGGAGGCATCACAGTACCTGACTTCAAAATATATTACAAGGCTATAGTAACCAAAATAACATGGTATTGGTATAAAAACAGACACTTAGACCAATTGATCTAAATTGAGAAGCCAGAAATAAATCCACAATTTGAAGCCAACAGATTTATATAAAGGTACCAAGAACATACATTGGGGAAAGGACAGCCTCTTCAATAAATGGTACTGGGAAAATTGGATATGCATATGCAGAAGAAATGAAATTAGACACCTATCTCTCACCATATACAAAAATCAACTCAAGACGGATTAAAGACTTAAACATAAGACCCAAAACTATAAAACTACTAGAAGAAAACATAGGGAAAACCCTTCAGGACATTGGTCTAGGCAAAGATTTTATGGCTAAGCCCTCAAAAGCACAGACAACAAAAACAAAAAAAAGGCAAATGGCACTATATTAAAATAAAAAGCTGCACAGCAAAAACCAAAACAAAACAAAACAAAAAAACCAACAGAGTCAGGAGACAAACTGTTGAATGGGAGAACGTATTTGCAAAGCATTCCTATGACAAGGGACTGATACCCAGAATATACAAGGAACTCAAACAACTCAACAGTAGAAAATTGATGATAATAATAATCCCATTAAAAAGTGGGCAAAGGACATGAATAGACATAGCTCCAAAGAAGACATACAGATGGCCAACAGGTATATGAAAAAATGTTCAGTGTCACTAATCATCAGGGAAATGCAAATCAAAACCAGAATGAGATGTCATCTTACCCCAGTTACAATGGCTATCATTAAAAAGACAAAAAATAACAGATGCTGGTGAGGATGTGGAGAAAAGGGAACTCTTATCACTATTGTTGGGAATGTAAATTATTACAGCCCCTGTGGAAAACCATATGGAGATTTCTCATAAAACTAAATATAGAACTGCTATATGATCCCACAATCCTACTACTGGATATTTATCCAAAGGAAAAAATATCGGTATATCAAAGGCATACCTGCAGCACCATGTTTATTGCAGCACTATTCACAATAGAAAAGATATGGAATCAACTTAAGTGTCCATCAACAAACGAATGGAAAAAAAATGTGGTATATATATACAATGGAATACTAGTGGGCCTTAATGAAGAATGAAATCATGTCATTTGCAGCAAGATTGATGTCACTAGAGGTCATTATGTCAAGTGAAATAAGCCAGACACAGAAAGAAAATTTTGCATGTTTTCACTCATATGTGGGAGCCAAAAAAGTTGATCTCATGGAGGTAGAGAGTAGAATGATAGATATGAGAAGCTGGGAAGAGTGCGTGGGTGGGAGGGTTGAAGAGAGCTTGGTTAATGAGTACAAACATAGAGTTAGATAGAAGGTATATGCTCTAATGTTTGACAACAGGGTTGGGTGACTATAGTTAATAATGATGCATTATATATTTCAAAGTAGCTAGAAGAGAGAACATGAAATGTTGCCAACACATAGAAATGATAAATATCAACATACCCCAAATACACTGATTGTATCATTATACATTCTATGCATTTAACAAAATATTATATGCACCTTATAAATATGTAAAATATTATGTATCAATAAAAAATTTGTTAATCTCTCCTTTCTAGAAATGACTATTAAGAAAATTAGACTCTGTAATATGCAATGCAACAATAATTCCATCTTTGCCATTTGTCTATTGACTTTATGGATTTTCTATTCTATGAAGCTATTTTTTTAAATAGAAGAACTAAATGTGAACATTGTAGAATTTTTCTTATTATTATAGATTGGAGAAAAATTGCTTTAACTCTGATATAAAACACAGGAACCTAGAAAGCAAATATCAAATAAAAACATATTAAACTTTTATTTTTAAAAATGAAGAAATCTTTGGAATCTATGGCTAGGCAGAGTTCTTAGACTTGACACCAAATGTGCAATTCATTAAAAGAAAAATTGATAAATTTGTCCTAATCAAAATTTAAAACTTTTACTCCTTGAAGGACATTGTTAGAAATGAAAAGGCAAGCTACAGGTTAGTAGAAAATATTTGAAAACTACATATATTTCGAGGGAATCATATCTGGAACATATAAAGAATTATCAAAATTCAATATTCTTCACACACACACACACACACACACATACACACTCCAATTAGAACATGCCTAAACAACATGAACAGATATTTCACCAAAAAGGATATACATGTGCTAAATAAGCCCATGACAAGGTATCCATCATCATTAGCCTTTAGAAAAATGAAAACCAAATGAGAGTTAACAGAATGGCTAAAATAAAAAATAGTTAGACCACTTTACATCTACTAGGATAGCCATGTTTTTTTGTTAAAAAAATAGAAAATAATAAGTATTGGCAAGGATGTAGAGAAATAGGAACCCTTGTACGTTGCTGGTAGGAATGTAAAATGGTGCAGCCACTGTGGAAAATACTCTCACAGTTCCTCAAAAAGTTAAATGTAGAATTATCATATGAGCCAACAATTCTACTCCTAGGTATATACCACAAAGAATTTTAAAAAAGGGACTCAAACAGATACAACAATGCTTATAGCAGCGATATTCACTATAGTCAAAAGCTGGAAACAACCCAAGTGTCCATCAACAGAAAAATGGATTAACAAAATGTGGTGTATACAAAAAATGGAATGTTATTCAGCCATAAAAAGGAATCAAGTAGTTGCTCATGCTACAATATGGATGAATCTCGAAAACATTATGCTAAGTGAAAAGGCTGCATATTGTAGGATTCCACTTATATGAAATATGAAGTAAATTCATAGAAACAATAAGTAGAATTGAGGTTACCAGGTGCTGGGGGAAGAGGAGAATGGGGAGAGTTATTGCTTAATGGGTACAGAATTTCCATTTGGTATGATGAAAAATTTTGAAAATACTACTGATTGTTGCAGAACATTGTGAGTGTAATGAAATGTCACTCACTTGTACACTTAAAAAAAGTGATTGAAATGGCAAATTCAATGGTATATGTATTTACCACAAAAAAGGAAGTGAAGAACTGCTGTTTGACCAAAAAGAAAAAGAAGATAGGAATAATACTGAATGCTATTGAGGATATAGTGAAACTGGATCACTTATACTTTGTTTTTAAAAATGTAAAATGGTACAGCCAGTCTGGAAAATAGTTTGGTAGTTTATTTGAAAACTAAAAATATACTTGCCAATTTGATCCAGCAATTTCACTCTTGGACATTTACCCAAGATAAATAAAATTTTACGTTTACAGAAAAACCTATACATGAATGTTCTTAGCAGCTCTTAATAACCCAAACTAGAAACAGCCTGTATTTATTTCCTATTGCTTTTGTAACAAATGTAAAAGAAAAAAATTGCACTGGATCCTTGTTAAAAACAGCAAGAAAGATTTTATTCAAGACTGTTGCAATAGGGAAGAGAGATTGAACTCAACTATGAAAACAGCAAGGTCAAGTGGGGATTTATAGGCAACAGGCAGGGCGAAGGAATGGATGGAAAATTACTAAGAGGACCTTGGTTAGGCATCAGGGGTTGGGGGAAGAGGAAGAGAAACTGATAAAATATCAAGGGTGGGGGAAGAGGAGCTTGATTGCTTATCAAGGGTGGGGAATCTTGATAAACTATCTTAGCAGGATTCTTTGCTAAAACTGGGCTTGGCAGGCCAAGGACAGGGCCTACCAATGAAGCCTAGTCGAAAAAAGGGCTTATATGAGTCCAACTAAAGTTTGGTCAAGGAGAGAGTCCATGCCACAAATTATCACAAACTTAGTGACTTAAAACAATTCAAACTTATTATCTCACAGTTATGGATATCAAAAGTCTGAAACAAAGTCTCACTGAGATAAAATGAAGGTTTCACGAGACTATATTCCTTCTAGAGGCTCTAGGAGAGAATCCATTTTCTTACCTTTTCCAGCTTCTACAGGCTTTCTTCATTTCTTGGTTCTTGGTCCCCTTCCACTTTCAAAGCCAGCAATGGCCAGCCATCTTTCTCCTATCATGTCTCCCTTCCTCCTTCTTCCAAATTTAAGGACCATTGTTACTACATTTGTGCTCTCAAATAATCCAGAATATTCTCCATATCTTAAAGTTAGTTTAAAATTAGCAACTTTAATTCTATCTGCTACCTCAATCTCTTTGCCATGTAATGTAACATATTCACAAGGATTAGGAGATAGACATATTTGTGAGGCCTTTATTCTGCCTACTACACAGCCTAGATATCCTTCAGGACATGAATGGTTAACCAAACTGTGGTAAACCATACCATGGACTGTTACTCAGCCATAAAAAGGAATGAATGACTGATACATGTGACAACTTGGATAAATCTTAAGAGCACTGTGCTGAATGATAAAAGCCAATCCCCAAAGTATACACACTGTATGATTGTATTTATGCAGCATTCCTGAAGTGACAAAATTATAGAGATGGAGTACAGATTAGTGATGGATAGGGGTTGGAAGTGAGAAGGGAGAGAGAAGGCTATGGCTATAAAAGGGTAGCATGATGTGATGGAACTATTCTGTATCTTCACTGTGGTGGTAGTAACATGAATCTACATGTGATAAAATTGCATAGAACTAAATACACACATACATACACATAAGTAAATGCATGTAAATCTGGTGAAACCTGAAAAAGATGAATGGATTATATCAATGTCAATATCTTGATTGTGATATTGTAGTTTTCAAAATGTTATAGTTTAGGGAAACTAGGTAAAATGTACAAATAATTTCTCTGTACTATTTCTTGCAACTGCATGTGAAACTACAATTATCTCAATAAAAGTTTCAGTTAAAATATCATAGAATAATTACTGACCTATTTAACAAAATTTATGAAAGATCTGCATACTACATCGTGGAGAAAAAGTGAAGAACTAAATAAGTGGAAAGATATACCACATTTATAGACCATAAGTTTCAATATTGTTAAAGTGTTAATTCTCTTCAAATTTATTTAGAGATTTAATGTAATCCCAGTCAAAATCTTGGCAGTCTTTTTAGTAGAAATTGACAAGTTGACTCTAATATTTATATGAAATGTGAGGAAGCCACAATAGCCAAAAATATTCTCAAAATAACAAAGCTGGAGGGCTTATACTACCTGATTTGAATATTTACTCTAAAGCTACTGTAATCAGGAGAGTAAGGTATTATCATAAGGACAGACAGTGGAACAAACTAGAAAGTTCAGAAAAATACCTGTGTATACATGGTCAATTGGTTTTCAACAGATGTTCCAGGTAATCTTATAGGTATAGGAACGTCTTTTCAACAAATAGTGATGAAAATTGGTTAGCCAAATTGGAAAAAAGAAAAAGAAAGGAAAGAATAGGTTTGGCTTTTATATTATACCAGAGATCAGCAAACTAAGGCTTGATGCCTGTTTTTGTAAATAACTTTTTATTGGCACACAGTCATAGCCATTTAAGTATTGTCTATGGCTGCTTTCACATTACAATGGCAGAGTTAGGTAATTGGGACAAAAACCATATGACCTGCAATGGTGAAGTACTTATTATTTGGTCTTTCATAGAAAAAAAATTGCTGATTATAACTTAAACCATATATGAAAATTAACACAATATGGATCTTAGACCTAAACATTAAGAGCTAAGCCTATACATCTATTATAAATAAACACAAAAGGAAATATTTGTTACCTTGGGTTAGGCAAAGGTTTCTTTGATAAGACATAGCAAGCATGAACCACGAAAGAGAATATCATAAAATTAGAGTTCATCAAAATTAAAAATGTTTGCTCTTTGAAAGACACTGTTAAGAAAATGAAGTCAAGCCACATCCTAGGAGAAAAAAAAAAAATATATATATATATGAGATAAATGGCTCATACCTACAACATATAAAGGACTCTTAAACTAAAAAAATTAAGAAAGACAAAGGACCTAATAAAATGGGCAAGCAATTTGAACAGACAATACAGCAAAGACAATATACAAACAACAAATAAGCACATGAAAAGATGCTCATCATCATAAATTTTAAAGGAAACAAATTAAAATCACAATGAGAAGAGACCACACATCCTCTAGAATTGCCACAATTAAAAAGACAGTCAGTATCATGTGTGGGTGACCATGGAGAACAGGTGAAAATCATCATAATTGTAGGTGGGAATGCAAAATGGTACAATCACTTGGGGAAAGAAGTGGTAGTTTCTTATAAAAGTAAACACACATTCTATGGTCCAATAATGCCACGCCTAGGTATTTGCCCAAGAGAAAATAAAGTATACCCAAAGTTTATATGTCACTGATCACAGGAGCTTTATTCACAAATAGCCCCATATCTATCAATAGGTGAATGGATAAACAAATCATGGTACATCCATAAACTGGAGTACTACTGGTGAATGGATAAACAAATTGTGATACATCTGTACAATGGAATGCTACTCAGCAGTAAGAAGGAGACAAATAATGATACATGCATTCACAAGGAAGTAGCTCAAAGTCATTACGCTGAGTGAAAGAATCCAGGCACATAAGACTACATAATGCACGATTCGATTTATAGGAAATTTTACAAAAGGCAAATGTAATGTATAGTAACAGAAAGAAGATCAAATTGCTGTGGGCCAGAGGTACAAGAAGAAACTTAGAAAAGTGGCACAAGGGAATGTTTTCCTGTGATGGAAATGTTCTATATCTTAATTGTGATGATGGTTACACGACTATAAGCATTTGTTGAAATCATCAAAAAATTCATTTAAAATGAGTGAATTTCAATTTTATATAATTTACACATCCATAAAGTTGGTTTTAAAAAAACATATGTTGAGTTATTCCTCTGTGTGTGTGTGTACGTGTGTAAATATTTTTTTTTAGTAACATGGGATTTGTGTTGTATATGTTTTATTTAATTTGAACTGCATTGATGAATGCTCAGGGTAATTACATTTTTTTCTACTAAAAGTAATATTGCATTTGAATATCCTTGTATGTGCACCTTTGCACACTGTTGAAGTTATCCTTTTAATGGAATTATCTATTTAAGTCGTATTTCTAGCTGTAGAATTGCTCAGTCAATGATCATATGTAATTTTTATGCATATGGCCAAACTCTTCTGCAGCAAGGTCATACCATTTTACACTCCAATCAGCAGTGCATGAGATCACCTACTTCCCCATCCTTCCATCAATATTATGGGTGAAAGATGATAACTCACTCTGTTTTAATTTGTATTTATCTGATTAGTAATGAAACCAAACAAGTTTATACCATTTTTTTTGTCATCTGTGTTTTTTTCTTTATTCTTTTCAAATTATCTGTACAAGCCCTTTGCACATTTTCTTACTGTTTTTCTCTTCGATTTACAATAATATAATAGATTTTTTCATGCACAATATGTAATAGCCTTGTCCTATGCAAATACTTCCTCTCTAGTTACTTGCATTTGAATCCTACCTATTTTCTTTTTTGTACATACAGCATACAGCTACTTAGCATGTTCATATACTGTAATCTATCAGTCTTTTTCTCAATGGTTTTTGCCTTTAAAGTCATACTTAGGCCGTTGTTCTCCTCCTTAAATATTCACCAATATTTTCTGGTTCTTTATAATTTTTATCTTTAAACTTTTGTTTTTTCATTCTATCAGAAATTTATTTGGATATATGATATTAGGGAGAGTTCTAACTTTCTGTCAAATCATTAACTGTTTCTTCCAGCACCACTTACTAAAGGATCCTTTTTCTCCCCACGGATTTTGAGCTCTCTTTAGCATATACTATAAACTTGCAAGTAGTTGAGTCTGTTTTGGGCTTTTCTACTCTATTCCAAAATTTCTCTCCATTTTTTTTTACAAACGGGGTTTTGCTTTGTCACCCAGGCTGAAGTGCAGTGGCGCGATCACAGCTCACTGCAGCCTCGAACTCCTGGGCTCAAGCTATCTTCCTGCCTCAGCCTCCCCAGTAGCTGGGACTACAGGCACGATCCACCACGCCTGGCTCAGAATTTTGTTCTTGCAGCAACAAGATTTTGTTTTCAAATGTTTCCTTCCTTTAATAGTATGTTTTGAATGTCTGTTACTAATTTTTGTTATTCTCAAAAATATTTTCTGACTCTTGTCATTTTTAATTTCAAATAAACTTAATTATATCAAATCTGTGTGTCCTTCAGTAAAATTGTTGGGTTTTTGTCATGAGTCTAGTACATTATAGGTTTATATCTAGGGACTTTCCTCTGTGTGTATGTGTGTTTGAACTGAGGGAGACTTATGTGTTATATTTTATAAGCACTTATTCTTGCTATGAAGTAAGGCTCTTGACTTTTCATACTTAATTTACACACAGTACTTCAATAAATTAAATTTAACAGTTTTTAAATTTTTGTGTGTTTTCCTGGTATGCAGTCATATTATCTGCAGCTAATGATAATTGATAGTTACAATTGTTATTTATTTAATCTTATTGTGTTGACAAGAATATCCAACATATTATATTTTAATATATAATATAATAGTCAAGGTGCTACTACATCCCATTTCCTTTTTCTTCCCTTGATTTAATGGGAGTGGCTGTAGTTTTTCTTAGATAAGTTATTGTTTATTTTATGTTTAGAATAAACAATATTTTTATCATGTCAAGAATGATTTCTTCTATTTCTAATTTGTTAGAAATTTAACTGTTTTCAACTAAGAATGGATTTGGAATTTTATCAAATAGGTTTTTAGTATCATTCAATATTACCATGTGGTTTTTTCAGTGATATACTAATGTAATTAATTGTATTAAATCAGATTCCCTAATATTTTACCATTCATGCTATTCTTTTTAAAAAACTCTTGAAGAAGTTTTTTTCAGTCTATTAAATTAGTCATAAATTTTAAGGACTACAAAGTGATAACCTTGACTTTGAAACATTATGAAACAGCAGATATACAAATATGATTGCCATTATGTTTTATGGAAATGCATAATCTGAATTTTTGCTGGGTGAGGTTGACCTGTAAAAGGCATGAGGAAATCTTGGATACATTTTCACTTCTTACTCCTCTTTGTCTTCATTTCTTTATTTCTCAAGAAGTGGTTTGTTAAAGTATTTTCACTCATTTATATGCTGGTTTATAAGTGCTCTTAGGGGTACATATACATATTTTTATGTCCATCAATGTCCACGTATGTGCATGCTATGTAAACTGTTTTTTGTCATTTAGAACATAAACTTTTCTCTCTTCCTTTAGCCTATCAGTGTTGTTGTTCAACTGATTCCAGGCTCCACTGGAACCTTTTAGGGTTTCCTAGGTTACGTGTCTCTATTTATCATGTTGAATGGCTGTTTGTACTTCTTTTTCCTAGTTCTAAAAAACAAGAGAATCCGAAAACCAATAGAAGCTACTATATATTGAACACAATGAAGGTTTCTGTGGGAACATAGGACTCTGTCCCTCACCATCCACTCATGTCTTTTTCAACTCTGTCCCACTCAGACCTGTCAATCAGATCCTCACTCATTAAATGATTCAGTTAGCTTCATAAGCTTCACTCAAGCACCATGATTATCTGGACCTTTAGTTTGCTCAAACAGCAAATTTCTTTTTTAAGAGTTTTAAAGAAAGTTTGCTTTAAGAAGGTGGTTAATCTTATAAGGAAAATGACTAAACATCACGGTGTGTAGCATATTGCTCCAACGCACACTTTTTTTTTTTGCTTTTTCTCCCCCTAGATTTTATTCTAAAGGTACACTTTAATGATATTGTATGAGCCCCACCTGGCACAGTAAATGGTTATGTTATTAGTGTGGCAAATCATTCAGAAGGAAGAAATTCCTGTGTGGTATCTTTGTAATCATCTATATGCATTTTCTTAATTCAAAATAGTGTTTTCTGTTAAGATCTTTGTAAGAGCTCCCACTATAAACTTTTAGTCACAAAATATAACTTAGAGATCCATCCCAGAAGTGTTAATATACATCAATTTCACATGTTTGTAAAGCAAAAGAAAAATACTGTTTCTAATGGCAAATTAGAAAATGAGGCAAAATGATTCAGTAAATACGTATCTTTCATGAGCATTTACGTCTACCTACAATATGCTAGAATATATAATCCAACCAGGTAATTACTCAGATTTAACATACGTTTCAAGCCTATTTTCCCTCTTGCTATTTTTCTATGTTATGCATTTAGAACTTCAAGTATAACAGAAATAAAGTCACTGTGTGTAGAAAGCAATTAATGTTACTTGTTTCTCATGTTTTCCAAGATTGTCAAGTGGTGCGGGACTAAATTGTATCAGTAATATTTTTTGATACCTTCTTATTGTGTAGTTGATTTTGTCAATAAAGGAGGAATAACGTAATGTTTGTTTGGTTAATGGCAATGTGCATCAAAGGTGAAAAACCAATTCTTCTAAGGTGGCTTTGTTTAAATTTTACTTCAGTTTGAAAAAATTCAGAGCTACCTCGAAGTAGATTCATAAAATACTTTTATCAGTAGAGGGGAAGATTATTTTTGCTGCTGCTGTACTGGTGCAATGTAAGAAAACTAATTTAAATTCAAACAGACTCTTCTACACCTTATTTGCTCTGACAATGATTACTTCTGAATTTAATTACTTGGTATCAAAGAATGATCACAAGAATTAATTCTGAAACATCTATATGAATTACTTTTTCTTTGGAAAAGTTAGCTAGAATCCTAAATGTAAGTCATTTATAATAGCATTTCCATGGGTTTTCCAAAGAATGGAAATAGACAGAACAATATGAATATAAATAAGCAAAATATTTCTCACTCAGCATACTTAATGATTCCTTATTCCTTTACATGTTAAGCCTTTTATTTAGTGTTTCTGAAATGGTATTTTGTGATTCACCTGTGTTAGCATCACTGAAGTTATCAAAGTGAAGATGCCTGGGTTCTACCTCAGATAGACTAAATCAGAATCTGTAGGTGTGAGAATTTGCATTTTTTTCAGATCTCAGGTTGATTCTGAGACTCAGGAAAGTTTGGGAACCACTGTCCTAAGGGTAAGGGTTTTGACAATACCCTCTATGCATGCCTCTTGAGAAAATTCAACCACACTCATTCATATGCTGATGGCTCCAAAAGCTGTATCTGTAGCAAAAACCTCTTCTGAGACCCAGACCTGTATATAGACCTGCTTATCTCATATGACTGAGATATATATCACTATGTGACATAATGTCACAAAGTGATCTCTTTGCTTTTCCACCTGACTCACAACATACGCAGACATACACACATACATACACACACACACACCCCTTCCCTCTTGACCCATGCTCCTTCTTTTGAAGCCTAATATCATTCAAACACTACTGCATTATGTTAACCACATCCACTTAATCAAGTCCTGACAATTCTATCTCTTTTATATATTTTTAGTCCATCCACCTCCCTGTTCATTATTATTGCCCCTGTCTTATTAATAGCTATCATTGTGTCTTATTGGATAACATCAACATCTTCGTTAGTGACTTCCTGGTTTTTCTCCAAAAGTTTTTCCAAGCAACAGCAGTAGTAATCATTCTAAAATACACATCTGACCATGCAATTTCTCAGCTTAAAATCATCCTTGTTGGTCCCCTATAATCGTCAAGATATAGTCCACATTTATTAAACTCTCACACTACTCTTTATGATACAATTATTCTTTACCTCTCTGATTATTTCTCCCACTACTCCTCCTTCTCCCTATTGGCACAATTTGTTGCAGTTTTACAGAAATAACAATTTTCAGTTTCAGGAACAAGACACACATAGCATGTATCAAACCATTATGAAAATTTTCATTTATTTATTTTTCTCCTCCTCTAGACTTAGTTTGCTCATTCTGTATCCCCAGTGCCAAGCACAGTTCCCAGTATATAGTATAAGCTCAAAATTTCTTGTTGAATGAATAGATAAAAAAAGGGGAACAGTATTTATTTGTATCTAAGAATAATATGCAATATAATATAGTGTTTAAGCACACGAGTTCTGGAGACAGAATCTCTGGGTTACACTCCAGCTTTGCTACTTATAATGTGACCTCGAAGAATTTACTTAAACATGTCTGTGCTTTAGGTCCCTAACGTTTAAAGTAGTTATAATAATAGGACCTATCTCCTAAAATTCTTGTGAAGATTAAGAAAATAAGTTGTTAGAAAAGTGTCTGGCACACAGCAAGTAGTCAATAAATGTTAGCTATTAGTTTTACTTCTTTCATGCTTCAAGAATTATTCCCCACTTCTGAGAGATCTCATCATTTTATTCATTTCAAAAATTTATTTCTCTCCTCTCAGCCGTCAGCTTGGAAGAGTCATATTTGTTTTAATCTAACTGGAATAGATGTCTTTCCATACCTTCTATCATTTTAGAGGCTCTTCTCTGGATCTTCCCTAGCTCTGACATTGTTAGTTGTGACGACTAGAATTTTAAACTATATTCTTGGAGAGTTTATAGAGTCAAAGGAAAAAATACATTTAGTTTCTACAAAATTTCCTTGTAATAGCCAACATTCTTCTTTCCTTGGTAACCACATCAACACTTTGGGGCAATATCTTCAGGGATCAGTCTACCAGAACTTCAAGATCATAATAATTTCCTGGAAGCATAATTGATAGCTCTAACTCCACATCTCAAGTCCTGTGTTTGAATAAGAGTTTCGCTGACAATTGAAGAAATTTTTGTTATTTATTGTAACAAAAATTAATATATGGTCCAGCATTGGGGTAGACTTATACCAATATAGTATTATTTCTCACTTGGTTGATATTTAAAAAGATTTGTTAAGGGCAAAAAGCAAGTTTTATAAGACAAGGGGAAATGGGACTTTCACACAAATTTGTATATACAATTTTATAAGATTTTATAAGATTTATAGGATTTGAATTCTTATTTTACTTTGGCTATTTGAGACTGTAGATTATCATTTAAAAGAGTTCAAAAAGAAAAGTTTCCTAAACAAATACTGCATTTCGTTTACAGTTTTCCAGTAATACTTTGAATAAAAAGTTTTAAGGGGTAGTTTAACTTTTTCCAAAACAAATCAAAGAATCAGAATTTTAGACATGGAAAAGATGTCAGAAGTTATCTATCCCTAGGTACAGATATATGAAAACTGGGGACCAGAAAAGATATGTGAGTTAACTGATGTCACACAGCTGGGCAAGTGTCAAGATAGACCTGTTAAACAAAGTTTATGGGAAGCCATTGTTTTGGACCAGCCTCCTGCACTAGGCCCCAGCAGACCAGACCAAACCAAAATGGAGCCTCTTGTGCTAAGTGTTAGATAATCAAACTGAACTTTGAAATGGGCCAGTTTTCCAAAAAACCCAGAAGATTCCAGTTAATCTGAGTTAGCATAATAAGAAAGACCACTTTTTTAGCCCTATGAAGAAAGTAACTTTGAAACAACAAATCTACTTTTTATTCTCTGTTTCTGCTTTCTTCAACCCTTTTCTGCCTATAAAGCCAACCTCCTCTGCTCAGCGCAATGGGACTCTCATTCTGTTTTATAGAGTGAAGTGTTGCCTGATTCTACAATCACAACTAAAAGCCAAATAGATCTTTAAGTGAAATTTGCTGAAATTTTGTCTTTTGACAGAACTTATGTGTGCTGACTCTCAATTTATTGTCTTTATTAAACAACTAATTAAATTAGTTTATTATAATAGAAAAGTATCTATAATTAGAAAACAACAAAGAAGAATTGACATGAAGGGGAGAATGCTAGCGCACAGGTTAAAATGACCAGAGTGGAATAATTATATCAATAGGATTTTACAACGAGGGAGGCAGGTTTATATCTTGTTAAGAGCTCCAGAGTCACAGGTAACATCAATGGATATAAAACAACATTCACACAACCTGGAAAGTTGTACTGAATTGGATCTTTTATTTGGGAGAGCAAGCATCTGTATGTAGGAGCGATACATAAAATTAATTTTGAAATTTCAGAAAGAGGTTTGTTCTTTAAAGGGATATTGTAAAAATATGCTATAAATAACAATCATATTGTAAAATGAGCAACTACTCTCTAAATATGTGTTTCTCACATTGTGATCTGCTGAACATCTACATCAGAATCATAGAGGAGTCTTTTTATACAAGCAGTTTCCTAGACCCTCTTCACAGACCCCATCTCAGAAATGCAAAATCAGAATTTATGGACACAGGGCCTGGGATCTCCATTTTACAAACTCCATTAAGAATGCTGAAGAAACTAACTTCTATTTAACTGAATTTCTAGTTTAATATGTGCCAATGAAAATTATCTTTCTTTCCATATTTCTTGTTGATAATTATAAAAAACCCTGTTAACTGCCTTAGAAAATAGAGTATGCTGACCACATCTTTGTTGCTGCCTTGAGGACACTGGATTTTGCAGTGCCATGGGGCTAACCTTTGGTGTTTTACTACTGTTCAGAATGAGATATGGAGCTGAATCTGTTTACCAAAGGCATACCCTAGAATCCATGTAGAAAAATCTCATACCTACTTAGTTTTATTTGAACATGTCAAATTTAAAACAAAACAAAGATAATTTAGAATTTGCTTTGTGTTTGCGAAGTGAACACATCCCCAGCCCCAAGATTCTGACGTGTCCCCCAGCCCTATCCCTCTTCTCTTCCTCCTTTAGCCCTTCCCGCTTGAGAATCACTTCCCTAAAATTAGAAAATCTCCTCCCCACTTTAAAATTTTTCTAGCCACTTCTTCTGTGGCAGCTGTGTGTTTTTCATCAACTTAGGTTTAAAAAATTATTTCATTAACTAAAAGTTCATATTACCTGGGTTTGTGCTTGTGATGCTTTTCCATATCATGTTTGTTTAAAGTAGGGCACGACTGCTTATGAAAGCCCTGATATCAGATATCAATGGAAAGGTCTTCTGCTTCTCCTTTACTGCATAAGAGTAAGAAAACACAAAGCAAGGATACAATCTGAAAGAATCCCCTTGGGAAAATGTACAATTACAGAAAAATGTTGTTTGCATATTTAATGTATGCTATTTCAGTGTACTGGAAGCATTATTAGCCTTGTTGTAGCCTTAAGTCGTATTAATTATCAATTAGTATAATTCAGATTTATAGAATTTTGATCTCCAATGTGCTTAATACACCAGTTAAAATTTAGAATTGTTTCTTCAGCCATTTAAAAGAATTTATATTAGTGTACTATAAAAGTAGCTTTTTGTTGTATAGTTCTGAGTTTAACACACGAATGTATTCTGTAATCATCATAACAAGTGCGCAAGACAGCTCTATCACCTCAAAAAATTCTCTTATGCTGCCCCTTTGTAGCCAAAGCCTTTTCCCATCCTTAAACCCTGGGAATCATTGATCAACTTTCTGTCCCTATAGTTTTGCCTTTTCCAAAATGTCATATACATAAATTCATACAAAATATATAACCCTTTGAAACTAGCTTCTCTCACTCAGCATAATGTCTTTGAGATTCATCCATGCTGTTTCATGGATCCATAGTTCAAACCTTTTAATTGCTGTACTGCCGTTTGTTTCTCTATTCTATTTACCTCTTAAAGGACATTTGGGTTGTTTCTAGTTTGTCGATTATGTATAAAGCTGCTATAGACATTCATGTACAAGTTTTTATATGGACATATTTTCACTTCTCTTGGTTTTATACCTAGGAGTGGATTGCTGGATAAGATGATAACTTTTTAACTTTTTAAAAAACTGTCAAACTGTTTTGCAAAGTGGCTGCCCCCATTTACATTCCTACCATCAATGTATGAAAAGGCCAAATCTATCACCTCTGACTGACTTTGAGGCTCTATGCAAACAGCAAGTGAAAGTTAAGGGACAAGGGTAAAAGGCCTTGCTGGAAATTAGAAAGATGTGCCAACACACATGCACAGAGCCACTTAGCAAATAGTAGTGAAATCTCTGCTTAGTTAGCTTCCTGGTTACCTAGTGACTGGACAGAGATTTCCTTAAATGGTTAGAACTAATGTATCTCCCACTATTTGGCCTTTTCATGTATTCCTTGGGCATGCGTACAGCCCAGCATATGTGCATGATCTTCTAGAGTCTCAAGAATATTTTGGAATTTTTCAAAGCCCCCTATGGTCATCTCATTTCCCACGTTTTCCTTTTAAGTTTTTTTTTTTTCTACTCTTGTTTGCCCTAATGATTATCACCATGTCAGGCAGCTATGATGTTAAACAATTGCCTCTGATTGTTTTCAACATATGCTCCCAGGGGAAGGGCTGTTAGCACTAAGAAATCTTTGAGTCAGGTAACGTAAATACAAATCCTGTGGGTGGCAGCCCCAGGAAAGTGCCACACAGGTCAGATAATAACAGTTGTTTAGAAATGGGGTCTGTTGGAGAGCTCAAAACCCAACACTCTGCCTCCGGTGGTTTCTAGGCTGTTGATTTTCACAGCTACCATAATCGCAAGGCTGTTGGTTTTCAAGGCTACTACAGAACTGGGGATAAGGGGATGGGAAAAGGGCATGTTAAAGTGCTACAACATTTATTGCTCTTACAAAGATCCACCCATTTTTCTTGTACAAACACACATTGGATTGGTGCAAACCTTTCTTTAATTTTCAGAGTTCTGAAAAAGTTGATTTTGACGATTTTTGTCTGTGTCTTCATTGCTTTTATAGAGGAGTGGTTTTTCAGAAATCCTTACTCCACCATTACAGGGGAGCCATAACATAACATAAATGTTATTTTTGGCATTTGCTATTGACCCTGTTTGGTAAAATTGGTAAAATTTTTATTTCTCTTGCTATATTTTTCAGTTGTAAAAGTCACATTTGATATTTCTTTTTGCCGTATATTTCTCTTCCAAAACTTTCTGTCTTTTCATCCCTTTCAAGACTATTTGCACTTACTTCATGGAGTATGGTTACAATAGCTGCTACAAAGCGTTTGCTGAATAATTACAACATTTGGGTCGTCTCAGAGCTGATGTCTGTTGATTATGTTTTCCCTTGAGAATTGGTCAGAATTTTCTGATCTTTGTATATTTAATGATTTTGGATTATCTCTTGGGCATTTTTAATATTATAAGATTTGGGGTCTTTAAACAAATCCTATGAAGATTTTTTAAACAATTGAACCAATTGGGTACAGGCCACATGTTTCAACTTGCCTTCATTTGGCTGTGATTCCAATGCAAGTTCAGTTTCCAAGGCTTTAGCAGTATTATTTGAATCTTTCCACTGTGTGCACCACCCAGGGGCCAGTCTGGGACCTTTGGTATGCTGTGTAGCATGATATTAATGTATGCACCATTTGGATGTGAGTCCAGAATTAAATGGCAACTTTATTGGATCCCAATCTTGGCGTTCTTCTCCCTGGTCTTGCCCATGTTCTACATTCCACAAAGTCCTGCTTTTTGGTTATGTCACTAGAAAGCCAGGTTTTTGTCTTCTGCTGTGTCACAAACTACCTGCATCTGGCTTTGTCTCTGGGGCCAAGTGACAGGAAAGCAGAAATAGAGAAAGTAAGAAACAGGCTTTCCCCATAC
This sequence comes from Daubentonia madagascariensis, assembly GCA_023783475.1. Classification (NCBI taxonomy): domain Eukaryota; kingdom Metazoa; phylum Chordata; class Mammalia; order Primates; family Daubentoniidae; genus Daubentonia; species Daubentonia madagascariensis. The sequence goes on from JAKFHU010002421.1 coordinate 1,446,208, forward strand.
TCTTTGGGCCACCATTCTTCTGCTAAGAGGATGTTCCTTCCTCAGAGTCTTACGTGTCTGCCTACAGCTGTGCCACTACCAGAGGGTTGCAGCACCAGGAATGGGGCTTGCTTACAGGACAGGTGGGGATAGGGAGATCACAGAGGATATAATTTGCCCTTTCTGTATCTTGGGCATCCTCCTTCCTGACTCACACCAGAAAGAGAGGACTTCCCTTGAACTTCTTTCTGTCCACACTTGGTGGGGTTCCAGGACACAGACTCTCCACTTGAGTCCAAGTTTGGATCTGTAGAAGTGAAAAAAATTGGTAACTCAGTTGCCAGTTGTTTCTTTTTCCAGTTCCAGTTTCTTTACCCAATCTTCTTGCTACCATTTACTTTTCAGATACCCCAGATAGCTGCTCCATTCAATCTGCCCAGGGATTTTAGTTGCATTCATTGGGGAGAGAAGCCAGAGTAGAATGTGCTTACTCCATATTAACAGGAACAGAAACTCTCTTCAATTTTTGAAACACTGGAAATAGTATTATATTCTTTTTTCTCTTATTAAATATAAATATTAAGCTTTTAATGTGTTCAGGCTTATCACAGAAAAAATTGCTTGCAATGAACTTACAATAAAGATACAAATAGCATCTTTAATAACAAACATTAAAAAATAAAAACCTCCAAAAAAGAAAATCTCTTCAATAAAGGAGGGTTGAAAACACCTATTTTCAGAAACACATTTTTATTCATTGGTTAAAATATGGAATGAAACAACTCTCTTCTAAGTTATGAGTAGGCCCACCCTAAGCACACTACTTCTTTGAAATTCAGGGTAATTACCATCTTAGAACACTGAGTTTTGCTGTGATTTAAGGAACTGGTCAAAAAGGTTTATCCTTAAATTTTCTCCCAAGTAATCTCAGACATTCAAGATATGTAAGAAGAAATCCCTAGTGTAGCTATAATACTAATTATGTGAGTTTTATACAAAATATCATTATTCAAAACCTAAATTTCTTATTTGTATAATATTATAAGGAGGTATTATATTCTGGGGGGAAATCCAAGTGAGCTCTCACACCCCTAAGGATGGACAAAATAACCCAAGTGCAAACAATGCTCAACTTTATGTAAGTTCACTTTGCATCACTACCTAGATCAGTTGTTCTTATCTGTTTGGAGGTCAGGGACCTTTTAAAAAATAAGATGCAACGTAGGTCCATCTCCACACACACATTTTTTATCTGATTTTCATGATTTTTTCATGATTATATACATATAGATAGATACATACACACATATATACACACCCAATATTTTGCATACATTTTTGGAAGTTTTGTATACTCCCAATGCCTAGATTAAGAACCCTCGACCTAGAAATGAATGATGAATAAATTTGTTTATTTTCAGCCCCTCTCTCCTGAGATCCAGACCTTCATTTTCAGTTATCTATATGAAAACTCAACCTACTTGTACTGGAGTCACTTCAAATTGAGCTGTCATACCACACTTGCCACTTCACCCAATTTTTCTCACAGTTAATGGATTCACCATCCACCTGGTCACCAAAACTGAAATCCTAGGGGTCATCTCATGATCTCCTTCTCCCTCACACCTGACTTACAATCAAAACTAGCCCCATCCATTCTGCCTTCTAAGTAGAGCCTACCTCTACCCCCTCATCCTCTTCTCCACTGCTGGGACCTGACCCGAAGCCCTCATTATGTTCTAGAGGGCTCTAAGATGACTTTCTTACTCTGTTCTTTCATGTCCAATATATCCTTCACACTGTTGCCAAATATCTTTCTAAAACATAAATTTGTACATTGCATTTCCCTTCTGATGCCTAAAGCAGTGGTTAGTAGAAACAAAATCAAAATAAAATAAGAGTCAGCAGAGATGTGAGTCAAGTGCAGTCAAGTGAGATATCCTGTGAAATCCCAGAATATCAAGCAGAAAAAATATGGGATAAAATTGGTATAAAATGTTATTTCTGAAACTTGTCCTATTATGAATCTTCCTTTGTGTGGGGAACCTATTAAAATTAGCACTTGCCAAAGACTCATTCCAGACTTCTTAGGCATTATTTTCACAGACAGGGCAAAGGAATCTGTATTTTCTAGACATCCCAGGTGATTCTTATAAACAGGCATGTTTGCAAAACATTTGATTGAAGAAGGTATCAAATTCAAATAATTTAAAATGGTACAAAATGGGACATCACAATTTGACCCCAATTTGTTTTTCTAACCTACTTTTCTCATGCAGCATGTATTCCAACCACCTCAAAGTATTCACCATTCTTTGAATTGCCACACCCTTTGGTTTGGTCAATGTGCCTTTACACATCAAATTTCCTATTCCTGGTGTGCTTTTCGTCACCTTACCCATCTGTTGCCTGTCTTCCTATCCTTGAAGAACCAGAGCAAGGGTCATCTTTTCTGTGAAACATTCCCAGACTCTTTCTTTCTAGGATTTAACACATTATATATCTCAGTCTCTGCCATAAGCTTGATGGCAAGCACTATGTCTGATCTCTATTTGTATCCTCTTTAACACATAGTACATAATAACCACTCAATAAGTATGTGTTAAATGTTGAATGAATGAATTCATAAATTCATAATAAATAAATGAGTAAATTTATGAATAAATGAACAACCAAGGTCAACAAATATCATACTTAACAAAGAGAATATAATTATTTGCAGAAAGAAAGACATTGAGCTTACATTAATTTGTCTGTAATTTACATTAAAACACTTCAGTGTATACAATGTGGTGAACACCTGGGTGTGGTCAATACTAATTTATAACCCAGGTATAGTTAGTTAGCATTTGAAGTACTTTTATTCAGGGATCCACAGTCCTGTGGTGGGTAGTTATCATTCCAAGTACACACTCCAAGTTCTTCAAATATTTCTATGTAAGTGTACAAAATAGAGTTCTTTAATTAGTATAAGAAATAATTTTTCATTGGTGAAATTAGAATATTTCAAATTTTCTGATTGGTTGGAAAGTTGTACAGGAACCTCCACTTGCATGTATGAGGACCTGGTAAGCTCAGCCAACTAACAACTTCAAAGAAACTCCCTAAGTCCAAGACATTGTTTGAACTAATGCCAACCCTCTGCCCACAGCCCCCATACTTAATATGGGAATCTGTTGTCTGGTGTGATTAGAAGACTTGCTGATCCTGCCATCAGAATGTTTGTACACCCATTTCCAAGTAAAACTTTCATGCAAATTGCCATGTGTCTAAGGAGATAGATGATGAGGACTTCAAAGAACATAGAAGAGCAGGATGTATGACGTTTTTGCCTGATCTTTAATTTTTTAAGTGTAGCAGAATGCAGCCTGACACTTGCTTTCATTGTAATATGCCATCTGGTAGTGAGCCTATCAGCAGAATACATGTAGTTCCTACCTGTATTTTCCCTCCACGACTCTTTATTTTGAAAAATCTTGAACCTACACAAAAGTTGTAAGGATAATATAGTAAACTACCATATACCCTTTACCTGGAATTACCAATTATTAATGTAAAATTATTCCACATTTGTGTATCCTCTCCCTGTTCCCCTCTCCTTTCTCTCTCTCTTCATGTGTGTCTCTCTCTGTGCCCTCTCTCCCATATGTATTTAGTGCTTACTTTGTAAGTTGAATACTGTATTTCATGACAATTCACTCCTAAATTCTTTGCCATGTAACTTTTAAGAACAAAGACATTCTCCTACATAACCACAATACAATTATCACACTCAAAAACTTTAATACTGATGTGATACTACTATTATCTAATATACAGTTCCTACCCATATTTCCTCAATTGTCCCAGCAATGTCTTTCACAGATCTTTATTTCCTAATCCAGGATCCAATCAAAGATCATGAACTGCAGTTGTTTATCATACCTACTTAACCTCTTTAATCCAGAATAGCTCTTCAGCTATTTCCTCTTTTTGTTTTTCATGAAACTAATACTTTTGAGGCGTCCAAGCCAGCTGTCAATTTGGACTAGTCTGATTGTTTCTTCATGATTGAATTTAGCTTAAACACGTGTAACAGAAATACCACATAGATGATGTTTTGTCCTCCTTTCTGTATCACATAACCAAATAATTTTGTCTGATTATTGGTAATTTCAATTTAGATCACTTGACTAATGTGTCCAATAGATTTCTCTTGTAGAGGTATCTTTCTCTTTTGTAATTAATAAGTAAATTGTCCAGTGATACTTTTAGACTATGTGGTTGTCTTGTTCCTCAAGCCTTTTCTTACTGATGATTCTTGATATTCTTGATTGAAGCAACTATTGCTATGGTGTTTGTAAAATGTTGGTTTTCAAATGTTATCATTCTTTTTATTAGATAGAATTTTCTATAAAGAAGAACTTTTACCCCCACTCCACCTTTTTAATATCACTGTGTACTCGTGGGTTTTTCTGTATGATCCAATGTGTTTCAATTCATTGCTGTCATTATTTTTACTGGTCAAATTCTTTCAAAAATGATCCAGCAATTCCCCTTCAAGCTGGTTCTCATGTCCTTTTGACATATCTCTTTCAGTGTTTGAGTACTTCCTTGCATCCTAGCTCAGCTTATACTATCCTTCCCCAGACCTGGAATCAGCCATTTCTCCAAGGATTCATGGTTCTTTTCAGTGGAGAATAACATTTATAGACCCAAACCTGTGCACTAGATGTTCTTATTGCTCCTGGGGTGTCATTGCTCCTAGGACATTTCACTGGGCAAAGCTTTTAATTCATGAGTTTATACTGATATCTCCAATTCCAATCTAATGCCAGAGTGTTCTTCTTCTTTACCTATTCCATATTTGTATTTTCCTTTCTCATATTTAAAACTCTGTTTTCCCCTAAATATCAATATATTTCCTTATTCGACCAATTCTACAGTTCACACAATTTAGTTTTATAATTACTACTGTATACTACAATAACAAGCTTATTAAGTAAAGTTCTTGATGTCTTTACAATCTTTTTTCTTTAGATTATAACTCAGTGAGGATATATAGTCAGAGTAATATGTCCCAATGTTACTCGGATTAATTGTGTGTGTGGGTCTGTTATCAATTTGATTAATAATTAAATCCATTTGCCTATCTTAGCATTCAATTTTAGCTTTATTTACTCTTGCTAATTAAATTTTATTTTTTTTAATATATAAAACATTAACATGGTTTGAAAACAAAAATTGTATACAAACAGGATACTCTGAGAAGTCTCTCTTCTCTATTACTCTTACCTCATCACTACCCACCTGCTATAGATGCCAATTTAATTAGTTTCTGGTTTATCTTTCCTGTGTTTCTTTTTGCAAAAATAAGTACACACACACTCATATTATGCAGAATGTAATATACCCTATATAGTCTTTGTACCTTGCTTTTTTTACTTAACCATATATTCTGGAAATTACTCAATATTAGTTAATTGATGTTTTCCCCAGAATTAGTTGAGAAATGCCTAGAAGTAGGATTGTTAATTTAAAGGGTAAATACATATTCAATTTTGTTAGAGATTGCTGAATTCTCTGCAATAGGGTTTGTACCATTTTGTGTTCCCATTGGTAATGTATGAGAATGAATGTTTTCCTAAAACCTTCCAACAATCTTACTGTCAAGCTTTTGAATTTTTGCTAAACTGAGAGGTGAGAAATGATATTCAGAAGACCTTTGATTTGCATTTATAAGTAGAGCTTAACAATTTTTTGTATGTTTAAGGCTAAGTGGTACATCTTTGTATGAACTATCTACGTATTTTGTGCCCTTTTTCTTTTGAGTTTTCAGTGGCTTCCTCAATTTTATATTGTGAGACTGGCCCTTCATCTGTGATCTCACCTTCCCTTTACTGTCTAAGGCAATTAAATACCAAAAGTATTATGAGTTGCATAATTTGCTTAGGCCGACACACAGCAACTTATGTACTAATGCTGGTATACTGTGTAACTTGAGTCTTGTGACTTAAGAGGAGAAGAGTTCAAGTAGACTTATCAAGATAACCTTAATTTAAGTCTTCAATTGCTTATCTGAAACTCTTGGGAACAGGTATTTCTCACGGTTTAGACTTTTTTGAATTTTATAAAGATAATGAGTACATATGCTCTATACTATGTAATATCATCCATCAGCTCTGGAACAGCACGACATAATCAAATAAATAAATATTTCTGGAGCAAAATTTATGAATATGCTAGATGGGATAAATAAAAACCATAAGCACCCTCATGTCAGCTCAGGGCAGGTTTTGTGGTCAGATTAGGTAATATTAGCTTTTCCCACCAAATGCTTTATAAATAAAACTTTCAGTTTCCAGAGCTTTTCTGGATTTTGCAATCTAGGATAAGAGATTGGAGACCTGTAGTTCATTGAACCAGCCACTTTTGGGTATTGTTTATTCAAGGAAGCTGTATATTATTAAATAAAGCCTTAAGAGAATTAAAAAATCAGTGAAAATACCTACTAAAATCATAACAGCAAACTGTTTATACTAGGTTAACTACATTGAATGATTCCTTTAAACTTCATAAACCCTACCTAATCAGTATGGATAGGGAATTAGGTTGAGTGATTGCCTGGGTCTCAGAAATTGCATAAAATATTTTTTTTCTTATTTGGGACACATTTAATGTGAATTTTTAAAAAATACAAAAATATTCTTCCTTTTTCTTCTAAATTATGTACTTATTTGGTTATTTCTTTATTATTGTGGTCCTTCAAGGGCTATTTCATTCACTATTGTATCCTTAGTACCTAGCACGATTTCTGACTGGCTGTAGGTGCTTGATAATTATTTTTGAATGAATTAATAAATGAAAGGAGAGTACAAGAAGACATAATGGGGGGAAAAATCATTCATCCATATGCAATAAAAGTACAGGTTTAAAACAATAATCCAAAGAGTGGAGATACTCCACCTTTTGCTCTATTTCAATTCAGATTTATCTAGAAATAAACTCACATGTATTTGGAGAAAGTGACTACTTCTCTTGCCAAGAGGAAGAAGTCTACTTTGCTTGAACAGGTGGAAGTTAGTTACCTCAAGATGCCATTACTTTATATCTCCTTTTTTCCCAATTATCACCCCTAAAAATAGATCATTAGAGAAAAATTAAAACATGCAACTTCTGTTATATTTTGATTCTGTCCTCAATTTGCTGAACTGCCTTTGTCTAAATAATATACTTTTTTGCTTTTTAAATATTTATTTTTCAGGTTATAAAATAATACCTGCTCATGACAGAACATTTGGAAAAATTATAGGCCATTTGGGAAATAAGGAAAAATAGGAAGAAGGAAAAACAATTCACAGGCTCACCCCTCAGAGATAACTCACAATGTTTTAGCATATTTTCCTCTAGTCATTCTGCTAAGCATATAATTTTAAAATATGCCATATAGACAGTTTAAATCTTGTTTTCTAAGCCTTTACACTACTACAAAATTTTAGTGAACATTATTTCAAACAGAGGCGTAATATATTGCATCACGTGGAAACATCAACATTTCCTTAACTTTCCTCCTGTTATTAGACATTTCCGTTGTTTCTTATGTTTAGATATCATAATGCTTTAAAGAACAGATGGTAAATATTTTGTCTGTACTTGACATTGTTTGTTCGGGATAGTCTCTCAAGTGTGGAATTACTGGGTCAAATGGAATGAAGATGTATAAACAATTTTAAGAATTCTAACAAATCTAGATATCGAGGGATATCTAGTCCAATGAGACCATTTTAATCCCCACAAGTATCTCATAACATGAATCTGGAAACATACCCAAGAGGAACTCCATTACCCACTTGCAATATATGGCTTTTGTTCTGAACCACTAATTATATTCTTGGACTTTGAAATTGAGGTCGTTTTTTTCAAGAATTGGAGGAATCCAAATGCTTATCAATAAGAATGTGTTGACAAATTGCCAAGATGTCTTCATCATGTTTCCATTGGGTTGTGTTCAATTTACCCCTCATTTCACTGATACAGTCATTGCATTATGTCTTAAAACACCTATGTTTCACATTTTGCTGCCTTAATCCTGGAACTATTAGAAATTCCCCTGGGGATTCTGGAAACCCAGCAGCATTTTGGCTTACTGTTGCACATTTGCCATCTAGTGGCTAAAGTGGGAAATTGTAGACTTACACCCTCTCCAGTTGGGGGAAGACATAGTTAGGGCATGTTTTTTTAAAACAAGAAATCCATAGTGGTGGAAAGCAAAAACTGTTAATAATACTCAGGATGGGTAGGATTACTATACAGGATGCACCCATGTTCATTAGGAGAAAAGCATGCCCAAAAGGGAGGTAGGGCTCAGAGAAAATCACAGGGCTTTTTCCCAACAAATGCTACCCCATTATCCCTATTTCCCAAACACTCACTGTTCTCAGTGAAATCAGATTCTAAGGGATATTAAGGTCAGCCTGAAATGTAAAACAAATCATCAAGGGCACCATGATGTTATGCATGGAAGGAGGAAGTGTGTCTTAGTTTGCTTGTGCTGCTATAACAGAATTGGGTAATTTATAAAGAACAGAAATTTATTTTCTCGTAGTTCTGGGGGCTAACAATTTCAAGATCAAGAAACCAGCAGGCTCAGTTGTCTGGTGAGGATTGCTCTCTGCATCCAAGATAGCACCTTATTGGTGCTTCGGTGGAAGGCAGAAAGGCAAGAGGGCCAAACACTGTGTGAAGCCTCTTTTATAAAGGCCTTAATTCCATTAACGATGGCCTAATTAACTCTTCAGGGCCTCACCTCTTAATGCCATTATATTGGCAACACCTGAGTTTTACAGGCTATACATTCAAGCCGTACAGAAGGGCACCTCATTTACTTTGCTCTAGAGACTGGGAGTTTATTACATGATTATTTTAATATGAGCTCCAGATCTTTTATTTACCCTCTTGTAAGGTTTCCTCCTTTCTCCCTCCTGGCAGTCTGTTTGAGTTAATTCCTAGCCAAACAGAATGTGTTACTTCAAGAACACAATTGCTTAGATTTACTGTTCCTTTGAATTAGATGGATTTGGTAACTTTCTAGCTGCTTTCTAACTTTACTCAAATTATTCCAACATAATCAAATGACATATAATTTTTAGAATGTGGATCATGCAAATTATACAAGAGGTTCTCTCTAAAGACATACAATGGACATGCTCAGATTTTTTGGGGGGATGTCAGTGACTATAGGGATGAAATGTGTGTGGGTGGAGGAGCATTATTTTGAAAATAAATTGTGAAAAATGTTAAGAACTAAGCTGATGTTCAAATTTGTCAGGGATTTTCTTTTGCCTTCAGACAAACAGGCCTCAGAAAGGGTGAAGGAAATATGAAAAAGTGAGTGAAGTTAGCGGTAGTGAAATATTTTCAATAACATAAGCTTTATCAAGCAATATTGAGCTTGAACCATTTCTGGGTAGCCATTTACACGTGGCATTTATGTATATTTACAAACTATAAAAAGAAAACATACCCTAAAATGAGGCAAATGCAGATGTTCTCCCACTTCCACCTCAAAATATTTTGATATATGTATTCCAAAATCATTCATTCACTGGGCATTCATTCAACAAGCAGTTATTAAGTGCACTTAAATATATAGATATCTATATATCTATGTCTATATATATCTTTGACCCAGAAAATCCATTGCTTAGAATCTTCTCTTTGATTATACTCACAAAAGTATGACAAGATATGGCTACCAGTAAGTCCATTGCAACATTGTTTGAAATGGTGCTGAGGTTAAAGTGATTTAAAATAAATTAAATTAAATTAAAATTCATCATTACCGTGGAATAGTATACATCTATTAAAAAGAATGAACTGGATTTCTAGGTGCTCCTATAGAAAGTTCTGTAAATTATAATAAGTGAAAAGCAAGGCAATTAATACAGTAATATTTTTATACATTATGAAGTATATACACACACAGAGATAACTGTATGATGTCAGACATTCATTAAGATAATTTCCCACTGCTGGAGGTTGCTTAAAAATCCAGAAAGTATGATCAAAACAAAGCCTTACTGAGTAAGATTAAGAAATTCTTCAAGGTCTTCAAAGCCTGGTTTAAGAAAGGCTGATTCTTGGTGTAAGTTTCTCCCATCTGTACCATCCTGAAAATGGGGGATTAAAGAGAAATGTCAAGTACTTATCCTGACTTTTCTTAAATGAGCCATATTTCCAGTTAATCAAGTCTGGAACCACAGCAGCATTTTGAGGAGATGACCTAGGGCCCCAGGCTCAGTTTTTACCATTCAAAGTGAGACCCAAATTCAGGTGCTAGGGTTTGTATCCAGCATCCTCTTACCTTACTTTTAAGCTTCCTTTTTACTTATCTTGAGTGTCTGATTCCATTATGTTGCTCAACTCACTACAATTAATATTCGTTTAAGGAAATTGAGTGCATAACACTTACTGATTGCTTATTTAGTTACATGCATTACGCTAAGTACTCATTAATCTCCACAGCTATCCTGTGAGCTAAGTACTAGTATGATTCTCACTTTACAAATAAGAAAACACACTTTGATGCCCTCCCTAGTGGTGACCTCTTCTAGCAGCACATTTATGACCTGGAATCTCTTGTCTCCTTTTCTACTTTTATTAAAATGTTTATGTCCCATGCATTTATTCCTTCAGAAGCATGTATATTCTTCAAAGGTGACATGTTAATCTGTATAAAGGTATTTTTACTTGATTAGAGGTTAATGTGCCACCCTTGTTTGAGACTATTTACTTATTAAGCAGAAGGTTTCTGCAGACACAGCTCATATTCAGTTACTTATTAATTAACCAATTTACATAATGGGCACTATGGATCTCTTGGGACTTACAGTTTCGAGGAGCGTATAGACATCACTCAAATATTTCACAGAAGCACATAACTTTAAATTCTGATAAATGCTATGAAGATAAAACAAGGTGAACAGTGCCAGTCTGGTGGATTAGATGGGGGGGCTTCCTTGAGGAAGTGAAATTCATCTCCATATATGTAGGATAAGTAGGAGTAAGCTAAGCAAATTGGGGGTGGGGGCATTCCAGTCATGAGAATAGCTAGGCCAAGACTCAGGTGTGGTTGGCAGCCTACCTATCCAGGAAATGAAAGAAGGTCTGAGTGGCTGGAACAGAGAGCACTGTGCTGAGAGTGGTGGATGAAGAGACCTGAGAGGTGGGCAAGGACCAAAACCCACACGCAATCTGGGAAAAGTAGAAAATTCAGCAATTAAACAAATAATTCAAATTGTGGTGTTAAGTGCTATAAATGAGAAAAATGCTATGAGAAAATGTAAGGAAAACTTCTGAAGCATACCTTGAGATTCAGGAAAAACTTCCCAGAAAATGTGAGCTATGAAGGATGACAAGGCATTAGCTAGAATAAGAAAAAGAGGAGGTGGTAGTAAATAGTGTTCCAGGTGTAAGGAACAGCAAAGGCCTGGAGATGAGCGATAGCAGAGCCAGTGTAAGGAACTGAGGAATAAGGAACCTTATTAAAATGCTGATTTAAAATGGCTGACGGGGGAGAAAGGAGGGGTCAGCAGTGGATGTAGAGAAAAAGACTACTGGAATAATTTGGGCTGAAACAAGATAAATGAAGGCAGTGGCAGCTGTGGGAGAAAATAAGGGACTGATTATAAAGATATTAAACAGGAAGAATTACTGCTTGGTGAACTATTCTGTAGTAAGAGTGAGGAGGAAAAAGAAGCCAGGTTTTCCATGGAGGTTACCAGATGCCTTAAGATCCTATTCATTGAGTCACAATGGAGGATAGTAACCGGGAAATAAGAGTTGAAGGAGTTTAACTTGGGGCATGTTCAGTTCTATGCATCTATGGCGCACTCAAGTGAACATGTCCATTTGAGAGATGTGTATTTGCCTCTGTAACTGAGGACGGATATGTAGGCTGGAACTAAAGATTCAGGCATCATCAGTATATTGAAGGTGTGTAAATGGGCAAGATAAGCTCAGGGAGAGGGTGCAGAATAAAAAAGAGGGCTAAAAAGAAATTTTTGAATACAATAGCATTCAAGAGGCGGAAAGAAAATGAGGAGCCCCTTAAGGAAAGTGATTAAGCAGCTAGAGGAGATAAACTAGGAGAAAGTGAGGTCATAGAATCTAAAGAAGGCAATGTAAGAAGGGGGAATGATCAACATCAACAAATGCAACAGAGAAGTCAGATAAGGTAAATACAGAGTAGTATCCATTAGGGACACAAAAAAGAATTTCCAGGTGACCTTTGCACAAGCAATTTCCTAGAAGTGGCTGAAGCCAGTGGGCAGTTAGGAGTAAGTAGGAGGTAAGATAGTGAAGCCCAGGAGACTAGATAAGCCATTCATGAAGTTTGGTTGTTACAAATATGAGATACATGGAGTGTGTGGAGGTTTTTTGTTTGTTTGGTTTTTGTTTTTTAACATGAAAAGAGGCTTAAGAAGATATAAATGGTGATGAGAAGGAGCCAGTATAGAAGAGGTTGAAGATCAAGGAGGGAGGATAATAAATAAAGATAGGTTGCTGAGAATGAGGGAGGGGATAGGAGGCAAATTATAGGTGGAAAGGTTATTGTTACAAACGATGCAGGATATTGCTTTGATCCTAAAAATTGAGGAGGAGGAAAATATATAGATAATATTCTAGAACTGATGGCAACACCTTAACGGTATACCTTTCTTGTATTTTCTCAGTGAGGAAGAATTCACGTTTATCTAATCAAAGGAAGGGAAATAGTAACGCAAAAATTTGAGCACAATGGAGAATATCTGCCGTGAAGAATGGAAGAGAGAACTGATGAAAGCAAGAGGGTGGTTTGGTAGCATTACGGCTCAGTTTAAGATGGAGACTGTAAAGCTGTATTGGCAGCAGTTGATATTGTGGTGTGAGTTTTATCTCATGTTCAGCAATCAGAAGATGATAGTCTAGAGAATACTAAGTTAGATCCAGGAATGGCTACAGCAAGTAATTATGCAAATTGTGCACTGAACTACCCTAGAGAGAAACGTTCACATTGTAGTCTGAACCGCACAACCTCTGAACAACCTGCGTAAGCACACGTGGTAGCTCTGGCCAGACCAGCTTTTTGCCAGGTAAATGCAGCAAAAAGATAAAGAAGAAAGGGAGTTGAGAATATTGTAAAGATAATGGAGTGATAGTCCATGGAAACTAACCCGGACAGGAAAGGAATTAATGGCAGGAGGGAGAAAGTAAAGGGCTGACAGAATTTTGGGGAACTACAGTACAAAATGTATGGCCTGGCATCAAGTTGTTTGAGGTCTCAAGTAGAAAATTCGCTAGATACCAAGTAAGCTTGCGACATCCGATAAAAAAACATATTAAAGGTACAGCCTCTGAAGAGGAGAATTCAAAAGCAAACAAGTAAACAATCTTAAAACGGTTCTACTTAAAAGGCAGAAGATAGGAGTAAGATAGCCTCAGGATTTTGGAATAAAGTATCTATGTAAATAAGAAAAAGAATCTTGACTCTTGTCCTTCAGTTCTCTTATTTCCAAATGCTTAATTTGTGTAGTTTCAGAAGTGTAATAATTTCATAATGCTTTTCCAAATGCTTTATTTGTGAAAGGCATCTCACAGATAAAATTTGAACTCTAGGAGGTACATGTTGAACTTAATAATAAAAATTAAATAAAAAAACACCTCTGAGTTGATATATAAAAGTCAAGAAGAATAAATATAGAATAAAATTATTGATCAAAATATATGAGTAAATAATCACTCACCAGCCAAATGATTGGGAGCAATTATATTATTGCTCTATTGTGATTGATGAGTTAATTTAAATTTTATAACTTAAATTTTCCGTATGATGGTGAAAAGCTATAATAGATCTTAGAAATATATAATTTAACATTATTTTCAAAAAATTTGTGGTCAAAAATGTTTTCAATATGTGCCTAAGCCATCGTTTTGCTATCTGTTCCATTTCTTCCCTGTTTGTGCTGTATGCAAATAGACTGTCAATCAAGAATTTCACAGTCTATTCCTTCACGTTGAACGGTTCTGGAGATCTGAAGATTAGATTCTGACCCTCAAATCTTTATATAAACCATAGAAAAGATATCTGTGGATCTTATTCTCTATTAATCCTAATTTAGAGCCATAACAAAATAATAAATTGAAGAGTAAACAATATGGTATAAACCATTTATTCGAAGTCACACAGACCAGAAAAGACAAATTGGAACTTCTTAAAAAAGAAATTATGGGTTATTAAGTATGAAATGTCCGATTTCCTTAAGTACTAAGTTTCACAGTTGATATTTCTGACATTTCACTTTGACACTTCTTGTTTTATTTTTATTGTGAAGGTACATCCTCAGTCCTGTAAACACACATTTTGGCTTATGATTATCTTTCAAATTTTTTTTTTTGAGCAATTTTTGCGAAACCATGGATAAGTCAAAAATTCATGTTATTTTTGAATATTAGTTCCGTCGTGGAAACAATGCAGCACAGACAGCTCAAAATATCAACGAAGTGTTTGGGAAGGATGTGGCTAATGAACACACAGTACATCAGTGGTTTGAGAAGTTCCATTCTAGTGATTGTAATCTTGAAAACGAGCCATGTGGGCGACATGAGACCAAGGTGGATGATGATGAGCTGAAAGCCGTAGTGGAAGTGAATCCATCTCAACCTACTCGTGAATTAGCAGCAAGGTTTGACGTTACTATTCCAACAATATTGGACCATTTGAAACAATTCAGCAAGGTAAAGAAGCTGGATAGATGGGTTCCGCATGAATTAAACGAGCATCAGAAGATAAATCATCTCGAAGCTTGCCTTTTTTTGCTGTCATGACATAAAAGCGAACCATTTCTACACTGTATTGTGACATGTGATGAAAAATGGATGCTTTTTGACAATCTCAAGTGTTTGGCACAATGGTTGGATAAAGATGAAGTGCCAAAACACAGTCCAAAACCGAATATTCATCAAGAAAAGTTAATGGTGTCTGTTTGGTGGTCCAGCGCTGGTATTATCCACTACAGCTTCATGAAATCTGGTCAGTCAATTATCGCAGATGTCTACTGCAACCAATTGGACGAAATGATGAGGATGCTTGCAATTAAGCAGCCGAGATTGGTCAATAGAGAAAGGCTAATCCTCTTGCAAGACAACACTCGACCACATGTCACACAAACAATGCTGCTCAAACTACAGAAGCTGGACTTGGAAACTCTCTGTCATCCAAGGTATTCACCACAGCTTGCACCAACTGACTAGCACTTCTTCCAAGCTTTGGACCACTTTTTGCAAGGAAAAATATTCAATTCTCAACAAACTGTGGAAAACGCCTTTGGCAATTTCATCGCTAGTTGCTCTCCAGGCTTCTTCGCTGCTCCATAAACAAGCTACCCTTAAGATGGCAAAACTGTGCCGGTAGTTTAGGCACGTACTTTGATTAACTGTACTGCTTCTTGTTTGAGATATAATAAACTACACTTTTGACTCGAAATTGGACATTTCATTTTTAATGACCTAATAATCAAACTGAATTTTTTGTGTGTGCAGACCAAAGATAAAAATTACTTTACTACTCTCTGTCTCTCTCAGACTCTTGACAAGGACACACAGAAAACATAGGAAATTCTTTCTAAAAGAGTAAAATATTATTATTGATTTGCTACTGAAAGGCCAGTAAGAAACCCCAAATAAACATTTATTTGGTGAAATGATTGAGATTAATCTTATTTCACAATATTCTTCAATATGCATTAAAATAATTTGAGTGTGTGACACAATAACATTTCTTGGAACATAATAATATAATATGCCCCCACCTGTGCCAAATGAATCAAAATATCTGGTTAGTGGGGATAGAAAATAATCATTTTAACAACATCAGAAAGTGAGTTGTATATACATTATTCCAATTTGTACTTGTATGTGTGTGTGTGGTATTAGAAGGAACTGGAAAGCAGGAAACCATAAGCTTGAGTTTCTCATTTTTACAGGTGTCTGCTTCTACAACTTTCTATGAAATTTTATTTGTATATAATTAATTTTCAAGCTGAATAGTTTTCTAAAGGCCTATTTTCCTTTGCAGCTTGGGATTAAGTGAAGAATTTTACCTAAATGTTACATTTAAATTGTAGTTTCAAAAAAGCATATGAATGCATAAGGCATTGACTATATACTAACATTGAAGGAAAATTATTCACCATATATGACAAAGATATTTCTTTTTTCCCTGTGACCCTAGACTTTTTACTTCTCTGATTTAAATTGGTACCCACTTAGAAATGTATCTATATGATCACACACACACATCCCCCTTCTATTAACTTTAGTCACCTCTGAGTTTAAACTTGAATTCTGAGTTGATACAACTACCATTCTTTTGATTTGGAAACATAAACTAGTAGAAGACAACCATTCTGGCAGAAATCCAGCCTTATTAAACAAATTATTAGGTACGCATCTTTGGCTTATCTACATTTCGGTCCATATGTATGGCATTGTGCCCACTCATTACAAAATTTTGCAGGGCACTAACTGTTCAGAAAACATGGATCCAGATGGGTTATGTGGATAATGGCATGAGTGCTATTACCTTGGAAAAATGCTACCTCTCAATGATATCTCTCATTGATAAGCTATGTTTTCTTAATTATACCTGTGGTGTGCCAATGGCTGTATATATAATATAATCTTTCATAATTAGGGGGAACCCCACCTTGGATTCCATGATCTCTTAGGCACCCCTCTGTCTGGAACACTAGAAAGTGTATGACAAAATTGTGAAAATAGAGTTGATATGTAATAAATATTACTAATTTGAAGGAAAGATAAATACCATTTAAAATAAGTCAAACAATAAAGGCAGAAGATAGGAATAAATAGCACATATTCTCCATACCCGTACTACATTCTTCAGTGGCTTTTCGTTTGAAAGAAGAACAAGAGAGGAAGGAACACAGATGGACCTTATATTTATATAATTTGTATGAGTCTGGAATAAAATATAGCATGAGCAGAAAGGGGAGGATAAACCTATCTAATTATAAGGATAGGAATACAACGGCTTGCCAACTTGACAATAACTTAGAACAAAAATGTTACCTTCTTTTTTTTTCCTGTGTAGAGTAAATAGCATGACTCTGCCTCTCTATGGCAAAACTAGCAGATAAATTTGTCAGCAGCATTGATATAAATACAGCCTTATTCACCAATGCACAGCTACCTACTCAGAGGATAGTATGGTGGGGCTACTAAATAAACAATTCTAGGCTTGCAATGTAGCCAGATGCCCCCTAAAATGTTGTAAACACATTGTTGATGTGGTTCTTTTAAATAGACAATTTCAGGAGTGATGTCAGCAAGATGGTATAAGAAGATTCAATTTGAACAACTGCCTACACACGAAAATACCTTCATAAAAGTTAAGGAATCCAGATAAGAGATTACAATACCTAGATGGAACACAGAAATTAAAAAAAAAAATGATGCATCGAAGAGGATAGGAAGGACAGTTTCACATTACCCACATCACCCCTCCCCCAAGCCTGAGAAGCACAACATGGAGAGAGAGACTCTCTGCATGGGGGAAAGGAGAGTGAAGTGAGCACCCAATGTCACTACAAACTTCAGCACCAGGCCAGCTCCCACAATGCCATGCTCCAGGCTGGCTTCTATGGCTCAAGGATCTAGGCCTTCCCCAGCACCAAACTGGCCCCCACAGCCCCAGGATCCAAGCATGCCCCAGAAGACTCAGGCTCCAGGACCACTCCTATGGTCCCAGGCTCCAGGCCCACCCAGTGTCAGGTTGGCCCCATGGCTCTAGGCTCTAGGCTGGCACCCCTGGACCCAGCTTACAGGCCCACCCCAGTGCCAGATGGCTCCCACAGACCCATGCTGCAGGCCAGTCCCTGTATCCCCAGGCACCAGGCAGGCCAGGACCCATAGATGAAGGCTCCAGGCACTCATCCAAGAGCACAGGCTCCATGCTTGTCCCCACAAATCCAGTAATCCCAGTGGATACATCAACAGAATGAAGGATAAAAATCATATGATCATCTCAATGGAGGCAGAAAAAGCATTTGACAAAATTCAACATCTATTCATGATAAAAACTCGCAACAAATTAAGTCGAGAAGGAATGTACCACAATATAATAAAGGCCGTATATGACAAGGCCACATATGACAAGTCCACAGCTAACATCTTTCTTGATGGTGAAAAGATGAAAGCTTTTCCTCTAATATCAGGAACAATGCAAAGATGCCTATTCTCCTATTGAACATAGAACGAGAAGTTCTAACCAGAGCAATTAGGCCAGAAAAAGAAATAAAAGTCATTCAAATGAAAAATAAGATGTAAAGCTATCTATGTTTGCAGATAACATGATGCTATATAGAGAGAACCATAAAGACTCCACCAAAAAATTGGTAGAACTAAGTCAGTACACTTGCAGGATACAAAATCAACATATAAAATCAGTTGTGTTATTATACACAAACAATGAACTATCCAAAAAAGGAATTAAGAAAGTAATCCTGTTTACAATAGCATCAAAAAAAATACTTAGGAATAAATTTAACCAAAGAGGTGAAAGATCTATGCACTGCAAACTACAAAATTTTGATGAAATAAATTTAAGAAGACACAATAAATGAACAGATATCCTGTGTTCATGGATTGGAAGAATTTATATTGTTAAAATGTCCATATTACCCAAGGCTTTCTACAGATTCAGTGCAATTCCTGTCAAAATTCCAATGACATTTTTCACAGAAATAGAAAAAACAACTCTAAAATTCATATGAAACTACAAAAGATCCTGAATAGCCAAAATAATGTTGAGCAAAGAGAACAAAGCTGGAGGCCTCACACATTTTGATTCAAAATATATTACAAAGCTATAGAAATTAAAACAGCATGATACTGGTATTAAAAACAGACATATAGACCAATGGAACAGAATAAAGAGCCCAGAAAGAAATCTACACATTTAAAGACAATTGATCTTTGACGAAAGTGTCAGGAACTCTTCAATAAATGGTGTTGGGACAGCTGGATATCCACATGCAGAATAATGAAACTATTTAATAGACACTTGCACCACATAAAAAATCAACTCAAAATGGATTAAAGACTTAAATGTAAGATTTAAAATGTAAAACTACTAGAAGAAAACATAGGGAAAAAGCTTCTTGCCATTGGTCTGGGCACTGAATTTTTGGATATGATCTCAAAAGTACAGGCAACAAAAGCAAAAACAGACGAACAGTATTGTTTCAAGCCAAAAAGCTTCTGCACAAAGGCAACAATCAACAGAGCAAGGAGACAAGTTATGGATGTCGTGAAAATATTTATAAGCCATACATCTTACAAGGAGTTCATGGTTCATATCCAAAATATATAAGGAACTCAAACAATTCAACAACAACAAAAACCACACTAACCCAACTAAAAAATGGGCAAGAGAGTTGAATAGATGTTTCTCAAAAGAAGACATACAAATGGCAAATAGGTATGTGAAAAAATGGTCAATGTCATCATTCATAAGGGAAATACAAATCAAAACCACAATGAGATATACCTCACACCTGTTAGAATGTCTCTCATCAAAAAGACAAGGGATGGGCAGTGTTGGTGAGAATATGGAGAAAGGGAATCCTTATATACTATTGGTAAATTGGTACAGCCACCACAGAAAACAGTATGGAGGTTCCCCCAAAAATTAAAAATAGAACTACCATATGATCCAACAATCTTACTTCTGAATATATATCCAAAAAAATTAAATTAGTATCTTGGATAGATATCTGCACTCCCATGTTTATTGCAGCATTAGTCACAATATTCAAAATATAGAATCAACCTAAGTGTCCATTGATGGATGGATGAATAAAGAAAATATGATATGTATGTATATATTATATGCACACACTGTGGAATAGTATTCAGCCTTTAAAAATAAAGAAATCCTGTCATTTGTAACAAGGATGAACCCGGAAGACATTATGCTAAGTGAAATAAACCAGGCACAGAAAGACAAATACTGTATTATCTGACTTATAGGTGGAATCTAAAAAAAGGTGAACTTATAAAAGCAGACAGTAGAGTGGTGGCTGCCAGGGACTGCATTGTGGGGGAAATGGGGAAATGATTAAAGGGAACAAAGTTGCAGTTAGGCAAGATGAATAATTTCTGGAGAGCTAATGTACAGCACGGGGACTGTGGTTAATAATACCATAATGTATACTTGAAATTTGATAAGAGAATAGATCTTAAATGTTCTTACCCCCCAAAAAATGGTAAATATCTGAGGTGATGGATATGTTAATTAGCTTGATTGTGGTAACTATTTCACAAATGTATACATGTATCGAAACATCTCATTGTACACCGCAAATATATACAATTTTTATTTGCCAATTATAGGTCAATAAAACTGGAAAAATATAAGACAACTTTGGTGGTGAATTTTTCCATCAATATGTGTTAATACTCTTTACTCTTGGCTTGCAATACCTGGTGGAACGGATGGAGATGTTTGGCTGTAGCACCGCTCCATTCTATGTCAGGGATGGTTCATTTGCTTGGCAGTAGACTCGTTGTCAAGTATTTGGACACTTTTCAGTCAAGCTGATCTACTTGATAATATTCCTAATATTCATCCAGTTTTTCAACCAACATTCATTGATTGCCTTCTATGCGCAAGACATAGTTGAGGTTATAAATCATCATTGCATCTTAAGCACATGAATTTTAGAATAAGAAAGATCCAGGTTAAATTTCCACTTCTACTTACTTGCTGTTTGTCTTTCAGCAATTTGCCTAAATTGTTTGACTCCGTTTTCTCAACTATAAAACTAGAGAGTAAAGATAACCACATCATTGGGTTTCTGAAAGGATTTACACAGAAACTACATATGACAGCATATAGCAGACTTTCTAGCACAAAACAGACATTCAATGAATGTACAGTTCATTTCCCTTTTGTGAAATTTTCCACAATTTCATGCTAGACAAATTTTATCCAACAATTCTGATAATTTGTTTAAACAAGTTTTTAAAAAGTTTTTAACAGCTTTATCTATTTATCAGTAATTGTGCATAAATATTATGCCCCATTCTAAAGAAAGCATGAAGGAATGATGTCTAATACAACCCAGAATTCCTTAAAAATCAGTGAGAAAAAGACAATATACTAGACAAAAAAAAAGTCAATGGACATGAACAGGAAACTCAAAAAAGAAAAAATATATAGGTGTGATAAACATAAAAATTATTCAGCCTATCAAAGAATTAAGGAAAGATAAATTACAATAACAGTAAATTGCAACAACAGTAAGATATTATGTTTTGCCTATAGAGTAGGCAAAGTCTCATAGAACTCATTGTTGGTAAGGATGTCAGAAAAAAACCAAAAAAACCCTGAACTTATACATTTTGTACAAGTATGAACTTGTACCTCTTTAGAGGGCAATTGGGCAAAATCTATCACATTGTAAAATACATATACCCCTTTCACCCATAAAATGTATTTCTGTAAGAGCAGACATTAGAAGCAACTACATGTCTAGCAAAAGAGAATTAATTAAATAAGATAAAGAGGCACATGAAAGATAGAATTAAATGCAAATCATGTTTGTGTTAGTCCGTTTTGCATTGCTATAAAGCAATACCTGAGACTGGGTAATTTTTAAAGAGAAGAGGTTTATTTGGCTCGAGGTTCTGCAGACTGTACAAGAAGCATCACACCAGCATCTGCTTCTGGTGAGAGCTTCAGGGAGCTTCCAATCAAGGAGGAAGGCGAAGGGCTGCAGGAATGTCACATGGCAAGAGCAGAAGTAAGAGTGAGAAGAGGAGGGGCCAGGCTCCTTTAAACAACCAGCTTTAGAGAGAACTCACTCATTACTGTGAGGAGGGCACCAAACCAGTCACAAGGGATCCACCCCCATGACCCAATCACCTCCCACCAGGCCCCACCTGCAACACTGGAGATCAAATTTCAACATGAGATTTGGAGGGGCCAAACAGACGAACCATATCAATGTTCTATTAATTTTTAAAATGATTATTAAACTTTTTTTTGGAGTATAAATTTTGGCCTTCTAAGAGGTAAAATCTTAAATGATTATTTATGATACATATATTTCTATAATAAATGTGATAAAAATATTAAAACCTACATATATAAATTAGGATTAGGCTTAAGAAAATATTTTTTCTAGTTAGTAAAAGAATTGTATTTAGTGAAAAATACTTTGCCATGATTCTAATAGTCTCACTAATTTCCTCCCAATATAAACAGAATGTAAAAAGCCTTATAAGCTAATTAACATTGCCTTTGTATTCTTACAGGGAAGCATCAAATAATTCTTATAAATTGCCATCTCTATTTTTGAAATTCAGAGGCACATTTACCAAAATGGTTATATTCTTATAATCTGCTTTATTTATTCAAGACCAAGCCATATCACCAAAATTAATTGAAATTAAATTACACTGGGGACATTAGAACACTGAAATTTCAGTCCATACTGAATCAAAGAGTTTGAAAGGTTAACATAAATGCAATATGATTAAATATTTAGTTCCTTGTGTTTCACTTCACAGTGTGTGTTCATTTCTGTCCGATTTAGGTAGTGGGGTAACATAGTTAGTTTTCTCTTCTAAAACATGATACTGACCTAGAAGTCATTATGTAAATGTCAGAAGATAAAAATGTGATTATACAAATTAATTGCTTCTCAGGGCCACAAAAAGAATCCTAGGATAGCTTTCAATTTTTTTCCCATTTTTTTTTGTTTTCCTGGGATTTCAAAAGATTCAGGTGATATGGAGAAAAATAAACTGTAAGCAAGCCTAGCTTTTAGCCCAAATCTGCTTTCTGAAAGTTTCACTAATGAGTGGGATTTTAAGTGATATCTGAAAAATGATTTTCAGGACGTTTCACTGTTTGTTTTGGGTCAAAATCTCCTATCCCCCAATGTCAGGGATTAGATATCAGTAAAATTTTGGAGTAGGCAGTATTTATCTTTAATGTTTTCAATAACGTTCTTATGCCTTTCTATACATCTCTATTTCACAACCAGTGTCTTGCTTCCTCTGCTGTAATGGCCAATCTGTCACTCTCTGCTACCTATGTATCAAGGAGAAGTGTCTCAGTCCATTTTGTGTTACTATAAAGAAATACCTGAGGCTGGGTAATTTATAAAGAAGAGGCTTATTTGGCTCACAGTTCTGCAGGCAAGGAGCATGGCACTAGCATCGGCTTCTGTTGAGGGCTTCAGAGAGCTTCCAGTCAAGGTGAAAGGTGAAGGGGGCCTGGGTGTGTGACATGGCAAAAGGGAGGAAGAGAGAGGATAGGGAGCGCCACCAGGCTCTTTTTAACAAGCAGATCTTGCATGAGCTAATAAAGCAAGAACAGAGAGGCTTTATTAGCTCATGGCAGAGGGGACAGGGGACGGGCACCAAGCCATTCATGAAGGATCCACCCCCACCACTCAAATACTTCCCACCAGGCCTCACCTCCAACATTGGGGATTAAATTTCAACATGAGATTTGGAGGGGACAAACATCCAAACAATATCGAGAAGCAATATTTAAAAAAAAAAGAAAAACAAAAATAAGCAAAAATCCTTCACAATAACTATGGTGCTGAGAACTTGGTGTATTCTGCTTCCTAAGATAAAAGGGGGATGCAAAGGAGAAGGCAAAGGATAATTCAAAAACTATAATTACTTATAATTTATAATTATAATTTTGTATATTGTGGGTGCAGAATTTTCTGTGCCCACCAAATCCACCACAGAGGTAATTAAATGCCCTTAAGCATAAAGATGGTCCCTGGGTTATTACATGTAACTTTAGTTGTATTTTCTTTTCCAAAATTTATTTTTATGTTCTTCGTTCTTTGAATTTCTATATAGAATTGAAAACAAGCTAATTGATTTCTACAAAAATTCCTTCTAGAATTAGGATTTAGAATTAATTGTGTAGAATCTATAGATGATAGGGGAAAAATTGATGTCTTACCAATATTGATACTTTTGATCCATGAACAAAGTATATAATTCCACTTATTAAGATCTTCTGTAGTTTCTATTATCAATATTTTATCACTTTCAGAATAAAGGCCTTACATATATTTTTTAAATTGATTTTTAGGTGTTTTAGGTTTTTTATGTGATTTTTTTTATTATTTTTTTTATAATTTATTTTTTAAATTTCAGAATATCATGGGGGTACAACATTTTGGCCATACACATTGCCCCTGTTCTGCCCGTGTCAGAGCCACAATCATGGTCGTCTCCCAAACTGTGCTCCCCACATCCATTCAGTGAGAGTTTTTCCCATCCCTTCCACCCCCCTCCCGCCCGCCCGCCCTCAGATGAATGTTATTGCCCTGTGTGATGTAAGTGTTCATCAGTTAGTACCAGTTTGATGGTGCATACCAGTGATGCTTGTTTTTCCAATCCTGTGACACTTCGCTTCAAAGAATGGGTTCTAGCTCCAACCAGGATAATACCAGATGTGTTAATTCACTGTTGTTCCTTATTGCTGAGTAATACTCCATGGTATACATATACCACATTTTATTGATCCACTCGTGTATTGATGGGCACCTGGGTTGTTTCCACAACTTTGCAATTGTGAATTGTGCTGCTATGAACATTCGAGAGCAGATGTCTTTATTATAAAATGTCTTTTTTTCTTTTGGATAAATACCCAGTAGTGGGATTGCTGGGTCAAATGGTAATTCTACTTTTAATTCTTTGAGGTATCTCCATATTCTTTTCCATAGAGGTTGTACTAATTTGCAGTCCCACCAGCAGTGTATGAGTGTTCCTACCGGTCCACATCCCCGCCAACATTTGTTATTTGGGATTTTTTGATATGAGCCAATCTCACTGGAGTTAAGTGATATCTCATTGTGGTTTTGATTTGCATTTCCTGATGATTAGAGAAGTTGAGCACTTTTTTATATGTTTGCTGGCCATCATTCTGTCTTCTTTGGAAAAGTTTTGTTCATGTCCTTTGCCCATTTTTAATAGGGTTGTTTGATTTTTTCTTGTTGATTTTCCTAAGTTCTGTATAGATTCTGGTATAAGCCCTTTATCAGAGGTGTAGCATGCAAATATTTTCTCCCATTCTGTAGGTTGTCTGTTCACTCTAGTGATAGTTTCCTTGGCTGTGCAGAAGCTTTTCAATTTGATCAGGTCCATGTATTATTTTGTTGCTGCTGTGATTGCTTTGGGGTCTTCTTCATAAATTCTTTGCCTAGGCCAATTCCATAAGAGTTTTCCAACATTTCTTCGAGAATTCTTATGGTTCATGTCTTAGGTTTAGATCTGTTATCCATTGTGAATTGATTTTTGTGAGAGGTGAGAGGTGTGGGTCCACTTTCAGTCTTCTACATATGGCCATCCAATTTTCCCAGCACCATTTGTTGAATAGGGAATCTTTTCCCAGTGTACGTTTTTCTGGAATTTGTCAAAGATCAGGTGACTGTATGAGGTTGTTTGATATTTGGGTTCTCAGTCCTGTTGCATTGGTCTACGTGTCTGTTCTTGTGCCAATACCATGCAGTTTTGGTACTATAGCCTTGTAGTATAGTTTGAAGTATGGTAGACAGATGCCTCCCAATTTGTTCTTTTGCTTAAGATTGCTTTGGCTAGACGGGGTCTTCTCTGGTTCCACACGAAGCGTAGAATTATTTTTTCTAGATCGGCAAAAAATGATGTTGGTATTTTGATAGGGATTGCATTGATTCTGTAAATTAATTTAGGTAGCAAAGCCATTTTTACTATGTTGACTCTGCCTATCCAAGAGCATGGTAAGGTTTCCATCTATTTACATCCTCTGCAATTTCCTTTCTCAGTGTTTCATAATTCTCTCTATATAGGTCTTTGATCTCCTTAGTTAGATATATTCCTAAATATTTAATTTTCTTTGTTGCTATTGCAAAAGGTATAGCATCTTTAATTTGTTTCTCGGCTTGATTGTTATTAGCATATATGAAGGCTATGGATTTGTGTGTATTAATTTTGTATCCTGAGACTTTGCTGAATTCATTTATCAATTCCAGTAATCTCTTGGTTGAATCCTTGGGGTTTTCTATGTATAATATCATATCATCTGCGAATAGTGAAAGTTTGACCTCTTCTGCCCCTATCTGGACGCCCCTGATTCCTCTGTCTTGTCTAATTGCTGTGGCCAGGACTTCCAGCACTATGTTGAAAAGAAGTGGAGATAGTGGACACCCTTGTCTGGTGCCAGTTTTAAGGGGGAATGCCTTCAGTTTTTCCCCATTCAGTATGATATTGGCTGTGGGTTTATCGTATATGGCTTTAATAGTTTCTAGGAATGAGCCATCTATGCCTATATTGTTAAGAGTTCTTATCATAAAAGGGTGTTGGATTTTGTCAAAAGCCTTTTCTGCATCTATTGAAAGGATCATATAATCTTTGTTCTTGCTTTTATTTATATGGTGAATTACATTTATAGATTTGCGTACGTTGAACCATCCCTGCATCTCAGGAATGAAGCCCACCTGATCATGATGAACTTGCTTTTTTGATGTACATTTGAATTCGGTTTGCAAGGATTTTATTGAGAATTTTTGCATCTATATTCATAAGGGATATTGGTCTGTAGTTTTCTTTTTTGTTGTGTCCTTTCCTGGCTTTGGTATCAAGGTGATATTGGCTTCATAGAATGAGTTTGGGAGGATTCCATCCTTCTGGATATTTTCAAATAATTTCTGCAGTATAGGCACCAGTTCTTCTTTGTAAACTTGGTAGAATTCAGGTGTGAACCCATCTGGTCCGGGACTTTTTTTGTGGGTAGATTTTTAATTACTGCTTCAATTTCGGTGCTTGATATTGGTCTGTTTAGAAATTCAGTTTCTTGCTGGTTGAGCCTAGGGAGGTAGTGTGTTTCTAAGAATTTGTCCATTTCCTCCACGTTTTCGTGTTTGTGGGCATAGAGATTTTTGTAGTATTCAAAGATGATGTTTTGTATTTCCATGGTATCAGTTGTGACTTCTCCTTTTTCATTTCTAATTGAGCTTATTAGAGTCCTTTCCTTTTTGCTTCTGGTCAACCTGGCAAGTGGCCTGTCTATTTTGTTTACTTTTCAAAGAACCAGCTTTTCGTTTCATTGATCTTCTGTATTGTTCTTTTGTTCTCGATTTCATTTAATTCTGCTCTAATTTTGGTTATTTCTTTTCTTCTGCTGGTTTTAGGATTGCTTTGCTCTTCCTTTTCCATTTCCTTAAGATGATTCATTAGTTACTGATTTGTGACTTTTCTGTCTTTTGGATGTGGGAATTTAGGGCGATAAGTTTTCCTCTCAGGACTGCTTTTGCTGTATCCCACAGATTTTGATAACTTGTGTCCCCATTATCGTTTAGTTCGAAGAATCTTTTGATTTCATTTTGAATCTCCTCTTTGACCCAATAATCATTCATCAATAGATTGTTTAGTTTCCAAGTTTTTGGAGGAAGATGTGAGTTTCTGTTGGAATTGATGTCTAATTTTATTCCGCTGTGGTCTGAAAAGATACATGGTATGATTTCTATTTTTTTGAATTTGTTTAGATCTGTTTTGTGGCCTAGGATGTGGTCAATTTTAGAGAAAGTTCCATGAGCTGATGAGAAGAATGTATATTCAGTGTTATTTGGGTGGAGTGTTCTGTAGATATCTGTTAGGCCCAAATGTTCTAGAGTCCTGTTTAGGTCTTTTATTTCTCTATTTAATTTTGTTTGGAGGATCTGTCCAGTTCCGTCAGTGGGGTGTTGAAGTCCCCTGCAATTATGGCATTCCTGCTTATTATGTTGTCTAGATCTAGCAGCATTTGCTTTATGTACCTGGGTGCTCCTGTGTTGGGTGCATAAATGTTTAGGATTGTTAAATCCTCTTGTGACATTTTTCCCTTCACCACTATATAGTGTCCATTTTTGTCCTTCTTTACTTTTATTGCTTTAAAGTTGATGTCATCTGAAATGAGGATGGCTACTCCAGATTTCTTTGGTTTCCATTAGCCTGAAAAATTGTATTCCATCCTTTCACCTTGAGTCTGAATGCGTCTTTGTGTGTAAGGTGTGTTTCCTGAAGACAACAGATACTTGGTTTGTATTTTTAATCCATTCAGCCAGCCTATGTCTCTTCAATGGCAGTTCAAGCCATTTACATTATTGAGAGAATTGATATTGGGGTAAATTTCTGATTATTCTGTTGGGTGGTATCTTTTGTTTTACCTCTTGCGTCATTGTGGAATCTGGTTTCTGGGGTTTTAGCCTTTGCATAATTTTACATAGGTGGGTGTCTGTTGCGCTGGTTAGTGTATAATGCAGGTCTAAGCATTTCTTGCAAGGCCGGTCTGGATTTCGCAAATTCTATCAGTGATTGCTTATCTGGAAAGGTCTTTATTTCTCCCTCATATAAGAAGCTTAGTTTGGCAGGATACAGAATTCTGGGTTGACCTTTGTTTTGTTTTAGGAGATTGATGATGTCTCCCCATTCCCTTCTGGCTTGTAAGGTTTCAGCTGAGAAATCTGCAGTTAATCTGATGGGTTTCCCTTTGTAGGTTACCTCCTTTTTTTGTCTTACAGCTCTGAGGAGTGCCTCTTTTGTGTTTACTTTGGTCAGTCTAATAATTATGTGGCGTGGTGAATGCCTTTTCACGTTGACTCTCCCAGGAGTCCTGTGTGCTTCTTGTACTTGGATGTCGAGATTTCTGGCTAAGCCATGGAAATTTTCCTCTATTATTCCTTCAAATAAATTTTCCAGCCCATGCAAATTTTCTTCCTCTCCCTCAGGGATACCTATTATCCTTATGTTTGGCCTCTTTACATAATCCCACATTTCTTGTATGCTTTTTTCCTGTCTCTTGTTTTATGTTCTTTCTCTTCAGCTGATTTATTTAGCACATAGGAGCTGTCTTCTAGCTCTGAAATTCTTTCCTCTGCATGGTCCAGCCTATTCTTAAGGCTTTCCACTGTGTTTTGTAGATCCTTGAATGCTTCTTTCATTCTAGGATTTCTATTTGATTTTTCCATAATATTTCTATTTCTTTGGAGAATTTTCATTCATTTCTTGCATTTTTCTTGTGGTTTCTTTGTGCTGGGATTCAATTTTCTCTTGAATTTCATTGAGCTTTCTTATAATCCATAAACGAAATTCCTCTTCTGTCATTCTACCCATTTCATTTGGGTTGGTATCCATTGCTGAGGAACTGATAATTTCTTTTGGGGGTGACTTTTCACTCTGATTTTTCATGTTCCCTGAGTTCTTTCGCTGGTTTTTTCTCATCTGGCCTCTTGGTCGAGAGCTGGGGGTGTTAGAGCTAGTTTATGGCCCTGTCACCAGGCCCACAATTATTTTTCCTTGGCAAAGCCAGGGAGAGAAGTAGTGGCCTGTATTGCCTTAGGTGTATTTTAGCAAGTTTGTTGGATCTTGAGTTAACTCTGACCTGTGGTCTTCTCCTCTTCCAGTGGAGTGTGGTGAGAATGACCTCCCAGCTTGGGCTCTGAGCTAATGGATTGTACTTGAGAATATGAGTCCTCCGCTCCCTATTAGCTAGGTATTCTGTTATGTCCGTGGCAGACTCTGATTCCCCAGTTGGGGTATGCGAAAGCCCTGTGCTTTGGGAGGGGTCTTGTAGCTCCTAGGGGTTACTTTGACCCTGCTCTTCCTGAGGTTCTGGTAGAAACACAATTTCCTTTGGCTGCAGTGTGAGAGCTGAGTTGGGAAAATTCTACACAGCTCAGAGGTTGCTCATCTAGCCACGTGTGGCTGCCCTTCTGATGTGTGTCTCCGCGTGAAACTGGTTAATAGGGGGATCTCCAATTGTGCACCCCTTTTCCACCACTAGACCTCAAGGCGAGGCAGGTGGCCGTCTCTATCCCCAGCAGTCTCCACCGGGGGGATGTTCCCACGGGGAGGGGGGAGTAGTGGCTGCTGGAAGCGCTCTTGGGTGGCGCGAAATTCCCTATTGAAGTGGGCAGGATTATGGGGAGCTGCTCTGGTTCAGCCTGTGGCTCTTGAGGTATTTGGTTGTCATGGGAACCAGCAGTTATACCAAATGAGTCACTATGGCCAGCAACCTTCAAAATGAGCGATCTCTGGGGTACAGGAGGGCTGGGACCTGAGGGGCGGGCACTAGGACCGGCACGGAGCGGAGTTGTCGGAGGCCAGAGCCGGGGTAGCAGAACCAGATGGACGAGCTGCAAACTGTTTCCAATACTCAAAGGTCCCACCTCTACAGTTCCGGGATCTCGTCCCACCTGGAACCCACGGATGCCACTGTCCCTGGCCACCACAGGCAAAGCCTGTCTCGCCCCAGCAGAAGAGCCCCGGGCCGGGGCGGGGCGGAGCTGGAGACGCGGCTCACAGCTCTGCGCGGACGGCTGTAAAGATGGCGGCCGCCGCCAGCCTGGCGCACAGCTGGGCTCCGATCGCGCCGGGAGCGCAGTTTTTCTCCGCCGGTAGTTGTTAGCAACCTCTAAGGGCACGTCCCGCTCTCCGATAAACTCCTGGGCCCAGTCCCGCTGACTTCTAGTGACGCAGTGCCGGCCTGCGGGTTCCCGCGCACTGTCCCGGGAAGCTGAATCTCGGTCCCCGCCCAGTTCCTCCCCAGCCCTCGGCAGTCTCTGTATATTGCAGCTGCGAGTTGTGTCTGGCTCTGGCTACTTCCTCCTCCTCTCCACAGGGCTCGCAGTCCCGTGCAACCGCTCTGTCCCAACTCTGGGCTTGTCCCTGACTGCGTGTATGGGGAGGCGCGTAACCGCTTGGGGGGCAGGTCGCGCTGCGCTGACCTGGTGAGCGCGTCCTTCCCGCGCTCTGGGCTCTATTGTGCTCCGTGCGCCCTCCGATCTTTGTGAAAATTTTGTACCTGTTTTCTTGGGCTGGGCTTTCGGCGTTGTTTCTCTGTCATTCGCAATGCTGTTTTCGGAGTGAGCGGTCTGTGCTCGCAGGCAGCTGCTGGCGTTCTTCACCTCCTTTCCTGGGAGCGGTACGGTGGGCGGACCCTATCACACCGCCATTTTTTCAGGAGTCCCTTTATGTGATTTTTGAATGGCATAACTTCTCATATTTAATTTTACATTTGTTCATTGACCTTGTATCCTTCTACCTTATAAATTCATTTATTAGTTCTTGCCATCATGGTAGATTCCTTAGGATTATCTCTGTAAGGAATCATGTCATATGTCACTAGAGATAGTTTTATTTTTTTACTTCTAGTGATTTTAAAATTTCTTTCTTTTAGTTGCCAAAGATCTTGTCAATGGCTGAGATCTCCAAGACAACACTGGATAAGACCATCCTTGCCTTGTTTCCCATCTTCAGGGGGAAATATTCACAATTTCATCATTAAGTATCATATTAGGTTTTCTGCAGATGTTCTTTATGAAACTGAAGGTAATTTTCTGAAAGATTTTTTTTCAGGGGTGGATGTTGGATTTTGTTCAAATGCTTTTTCTTACTCTATTGAAATTATCATATTTTCCCTTTTAATCCCATAATATGGTGGTTTGCATTGATTGATTTTCAAATATTAAGCCAATGTTGGATTCTTGGATAAAACACATTCAGCCACAATGTATTATCCTTTTTATATATTGCTAGATTAAATTTTCTAATATTTTGTTAAAGCTTTTTGCATCTGCATTCATGAGGGATATTAGCCTGTGGTTTTATTTTGGTAATGCCTTTGTTGAGTTTTGATGTTAGGGTTAATGGTGGGCTCCTAAAACCAATTAAGGAGAGTTAATGTTTTTTGAAAGTATCTGTGTAAGATTGGTGTTATAGATTGATAGAAGTAACCAGTGAAACCATCTGGATCTGGTGTTTTTAGGGGGAGAAGGACTTTGATAATGAATTCAATTTCTTTGACAGATAAATGCCATTCAGATTTTCTGTATCTACTTGTGCCAGTTTAAGGAAATTATAGGATCTATATTTATATCCTGTCTTTCATTTCTCATGTTGATACATTGTGCTTTCCCCTCACACCACCCCCCTTATCAGTGTAGCTACAGAAATATGTGCTTCTTGTTGGATGGTATCTAGGACCTGTTGTCGGTCAGGGCCCCACTCAAAGACGGCTGCGTTTCAAGTGATCTTCTATAGTGGACTGATGAGGATCCCCATGTAGAGATCCTCTCTACAATACCTGAACAAAGCTATCAGATGTTGTGCCTCCTTTTTGTTTCCTGGAGGTTTTAAGGACAAGTTTTTCTAGAACAGGCTCAGTGATTGTTCTCTGGGCATCAACTCACGTGGGTCCCAAGAAGTTTACTTAGGTGACAGACCCCTGTACATTGTCAAGATTAATCTTCTGGACCTGGTTACTCAGTTATTAAGCCAATATTTTGCTTACATAATTTTCTGTTTTATTTCTCTGATTTCTGTTCTGTTGTGTTATGTTCTTATTTTTAGTTCCTTCCTTCTACTTACTTTAGTTTTGTTTTGTTCTTCTTTATCTAATTTATTAAGGTAGAACTTTAGGTCAGGGATCAACAAACTTTCTGTAAAGGGGCATATAGTAAATATGTTAGGCTTTTAAGGCCATATGGTCTGTGTTGCAAATACTCAACTCTGCCATTGTAGCACAAAAGTAGCCACAGACAACATATGGACATGACTGTATCTGAATAAAACTTTATTTACAAAAGTAGGTGATAGGCCTGATTAGGCATGCAGGCTGTGATTTGCTGACCCTTGCTCTAGGTCATTGCTTTGAGACCTGTCTTCTTTTCTAATATAAGTACTGAAACCTACATATTCTTCTGTAAGCACTGCTTTAGTTATATTCCATAACTTTTGGTATTTAGTATTTTAACAATTATTCCACACTAAATATTTTTTTATTTTCTCTTGTGATTTCTTCTTTGGCTTACATATATTTTAGAAGAGTACTGTTTAATTTCCAAATATGCAAGGTTTTCCTGGATATTTTATCGTTACTGGGGTCTAACTTAATTCCTTTGTGGTTGGAGAACACACTCAGGTGATTTCAATCCTTTTGAATTCATTGAGACTCATTTTATGGGCCAAAATATGGTCTATCTTGTTGAATGTAACAAGTGCCCTTGAAAATAATGTATATTCTGCAATTGTTGGGTGTAGTGATCTATAAGTATCAATTAAGTCAAGGTAGCTGATAATGTGATTCATATCATCTATGTCTTTACCGAATTTTTGTCTAGTTATTCTACCTATTTCTGAGAAAGGATGTTAAACTCTACAAATAATAATAAAAATGATAATAAAACCCCTATAACATTCTAAGAGGAACTTTCCTAGTAAAAGGGTCTCAAATATGTTTGAGAAGGAAGAGGCCAAGATGAAAACAAAGGCCATTAAATCTAAGGTTGTGGGTTGACTGAGGGGTGAGCAGAGACAGAGCTCTGTTTCTAAGAGACAGAAATAAATCTCAGTTTTAAAAGACTAGGTAAACTTTGACTCTGATTACCAACCTATTAACCCCTAAGGAAATCTCTATTTCCCCTTTCCTCAAGCACAGAATTGTAGGGCAACAGGATGTACAAACCTCCTCTGCCTCCCCACCCCCCATCACAAAAGTGAATTCTTCCCAATGACCACTGTAGATGTTTTTATGGAGGACAATGGACAAAGGAGATTCTCTCACAGAATTAAAAGAAGGGACATGAAGGGCAATAGACAAATGGAAAGCCTCCTAAGTTACAAGTGCAATATTGTCTAATGAGTGGATTCATTCCATTTGTCAGGATATTGAGCCCTCAGTATTCCCATCCAATGGGATGTGATATATGCCATGAACCAATATGTTGTTTATCATTCTCCTCTTTTCTGAATGGGAATTGTGAGTTTTTATTAGTTATCCCAATTTTTCCCCACCATTGTATACTGCATGCATTGGGAGTGGATAAATTGTCATTTTTAGGATACGTCACCACACTATGAGGTAGCTGTCTCTGGACTTGATAGCAAGAATAGTACATAACCTAGAGATCCTGGACTTGGTTCTGGTTTCAGTAACTGGATGAGATATTGGATAGTTTCCCTTGGAGGGAGAATGTGAGTGTGATTTATGCACATTTTAAACTAAGTATACAAGAAAAGAGTATTATTCATGTTGGATACCCAAAAATGTAGTACTTAGTGGATACTTCCAAGTATTTATTTCCTCTCCCCAATTGTTTATCAGTCATGTATCTTCTCTGATTGTCCTAATCCCATTAGGATAACCTTACCTTCTTTGCCAAAGGTGGTCCAATTGGAATGAGTTTAATACTTCTGCTCAATATGTTTTGGGAAGAAAGTTCTTTTTGCCTGAGAGGTAAGAACAAAAGCATATTTTGTTACTGGTAGCTATCATGTGAACTTACCCATTTGAAGATAGTAGTTTTTATATCTTTTCTACGTCTCTCAACTAAGACGAGCATCTTCTTTAACATCCTGGTAGCTCTTCCTGGTACAATCCAGTTTGTCTATGTTCTTTTTCAAGTGTGCAATACTCCATGTGTAGTCTTATTAGGGCAATGTGGAGCAGGATTATCTACAGAGAAGACAGTCTCTGATGGCAAGAAAGTTGGCTAGGATCTCAGGTCTCAGTGTCCATAGACATCATACCACTCTCCCTTAGGACATATGCAGTATGGTGTGAATAATTTAGACAAATATACTTTATTTCTACCTGTGGCTTTGTCCCCAAATCTCTATCAGGCACAATCCTGATAAACTGGTCTGGACAACATGTGAGTCCAAAAGTTCCCTTTTGCTCTCCAAATAAGGGCATGGATGAGAGGCCATCTCAAACGAGCTGCTTGATCATTTTCCCCAGCCCTTTCCTTTGTCCTGACAGAGTGTCAGAATACTGACAGCAGGAGGAAGCATTGGCAAAGAGAGAGCACAGAACATGAACTCATTTTCTTAAATACTGGAGTTTACTTAAATCTTTTCTGTCCTCTGGAGCCCACATTTCCCCTGTTCCACCAGACTAAGATGGGGAAAATGCTTTTCAAACAGGAGTTAGGTGCAGGTCCATCTTATTACATCAGATGCAGGAACAACCACACCTTATGGGGAAACAGCATTGGGAATTTCAAAATAGTCGAGAAACATGGCAGCTTCTTTCTCGTTCCCTCTCTTTCTGAAACCACAGGATCTTTTGGCTCTTCTTTCTGCTCTCTCTCTCTCTCTTTTCCAATCATGCTTTCTCTCCTCCGCTCAAGCACTGTCATTGTCATTTCAGCCCCAACTTTATATTCATTACAAATCCAACGCCTGATGCTCACTGATCTACTCTCTTTAGATACAAATTCTGAATTCCAAAACAGAGAATATAATTGGGACAGATAAGACTTGGAATAGCTCCTCTTGGCTGAGATGTCAGTTCTTATCTGAACAGGTTTCCCTGTAAAGGCCACTCCTTGTGAGTGATGAAGAGTTAGCAAAAAAAAAAAAAAAAAAAAAGACTGAATTATTGTAGCTATGTAATTCTGATCATTATCAATGATCAGAGTGGCTTCTTCTTGCAAATCAAATGAAGATAGTGACAGGAATGAGGCTTTGCAGATATTAGAATATCCCACTAAAATAAAGATCACATATAAAGTCATCAGTCTTGATTTCAATTTGCTTATCAAATTAGCCCTAAAGGAGAATGAGTCTTTTAAGAATGGAATGTAGCTCTAGATAGTTTTGATAGGACATAAAGGAAAAGTATCCAAATCATGTGTTGTTGGCAAGAAAGGTTTTGGTCAGATGGGTTCTGGTCTCATCTACTCTCATACCTTCACATCACTAATATACCTGTTATTTCTAAATCTGTTTTCCTAAAAAAAGTTCTTTCATTAGATGATTTGCTAGTGTATCTACAACCCCCAATAGACAACTATTTGAGAGAAGAGGACGTGAATTATTTACTTGTCTATTGGCAGCATCTAACTCTTTGCCTGCATTATAGTAGATAAGCGAGCTTGCTAAATGAATGAATTAATTGAAAGCTTAGTTAGCTTGAGGATGCAGTAAGAGGGAGGAGAAGAAACCAGAAAAAAACAAGGATGGAGGTGAGGTTTGAAGTGTTGCAAAAGCATCAATTTTGCTTGCTTGATATTTGGCCAAAGATTGAGAGCGAGAAGAGACCTAGCTTGAAAAGGTGTGTAGCTTTCCAGCAACTATCTTTCACTCAACGATCCAACAACCAAAGTTCTGATTTTATGTCATTCTGGCATCTACCATCACTTTAGATTTTTACAGTTAGCTTTTAGTGTCTGATTATTTCCATTCAAGCACTTTGTCTTCATGTTGGATGTCTGCCTTTTAGCAAAAGGTGGAGTTGTGAGTTTAGCTACACATGTATGCTCACATGTTAATCTATTAAAAAAAAACAAATAAAATACTTAGAAATTTAGTTAATATTTAGTCAATATGGCTTTACTTTTCTTTTAAAATATTCTTTAGAAAGACACAGCACAGATTACTTAACAGCTCGTTACACAAAAGTAATGTTTATGGTAAAATAAGATTTGCATGAAGCCTGTTTGCGGTCACTTCTTAAACAAATCTCAGCTTTCCTTTCTTCTTTTAAATATTTATTTATTCTTACATACATATATAATACCTTATATATGTTTCAGTGTAAATAGTCAAACATTAAAGATAAAGCTGAAGTCCTCTTTGACCACTTGGATTTTGTTTCTATTGTAAGGATAACCACTTTCTATCACCTTTTCTGTAACTTGTTACTGATTTCGCCTGCTCTGAGTGAAAGTCCCTCATAACCAGGCTTTACTCTCTTGATAATCTCCCCGCTTCCTTCTGCAATCTACCTTCAGCAACTTGTGCGGAACAGACCTGTGTGGATCAAACTAGCCTGATTCTGCATGTACTGTTCCTGCAGCCTGTCATTCCCTTCTTCCTTTTCTCCGCTTGGTATACTCCAATTCTTTCCCTACTGTAATCAAAGGTTACCTCATTTATGGAGTCTTTTTTGGGTTTATAAATAGTTTTGTATAATAAAGGACCCTGGAGCAATTAATTGACCCATGAGATTTAGAGCCAGGTTTCTTGGGTACAATTCTGGGTTCTGTCTCTTACAAGCTACCTTAGATCAGTTACTAAACCTCCTTGAGTCTCAGTTCCCTCACTTGTAAAATGAGTATAATACTACTACCTATTTCACCATGCTGTTAGTACGATTAAATGAGTTAACAAATGTGAAACACTGAGATCATGCCTGCAAGGTAGTGAGCACTTGATAACTGTTTGTTATTATTGATATTGTAACATCCTTAATTAGAATATTTCTCACATTTTATGGTAACCTTTTTCCATCTGCCTACCTTCTCCAATCCTCAAGGGCTGCACCCATGTCATCATTTACTTTGTTTCAACCCCACTGCACCTTGCCCTTGTCCAAACTCCACAGCATACACCTTAAACGCAATGCCTGCCACTTAGCGGGTGCTCCATGAAGAAGAAAGCATGGCATAGAGTCAAGCTCCTTAGTAACAGAAATCTTCAGTCTGGAACACTACGCAGCATGTTTTTAGGGGATTCTCCACTCTAGCTCTCAGCTTCCAGGCTATCTTGCTTTCTCTTTCCCTTGAGACCAAATAAGAAAGGCATTGGCTTTCTATTTGGCCTCCAGATTCAGCAAATGGTGTTGAGTCCACAGCATACCTCAGGAGGAGGTTTCTTTGGCCCCTGCCCCTACACTTCTCTGCATTCCCTGCGTCTCACTTCCTCATTCCCTGCAATTCCACCTTGTTGATCAGTTTTTACCATAGAAAGTTTTCCTATAGAAGCAGCCATCTAAGCAATGTCGACAGAGTGCCTCAGACCTCTGGCCCCAATTGATTCTGGCTTAAAGGTCTATGCTTTCATTCTTTCTTTCCCTCACTAATATTTTGGAAACAATTGAATCAAACAAAACAGCTTTTCTGCCAGTTGCAGCATGTTTGCCTCACAG
Organism: Daubentonia madagascariensis; assembly: GCA_023783475.1. Classification (NCBI taxonomy): domain Eukaryota; kingdom Metazoa; phylum Chordata; class Mammalia; order Primates; family Daubentoniidae; genus Daubentonia; species Daubentonia madagascariensis. The sequence goes on from JAKFHU010002421.1 coordinate 1,484,153, forward strand.
CCAACTTGAATCAAGCCTTGTAGTTTTTAACTGAAGGGAATGACATTTTTAAAGTTTCTCTTATTGGTGCATTTCAGTCAAGTGAATTCCGTTCTCCAAGAATTTAATAAAGTAAAAATGGACTTGCAAAAATCACAATTAAGGTAAAGAGATGTATTTAATTAAATACTACTATTAAGTGATATCAACACACAGATCGATAACCTACATTACTTTGTGGTTCATTAGAAAAATAAACACATTGTCCTAGCTTTGGGTGAAACCACTGGAAAAGTTCTTCGGCAGTGTACTGGGATACTTATGGGGAATGTTCAGAAAAATGGACCTAGTTAATATTTAATGAAATGCATGTTACTATAATGTTACCATAAAATTAGCTTAGCTTATAGAAATGTTATAGAATGAATCTTTTTTATACTGGCCAGTAATTAAAATAATATACTTTATTAAAAGAGCCAAGCAATGCTTTAAACTATATTATACACAAACTCCCAATCTGTCAATCAAATTGCTATTGCTCTTTTATTTTCTACATTAGTATTTTATTTTCTACTTTAGTATTTTCATTCACTGTAAAATTCTTTTTGAAGAGAATTTTGGATTAATAAAGCACTTAGCAGAAAAAGAAGCTAAAGTATTATTTAGTTTCAGAGCAAACCCCTGGCAGTTTTGAGTGTTACTAGTGGTTCTTATTTAAGCTTTTTCAGAAACATACATTTTGACCTTTCTCAACTCTTCTGACTTCTAGAAGGATGAAATGTTTATCTCAGAAACTACCCAGACTATCTTAAGATCCCAGGCTGTTCAGAAAAATGGCTGTGCAAAACTTTTTAACAGATAAAAACAAAAGAACCCTGCACTGGGCTGGGAGTCATATCTGAAGTTTAGCTGCTAAATAATGGAGGTCATGTCACTTAATTTCACCAAAAGCTGAGAATAATAAAGCATTTTATTATTCTTACAAGATTGCTGTCTCAAATGAGAAAACAGATGTATAAATATTGTGAAAAATAAAGTACTTTAAAAGGTATTACTTTCATTATCTACATTATCATTTTGAAGCACACCATTATTACTGCTTTCTAAAGATTATAGGGTTGGCATTTGTCCAATAGTATTAACAAGTTCCTGTGGAACATTTCTATAAGCAGGGATTGATTTTAAGAGTTGACGTGTGCTGACCTAACACAATTTTGGTATTCAGCAAATGACAGATTGTTTTTGTAAATATCGGTAGTGCCCTGTAGTTACAGGCAAGTTGGGCCTTTATATCTCCTTCCCTAAAAATATGCCAGAAGCACCACTCTCTGCCCCAGGCCTTCCAACTGATACCTTATGTGAAAGACTCACTAAAAGGCAAACACGATGATGTTCTGACCACAGGATTCAAGAATAACGGGGCTGTAGACCTAGAGAACTGCACTAATAGTCTTACACTGCCTTATTAGATTCTTATAGCTTGTTCATGCAAGGGCAATGGGATTTGTACAAATCAGCATAATCAGTTACCTATTTTCAACATGGTTCATTTTACCAGTGGAAAAATATTTCTAGTATACCTTATGTTTAATTAATAAATCCTTTCATATAGATTTTAATTATGATATTTGAGATGCTAACTAATCACCTCTTAGTGTTGCCTCCTAATTAGAGTACCTCTAAGAGATAGAATAAAGTTTTTGCACATTCACATATTAAATGGTTTATGCTAATATACTTAATGTAAATTCAAATGCAAACTATACAGTAAGAGTGTCATTTTGTTATTATATGGAAATGTACAGTATTCTACTTAAATATTATTATCAAGGTCTCATATTTTTCTTTCTTAAAAAAAAGTACTTTAAAGAATATTTAATCCATTTTAAGACACAGACATCATTTTAATAAATATTTTTTTTACCACTTACTATGTACCAAGTACTGTGCTAGGTCTTGGGGTAGCAAAAACTAGGCATGATTTAAGTTCTTACAGCCTAATAAGGAAACAGGTGCTAAATGAATAAATATAAAAAATACAGTGTGATTGATTCCATATCTTGGGAATTGTGAATAATTCTGCAATAAAAATGGGAATGCAGATATACCTTTGGCATACTGACTTCATTTCCTTTGGACATATACCCAGTAGTGGGATTGTTGGATGACACGGTAGTTCTATTTTTAGTTTTTTGAGGAACTGCCATACTGTTTTCCATAATGGCTTTACTAATTTACATTCCCACCAACAGTGTGCAAGGGTTTCACCAACACTTATCGTCTTTTGATTCTTTGACAGTAGCCATTCTAACAGGAGTGAGGTGATATCTCATTGTGGCTTTGATTTGCATTTCCCTGATGATTAGTGATGTTGAGCATTTTTTCATATATCTGTTGGCCATTTGTATGTTTTCTCTTGAGAAATTTTTATTCAGATCCTTTGTCCATTTTTTAATCAAGTTATTTGTTTTTTTAATTGTTGAGTTGTTTGAGTCTCTTGTATATTTTGGATATTAGCCCCTTATCAGATGTATGGTTTGCAAATATATTCTCCCATTCTGTGGGTTGTCTCTTTGCTCTGTTGATTGTTTGCTGTGCAGAAGCTTCTTAGTTTGATGTAATCTCATTTGTCTATATTTACTTTTGTTGCCTGTGCTTTTGAGGTTTTATCTAAAAAATTCTCGCGTAGACCAATGTCCCAGGGCCTCTTCCCTGTATTTTCTTCGAGTAGTTTCAGGTCTTATATTTAATGTATTTTGAGTTAATTTTTTCATATGGTGAAAGATAAGGGTCTAATTTCATTCTTCCTTATATGGATATCCATTTTTCCCAGTACCATTTATTGAAGAGCCTGTCCTTTCCCTAATGTGTGTTCTTGGCAACTTGGAAAATCAATTGGCTGTAGATGCATGGATTTATTTCTTGGCTCTCTATTCTGTTCAATTCATCATGTGTATGATTTTGCCAGTGCCATGCTGTTTTGGTTACTATAGCTTTGTAGTATGTTTTGAAGTCAGATAGTGTGATGCCACCAGCTTTGTTCTTTTTACTCAAATTTACTTTGGCTATCAGGATCTTTAGTTGTTCCATACAATATTTAGGATTGTTTTTTCTATTTCTATAAAGAATGTCATTGGTATTTTGATTGGGACTGCATTGAATCTGTAGAATACTTTGGATGTTATGGTTATTTTAACAATATTAATTCTTCCAATCTATGAACACCTAATATATTTCCATTTGTTGTGTTTTCTAGGTTTTTTTTTTTTGTAGCTTTGTAAATGGGATTTTTAAAAATTTCTTTCTTGGATAATTTGCTATTGGTATATAGAAATACTACTGATACTTGTATGTTGATTTTGTATCCTGCAACTTTATTGAATTCTTTTTTTAGTTCTAATGGTTTTTTTGGTGACGTCTTGGGGGTTTATATATATATATATATATATACACACACTCACACATATATATGTATATATACACATATATATGATCATGTCATCTGCAAACAAAGACAATTTGACTTACTCCTTTCCAATTTGGATGGCCTTTATTTCTTTCTCTTGCCTCATTGCTCTGACTAGGACTTCCAGTACTATGTTGAATAGAAGTGGCAAAAGTGGGCATTCTTGTCTTGTTCCAGTTCTTAGAGGAAATGCTTTCAACTTTCCCCATTCAGTATGATGTTAATTGTGGATTTGTTAAACATTTATTATTTATTGTTATTTATTATTATATATTATTATTATATTTTATTATGTTGCGGTATGGTCCTTCTATACCTAATTTGTTAAGAGTTTTTATCATGAAGGAGTATTAAATTTTATCAAATGCTTTTTCTGCTAAATATCTATCAATGGATGAATGGATAAAGGAAATGTAGTATATGTATACAATGGAATACTATTCGGCCATAAAAAGAATGAAATTCTGTCATTTGTGGCAACACGAATGAACCTGGAGGATATTACATTAAGTGAAATGAGCCATGCACAAAAAGAAAAATATTGCATGAACTCACTTATGTGGAATGTAAAAAGTTGTTCTCATAGAAGTGGAAAGTAGAATAGTGGTTACCAGAAGATATAGCAGGTGGGGAGAAGAAGGGATGGGGAGAGATTGGTCAATGGGTACAAAGGTACAGTTAGATAGGAGGAATAATTTCTGGTGTTCTATTGCACTCTAGGGTGACAGAGTTAACAATAACACATATTTCAAAACAGCTAGAAGAGAGTTTTTGAATGTTCTCATCACAAAGAAATGATAAATGTTTAAGGTGATGGTATGCTAATTACCCTGATTTGATCATTACACAATGTATATATATACAGGTTGAGTATCCCTTATCCAAAATGCTTGGGACCAGAAGTGTTTCAGAGTTTTTTTTTTCTTCAGATTTTGGAATATTTGCATTATACTTACCAGTCGAGCATCCCACATCTGAAAATCCAAATGCTCCAATGAGCATTTCCTTTGAGTGTCATGTCAGTGCTCGAAATTTTCAGATTTTGGAGCATTTCAGATTATGGATTTTCAGATTTGGGATGCTCAACCTGTATGAAAACATAACATTGTACCCCCAATATGTACAATTATTATGTGTCAATCAAAATTCAAAAACACAGTGTGCTATTTCCAATAAAAAATAAAATAGAATGCTATGAGATTCTTTAACATATTGTAAGACATTATTTAGAAAAAGCTTATCGGAGGAGGTAGAAATAATTTATCTTATGAATTAGAATTGCAAATACTGAGTTTTCATAGTTAATTTCTTTCCCTTTTAATGTTTTTACATTAAAGATGAAGATGAAGAGCAGAAACACTTCTAACTGGGAAAATAACTTTATGTGCCATTGAATGGTTTGCCTGACTGAAACTATAAAGCAGTTTAACAACTGAATGTCACAGGAATTAAAGGCACTTCTATTGAGTCAAGAAGTCAATACATTACTTCTGTCCCCTGAGGAAACCAGCTTGCTACATGCACAATTCAAGATACAATAACATTTTTCAGTAGCTAGTGAGGAAAATAACTCTGACAAAGAGAAAAGTTTGGGGTTTTAAATTATTTTTTTTCTGATTTTTTCACTGTAGTGTACTGTAAACTTAAGCAGGAAACATCAATAGACTTCAATTATACCATGTAGATAATCTTAAAGGCAATTTCTTGTTGGATGGAGTAAATTCTGGTTGTGCTGAGACCTCTTTCCTTTGCTGATTTAATTTTTTTATTAATTGATTTGAATTTCCTTTTGTCAGTACTTGATACATTATAAATTTGATGCTTTTCATTGCAGTCTTAGAGCTCTGTTAATATTTGTATGCATTTTATAGAGTTTACACATTACATACTCTATTAAATATACACAACTTGAATTTTCTTACATTTAGTCATTGAAATGCAATATAAGAAATACGAAGTTTACTGATCAACAGAAAGTTGTTAGATAATGTTTATTCATTTTATTTTCCATAAGATGGTGAATAAACGAATAACTCAATTCTCAAGAAAAGAAGCTATATTCAAGTTAGTCTTAAGGTCTTCAATTTAATTACTAAAATGCTTTTTTATACACTTGGATTTATTTGACCTTCCAAGATTCTAGCAAACAATATTACAACCAGCAAAATGCATATAAAGAAAAAAAACTAGAAATTATATTGTGATTGATTTTAACTCCTTCTTCCATTTTCCTATCAACCATTATTTTAAACTCTCATTAGAACAAGAATACATTGAAAATTGTGATAGAAATTGAAATATTTAAGATACCAACTCAGGTATAGATGGACACAGACACCTAAACAGCACATGCACACATACACACACACAAGTGCACACACACACTCAAGCACATCATTTGGTATCTTTCCCTGATATCTAAGATGACACCCCTGTAATATTGACATCAAAAATCTCATTGTCTCTATACTTTGATAGATTTGATCATTCAACAAATTCAGTGGCTCAAAGAACCTGCATAAGCCCTTTGTCTCTTTGGTTCTTTGATTTATTTAACAGTATTTATTGAGTGCCAACCACATGCCAGGCACTGTTCCAGGTGCTGGGGTTAAAACAGTTAACAAAGTAGGCACAGCTTCTTTCCTTATGGAGTTTGTATTCTAGTGGAATTTTTGGTCACACACACACACAAACACACACGGAGGCGATAGATATATAAATTATGTATATGTACTTTCTTTTTAGCAGTTTGACAATGATATAACAGATATACAGATGGCTAAGAGATATAGACATAGATGTAGATAGGGTGATAAACACACACACAAAGATGTTGATTGGTATTTGTTCTATTGCCTGATTTTTTTCCCCTGTTACCACAGAATTGGTGATAAAATCATTGAGCTGGAAACAAAAGCTGCTAACTACTCTTCATATTCTAAAGAAAATAACCCTTTTAGCCACCAATTTGGGACTATACTCCTTCCTGTAGGACTTTCAAAGAGGCCATTACACCACCTCCATTGTCCTCCCCAATCTACGTGACAGGATTAGATATGGGAAAAATTGGGGGTGGTAGTTGTGCAGGGTTTTAATGAGAGAAGAATCTTTTCTTTTCCTTGATCTTCCTCCCCCTCTCTATGCCAAGTAAAAGGGAGATCCAAAAAGATCATTTGAAGACTGGACATGGCTTTTAAGAAGGAAACACTAGCATCACTCGCCTTGAATTAGGTGCTTGCTGAGATGAGAGCAGCAGGCCTATCTTGTGTTCTCATGAGAAAAAAGCAAGAAAATTGATTTCTTAACATTGCTTTATAGTTGTTTCTTGAAGTTTGGGAGCCTACAGGAGCATAGAGATGGTGTGTCCATTTCTGGTCTAGAGAGTTCTGAAGGCAGGAGACCTGCTAAGGTAGTCCACGCCAGCAGTGTGTGAAGAGATCATGTAATGAGCTGAGGGCAGAAAAAGAGAGCGAGTGGCACCCTCCATTTCAGTTTACTCTGGCTTTTGGAGGCAAGGAAGTGAGGCCCTCAGTAATTTCCACAGCTTCTCAGAAAAGCATATGGAGGTTACAGGTGGCCCAGGTGGTTCCCAGGGCAAGGCAACTGGAAGACCCATTCAGATAAGGAGTCAGGGGACTGCTGGTAAGCGTAAAGTGAGATTTGACTGTCTTTCTCTGAGGGTGGCCTTCAGACACAGAGGATGCAGAATGAAGCATAAAAACTGCTTACATGGTGTGATTTCAGGTGCACTTGAAAGAATCACTCATCTCTTTAAAAAATTTCATTTGGCTCATGCAGTTTTTTCCCACCTCTAAAGTCCTCTTTCTGTTCAATCAACAGATATTTACTGAATGCTGACAATGTTCTGGGCAGTATTCTAGGTGCTGGGACTATAATAATGAATAGACACACATAGGGGGAGGAAGACTATAAATTGAGTCCACTATCAGAGTCAAAGCTACTGGTATAAGGATCGGAGGCTGTCTTGATCATAGTGTCTGGCACAAAGTGGGAGCCTGATATATATTATATTGAATGAATAAATGAGGTTAAATTAGATGATTTCTAGGATCATTTCCAGTTTGGATAAATTGTGTTTTCCTTATTGTCTCCAACTCTGTCTTCAGTTGTGTATATCTTATTTGAACATAATTTTAACATTAATCAAATATATTCTGGGTAATGCTAAAGTTTGTTATATACACATATTATTCATTTACTCTTCAGAGCAGCACTGTGAGGCAGATTTTATCATCCCCTTTTACAGATGAATGTACTGTGGCTCATAAGGTTAAATGTCTTACCCAGTTGGCATAACTTGAATTTGAAGGTCAGGTTTTTTTGTTTTTTGTTTTGCTCCAAAGCCCATTCTCTTTCTTTTAGATCACATTGTCTCCCTAATATTATTGGACTATATACTACAAAGTGCTAGAGCATCATACAATCAACATTCATGGTGAAAACTTACATTTGTATATCACTTTATAGTTTTCAAACTATTTTACATTGTGTATATATATGCATATGTATATATATATCACACACATACATATTCTTAGTTATACTTGGTATAGGCAGGGAAGATACTCTCTTTTCATTGTTTTATAGATCAAGAAACTTAAGTTTCTAAAAGTTAAATGATATAATTAATAAGTGGCCATGCTGAGATTGGAGCTCGTGTCTTCCAACGCCTATTACTGTACTCATTTCAATATACCACGATTCCTCAGTGGTCCTTAGAAGATGCTCCTTCCTTCCCAATCTCCTTCAAATTCTAGTATGAAACTTAACTCTTCTAGAAGGTATCTCCTGGTAATACCACTTGACCTCAAATTATGTGTGTTCTCTATTTATTTTCTGTACTTCCGTGTTTCATGTGATAATAATAGCTAACATTTGTTGAGTCTACTATGCACCAGATGTTGTTCTAGGCACTATGCGCACTGATTCACTTAGAGCTCACAGCACTTTCCTGAGGTAGATTTCATGGCAGTTCCCATTTTATAGATGAGGACACTTGAACATAAAGAGGTTATGTGATTTGTCCAGTCTTTGAGAATAGTAAGTAAAGAAGCTGGATTAGGAATGCAGACAATCTGGCTCCAGAGGACCTATATTCCTACCCATTTCATCCCGTACTCCTGTGAATTATTTTACTTTGTTTTTGATTAAATATAGTTTTATAAATGTTGTTCAAAATTTTTCCATGTCTCACTCTTAATATGCTGAAACTTAAATCTTTTTGTACTACTATATAAATAGGGTTTAGTATACCATTCTACATATAAAGGGAGTTTAGCAAATAATTTGAAAATGAAATGGTAGCTCTTTAAGAACAGAGACAACAATTTAGTAATTCTTTCCAGAGAAGATAAAAGATCTGAATGAGCTCTCTTGTCTTTTTTTTTCTTTCAACCGCTCATGGCAGGGAATATTTGACATTAACATGAAAAAATATCATGCTTTTTAATATTAATATATTAAATTTGCTTTTCCTGATTGATGTTGAAATTGTTTTCCAGGAATGGGAATGGTTTTGAGCTGATGAGCCATAACCTTCCATCCATTGCCCCTGGTCATCAAAAACACTGATTGGCTGGTTAGTTCCAGAGGTGAAGGTGACATTCTATGACTAGAGGCTAGAAGAAAACAAATGAGTTCACAGAAGAGTTAAGCCTAAATGTTCTTTTCCCTTCCAGTCACTCCCCATGTTACACACACGTGTTGCCCCATGTTATATACACATGCTTACCAGAGCTATGTCTCATAAGCAGATAGTTAATTCTGTCATTTGCCTGATTTAAAACACTCCATGGCTCCCCTATGGCTGCGACAGTGTTTTTCAAATGTGGCGTAAATCTAACTCACCTGGAAAACTTGAAGAAAATGTAATTTCCAAGGCCAGGGAACTTGAGTATTTGACAAGCTCCCTGAGGAATGTTGATACCCATTCAAGGTTGAGAAACTGTGGCCTTCTGGGATTAAGTACAGGCTCTTCAGCTTGGCATCAAGACCCACCTTCCCATTGTCCTGTTCTCTGGCATTTCCAGCCTTATCTCCTGTTAAGTCTGCGTTTCAATCATATTTATAGTCTCAAAACCACTCATACTGGTTTTGCGCAGAGAAGGCATTCAGTATGGTTTATAAATTGACCTTGTTATTTCAGTGTTCTAGTCCACTAAGCTAAGTAGTCATCAAGGTGTTGTAGGAAATTATATTGGTCTGTGTCCTTTGCTTACTCTGCTACTTCTTTCTTCCTCATCAAACTTGGTGCTGCCTGAAACTTTCATTTTTCAAAGTGACATTCAGTTTTTACTTAGTCATTGAGCTTCAAAGAATGGTCACAACGGAGTGGCAATGTAGAAGGCAGAAATATTCCTCATGTTGAGAATAGCAGCCCCAGAGGTACAGCAAAAATCATAAGTCAGTCACTTCCCCCATCATTTCACATTAATGATTACAGTTTCAGGGTTCCAAATACTAATTCTCTGCTGTTTCAAAAAACCTTCAGTTTATCCACATTCTCAATTCCATCCTAGATTCAAAGAGAAAGATGTAGTGCCAGCTACTACTTACTCCCTCTTCAGTTCAGAAGAATGCCAATGTTCCTAACCCACACAAAGTGGTTCCATTATTCTTATTCACCTTTCAGTCTGCTGAGGTCTTATTGCCCCTTGCTCCCTTGAAAATAATGCCATCATCTATAAGATCACTTAGTTCTATCCTGTTCTCTGTGTGCTGCAAAAATTCACTCTGATGGAAATGGAAATTTTGCCCATATGAAAAAATATTCCAATATTTCATGATTTGATGGGTCGAGTTGACATTATGGGAAGATTAATTAGTAAACGAAAGAATGTGCTTGTGTGTTTGTGTGTGTGTTCAGTGTACTTATATGTATCTATGTTTGTGTGTGTGTGTGTGCCCATTTAGGGGACAGAGGGTGCTGAAATCCAGCCAGTCCTCCACATATACTTTGGTGCAGTGGCGGATAAAGCCAGGAGGAAGGGGTACCTATTTTCCTTTCTCAAAGGTTACATTTGGGTAAAAAACACCATCGTCTGGCTGTGCGCCCAGATCGCTCACTCCAAAAACGGTATCGTGAATTAACATAGAAACATCATGGGACTCTCAGCCCAAGAAAACAGGTGACAGGGATATTTATTCACAAAGATTGGAGAGCACAGGGAGTGCAATAGAGCCCAGAGCATGGGAAGGACTCACTCGCCAAGTTAGCACAGGGTGACCTGACCTACAAGTGGTCACGTGGCTTCCCCACAAACTTCCCATCCACTCAGTCTGGGACAAGTCCAGAGTGGGGGCAAAGCTGTTGCTCGAGACAGCAGGCTCTGTGGAGAGGAAGCAATTGTCAGAGCAAAACGGAACTCTCAGCTGCAATATACAGGGACGGCTCAGGGCTGGGTAGGGACTGGGAGGAGATACAGCTTCCAGGACAGTGCGTGGGAATCTGCAGACCGGCACTGCACCACTGGAAGTTGGCCGGACTGGGCCCAGGAGTTTAATGAAGAGCAGGTCATGCCCTTAGGGGCTGCTGGCAATTGCCTCCATGGGACACAGGCCGCTTGAGAAAAGATGCGCTGCTGGGCCTGATCTGAGCCCTGCTGTGCGCCAGGCTGGTGGCAGCAGCCATCTTTAAAGCCTCCCACCTGGAGCTGTGAGCCGGGTCTCTAGCTCCACCCCGCCCCGGCCGGGGGGCTCTTCGACCTGGGCGCCACAGGCTTCACCCTTGGTGACCAGGGACAGCTGCTTCCGTGGGTTCCAGGTGGGATGAGATCCTGGAACTGTAGTGGCAGAACCTTTGTGTATTGGACACAGTTTGCAGCCCGTCCATCCGGTCCTGCTACCCCAGCTCTGGCCTCTTACGAGTCTGCTACATGCTGGTCCTAGTGCCCACTCTTCAGATCCCAGCCCTCCTGTACCCCAGAGATCCGTCATTTTGAAGATTGCTGGTTATAACGTCTCATTTTGTGTAAGTACCAGATCTCATGGCAACTGAATGCCTCAAGAGCTACAGGCTGAACCAGAGCAGCTCCCCATAACCCTGCCCACTTCATTAGGGAATTTCGCTCCATCAAAGAATGCCTCCAGTGGCCACTATTCCCCTCTGTGGGAACATCCCCTGGCACAGACTTCTGGGGATAGAGACACCCACCCACCTTATCTTAGGGTCTACTGGTGGAAAACGGGTGCACAACTGGCGATCCCCCTATCAGCCAGTGTTATGCAAAGACGCATGTCAGAGGGGCAGACACATGGATGGATAAGCAACCTCTGAGGTGTATAGAATTTTTCCAATTCAGCTCTCGCATTGCAGCCAAAAGCACTTGAGTTTCTACCCACACCTCAGAAGGAGCAGGGTCAAAGTAACCCCTAGGAGTTACAGGGCCCCTACCAAAGCTTGGGGCTTTCACATACCCCACCTGGGGGATCAGAGTCTACCACAGACACAAAAGAATATCTATCCATTAGGGATCTGTGGATTCATACCCTCAAGGACAATCCACCTGCTTGGAGTTCAAGCTAGGAGGACAATCTCACTACACTCCACCAGGAAGAGGAGAAGACAACAGGTCATGGGTAACCCAAGATCCACCAAACTTACTAAAATACACCTAAGGCAATACAGACAACTACTCGTCTCCCTGGCTCTGCCAAGGAATGAACCTTGGGGGCTTTGACACACAGCCATAAACTAGCCCTAACACCCCCAGCTCTCGACCAAGAGGCCAGATGAGAAAAAATCACCGAAAGGACTCAGAACATGAAAATTCAGAGTGAAAAGTCACCCCCAAAAGAAATCATTAGTTCCTCAGCAACAGATCTCAACTCAAAAGAAATGGGTAGAATGACAGAAGAGGAATTTCCTTTATGGATTATAAGAAAGCTCAGTGAAATTCAAGAGAAAATTGAATCCCAGCACAAAGAAACCACAAGAAAAATGCAAGAAATGAATGAAAAATTTTCTAAAGAAATAGAAGTATTACAGAAAAATCAAATAAAAATTCTAGAAATGAATGAGGCATTCAAGGATCTACTAAACACAGTGGAAAGCCTTAAGAATAGGCTGGATCCTGCAGAGGAAAGAATCTCAGAGCTAAAAGATAACTCCTATGTGCTAAATAAATCAGTTGAAGAGAAATAACACAAACGCAAGAGGCATGAACAAAGCATACAAGAAATGTGGGATTATTTACAGAGGACAAACATAAGGATCATAGGCATCCCTGAAGGAGAGGAAGAAAATTAGCATGGGCTGGAAAATCTATTTGAAGGAATAATAGAGGAAAATTTCTACAGCCTAGCCAGAAATCTCGATATCCAAGTACAAGAAGCACACAGGACTTCTGGGAGACTCAATGTGAAAAGGCATTCAGCATGCCACATAATCATTAGAATGACCAAAGTAAACACAAAAGAGGCACTCCTCGGAGCTGTGAGGTGAAAAAAGCCAGTAACCTACAAAGGGAAACCCATCAGATTAACTGCAGATTTCTCAGCTGAAACCTTACAAGCCAGAAGGGACTGGGGACACATCCTCAGTCTTCTAAAACAAAATAAAGGCCATCACAGAATTCTGTAACCTGCCAAACTAAGCTTCTTATATGAGAGAGAAATAAAGACTTTTCCAGCCAAGCAATCACTGATAGAATTTGTGAAGTCCAGACTGGCTTTGCAAGAAATGCTTAGACCCGCATTGTACACTAACCAGCACAACAGACAACCACGAATGTAAAACTACCCAAAGCTGAAACTCCAGAACCCAGATTTCAGAATGACTCAAGAGGTAAAACAGAACAAGAAACTACCCAACAGAATAAACAGAAATCTACCCCAAATATCAATTCTCTCAATAAATGTAAATGGCTTGAATTGCCCATTGAAGAGACATAGGCTGGCTGAATGGATTAAAAAATCCAAATATCTGATGTCTCCAGGAAACACATCTTACATACAAGGACTCATTCAGACTCAAGGTGAAAGGATGGAATACAATTATCCAGTCTAATGGAAACCAAAAGAAATCTGGAGTAGCCATCTTTATTTCAGATGATATAAACTTTAAAGCAACAAAAGTAAAGAAGGACAAAGATGGACACTATATAGTGTTGAAGGGAAAAATCTTACAAGACGATTTAACAATCCTAAATATTTATGCACCCAACACAGGAGTGCCCAGATACATAAAGCAAATAGTGCTTGATCTAGACAACATAATAAATAGCAACGCCATAATAGCAGTGGACTTCAACACCCCACAGATCCTCCAAACAGAAAATAAGCAAAGAAACAATGGACCTAAACAGGACTCTAGAACATTTGGGCCTAACAGATATCTATAGAACACTCCACCCAAATATCACTGAATATACATTCTTCTCATCAGCTCATGGAACTTTCTCTAAAATTGATCACATCTTAGGCCACAAAACAGATCTCAGGAAATTAAAAAAAATAAAAATCATACCATGTATCTTTTCAGACCACAGCAGAATAAAATTAGAATCAATTCCAACAGAAACTCACATCTTCATCCAAAAACACGGAAATTAAACAATCTGTTGCTGAATGACTATTGGGTCAAGGAGGAGATTCAAATGGAAATCAAAAGATTCTTAGAACTAAACGATAATGGGGACACAAGTTATCAAAATCTGTGGGATACAGCAAAAGCAGTCCTAGGGGAAAACTTACCACCTTAAATGCTCACATCCAAAAGACAGAAAGGTCACCAATGAGTAAACTAATGAATCACCTTAAGGAAGAGCAAAGCAATCCTAAAGCCAGCAGAAGAAAAGAAATAACCATGATCAGAGCAGAATTAAATGAAATTGAAAACAAAAGAACAATATAGAAGATTAATAAAATGAAAAGTTGGTTCTTTGAAAAGATAAACAAAATAGACAGGCCACACTTGCCAGGTTGACCAGAAGCAGAAAGGAAAGGACTCTAATAAGCTCAATTAGAAGTGAAAGATGAGAGGTCACAACTGATACCATGGAAATAAAAAACATCATCTTAGAATACTACAAAAATCTCTATGCCCCAAAACACGAAAATGTGGAGAAAATGAACAAATTCTTATAATCATACTACCTCCCTAGGCACAAACAGGAGGAAATAGAAGTCCTAAGCAGACCAATATCAAGCACCAAAATTGAAGCAGTAGTAAAAATCTTCCCACAAAAAAAGTCCTGGACCAGATGGGTTCACACCTGAATTCTACCAAACCTACAAAGAAAAACTGGTGCCTGTATTGCAGAAATTATTTGAAAACATCCAGAAAGATGGAATCCTCACAAACTTGTTCTATGAAGCCAATATCACCTTGATACCAAAGCCACAAAAGGACACAACAAGAAAGAGAACTACAGACCAATATCCCTGATGATTATAGATGCAAAAATTCTCAGTAAAATCCTAACAAACCTAATTCAAATGCACATCAAAAAAATAATCCATCACAATCAGGTGGGCTTCATCGCCGAGATACAGGGATGGCTCAAAATATGCAAATCTATAAATGTTATTCACCACATAAATAAAAGCAAGAACAAAGATTATATGATCCTCTCAATAGATGCAGAAAAGGCTTTTGACAAAATCCAGCACCCTTTTACGATAAGAACTCTTAACAATGTAGGCATAGATGACTCGTACCTCAAAATCATTACAGCCATATATGATAAACCCATAGCCAATATCATACTGAATGGGGAAAAATTGAAAGCATTCCCCCCTGAAACTGGAACCAGACAATGTTGCCCACTATCTCCACTTCCATTCAACATAGTGCTGGAAGTCCTGGCCAGAGCAATCAGACAAGAGAGAGGAATCAGGGATGTCCAAATGAGGATAGAATAGGTCAAATATTCATTACTCGTGGATGATATGATATTGTATCTAGAAAACCCCAAAGATTCAACCAAGAGATTACTGGAATTGATAAATGAATTCAGCAAAGTCTCAGGATACAAAATCAATACACAAATCAATAGCTTTCATATATGCCAATAACAGTCAATCCGAGAAACAAATTAAAGACGCAATACCTTTCACAATTGCACTAAAGAAAATTAAATATTTGAGAACATATCTAACTAACGAGGTGAAAGACCTATATAGAGAGAATTACGACACACTGAGAAAAGAAATTGCAGAGGATGTAAACAGATGGAAAACCCTACCATGCTCTTGGATAGGTAGAATCAACATCGCAAAAATGTCTTTGCTACCTAAAGTGATTTACAGAATCAATGCAGTCCCTATCAAAATACCAACATCATTTTTTGCTGATCTAGAAAAAATAATTTTGTGCTTCATGTGGAACCAGATAAGATCCCATCTAGCCAAAGCAATCTTAAGCAAAAAGAACAAATTGGGAGGCATCAATCTACCAGACTTCAAACTATACTACAAGGCTATAGTAACCAAAACAGCATGGTACTGGCATAAGAACAGAGACATAGACCAATGGAACAGGACTGAGAACCCAAATATTAAACCATCCTCATACTGTCATCTGATCTTTGACAAAGTAGACAAAAACATACACTGGGGAAAAGAATCCCTATTCAATAAATGGTGCTGGGAAAACTGGATGGCCACATGTAGAAGACTGAAACTAGATCCACACCTCTCCTCTCACAAAAATCAACTCACGATGGATAATAGATTTAAACATAAGATGTGAAACTGTAAGAATTCTAGAAGAAAACGATGGAAAAACTCTTATGGACATTGGCCTACACAAAGAATTTATGAAGAAGACCCCCAAAGCAGTCACAGCAGCAAGAAAAAAAAGTAAATGGGGCCTGATCAAATTAAAAAGCTTCTGCATAGCCAAGGAAACTATCACTAGAGTGGACAGAAAACCTACAGAATGGGAGAAAATATTTGTATGCTATACATCTGATAAAGGCCTGATAACCAGAATCTATACAGAACTTAGGAAAATCAACAAGAAAAAATCTAACAACCCCATTAAAAAATGGGCAAAGGACATGAACAGAAACTTTTCAAAAGAAGACAGAATAATGGCCAGCAAACATATAAAAAATTGCTCAACTTCTCTGTAATGCAAGTGCAAATGAAAAGCACAATGAGATATCATTTAACTCGAGTGAGATTGGCTCATATGCAAAAGTCCCAAAACAACAAATGTTGGTGGGGATGCCGAGAGATAGGAACACTCGTACACTGCTGGTGGAACTGCAAATTAGTGCAACCTCTATGGAAAGTAATATGGAGATACCTCAAAGAACTAAAAGTAGAACTGCCATTTGGTCCAGAAATCCCACTGGATTTATTTATTTATTTATTATTCTATAATAAAGACATCTGCACTCGAATGTTTATAGCAGCACAATTCACAATTGCAAAGATGTGGAAACAACCCAGGTGCCCATCAATACATGAGTGGATTAATAAAATGTGGTATATGTATACCATGGAGTATTACTCAGCAATAAAAAACAATGGTGAATTAACTCATCTGGTATTATCGTGGATGGAGCTAGAGCCCATTCTTCGAAGTGAAGTGTCACAAGAATTGAAAAACAAGCAGCACTGGTACTCACCATCAAATTGGTACTAATTGGTCACTACTTATGTCACCCACAGCAATAATATTCATCAGGGGGTGAGCAGGCGGGAGGGGGGTGGAGGGGATGGGAAAACTCTCAGTGAATGGGTGCAGGGTGCACAGTTTGTGGGATGTCCAGAATGCTAGCTCTGTCATGGGCAGTTCATGGGCAATATATATCAACAAAGTGTTGTACCCCCATAATATTCTCAAATAAAAAAGAAATTACAAAGAAAAGGTTACATTTGATCACCAAACCGTGTGCCTAAGAGGCCACCTATTTTCCTGTTTCAACTATTTATAGAGGGCGGCTTTTTCTAATTTTCACAGAAATCCATGTAGACTAGCAGTGTCTGTAAGCACACATTCATATATATGCTCATATGTATGTGTATTTGTATGTGTGTGTGAGAAAGACACATGAGAGGGAGAGAGCGAGAAAGAGGGAGAGATTGAGAGAGACACACAGAGAGGGAGAGGCAGAGAGGGAGGGAGGAAGGGAGGGCGGAAGGAGGGAGAAAGACTATAAGAGCACGCAGTGTCAACTGAGAGGGTTGGCATTTTGGATAGACCAAGGAAGCTTCCACCTACTGTGATAGGAACAAAAGTTAAGATCTCCTTCATGGTATTACGTATCTATGAAAATATACCCTCCCCACCCCAGTATCGTGGAAACTTCCCTTCGAGACGGTGGTACAGTGTGGATGAAGGAGAACTGGGATGGAAGTTGGGAGAATCGCGTTTTCTGCTATTCCAGGTCTGATACTCAGCTGTGTGATCTTGAGTGAACTCTATAAAATCATAGCGTCTATATTCTCATCAATACACATGGATTCTTTCGGGCCCATTTTGCTGTCCCTATATAACCCCATGTGTGCATATATATGTGTACATTTATTTACCTTTTTTCCTCAAAGAAAGAGGATGAGTAGCTGTTGATAGTTTAACAATTTTCGCTTTTTGTGCTCAGGCTCCTCTAGCTTTTTGTACTCAGGCTCTAGCTCTAGCTCAGAGCACCCCTCTACAAAATTTGCAACTTTTCCTCTCCTGGCTGTCTTAAAAAAATAAAGGCTACAATTTTTTTTTTAATAAGCTCTTTATTGCTTTTCCATACAGGGAAATGGATGTGAGTTGATTAAAGATAACAAATACTGGGAAGGTTATAAAATTTCTGGAAGTATCAGAAAATGCCAACTAAGACTTGGAAAATTCATGGAGCTTTATCTGACTTCTTCTCTTCCTTCAGATCAACAAATATTTATGGAGGGTCTACAAAGTGGCAGACGCTTCTCTAAGCCCTGGAATCATGGCAGAAACAAATTAGACAAAAATCATTGCCATCATGGAGCTTACATTCTATTGGGTAGAGGCAAACAACAAATCAGTATATATATATATCAAATAGGGATAAGTGTTATGCAGAAAAATGAGGCAAGGAATAGCAATAGAATGTGTGTGTGTAAAGGAGTGGTCACAAAATGCCTTGCTGAGAAGGTAACATTAGAAACAAAACATGAAAGAGGTGAAGGAATGAGCTTTGAATATCTGAAGGACAGCAATCTAGCACACTGGGCCTGGCATGTTCTAGTAACAGCAAGGAAGCCAGTGTGGCTGGAGCTGAGTGAGTTAGTGGAAAAATAAAAGATGTCAGAGAGTTAAAGAAGGGGCCTATTGTGTGGGACCTTGTAGATTACTGCAAGGGCTTTGGATTTTACTCTGAGTAAGAAGAAAAACCACTGGAGTACTTGGAGCAAATGAGTGATATGATCACAGTTAAATTTTTACAAGATCATAATAGATGCTGTATTGAGAATAGACCGTAGGAGCTAGGATATAAGTACAAAGATTATTTAGGAAACTATTGCTATAATTTGGATGAGAGAATGATGGCAGCTTGTACCAGCACAATAGCGGTAGAAAATAGCAGAAGGATTGATTTTTATATATATTTTCAAGGTACAACCAAGGGATTTGCTTTTGATTTGGATGTGGGGTATAAGAGAAAATGGCATCCAAAATGAATCTAGCGTTTTAGGCCTGATAACCAAAAGTATCCCAATTACCGACAGCCATTCATTGATATGGGGAAGACAGTGGGAGAAGTGGGTATCTTGATAAGGCAATCGATTCGATTTTGGACATTTTAGGATTGAGATGCTTATTGAACATCCCAGTGAAAATGTCAAGTCAGCAGTTTGACATATGAGTCTACGTTTCAGGAGAGATGTCTGGGCTGGTGGCAAAAATTCAAGAATCATCAGAAAATAAATAGCAATTTAAAATATTAAACTAATTTGGTCACCAAGGGAGTGACTGGAGGTAAAGAGGAAGTATAAGGACTGAGTCTTGAGACACTACAATTTTAACAGGAATAGAAGAGAAGGAATAATAAGAAAGTAGGAGTGTGTGAAGTTCTGAAGGCCAAGTCAAATTAGTGCTTTATGGAGAAGAAAGTGTTCACTTGTATCAAATGTTGAGGATAGGTAAGTAAAATGCACATGGGCAAATAGATTTAGCAATGTGGAGACAGTGGCGATCTAGGCAAGAGAAGTTTCAGGGCAGTGGTGAGCATGAAAGTCTGATTGGAATGAGGGAAAGGGAAATTTCCAGTGCATCTTAGAGGAGTTTTGCTCTAAAGGGAAGGAAAAAATGAACAGCAGCTTGAGGAAGTGTGTGGGATCAAAGGAGGTTTTCTCTTTTTCTTTTTTTTATTTTTTGAGACAGAATCTCACTCTGTTGCCCAGGCTAGAGTGCAGTGGTGTCATCATGGCTCACTGCAACCTCAAACTCCTGGGCTCAAGTAATCCTTCTTCCTCAGCCTCCAGAGTAGCTGGGACTATAAGCGTGTACCACCACGCCTGGCTAATTTTTTTTTATTTTTTGTAGAGATAGGGTCTTGATATGTTGTTCAGGCTGGTATTGAACTCCTGGCCTCAAGCAATCCTCCCACCTCGGCCTCCCAAAGTGGTGGGATTATAGGTGAGCCACCATACTCAGCTGGCTTTTCCTTTTGAACTTGTAACATATGCATGCAAAAAACTATCTCAAGCATAAATATAGTTTAATAAATAATTATACAGGGCACATCTGTGTAACCACCACCTAAGTCAAGAAATAGAACATTACAGCATCATAGAAGCCCAGTGTAGGCCCTTTCTGATCAAAAACCTGTCCTTGTCCCTTAAAACTAATTGCTATCTTGACTTTCTCAATCATTTCCTTGATATCTTTATACTTTTGTCATGTAAGTTGTATCCCTAAACACCAATTGTTTAGCTTTGCGATTTTGACATTTAGATAAATGCAATTACATTGTATTATAATATATATTGTATATAATATGTACTTGTACTTTGCTTCTATCCACTATTGTTGTATTAGTCCGTTTTCTGTTGCTTATAACAGAATGCTCAAATTAGGTAATTTATAAAGAAAAGGAATTTATTTCTTATAGTTCTGGAGGCTGAGAAGTCCAAGGTTGGAGCCATACCTGGTGAGAGCCTTCTTGCTGGGGGGGACTCTCTGAAAAGTCCTGAGGTAGTGCAGGGTATTATATGGTGAGGGGGCTAAGCATGCTAAAGGGCTAGTTAAGGTCTCTCTCTTCTTATAAAGCCACCAGTTCTGCTCCCATGATAACCCATTAATCAATTAACCCATTAATCCATTAATACAGGAATGAGTTAGTCCATTAATACATGAATGAGTTAATCCATTTATGAGGGCAGAGCGCTCATGACCCAATCAAACTTTTAAAGGCTCTACCTCTCAATACTGCCACGTTGGGGATTAAGTTTCCACGTGAGTTTTGTAGGGGACAAATATTCAAACCATAGCAATTGTTTTTCAGATTAATTTTTATTAATCTGAAAAACAGATTAATTAAGTATTGCAGTTTTAGCTGTACTTGGTTTATTTTTACTGCTGTGTTATATCCCATTGTGTGAATATTCCATGATTTATATATCCATTCACTGCTGATAGATATTTGGACATTTCTGGTTTATGCCCCGCACCACATTCCTGTGGCCACCATCTGATTTCAGTTGCAGCTGTGGGCAGCAGTGTTCCTGCATGCTAGAACAGAAGCAACCCTGCTGAATCAATGCTCGCAGACATTCTGAATTTTTTTTTTTTTTTACTTTTGCTCCAGGTCTTTTCCCAAAGCCTCAACTGATTGCATGGCTTGCTGGCAGGGCAGCCCAGGAGAGCACACAAGCTAATTCTCCCAGGAGTTTTCAACCAATGAGGAACAGCAGGCTTTTGGAAGGACAATTTTTGGGTGAATACTATGTAGTTCTTCATGACACAAATGAGCCCCAGTTGCCCACAATACTAGTCAGTTTAAAAATGCAGACTTTATTGGTTTTCCCTTTTTCCCAGTGTCTTTCTTCCCACTTCCTTAATTGTGCTTGCTGAGATCACCTCCCGAACAAACCACCTGAACTCAAATCCTTGTCTCAGAGTCTGCTTGAAGGGAAACAAAAACACAGATAAAGCTTTTATGAATAATGCAACAGTGAATATTCTTAAACATACCTCTTGGGACACATGTGCACAAATCACTCTAGGGCAGAATTCAGCAAACATTTTCTGCAGAAGCCTAGATAAGAAATATTAATATTTTAGACTTTGCTGGCCACATATGGTCTCCGTCACATTTTTTTAATTGTTTTTATTTTCACAAGCATTTAAAATGTAAAAACCATTCTTAGCTTATGGGGTAGATTTGACCCAATGAATATAGTTTGTTAACCACTGCTTAGGGTATATTCTTGTGAATGAAATCACTAGGTCAAAGGGTATACATAAGTACAGCTTTCTTATATGCTCCCAAACATTTTTCCAAAGTGATTGCACATTCCCAGTAGCAGGGCATAAAAGATCTAGTTATTCCACAACCTTGCCCACATTTTGGATTTGACAGAATTTTTATTTTTAGCCATTCTCTTGGGCGTGTAGTACTATCACAATGTGGTTTTATCTTGCATTTCCTTAACGGCCAATCAGGTTGAGAAATTTTTCATATGCTTGATGGCTAATTGGCTTTCCATATTCAATTATTAATTATTATTAATTACTATTAATTACATATTCATTTATTCCTGTTCAAGTCTTTTTTCTGATTTTCTTTTGGTTTACCTGTCGTTTTCTTACTGACTTACAGGCATTCTTTATATATTCTGAATATGAATCTTTTTGTCACTTGTCTGTACTTCAAATATTTTCTCTCATCTCATGACTTGCATTTTCACTCTATTAATTGTATCTTTCAATGAACAAAATTTCTTAATTTTATTAAGGCCAGACATCAATCATTCCTTTTATGGTTAGTGAATTTTGTGTTCTGTTTAAGAAATTGTTCTCTATCTGAAGGTTATAAAGATATTCTTCTATGTTATCTTCTACAGTATTTGTTTTGTTTTTTCTATCACATTTAAATTTAAAATCTAAGAGGAGCTATTTTTGTGCATAATGTGAAGTAGGGGTTCAATTTCATTTTATTTCCATTTGGATATCAATTATCCTAGCAGCATTTGATTAAAAAGTTATCCTTGCCCTGCAACTTAGCTATGGCAGCTGTGTTATAACTTAATTGTCCATATATATTTAAGTCTGAATCTGAGCTCTATTTTGTTTCATTAGTTTATTTGATGGCCCTGTACAAATATAACAGTGTGCATAGCAATTTTAAAATCAGACATCAGTTCTTTCAAACATGAAGAAAACTACAACTTTGATGATGATTAAAATGTATCTACAGATTAAGTTTAGAGAAATAATACCTTTATAATGTTGAACCTTCAAATATACAGATATGGTATACTTATTTATTTAGGGCTTCTTTAGTGTCTGTTAATAATGTTTGTAGATTCACATGTAGATTTATTGCTTGATTTTGAGGTTGTCAATGCTAATGTAGATTTTATCATTTTTACTTTAATTTTTTTGGTTTGTCTACTTTTTCCAGCTTTATTGAGGTATGATTGGCAAATAAAAATTGTATATATTTATGATGTACAACATTATGTTTTCATGTATGTATACATTGTGAAACGATTACCACAATCAAGTTAACTAACATATCTATCACCTCCCTTAGCTACCAATTTTTTTTGTGTTGAGATATACTCTCAGCAAATCTCAAGTATACAATACATTATTATTAACTATAGTTGCCATGCAGTGCATTAGGTATCCAGAATTTATTTACTATATAACTAAAAGTTTGTACCCTTTGATTAACATCTTCCCATTTTCCCCATCCCCCAGCCCCTGGTAACACCATTCTAGTCTCTATTACTATGAATTTGACTTTTTTTTAGATTCTACATATAAAAGAGATCACATAGTATTTATCTTTCTGTGTCTGAGTTATTTCACTTAATATAATCAAAGTTCAGCCATGTTGTCACAAGTGACAGGACTTGGTTTTTTTAAAGGCTGAATAATATTCCATTTTGTATATATATCTCTATACACATATGGATATATATAGATATATATACACACATTTTCTTTATCCATTGATTTGTCTATGAACACTTGGGTTTCCATATCTTGGCTATTGTGAATAGTGCTTCAATGAACATAGGAGTGTATATGTCTCTTTGAGATAGCGATTTTATTTTCTTTGGATTTATAGCCAGAAGTGGGATTGCTGGATCATATGGTAGTTCTATTTTTTAATTTTTTTGATGAACGTCCATATTGTTTTCCATAATGGTTGTGTTTTTTACTTTAATTTTTGAATTTTTTTACTAAAATAGAGAGATATAGAACTAAAATTGATATGTATCTATTGACATTCTGTTCAGGGACTTTACTAAATTCATATTATTTTGCTTATTGTGATAAAATACACATAACATAAAATTCACCATTAACCATTTTAATGTGAACAATTCAGTGGTTTTTAGTGTACTCACAAAGTTGTGCCACCACCAATACTATCTAGTGCCAGAACATTTTCATCATTCCAAAGGGAAGCCTTGTATCTCTTACATTCTCCCCTCTCCACATCCTTTTCAACCACTGCTCTGCTTTCTGTCTCAATTAGTTTGCTGATTCTGAAAATTTATAAATGGAATCATACAATATGTGACCTTTCATGTCTGTCTTTTTTCACCGAACATCATATTTTAAAGACTCATCCATGTTGTAGCATGAATTACTACTTCATTTCCTTTCATAGCCAAATAATATTCCATTTGTGGATATACCACATTCTGTGTATCCATTCATCAGCTGTTTCCACATTGTGAATAATGCTGCTATGAACATTTATATGCAAGTTGTTCATAAATATATGTTTTCATATTTTGTGGGTATATAACTAAAACTGGAATTACTAGGTCGTATGATAACTCTGTATAACTATTTGAGGAACTGCAAACTATTTTTCAAAGTATCTGCACCATTTTATATTTCCATTAGCAATGTATAAGAGCTCTAATTTCTCTACATCCTTGTCAGGATTGTTATTGTTTGACTTTTTGATTATAGACATTCTGTTGGATGTGAAGTGGTATCCCAGTGTGGGTTTGCTTTGCATTGCCTTAATGACTAATGATGTGGAGCATTTTTTAATATTCTTTGATGGCCATTTGTATATCTTCTTTAAACAAATGGCTATTCAAGTCATTTGTCCACTTTTTTTGACTGGGAAATTTGACTTTTTGTTGTTGAGTTGTAAGAGTTCTTTATATATCCTGGATACTAGAGCCTTATCTGATAT
The DNA here is from genome assembly GCA_023783475.1 of Daubentonia madagascariensis. NCBI lineage: Eukaryota > Metazoa > Chordata > Mammalia > Primates > Daubentoniidae > Daubentonia > Daubentonia madagascariensis. The sequence continues at coordinate 1,508,936 of JAKFHU010002421.1, forward strand.
GTTATTTACAATTATTTTCTCCCATTCTGTGGTTTCTATTTTTATTGTATTGATAGTTTCCCTTAAAGCATAGAGGTTTCTTATTTTGATTGTCTTACTTACTTACTTTTTACTTTGTTGCTTGTGCTTTTAGTGTCATATCTAAGAAACCAATGTGAAGTTCAAGTCATAAAGCTGTGTACCCCTGTGTTCACTTCCAAGAGTTTTATAATTTTAGCTCTTAAACTTAGGGCTTTGATCCATTTTGAGTTAATTTTTGTATATGGTGTGAGGTAGGGGTTCACCTTCATTCTATTGCATGTGGATAAACAGTTGTCCCAGCAGCATTTGTTGAAGATATTAATACTATTAGTTCTTCACTGAATTGCTTTCACACCCATGTCAAAAATCAATTGGCATAGAAGTATGGGTTTATTTCTGGACTCTCATTTTATTCCATTGAAGAGTTTGAGGATTGGTGTTTATTTAATTTCTTTTTTCTGTTTTTTTTTTTTTTTAGACAGAGTCTCACTCTGTTGCCCTGGCTAGAGTGTAGTGCCATCATCATAGGTCACTGTAACCTCAAACTCCTGGGCTTGAGCAATCCTCTTGCCTCAGCCTCCCCAGTAGCTGGGACTACAAGCTTGTGCCATCACACTTGGCTAATTTTTGTATTTTTTGTAGAGACAGGGTCTCACTCTTGCTCAGGCTGGTCTCTGAACTCCTAGACTTAAGGGATCCTCCCGTCTAGGCCTCCCAGAGTGCTAGGATTACAGGTGTGAGCCACCACACCAGGCCTATTTAATTTCTTAATGGTTTTTTGGGAATTACAATTAGCATCCTAATTTCTAACAAGCATATTTAGATTGATTTTAGAGTCTTTATCTAGTAAGTCCAATGTCTGAATTTCCCCAGTGATAGTTTATATGGACTATTTATTCCTGCGTATGGTCCATACTTTTCTGTTTCTTTGCATGCCTTATAATTTTTCTTGAAAATTGGATATCTTTTATAATGTACTATGGCAATCCTGGAAATTAGATTCTCTCTCCTCCCCAGGGTTTTTGTTGTTGCTGCTGGTTGTTGTAATTTGTTTAATGACTTTTCTAAACTAATTCTGTAAAGTCTGTATTTTTGCCAGATGTGGACACTAAAATCTCTTTTCAGTTAGTTTAGTGGTCAGCTAATAATCAGCAGAAATTTTCTTAAATACTTAGAACCAATCAGCCTCTCAGTCTTTTCTTAGCGGCTCTACATTCATGTTGGGATACACCTTCAACTCTCAGCCAGGTAGTTTACAATTTTACCTTATCCTCACTACCTGCTTTTGCAGAGCCATTTACATTGATGTCACCCTTTCCTTTCCTAAATTTATTTATTATTGTTTGAAGACTTGACATGTGCCCTTCACTTCATATTATAATTCCCTCACAATATCTTTATGAGGTAGGTAATATTGCCCTCATAATGATAAAGCTGAGTCTCAGCTATGTCTTTTAAGTGGTTGAGCCAGGTCATGAGTCCATACATGATTTCAGAGTACATAATTTTAGTCACACTTTATATTAACCTTTCTTAAATAAAAAATCAACTATACTGTCCTTCTTTTATTTTGAATTAGGTAACATATTTTAATCTCCCTCTTAATGTCAGAAGCCACCCATCTAACTATTGTTTGTCTGGATCCCTGAAGGGTGGAAATTATTTTTGCAAAGTAACAAAACATTCAATGTCCCTCAAGTGCCATAGTATTCAGCCCCTTATAATTTCTTATATTCACAAGGGCTAGTGATAAAGTACTCTCTCCTCAGTGGTTATAGCTCTAACTTTCCTTCATTATATCTTGGAGTATACTTTTGTTTCCTCTAAACTTACCAATTCCTCTCCTCTTTCATTCATATCCATAGCAGGGCATTGGCCCCTGTGAATATGTGTGAAAATGTGCCTTACAATCTCTCTTGTGAGACAAATCTTATCTGAATCTTGACTGGGGGTTCAGACAATAACTTTGACCCTTGACCCCATTATGGATATCTATGTCACAACCAAGATTTATATTCATTTTTATGATTTGGAAGAGGCTCTATAACCTTATTGTGTTAGTTTAGTTCCTCCAAGAAGCACATACCAAAATGCAATTAAATGTGAAAGAAAATAATTAAATACTGTGAAGGATAAATGGGGAGGAGCAGAAGTAGGCAGAGAGAGCCTTTTGACTATGAAACAGATATGGCACCTATGAAAGGAGAATGGAAAGCAAGTAAGATTTGGTAGGAAAAGTCTCAGAGAGCAATGCAATTGTAAGGCAATTTTGGCCAGCCTTACAAGGAATGCACAAGTCAAAATTTCCCCATTTATGGAATCACATGTCCCATAAGAAAGAGCCTGCAATAATACAACTGCCTTGTTCAGTCCTTGGCCAGGAACAGTCCCTGGATAGTATGGCCTTGGCACTAATATGATGATGGATCTAGACAAGCAGCAGCTGGAGCTATCACTCAACTATGCTCCCCACATAAGGATAGCTATCTGGTGCATTTTCGTGGCTGCCACATCTAGCACACCTAGATTCACATCTCACATGGTCATTTGTTTTTGTAAAGCATCAGGACTTATTAAACAGATTAAAGGTAGGAAAAAGCAACAAAGAATTTCTAACAGTAACCATGGATTACAGAAAAAAAATTATGCCTGCAATAATTAAAATGTAAATTAGGTTTACATAATTATAGAGAGAATTTTAGTATAGTAAGTAAAAGTCACTTAAACTCCACCATTCATGTAAAAAAATAAAATTACCAGTGACTTGTATTTGTATTCTGAGGTGAAAAAAAGTTGGACTTTAAAAAATAGTGATTATAAATTTATAGGGATGGGAGAAGTAAATATTAAGACTGTGTCTGGGCCCATGGGGAAAAACAAAACAGTTCCACTGTTTAGACTAACCTGACATTTTCTTTATAAGACAAAAGAAATAGCAACCAAAGAAAAAAATATATAAATTATACTTAATTAAAATTTAAAAACCTTTTTCCTTCAAAGAATACCATCGAGAAAGTGAAAACATAACCCACAGAATGGAAGAAAATATTTGCAAATCGTAAATCTGATAAGGGACTTGTATCTAGAATATATAAAGAACTCTTATAACTCAATAATAAAAAGACAAATAACCCAATTAAAAAATGGGCAAAGAATCTGAATAAACATTTGTCTAAAGGAGGTATACGTGACCAGTAAGCATAAAAAAAGTGCTCATTAGTCATCAGGAAAATGCAAATCAAAACCAAAATGAGGTCAGGTGTGGTGGCTCATGCCTGTTATCCTAGCATTCTGGGAGGCTGAGGTGGGAGGGTCGCTTGAGGCCAGGAGTTTGAGACTAGCCTGAGCAAGAGTGAGACCCCATCTCTACCAAAAATAAAAAAAATTAGCCAGGTGTGGTGGCTTGTGGCTGTAGTCCCAGCTGCTCGGGAGGCTGGGGCAGGAGGATCACTTGAGCCCAGGAAGCCAGGCAACAGAATGAGACTTTGTGTCAAAAAAAAAAAAAAATGAGATACTACTTCACACTCACTATGATGGCTATAATCAAGTGTTGGTGAGATATGGAATAGTTGGAAACCTTTATACACTGTTGGTCACTTTGAAAAACAGTCTGGAAATTCCTCAAATGATTAAACATAGAATTATCCTATGATGCAACAATTATACTCATTGGTATCTACCCAAGAGAAATGAAAACATATGTTCAAACAAATATTTGTACATGAAATGTTCATAGCAGCATATTCATAATAGCCAAAAAGTCAAAACAAACCAAATTTCTATCAACTGATGGAAGGATAAATAAAATGTGGTAAAATCCATACCATAGAATGTTGTTATTCAGCCTTAACAAAGAATGAATTACTCATACATGTTATATATGGATGAACTTAGAAAACATTATGCCAAATGAAAGAAGCCAATCACAAAAGACCACAAATGTCCAGAATAGGCAAGTCTATAGAGACAGAAAGTTGTTGCCTAGGGATGAAGGATGTGGAAATGGGGGATGATGGCTAAAGCATACAGGGTTTCTCTTTGGGGTAATGAAAATATTCTAAAATTATTGTGGTGATGGTTGTACAGCCCTGTGAATATAGTAAAAATCATTGAATTGTGCATGTTAAATGGGTGAATCTTACGCTATGTGTGTTATGTCTCAATGAAGCTTTTATTAAAAAAAGACAGTGACAATAGCAGACTAGTTTGTGATTACAGAGGGTCCTAAGTATAACCTATTACAAATACAGTACAATGATATTAGTAACACAATTATTAATCTGCATAATAGAATATGTTCTATTTAACTGCTGTGTGGTGAGTTCACATGATTACTAAGTGTAATGCGTCCATATGGACATTTCAACTCAATAATGCAATTACATTTAGAAAAGCCATTAGCAATGTTAAACAAGTTTCAGTGAGCTCAATAGTCAGTAATCATCCTAGAAAAGCAATATATGTTCATCAAAGTGAAAAGAATCTTTGGTTCTATGCAGAAAGTAGAAATCTTCCTATCAATGAGACATAAAAAAGACATAACAGTAATTAAAGCCTCTACACTAGAGCACCTAAAAGTACAATATTTAAGTGGGAACATTTATTTCTGTCATGACAACATAGACACCAAAACTGAAGGTACAGTATATTTTTCTTAAAGTCAAGGCTGTATTTTTTATTTTTTCCTTTTAAAACTCCATTTTTTATATTCAGGAACAGATTTTTAATCTTTTCTCCAATGTGATATTGCTTTAGTTTATTTTAACACAAAAACCAGAGAGCCACTCAAATGGTCACAAAACAAAGAGTTTATGGTATATGGGGACTAAAACTAGAAATTTATCAAGAAATCAAGATCGCTCCGCAGAGATTGCACTTTCACCCCCTTTTTCTTTCCTTCCACACTTCTTCTTTGGGAATCTGCTCCCTTTTCCTTTGCCTGGAATCTATACTCTTTATTCTCTTTCTTTACGGTTCCTTTATGATCTTGCCTTTCCCATGGCTTTAGTTGGCACTTTCTCAACTTCAGTCAGCCCCGAGGTAGGTAACCACTTCATTCTTACGACTTCACATAAATTCCTTACTGGTGAATCTGAGTAGACAAAGTCATATTTTGTTTTTCTTTTTGTTTTTTAAGCAGATTATAAATCACAGGCTGCTAACAGGCCTATAGTTTGTCTACATTCTGGCCAGCGCCCAACTTAAATCTATCAAGTCTGCTGTGAATTGTGAGAAGGTCACATAACACAAAACTACCTAAGCAGCCGGTGCTAGACAACTTGTTTAGAAAGGCATGTAGGTAGGACGGATAATGTCTCTTGCCTGATCAGACTAGTACAGTATTAAGTAAATATGGACAGTTGACTTTGAAAAACATGGGTTTGAACTGTGCAAGTCTACATATGTGGATTTTTTTCAACCAAACGCAGATTGAAAATACAGTATTCGTGGGATGTGAAACCCGCATATATAAGGAGGGCTGACTTTTCATATAGCAAGTTCTGCAGGACCAACTGCAATACATGAGCATGTGCACATTTTGGTATGGGATGGGGGTGATGTTCCTGGAACCAGTCCTCAATGTATACCGAGGGACAACTGTATTTCCTATACTATTATTCTAATACTTTTAAGGGAGAGTTGTTTGATAATCTTGAAATCAATCTCAAAATATTTCATTATATCAGTATATTAACAACATTATCTAAAGGAAAAACTCACACAAATATACATGGAAGACATAAACTATATGGACTCTGTTAAATGTTTGGAGACTTAATAGCTGAGGGTTTATTTTAGACCAAGTGAAGGTTCTGACTTTTCCTTTTTCCCTGGGTCTGATATACCTTGTTGGTGTGCTACTGCAGATATACACCACCCAGAGTGTACGAAGATGTATGAACAAAAGCCTTTAAAAGAAAAATTATTTAGGAAATATTGTATTCAGTTAATACACAGATGTGTTAGCTCTTCCTAATTTTAAAAAGTTAATTTGGTTAATTTTAAATGGTTATATTTTTGTCTGTATAAAATATAGACAAAATTTAGTCTTCAGTGTAAAAGCTCTTCAATGTAAAAATCTGTTCTCTATTTATATTTCTTGTTTTGCACATATCATTGGATTTTGATAGAAAACAAAATTTCAACCACTGTGTTATTGCATGACTCTGATGCTATTGATATGGAATCACAAAATGCAATTGTGTCAGTGATAAATAAATTTGTAAAGTTATATGTGCTATACATTAATTTTAACTCATTTTCACATGTTAGTTGCAGATGAAAACTAAAGTATCCAGGTCCTAACTTATAGTGTCATATGAGAGAATGATAAGAATCAGCTGAGACAAAATTACACGGTAGCAATGTTGGAATAGGATTCAGGAGATTGTTTCTAGTCCAAGATCTAATAAGTATTGTCTTTGTGAAAAAGCAATGCCCCTTTTCTGGCTTTCAGATGTTTTAAGTATCAAATGATGAAATTCATCTAAATGATCTCTAAGGACCCTTCTCCTGCACATAATGAGCATGATGATGATCACCAATATGTCTGTTTCTTTTGCCCTCTCCCACCCCGGAGCATTTCCTTACCTTCTTAATGCTAGGTGTGTGATTTCTCAGGCCAATGAAATGTGTGAAGTGATATGTGCCCCTTCTGGGTTGACACATTTAAGAGTTTGTGGTCAATTCTCTATGTTTTCCCTCCCCCTGCTGCGGCTGCCAGCAGTGTTACAGATGATGGAGTCTCCATCACTCTGGACCCTTGAGTGGAAATGACGTGGAGCAGAGACCTCTGTGAACACGTAATGGGTATGTAGAGAGAGCAAGAAATTTACCTTGTTCTCAGTAAGCCACTGAGAGTTGGAGTTTGTGTGCTCCTCATAGCATAACCAAGCCTTCTCTGACTGATACAAAAAAAAAGCCCAGTAATATTTGGCAGAGAAAACTACTACCTGAGGCTGGAAAGATGAGGATGCTTGACAAAACACTTGCCAAATTGATCTTCTGTTATATATTGGAATGCAGTTCATGTATCTAATGAATTTGCAGCTTCAGAAGGAAGGGACTGGAAAGAAGAATGTTAGTAGCAGTAGTTAGTTGCTTTTGGTAGTGTTTGACAAGAAAAAAATGGCCTCAGAAAAGGAAAAAAAGAAAAAATAAGAGAATTAGAGATTGGAGACATTACAAGGCTGGAAAAAGTAACTACTTCTTGGAAGAGAAATAAAAGGAGAAAAAATTAAGAGAGGTTTTAAAATACTAAGTCCTAGTAAAACTGGCCCTCAACACAGAGATCGAATTAAAGATAAACCTCCACAGTTATTGTTACACTCTGCAAATGGATTTAGGTCCTTCAAAACAAATGTCAAATTAAGACTGTTGTACAAGTAAAACTTTTCCCTGGAATAAAATGGGTCAGGGAAAAGAGTTTAAGAGAATGTCTTTCATGCTGAAGCCCTAGAGGCTCAAGTAATAGGACATTAATTGGATAGATACGAATGGAAAATTAAAGCCAATAATGGGGTAAGGTGATATCTCATTGTGGTTTTAATTTGCATTTCCCTGATAATTAGTGACCATGAGCATTTTTTCATATGTTTATTGGCCATTTGTCTATCTTCTTTTGAAAAGCTTCTGTTCATGTATTTGTACACTTTTTAATAGGGTTATTTGATTTTTTCTGCTGATCTGCTTGAGTTCTTTGTAGATTCTGGTTATTAGCCCTTTATCAGGCCTATAGCTTGTGAATATTTTCTCCCATTCTGTAGGTTGTTTATGTGCTCTGTTAATTATTTCCTTGGCTGTGCAGAAGCTTTTTAATTTAATCAAGTGTCAAGTCCCATTTATTTATTTTTATTGTTGCTGGGATTGCCATTGGGATCCAGTTTAGAATAGCTTCTATTTAAAAGTCCAAAAACAATAGATGCTGGCATGGATGCAGAGAGAAAGGAACACTTATACACTGTTGGTGGGACTGCAAATTAGTACAACCTCTATGGACAAAAGTATGGAGATTCCTCAAAGAACTAAAAGCAGACCTACTATTTGATCCAGCAATCCCACTACTGGGTATTTAACCAAAGGAAAAGAAATCATTTTATTGAAAAGACGGCTGCACGCCAATGTTTATTGCAGCACAATTCACAATTGCAAAGATGTGGACTCAACCCAAATGCCCATCAGTTCGTGAGTGGATTAACAAAATGTGGTATATGTATACCATGGAATACTACTCAGCCACGAAGAAGGAGGACTTAATGCTTTTTGCAACAATATGGATGGAACTGGAGACCATTATCCTAAGTGAAGTATCTAAATAATGGAAAAACAAACACCACATGTGCTCACTATTAAATTGGAACTAACTGATGAGCACACATGTGCATAGAGGGAAGTATAACTTAATGGAAATCAATCAGGGGGGTGGGGAGGAGGGGATGGGTGAAAACTTACCTAACAGGTACAATGAACACTATCTGGATGATAAGCACACTTATAACCCTGACTCAAGCATTACAAAAGTGATCCTTGTAACCAAAAACATTTGTAGCCCTATATTACTTTGGGGGAAAAAAAAGCCAATAATAGAAGCATTAAAGGCAATAAATAAAGTATTTCTGGAAACTATGTCTTGGACAGAACTGTTGTTAAGGATTTTGGCAGGTGAAACTGATTATAATAAAATAGATAAGAAGCCTACTAAGTTTTTGAGAGAGTTGTATTACCAATTGGGGCATACTGCTATGATTATTGAGATTTAAAAGGAAACTTAGGTTTTCAGCTATGTATGGAGATTATATTGGTTGAGAAATCTGTTCAGCTCTTTAGTAGTGCATATAACATGTCACCCAATTCACAGGTGGCAAATTCTGTAGAGTGTAACCAGTGAGAATAGAGAAGTTTGGACTGGGAGGCTTTTCCCAAAGAGTGGTATCATCCCTGTTAATGTCTTGCTTTTAGATAATGAAATCTGAATAATTCAGGTTTGTAGCCTTTGGGGTAATCAAGTGACAAACACGTGAAATTTCTCAATAAATATTTAAGATTTCATGAACGTGGACATACAAGAAAATTTCCAGGGTTTTGATAATTAACCCAAAGGGGAAAAATATATCCATAGAGATTTTAATTAAAATATGCCTTTCCTGACAATGTACAGGTAGTTAATTCAATTCCAACCAATAGAATGTCTAGGATTTATTAGAATTAATGGGTTTTCCTCTCATGGAATGTTTTTGACCCCAAATCTAAAAAAAGGTACTTAAATTTGAAGTAATGTTGAGCTAGGTAATTTAGACTAATCTTCCCACTGGGGATAGCTAGAGTAGCTGATTAAAGCATAAAAATCATCTGCTTAGAACTGTTTGTGAACTAACAAGACAGCAGAGAATTACTGTATTAGGACTGGGATAGTATGGAAGATTTGGAGGTGGGTGTACATATGGTGCCATTTTTATTTTATGGCAGGACTGGCAAACTGTGAGTACAGGTCCAGCCTACCTCCTGTTTTTGTAAATAAACTTTTATTGTAACATAGCCACTCCCATTTGTTTATATATTGCACATGGCTGCTTTCCTACTTCAACAACACAGTTAAGTAGATACAACAGAGACCTTATGGCCTGCAAAGCTTAAAATATTTACTCATTGAAAATTAGGGTATTGGGTGATTCCAGAGGAGGCAATTGAGAATCTGAGATGCTGAGCAGTACTTTTGAATGACTTTTAGGTTTAGAGAGATAAGATTTGGAGTCCATCACCCACCAAGGGGTAGGCAGGCGTCTCATTTCCTGAAATTGGATTGAGATGGTCTCAATATTCAAGTGCTAACAGGCAAGCAGCAGCGGCAAATATATATTCGCTCTGGTAGAAGATTATTTCTGCAAACAATTGTGCAAATACAATGCCCAGCAAAAAATTTAAAATAATCATGTACAAGAGAAGACAAGGCTATGTGAACAAAAATCAGCAGAAACAACAAACAATAGAAACAGACCGAAATGGACTCCAGAGACATAATTTAGAATCCATTCAAGAGACTTGATAACAGTGGAAATTTTTCGTATCACCAATTCATTGAATTTCTTTCAAAGTTTTTTTTTTTTTTTAACCAACAGTGGAATGGTTGACAAGTGGCTAGGAAGAGGAAAGGGTGCTTTCTTCATAGTATTTTACTACATAGGATCATTGTCTATGTCATCCATTCAGCTGACTTTGTTCTATTTCTGGATTCTCAGAGGCATGGAATGTATGTACTTTATCAAATTACTGTGAGCCAGGGGTGCTGTTCCCTCTAATCCACTTATTGAAGCACCATCAAGTATCCTGTCTCTAAAAGGGAATGATTCTTTGTAGCTTCCAATGCCTGACCTAATAGCTGAGGTTTCTGACGTGCCAATAAGATCAATCATTGATTTTAAGTAGGCAATGAAAAGCAAACTTTTATTCACATCAAATAAGTGCAGCTAAGTGAAGTTAAAATGCTAATGGAAATTGGAGAATAAAGAAAATCACCTACAAGAAACATCATATCTGCTTGACAAGAGAGAAACGGGATTAAACTAAAATCACACAGTGTAAAGACTAAATTGTTTTAAAGCGGTCCAAACTACCTCTAAATTTATCAGAGGGAAGTACAGAGAGACAAAAATAGCTCTGAAAAGATACTGATAGTGAGAACTTGTCATGGAGTGGTGTGAGGGAGGTGTTAGCCTAAGCCTTAGGCACTAAGCAAGGTGAGTCCAAATTCCAGGGCATCAGACTTAAGTCAAAATAATGCTGTCCCAGACTAAGGGAGACATTTTGCAAGCATGAGGCATATCATCATAATTTTTCCGCATTTTATGTGTTCTGTCTCTCAGTTGGCACATCAATAGCTCTGACCTTTTAAAGTCATCCTTTATTGAGCCAGAGAAATGAAAGGCCAGTCAAATCTTTGAGGAGGAATGGAGAGGAAAGCAAATCCTTTGCAGATGTAGCCCCCTTTCTTCTCTGACAACAGGCATTCTCTCTTAGCTTTACTAAACAACTTAGGCAGTTTTTAAATCTATAAAAAGGAGGCAGTTGCCAAGTACCGTCCTTTTTTCTCTGATACATGCTGCTTTCTAGATTCCTCCAATATTCTTTTTATGTTGAAGACTTTACCTACTTAAACAGGATTTGTAATATAAAAATGGAAATTAATTGTTATACTCTCAATTACTTAAATAATCTTAAACTATCACTTGAAGGTCCTGATGATTTGGTCCTGACCTACATTTTTAAAACATCCTGCGCTGTTTATACATCTTTTTCTCAAAATGCACTTTGTCTTACTATCTCCCTAAGGAGAGATCTAAGGTCTCCTTGTTATTGACTTCAATGGTCATCTCTTTAAGTTTTAACTGATCCTTTTGCTTTACACTTGGAATGATAAGTACTTTGATCATTCTGGTATTGCCTTGCTGATAATATCACTTTAATGTTTATCTTTGGGTTTCGGTGAACATTCTGGTTAATGTTTATCCTTGTAGCTGTCCCTCTACCTTATAAGGGAGAGAACATTTCACCCTTAACGTAGATATTACTGTCAATGTGAGAGACAGTAGAGGATAGTGTTGTAAGTGTTTGGATTCTAGGAGACTGCCTAGGTTCAAATCCCAGTACCAAGATTTATCAGCTGTGTGACCTCAGGCAATTTATTTTAATCAGTTGCTGGGCAGTTGGATTGTTTTCAATTTTTGGCTATCATGAAAAAAAATCTATTTTGAAGACTTGTGTAAAATCTTGGTTTCCATTTATCTTTTTAAACTGACAAGTAAAAATTATATATATTTATGATGCACAATATGATGTTTTAATATATGTATTAGTTGTGGAATAGCTAAATCTAGCTATTAAACACATGTATTAGCTCACTTATTTTTCTGTGGTGAAAACACTTAAAATTTACTTACTCTCTTAGCAATTTTCAAATGTACAATACATTTTTATTAACTATAGTCATTATGATTTACAATACATCTCTTGAACTTATTACTCTTCTCTATCTGGAATTTTGTGTCCTTTGACCAATATCTCCCCAATCCTATCAACCTGAGCTTCTGGTAACCTGGTAACCACCATTTTAATCTCTTTTTCTATGAGTTCAATATTTTTAGATTTCATACATAAGTGACACGATATGGTATTTGTCTTTGCATGTTTGGCTTATTTCATTTAACCTAATGTCCTCCTGGTTCATCCATGTTGTTGCCAATGACAAGATTTCTTTCTTTCTTAATGCTGAATAGTATTCCATTATGTATATATACCATGTTTTCATTATGTTAAGTGAAATAATCCAGGCACAGAAAGACAGATACCACATGATTTCACTTATATGTGGAATCTAAAAGAATTGAACTCATAGAAGTAGAGAGTAAATGGTGGTTACCAGGGACTGTGGTGAAGTGGGGAGATATTAGACAAAGGATACAAAATGTCAGTTATATAGGAGGAATAAGTCTAAGAAATCTCTTGTACAACAGGGTGACTATAGTTAATAACAATGTATTGTATTCTTGAAAACTGATGAGAACAGATTTTGTGTTCTCACCACAAAAAAGTAAATATGTGAAGTAATGCATATGTTAATTAGCTTAATTTAGGCATTCCACAATGTAGAGTTGACCCTTGAACAACATGGGTTTGAACTGCATGAGTCCACTTATATGCAGCTTTTTTGTTTTTTAACCAAACGTGGTTTGGTCACATTTGAGGGATGTGAAATCCATATACACAAAGGGCCAACTTTTTGCATACTTAGGTTCCACAGGGATGACTGCAGGACTTGAGTATGTGTGAATTTGGTTATATGTAGGCAGTCCTGGAACCAATACCTGTGTATACTGAGGGACAAGTGTATACATATTTAAATGACATGTACAAGATATTTGTATGTGGTAAATAATTTTTATTTGTCAATTAAAACAGTTTTTTTAAAGGTTTTTAAAAATAAAGGCATTATGTAAAAAATCCACACCCAATATCATACTTAATGGTGAAAGACTAAAAGTTTTCCCCCTAAGATCAAAAACAAGACAAAAATGCTCATTTTCACTTCTGTTCAACATTATACTGGAAGTTCTAGCCAGTGCAATTAGGCACGAAAAAAATAAAAAGCATCCAAATGGAAAAAAAGAAGTAAAATTATCTCTATTCATAGATGGCGTGGTCCTATATATAGAAAATTCTAAAGGACCCACAAAAAACTATTAGTGCTAATAAATGCATACAGCAAAATTACAGGATACAAGATGAGCATGCAAAACTCAGTTGTGTTTTTATACATCGGCAATGAATAATCTGAAAAACAAATTAAGAAAATTCCATTTATAATAGCATCTAAAAGATTAAAAAACATAAAAATAAATTTAACCAAGGAAGTAAAAGACATGTACACCAAAACCACAAAGCATTGCTGAAAGTAAAGAAGATCTAAATAAATGGGAAGGCATTCTGTTTCATGGGTTGGACACTAAATGTTATTGTGATGGCAATACTTCTTAAAGCCACCTACAGATTCAACATAATTAATCTCTATGAAAAAATAAATGATCTTTTTGCAAAAATGGATAAGCTGATCCTAAAATTCATGTGGAATTACAAAAGACCCTGAGTAGACAGATTAATCTTGAGAAAGAACAAAGTTGGAGGACTCAGAGGACTCACACATCACAATTTCATAATATATTACTAAAGTATGGTAATTAAACCAGTGTGGTACTGGCATAAAGATTGATTTGTAGAACTATGGAATAGAACTAAAAGTCCAGAAATAAACCCATATATCAATGAGTTATTAATTTTTTTGACAAGGGTGCCAAAACCATTCAATAGGGAAAGAATAGTCCTTTTGACAAATAGTGCTGGCACAACTACATAGCCACATGCAAATAATGAATTTTAGCCCCTACCTCATACCATATACAAAAATTAACTTAAAATGGATCAACCACCTAAATTTAAGAGTTTAAACTCTATAATTCTTGGAAGAATACGTAGTGATAAATCTTCTTGACCTAGGATTTGGCAGTGGTTTCTTAGATATGATACCAAAACCACAAGCAACAAAAGAAAAAAATGGGTGCACTGAACTTCGTCAAAATTAAACCTTTTTTGCATCAGATCACACTATCAGGAGAATGAAAAGACAACCCACAGGATGGGAGAAAATGTTTGCAAATCATACATCTCATCAGAGTCTAGTATCCAGAATCTATATATATATATCCCATATATATAGGATATGTTATATATATTCCATATATATAGAACATATTATATGTATCCCATGTATATAAAATATATATTATGTGTGTGTGTGTGTGTGTGCATATATATATATGTTCTAGAGACAATATACAAATGACTAGCAAGCAAATTGGAAGATGCTCAGCATTATTAGTCATTAGGGAAATGCAAATAAATCTAAACCACAATGAGATCACTTCATACCTACTAGGATGACTATAATAAAAAATACAGAAAATAACAAATGTTGGTGAAGATCTGGAGAAATTGGCACTCTCATAAATGACTGGTGGGAACATAAAATCGTATAGCTACTAAGAGAAACAGTTTGGCAGTTCCTCAAAAAGCTACATGAAATTACCACATAACCCAGCAATTATATATACCCAGTGAATTGCAAGCAGATGTTCAAACTAATATTTGTGCAGAAATGTTATACAGCTGCATTATTGATAATAGCCAAAAAGGTGGAAACAATCCAAATGCACAACAAATGATGAATGGATTAAAAAAATGTGGTATATTCATACAATGGAATATCATTCAGCTATAAAAAGGAATAAAGTACTGGTACTGGTTACAATAGCGATGAACCATGAAAACATTGTGCTGAATGAAAGAAGCTAGAAATAAAAGGCCACATACTGTATGCATCCATTTATGTGAAATATCCAGAATAAGCAAATTCTTAAAAACTGAAAGTAGCTTAGTAGTAGCCAGGAGCTGGGGAAATGAAAAAATGGAGAATCACTATACAATAGGTATGGGGTCCTTTTGGGGTGATGAAAATGTTCCTGAACTAGTGATGATGGTTACACAACATTATGAATTTACTAAATGCCACAGAATTGGATACTTTAAAATGGTTTAAATGGCAAATTTTATGTGTATTTTGCTACAATAATGAAACCTAAAGAAAAAAAGTAGATCTCACCTGATATGCTTGTATTCTTTAAATATTCATGTTCCAGAGCTTATGTTTGTTACTGATAGTAAGGTTGGTCTTACCCGAGGCAACATTTCCATTACTGGGAATGGAACATGACCTGTGACATTATAATCTGTGTCCAATACCCTTTGTATGTGCCCAGACTTCAAGTGCTCTTCTATCTCTTGTTGGGACACATTTGTTGGTTCTTGGGAGAATCCATCACTGAACAGCTCTTATGACAGTTATGGGTTATGGATGATACTTTTTCTCACTGACTCCTTATGACTATTTTTCATTCAAACTCTAGATTCTGGTTTAATATTTATTGGTTGGGGTCACCAACCGTGCTCTCAGTATTCTTGAGCTGAATCCATTTTAAGACATCCAGTTTTATCTGCTTCCAGAGGATGCATAACTGTTCCATGGTACATGTGTACCTTTGTCGCATCATTGATGGACATTAAGATCACTCTGAACGCTTTCCCCATGTCTCCCTTTACTCTGCAGCCATAGGCTTATCAGGCTGAAATGCTCATGCCTTTAGTCTCTTTTCAAAAATATGGTTTTTTTGCTTTCCCTTATATGACTTGGCAATAGGCTTTGTATCGGCAGTCCCACTTTTAAAATATCTTATGATTATTTTACAACATGTTAGTATAGTCTACCATCATACTTTAGCATGTTAGACTACTTGACCCCTCTTTTGTTGTTCTCTTAACTTTTAAGTCTTTGCTGAAACTCTGAGCTCATATGAAAAGTCATATTTTACACCCTACTTGGTTAATAAATATCCCTCCTTAATATTTATTTTCTCCCCAAATTTATTTCTTTTCTTTTTGTTATGAATACCAGTTTAACTTTTGCTCAGCTTCTCTTACCTTGCATTTTTACAATCATCACTCTACTTAGCAAACTAAGAAACTTCCTTAAGGCCAGAAGCGGTGACTCATGCCTATAATCCCAGAACTTTGGGAGGCTGAGATGGAAGGATCACTTGAGGCCAGGAGTTTGAGACCAGCCTGGGCAACATAGCAAAACCCCATCTCTACAAAAAACTTTTAAAAAAGTAGCCGGGTGTGGTGGCACATGCCTGTGGTCCCAGCTACTCCAGAGGCTAAAGTGGGAAGATCATTTGAGCCCAGAAATTTGAGGCTGCAGTGAGCCATGATGGTGCCACCGCACTCTAGCCTAGGTGGTAGAATGGGGAAAAAAAGAAACTTCCTTAAAACCACTTAACAGATTGCAAATATTTGTAAATAACAATTTTCCCTTATGTAAATAATTCCTCTCTAACAATTCTATCTCCATGGATTTTTTTAAAGTAGAAAATAATAATGTTTGAGCAAAGTATCCCAAAGAAGGTGGTTCCTTTAGAAACAATATGTCCCATTTTTTTAAAAGCCCAGACTTCACCACTATACAATACATCCACATAACAAAACTGCACTTGTACCCCCAAATCTATCGAAATAAAAATAAAAGAAAGAAATTCCTCCACTTGTTTGTGTTCCAAGAACAACCACCCTTCCCCATATGATAAGATTCACTGTCCCCCACTCCTTCTCATGACTTCCCTAAGACTCCCAGGTAAGTCCCTTGTTTACCTGTGGTAAGGACAAACACTGACCTTTGCCCTTTTTCCTGAATTTGCTGACAAAGCCAGACACACACCTTAAGACTCCCCATTCTTTGTCCCATGAATGCTTAACTGAGATTAGAGCTCTGAAACTAGCTAGATATATCAATAAACATTTCCTGCCCATCTGACTGATGGAGACCTCCCAGATTATGAATACAAGTCCAACTGTTACTCACCCTTTCTCCTCCCTACAATAATCCAAGGTGAAGCCATCTTGACCCCACAGAGATGCTCTGATCTTCAGGACTGGGATGTCCTCCCTATTGCAATAGCCTGAATAAAACCAATCTTCTTAAACAAAACAAAACAAAACAAAACATGTAAAAAAAACCCAATATGTCCCATTTTATCTGGTGTTTGCCTGTTTTTGGTTTATAAATACCCTATCTGACAAATAAAACAATTGACAAATTTATCGTGTGTACTATAAAATAGCTGTGGCCTTTTCACAAGCGGTTGCCATTCTAGGAACAGAGTTAATTTTCAGTATTCTAAAGTCTTTATCTCTCTCTTGTCCTACTATCCACTTATGCCAAATTAATTTAAAAAGTTCCCTGAACACTGCTTTTGGCTTTTTGCTTTGGAGAAAGCATCAGGATAAGAAGTGACAATGTGATTTAATTCATGTTGCACAGAAAACTCACTAACAGAGCCAACATGGAGTCCTCTGTTATCCCCAGTTAATGCTGCCATCCAACCTAAATTATGTTACCTGTGAAACTTGAACAAGAAGCAAATATTATCTGGGAATTCTTTGGAACTGTTTTCTAACTATAAAAAAAAGTACTGCTTAATTTGGTTCAAAAATATGTGAAATGATTAATGTAATATTCTGTAATTATGTACATTATTAAAATATAATTCAGTGGTCCCCAACTTTTTTGTCACCAGGGACCGGTTTCATGGAAGACAATTTTTCTATGGACCTGGGGTGGTGGGGGGGGGTGGTTTGGGGATGATGCAAACACATTACATTTATTGTGCACTTTATTTCTGTTATTATTACATTGTAATATATAATGAAATAGTTATACAATTCACCATAATGCAGAATCAGTAGGAGCCCTGAGCTTGTTTTCCTGCAACTAGACCGTCCCATCTGGGGGTGATGGGAGACAGTGACAGCCGAAGTGTGTTGCTTATGTCCAGTCTAATCCGTAATCGCGCTTTGGTTTCTGTCACTGCAGAAAACTACACTGCTTCACAAAGATAGGATGTTGGAAATGAAAGCAGGCTTTGCAGTGCTTTTGTGCCAATATCAGGATATTCTGCTTTGACTTTAATCCAGAACGTATGGAGATTTGAAGTTGTCTCAAACTTTTAAGGCCACCATCATTTGTGATCTCAAGCAGTTTGATCCTCTTCTAGCATGGACAAAGTCGATTCACCTGGCTTATTCACAAATGGGTCACAGATCCATTCCTTCCTAGTTCGGTGGTCTTTTGTGGTTGGAAAATAATGCCCAAACTCTTTTGAAAGCTAAGATAGGTGATCGTGCACCAGCTGGGGGAAAGAAGGCCCTGGCTCAGTCTCTTTCAAAATCTCTGCTAATATTTGAAACATGTCAAAAATCCCAATGTTCACTCATCGCCACCATAATCCCAGTTTGGCTTTGAATGCAGCCACTTTATCTGCTGACTTGAGCACAGTTGTTCTTCTCCCCTGAAGTGACAGATTGAGTTCGTTGAGCAGGTTGAATATGTCACACAAGTAAGCAAGTTTTGCAACCCATTCTGTGTCACTGAAATGTGCTGCCAGTGGTGACTGTTTTTCTAAAAGAAATCTCTGAAGCGGTTCTCATAACTCAAAAACTCTGGCCAGGATCTACCTTATACACAGAAGTGAGAAAGCCATCTCACTTCTGTGTATAAGAGAAGACATGTGTGCTCTATGTCCATCTCCTCACAGAGCTGCATGAACAGACATGAGTTAAGGGCATGTACTTTAATGTAGTTGATAATTTTAATCACATCCTGCAAAACGTTGTTTAGTTCGGGTGATGTTTTTCAGCTAGCCAGCATTTCTCTATGGATGACACAGTGTTTAGACTCACATTCATAAGTGACCTCCTTGACCAGAGTAGTGAAACCAGAAAGTTGTCCAGTCATGGCAGCCGCTCCGTCTGTGCATATACCGACACAAAATGAGCAATTCAGTTTTCCTGATATGTAATCATTCAAAGACTTGAATAGTTCTGCAGCTGTGTTGTTGGTTGGCAATAAAAGCGCGCATAACATATCTTCATGTGCATCCTCCTGAAAAATATATAGCACAAAAACAAGCATTGTTGCCTTGTTGTCAACATCAGTAGACTTGTCAACCTGGATTTCATACCACAGTGACTCATTGATCCTCCCTAACAATTGTGCCTCAGTATCCTCTGCTATTTCATCAATTCATTTAGTTATGGTGCTAGCTGAAAGAGGAACACATACCACCTTTTGAACTGCAGCCTCTCCTAAAAGTTCATGGCAAATGTCCTTAGCAGAAGGCAGGATCAACTCTTCACCAATAGTAAAGGGATTTTTAACTTCAGCAATGTGGTTAGCCACTAAGAATGATGCTCTCAGTGCAGACACATTTGATGAAGTGGTGGCCTTCAATAATTGCTTCTGTTCCTCGTATTCACATTTTTTTCTTCTGAAAAACTCCAAAGCTTGTCTTTTAATGCAGGGTGCTTGGTCTCCATGTGGTGAAGCAGTTTTGAAGCTTTCACAGCTTCATTGGATAGGTGGTCACCACATATTATACAAAGCAGGCTTGGAGAATGTGAATCACCTGTTGCAATGAACCTATAATTTAAATAGGACTCTTGGTATTTTCTTTTAAATGCAGCTTTCATTTTGTTGGCAGTCTTAGAGTCTTCTGCTCTCTCATCATTGGGTCTTTCCCCCTTTTCAAAGAAGCTCTCCAGCGATGTTTGTTTTTTGCTCATTTTTGCTAGGGTTAGCTTGTGGGCTTAACCAAAACTGTGACTGAGACAAGTGCACAGTACGGGAAATAGGCGTGGATGGAAGTGGTAAACAAAATAATGGACAGGCCACGTGCAGACTAAAATAAGTATCAGATTCTGACTTAAATCCTGCCACCAGATGCAGCTTTACAATTGAAGTAAGATGCTCACTTGCCACTATAAAGCCTGCCACCAGATGCAGCTTAATTGTCACTTGCCACTCACTGATAGGGTTTTGATATGAGTCTGCAAGTGGTTGATTTATTATGGTCTCTGTGCAGTCAAATCTCTCTGCTAATGATAATCTGTATTTGCAGCTGTTCCCCAGCACTAGCATCACAGCCTCAGCTCACCTCAGATCATCAGGCATTAGATACTCATAAGGAGTGAGCAACCTAGATCCCTCGCATGCGCAGTTTACAGTAGGGTTTGGGCTCCTATGAGACTCTAATGCTGCTGCTGATCTGACGGGAGGCAGAGCTCAGGTGGTGATGCGAGTGATGGGGAGCAGCTGTAAATACAGATGAAGCTTCACTCACTCACCCGCTGCTCACCTCCTGCTGTGTGGCCCGGTTCCTAACAGGTCGCAGACCAGTACTGGTCCACGGCCCAGGGGTGCAGGACTGCAGATGTAACTAATGAAATAAATAGACAAAGAAATAACATCAGATCACCTATACAGCATATTCTCACACTTAATGGAAATGGTAAAATTTATGCGGGTTGACGGCGAATCTGTCTTTAACCATACACACACTCAGGGCAAGTAAAAGAAGGGGAAAAAGCAGCAGCAAGTTGAGTTTCAAGTGACTGAGAGTGCCTTAGGTGTTTTCCTGATCTTTAAAACTGTCAGTCAAATAAATCTTTAAGCAGCACGCTTAGACTGTACAATAAGCTTTAGTTTTTCTTGAAGATTTTTCCAGATTCCTCCCACCACCCGTGAATTGCTGTATAACACACACCTACAACATGAAAGACAGAACAACATATTTCACAGCAACATGAAGAATTGGATATTGTTTTACCTGGGGTGGGGTGGGGGGGCTGGAGATAATCTTATCTGAAGTTCCCATACTCTACTACACATCAAGATTATCTGGGGATCTTTTAAAAATCTAGATGCCTGTGCCCATCCCTGATGATTATGATTCTTTTTGGCCAGGCTGGAGGGAAGAGGTTAGATGAGGACACCACTGCTTTAATACAAACTCTTTATTTTAGACTGTGATGAAACAGACTTGCGTGGGGAGCCGCATACCAAAGGTCACAGTAGTAATGCTGATGCTCCGAATTATGATTCCTCAGCCTGTGTCTCTCAATCTTTTTGATACTATGTCTTTTTCTGAAAATCATTTGAAAGTAAAACCGTGATGTAATAATAATTAACATTTCAAAATAAATTAAATACTGTGAAGACAAATTAATGTGAGTATAATGTTAGAGGAAAAATTATTTTGATATTAAAAAGTATTTTTCTTTCAAAAATATGAATAAGCCTATGTAGGCTGTTTTCTTGCCACAAGCTCTGCTATACTATGTAATGTTTCTCTCTCTCTTTCTCCTAAAGAAAGTATGGTGGGTGTGTTAATTATATTTCTCAGTTTATTGTACGTATTCATCATTGGGCCATTGGAATCCTTTTTCATGTTATTTGGTTGTTTATTTATTCTCTTTTATCTTCACTCATAATTTCTATTGTCCCCACAGGCAACCACTGATTAAATTATATCTTCTATGACAATGTGTTCAACTACCTTTTAACTTTGTATATGATGCTTTGAAATCATTAATTCTGAATTAACTTTATGAATTTGCTACCTTATAGTTTACACTTTCGAGGTTGTATTTCAGACAATGTTCCCTACTTCTAGGTAATAAGATATTTTTTAAGATATTTTTTCTATTAAATACATAGTTAACATTGATATTATGATCTTTAATAGGTACAACTTTATATCAGGTGTTAAGCAGAGATCTACTTTCATTTATTTCAATTTAGTGAGCCAGCTTTCCCAACACCATCTATTTAAAAAAAACCTGTTCTTTCTCCATTGATTTATAGTGTTCCTGTTATAAGTTTACACACACACACACACACACACCACACAGAAACACACACCCCACATTAGTCTGCTTCTGAATGCTTAATTCTTCCCCATTGGTATTTTTTCCCCTTTGATGGATACCACGAAGGTTCTTTTACTATTGATGTTTTAAAATATGTACTGATATCAGGTAAGGCATGTTATTCTTCATTTGTCTTAATTTCTAAGATTGATATGAAGGTCTTTTTTTCCATATAAATTTTGTTTTAAATTTATCATATTCATCAAAACACTCCAACCAAAACTTTGAAAGGGATTTACTTGAATTTATAGATCAATTTGTAGATATTATGGATATTATGATCATCATAATATCAAGTCATCCCATTTAAGAATGTGAAATACTTCTTTCTTATTTATATCATTTTCTATGTCCTTTACTATTGTTCTGAAATTTGCATCAGAGAGGTCTTCCATATTCTTATTTAATTCCTAGATACTTTACTGTTTTTGTAGCTATTGTAAATACTATTTTAAAATTATATTTTCTAGTTGCTTATCTCTAGTATAAAAAATGCTATTGACTTTGTAGGTTTCTCTTAAAATTGCCAAACTTTTTTTCATGAACTTATTTATTCCGACAGTTCCTTATTAGTTCTATGTTCTTTTCAGGTTTATTTGTACAATGCATAAACATTCCTTTTCTTAAAGGAAATGGTATGTTCATTACCCATCAATGTTTCTCCTTCCTAGAGGAGAACATTATATTTGTAGAGATTTTATTTATTAATTCTTCAAATACATTTGTTGAGTAATTATGCTCCAGAAGCTATGAAGACGATACAATATTGAGCATGCCCAACATTGTTGCTTCTCTAATGGAGCATACAGCCCAGTGGGGGAAACAGACAATCAGGTGAGCAATTGCAGTAAAGTAGGTTTTATTATCATAAAGGAAGTAAGGGTGCTATAATGGCATATTACAAGGGCAAGTAATCTGATTTAAGTAATCTGGGAAGGATTCTTGAAGGAAGTGTTCCAGCTAATATGTGAAGGTTGAATAATTATTATTCAGCCAAAAATGAAGAAAAAGAGTGTTCCACGCAATAAAAATTTCCAGCAGCAAAAAGGTTATGAAATTTATAGCAACTGAATGAATTTTTTATGGCAATAGTGCAGGCTGTGAAAGGATATTTGCATAATATGAAACTGAGGTGATAAGAAGGGGCCTGATCATTGCCTAGTGCCTACTAAGGATTTTTGTTTTGAGGGCAAAATACTGAAATACTTTTGGCAAAGAATTGGCATGGTTACATTGATAATTTAATGTTGGAATTATTCCCATTTAGAGGCAAAGTAAATAATGTGGGCCTGTAGCAACTCCTCTTTCTGCAACAATTTCTCAATTAAGAATGTAAAGATCATGGTGTTTTGCCTAGGCCCATATAACAAAATGATTAAACAATAAAGAGAGAAATGTTATTATATCATAAAACAAGATGAATTGATACAGAGTGTTTCCAGGGTTAGTTAATTCAGCAGCTTAACAAGTTCTGGGTTCTATGTTAGCTCCTCTGCAATTTTAATGTTTTTTTAAATTTACAAGATGGGTGAAGCTCACAAAATATTGTTCAAAGGCAGAGAGTTTCTGCTCATGAATGTATTTTTTAATCAGAGAAGAAAACCATTTGAGAAGCTCCCCTGGAGACATCACCTTATATCTCATTGGCTAGGGTTGGATAGCACGTCCATTCACAGAATGACCAATGAAGAAGTGACCACGATTGTCTTAGACCAATCAAACATCAACCCCTGGGACCAGGGAGGGAAGCAGGGAAGCCACTTTATATGAACACAAAAATCAGAACTTTTATCAGCAATAAAGAAAGGAGGTAGGGGAGGATTTTGGGTAGATGACCAACAGTGTCTGCTGTATCCAGGCCAAAAAGACTTTATGTAGTCTAGCCCTGTGGTCCCCAACCCCCAGGCTGTGGCCTGTAAGGGACCGGGCTGCAGGGCTCCACCACCTCCCTCCACCCCTTACCCCCTGCCCCGTGGAAAAATTGTCTACCAAGAAACTTAGAAAGGGGGGAAGGTGGGGCCGACAACAGGAGGTGAGCAGTGGGGCAGTGAAGTTTCATCTGTATTTACAGCCGCTCCCCATCACTTGCATCACCACCTGAGCTCCACCTGCCCCCCTCCCCCATGCCTCCAGTCTGTGGAAAAATTGTCTTCCATGAAACCGATCCCTGGTGCCAAAAAGGTTGGGGACCGCTGGTAGCCCATGCCTATTCTTCTGTCCTCATCATCTGCCCTCACTACTTATATCAAGTGTGTTATCCAAACAAATTACCTGAGTTAGGAATGGGAAACTCAAGGTAGAGGCTGTTTTATTATGTCCTTCCTACAACTCCTCACTGTAATAATCTCTCTCACATTCTCTCTCATTGGCACCTAGTATCTCATATTGGCAGAGTGCTTTGTGTATCTCAATGCCCCATACGATACCTCATTTGATTCTCACCTAAGATCTGTAAGGTAGGCAGAGAAGCCCAGGGAGGTCAAGTGACTATCCAGAATCATCCAAATGCCTTGTGGATCAAAAATTACTTCATGCAAATGTGACTCCTCAGGCATCGGTTTATAAATTCTTTCAACTTATCACCTACTATTAACTGTGATCATACCCTCACTTCTTTCATTTGAGAAACACTGTACAAGATAATAACAGGGTATGATTTGGATAAAAGAGCTGAAGGAAAACTGTAAAAGAAGACTGAATTGAGTTGGGAGGGAAATATAAGCCAAATCATGCCTGGATCTCAGTGCTCTGGCAGTAGGAAATCTGAGCCCACAGTCCAGTTAAGCCGGCTATTTGCATAAACCTCAGCAGGACACTCCAGAATGGCTGTGCACCTGCTCCAAAATATTGGCAAATGGAGTTCTTTTGAAATCGGCAAACCAGGGTGCATTGGAATTAGGCTTCAGAGGATCACTCATGCCTAGCTAGTTTGCAGGATAATGGCAATAAGCCCAGATGGTCTGCATACTGTGTTGCCTATATTGTACCGGATGGCTGTGGACGCTGACATTAAAATATCCATCAAAACATCCATTTTCATTATGTAAGTTCTCCCACTAAAAAGCAAAAAACAAAAGCATATCCCCTTCCTAACCAAAATCTAACTAAAATCAGATACCAAAATGACCATTATTTTTTATCATGAATTATATATTTTTGTTTACCTGCCTGTTGCTTGAGGCATCATAGTGTGTTTACAGGATCAAACCTGAGAAGTCATTTTGATTCAAATACATCATCTGAAAGAAAATAATTTTCTTTGCTTAAATGTTTATGTCTAAATATTTGTGCAGGTTTTTTTTTTTTTAATTTTACACTTTCCATGTAGAAAGTAATTTTTGCTGTTTTATTTTTCCATCTGAATGAAAGCATGGCTGACAGGAAATTTATATGGCTATAACTGAGCTTGATCAGAAAGATGCAATTAATCCCATGAGTCTTATGTCCAGCTTCTTATGTGCTTACCAATGTGCTGCTCTGTAGCTCCCTCGAGCCTCACCCCCAAACCCCACTTCCGTCTCCATATGTGTGGTCTACATTATATTTCAGTCAAAACATAGCTTACTGCTTCCTTTTACCACTGGAGCAAATGCTTTGAATTCTTTTCCTTTTTCTTTAAGTTCAGAGAATTTTAAAATAAAATCCATTAAATATTTAATGGAACAGAATAATCTATAAACAGACCCATGGTTGGGTTCTACTACTTACTATCTGTTTGATCTTGGGCAAGCTATTAAATTGCCATAAATTTCAGCTTACTCATCAGTAAAATGAAAATACTAATACCTCCCTAAAAGGGTTCAGTGACTGTATCCTGATGAAGCATTTATCATCATGCCGGACACATAGTGAGCCAGAATCATTGTTTACCCAGCTTATTATAAACAAAAAACACAAAACTTGGAAGTCATAAAAGAAAATGGTGAAAGTTACACATATGCTGGGGAAATACTCATATTATACCAACTCAAAAAAGAGGTTCAAAACAATTTGTAAAAAATGATTCCATTTTTTTTGTCAACCAAAATTAACTCTGCAAAGTAAAAAAAGAAAAAAAGGTAAATATATTTGAGCTCACAAACATGTACCTCTCTCATGACAAAGAGCCCCAACCCACTAACTTACCCCCAACAGATGCATTACAGATTATTAGAAACATTTTATAACATATTTGCCAAATATTACAATGTATAAATGTAAAGAGTTTTTACAATTTACCAATACATAAGAAAGACAGACTAACATCTCAGGAGAATAAGGGGCAGAGGCCATGAACAGGTAATTTGTATAAAAGGAAGTAGAAATGATCAACATACGACAAAGTGCTCAAACTTTATTAGCAAATAGAGAATCTCTTGAATCCTGAATTCTCCTCCCTTTACCACTGCCTTTCATGTTGTGATATTGACAAGGGAGGATATGTGAGTTCATTTTCTGGTAGTGGGCTAAATGGTGTCGCCTCACCAAAGACACAACCATGTCCTAATCCCTAGAACCTGTGAATATCACCCTATATGGCAGAAGAGTGACTATTACCTTATATGGCAAAAGATGTGATTAAGTTAAGGATCTTGAGAAGAGTTTATCCTGGATTATCCAAGTGAGTCCTAAATGCGATCACATTTACTTTTATGAGAGAGGCAGAGGGAGTTTTGACACACACACAGAGGAAAAGGCAATGTGAACAAGAAACAAGAGATTGGAATGGTGCAGCCACAAGCCCGAAAATACCAAGGAATGCCTACAGTCACCAGATGCTAGAGGAGGTATGGAAAGAGTTCTCCCCTAGAGCCAGAGGGAGTGCAGGTGGCTCTGCCAACCTCATGATTTCAGATTTCTGGCCTCCAGAACTGTGAGAGAATAAATTTCTGTTGCTTTGAGCCACCAAGTTTGTGGAAATTTGTTATGATAACCCTAAGAAACTAATACACTAATATTTGGTTTATCTAATCTGATCAAGGCAATAGAAAGGATCGGCAGGTGCTATTAGGTTCCTTAAATGCAACAAAATTGATTTCTTTTTCTCAATATGACCCATCTAGAAACAATCATTTTCCTTCTTAGTCTGAAAAAATTAAAGATTGATAATATCTTGTATTAGTAAAATATGAGGCAAACATCTGTCCCATATACTACTTACTCACGGGCATGTAAATGGGAACAGTCTTTTAGGAGAATAATTGTCGGTGCCTATCACATTTTAAAGCTTGCACAGCAATTCCATTTGCACATATTAACACTGAGGCACTTGTGAGAATATTCACTGTAGCATTATTTGATAAAGAGGAACAAAATGTATTTACCTAAAAGTTCAGCAATATGAAAATAGATAAATCAAATATGGCTTGGAATACTAGGTGCTGATTAAAGAAGAAAGCAATAGATCTATATGACTGACATGGAAAGATCTCTAAAGTATACTGTTTCCCCAAAAAAGCAAGTGAGAGCATATGTGTAATCCACTAAATATATTTATGAAAGGAAAGACCTTGAATCTATTTGGAACACACTGCTCCCACCCTAGTCCAACCTTCCATCTTCTCTTCCCTGCAGTACTGCATAGTCTCCTAACTGTTCTCCCTGCCATCACTCTTGCCCCCCTTCAATTTGTTGTCTACACAGGAGCTTAAGAAATGCTTGAAAAATGTAAATTACATCAGTCACCCCTGCTTAAAACTTTTCCATGAATTCTCTTTGCTCTTTATGAAAAAAAAAATAAGCAACAACCCTCTTTACTGTGGCCTTAAAATCCCTGCATGATCTGAGTCTTGCCTACCACTGACACCTCTTCTCATAGCACACTTTCCTGTGGCCTAGGGGCTCCCATTCCAATTCTGGGTCAAAGCATGTCTTTCCTAACTCAAGGCCTTTGTACTTGCTGGTCTCTCTGCTAGGACACAATTTCACTAACACTTAACATGACTGGCTCATTCTCATTATTAAAGTCTCAGCTCAAGTTTAACCTCTTCAGAGAGGTTCTTTTGGACACTATACTCATCTGAAGCAGTGATGAATATGCTCCTCACAGATCCCCAACTGCAGAGTGTGGAATTGACCAGGTCCTCTCCCTCCTTACCTAGCCCCCACTCTGAAATCATCACAGCATAGACACCAAGGCCATACTTCACATGGGCTGCTCCCAGCAAATGCCCGGGTATAACAGGGATGCAAAGTCAGGCTCCTTCCTGGGAGATACAGGACTCTTCTGACAGGGAACTTTAGCTTGAGGACTCCCTATCAGCTGAAACTTACATAGAACTTTAGTTCTAAGACTTTCTCTCCTTCCCTCTCTTCTTCACAGAAGTTAGAGCATCACCATCAAGGGTCTCTCAGCCTCCTGTGGCTCCCTCTATTTTTTCTTTCACAGATATTACCCCCAATAAACCTCTTGCTCTTCTAATGCCATCTTGGTGGCTGTTTCTCAGAGGAACCAGACTACGCTATACCTTAAGTGGCTTCCACCGGTCAGTAGCTCATTCCCTTCTTTATTTTCTTCAGAGTATTACCACAGCTGGAAATTATTGATTACTTGTATACGCACTCATTGTGTGTCTTCCCCACTCCACTGTCAACTCCATGAAGATCTTATTTTTCTTATTTACCCTTGTGTCCCCAGTATAGTATGTGACACTAATTAGATATTCAATAAATAACTGTTGAACCAATTAATCTATTCACAGATTACCAAGTGAACAAAGACAAGGACATAGTCTAAGTTTTCAGTAGTTGTTACCTATAGTGATGGGAGTAGTATTAGGGGACAGTATTAAAGTAGGACTTTCAAACTTTGTATACTCTAAATTTTTAACAATATGCATTTTTGTTCCTTAATTTGTAATTTTGAAGAAATTAAGTGGATAAAAATGCAAATATTAATGATTTGTATCAATGTAAGAAAAAGCATTTCAATGTGAAATCCAAGTATAAGTCAAAGTGATCCATTTTCTTCATTCAACTCTCAGATAGTGAATCCTGTTTTAATGAGATTTTAGAACCTGTTATAAACATCTATAAAATCTTTTTATTTAATGGATATAAAATAATTTACATGCTTGCTTCATAAACCTATAATTTAAAGAGAGAATGGGTAATGAATAGAATATGAGAAGAGAAAATGAGAAATGTTTCCAGGGTCACTGTGTAATAAGACACAAAACAGTGCCTAGCCTTCCCTAATCCTCATCTGTGGTTCTATGGTGATTGAAGAAAAGCTCCCCAAAAGAATTAATAATAAATTTTAAGAAAGGCATATTGTCAAGTGAGCACAAGGGTGCTATTCTAAACATATGAGACCACAGAGAACTGAGGTTACACAACTTCAGCAAAAGAACAGGGTAGGCAGGAAAAGGAGGGGTGGGGAACCTGTAGCCTTGGGGCCACATGTGGCCTTCTGGATCCTTGAGAGTGGCCTTTGGACTGAATCCAGATTTTACATAACAAGCCCTGTTATTAAAAGGGGTGCAGCAGAGAAAGATGAAGCTTTTCTTGCCTCCTTTGGTGCTTAAAAGAGAATAACCTTGAAATCAGAAGGCCGCAGGTTCCCCAAGAATGATAGAGCCCCTAAACTCTTAGAACTTAGTTTAATGGAGAAGTCTGGTGTGAAAAAAATATATAAGAATCTTATAAGTGCAGTAAGTGACGGTGTGTACCAAGGCAGTAATGGTAGATAGGAAAAGTCCCACTTGCAATCTTTGTAGAAGGATGTCGGAGAGCAAAAAGGTGTTTGCTGAAGCTGGAAAAAGGGGAAGAGGCAGGATATGGAGGGGCCTTGGATGTCATGCTAAGTAATTTGGACTTCTTAGGGGTCAGCGGTCTCCCAATTTTTGCTTGTGCATCCCAATCAGTTAAAAAAATAATTCAACATGGATATTCAAAGAATGTCATTTCTTTCTTTCTTTATGAATTGCTTAATGAATATATGTATGTTATAAAGTATATAAAATAAATTTAAAAGAATGACATAAACAATTAATGTAAAAATAAGTTACAATATTTTCCCCACAATAGCATAAATGGTCTTGATCACCACTTTGGATAATGGGTGTTAAGGAGAATAAAATGATCAGATTTGTGTTTCAAAAAGATCATTGATGGCAGTGTGGAGAATAGATTGTAAGAACTAATATAGGAATTCGAGGACTAGTTTTGAGTCTATTGCAATTGTGATTATGAATGGCTGGAATAACACAGTTGTTATGGAAATAAAACATTGGGGGTAAATATCAGAGCTATTTATTAGTAAAAAAGGTAGAACATGAACATTTGACACATTGGATATGGATTAACATAATCAGTGCAAAGATGAATTGAAGACGTAATCTGTCTCCCTGATTCCTTGATTTAATATTTGCTGCCATTAATCAGAAAAAGGAATATAAAAAATGAGCAGAGTTGAAAGCAGGGTGGGGATGGATTTAATTTTGGATGTCTGAGTTTAGGTTCAAATGTCATATCCAGGTGGAAATGTATGATAGGCAGTTGAGTATGCAGAAATGAAGCTCAAAGCAAAGATGTGGACAAAAGATCTACTCTAGGTTATGACAGTTGAAATCATGGGAATAAAATATCACAGGATTTCTACCACAATCTCCAAAACTGCTCCTGTCACCATTCATGGTTAAGTTCAAAATCCACATAATTCTAGTTATTCTCAATTCTGGTCTTGCACTATAATTATCTTGTAAGTCTTCTTAAAAGCACTATTATAGACCAGTTAATTAAGAATCTCTTTCTGTGGGACTTGGGCATTGATTTTTTTGTTTTAATTTCCCCATGTGATTCTAATGTGCCCCCAGTGTAAAGATACTTTTGTAGAAATCTTTAATCTCAGTTGCTTGATATCCTTTCCTCCAATAGGCTGGTCCTCCAACCTACCTTAACCACACATTCCACATATTGTACCCTAGACCTTTCCATTACCCAAAATTGTACGGTCTCCATCTTCTTAATTTCAAACATCCCACTACTCTTCAACTACCACATACTAACTTTCTAGCTATTTTCTTCTAGAACCTTGATTCCAATAATTGATTATACCAGGAAAAATTAATTCCAATAATTATTTAACTACATCTATTATTTCTACCATCTTTTTTGCTATCTCCCAAACATCTCCTATCTTCCCTTACCTCTGTATACAGTTTAAATCCCACAGACAATCATGATAGTCTGTCCTTTGTATATATCCTTACTTCTCTTGCCTTTTTCTTCCTTCATTTTTGCCTGCCAAATCCTTAATTCTATTTAAATTTGACTCTCCATCTTTTCTTGACTTTAATCCATGCAGCTGAATATGGATGGAGAATAATCCATTATCATGATGACTGAGCTCATTTAAATTCACAAATATTAACTTCAAGTGGGTTCTCAACGTTCCTTGCAGTCCTATTATATTACCCTAGTCCGTGCATTTTCTGATGTCCTTGAAAACGACATCATACCTTCTTCTTACTCCTGAAATTTCTAATGCCTCCTGCTTCATCTTTGCTCTTAGCTTGTGATATTTGCCTCTCTTTAAGTGAGAAAAATAAGCAATCATGAGAGAACTTCCACAAACTCCCACCACATCTACAGTCAGTACATATCTACTCTACCTTACCTTCTATTACTATGTGTGAACTGTCTGTGATCCAGTCAAGCTAGGACCATTCTGAACGAAAGTGCAGAGTGTGCATTGTACACCATCGGGGGGAGTATTATTAAACCAACCGCATTACTTGTGCACTGGATCTTATCCCTTAGCATCCAATCAGGGATATCAATACAAAAATCTGCTCCTCTTTCTATTGAATCATAATTTTTTTCTTCTCAACTTGATGATTACCATCAGTAAACAAAATATGTTGTTAATTTTACACTCCCTTGATCCTACATATTTCTCTATCTATTACCATTTTATCTGCTCCCCTTTCTGGCAAAATTCCTTGAAAGAATTGTCTGTACTACCTGTTACTAGTTACTAGTTTGTCTTCTCTATTTCTCTCTTGAATTCTTCAAATAAAGCTTTCAACCCCAAACTCCACTGAGATAGCTCTTGCAATCTAATCGATCACCTCAACTATGTCAATTCCAAAGATCATTGTTTGCTATACTTGACTTTGACAAATTTGTCCACAAAACATGTTCTTGGGTGGAGTTCCAGAATACCATTTTCTCAGATCTATTATTTCACTGGGTGCTTCTTCCTATTCTCTTTTGTTTGTTCTAATTTAATGTAAGTGGGTCTCAGGAATCAATACTCAGATATCTTCTCTATCTACACTTACCCCATAGGTAGTAACAGCTAATCTCATGGTTTAAAATGATAGCTATACAATAAAGACCTCCAAATTTGTTTCTATACCCAGGGCTGTCTCCCCCACTAAAACGAAAGTTCCAAACAGGGGGCTTTTTTGTTAACTCCTGCATTACCAATGCTTAGAACAGTGCCTTGGAAATAATAAGTACTCAATAAATATAAGATGAATAAATTAATGAATGAATTCCATTTCTTTATATCCTAGGGAGACTATCACACATGTATATAGAGATGTATCTTGCAGCATACTTTTTAATTTCAAAATATAAAAAAGCCCCTCAACCAGTGAATAGATGAAGAAATTATGGTATATTTATACAATGAAATACAATCCAGTAACTTTAGTAATTGAAATACACCTTTAATTTTCTAAATCAGATAAAATAACGTATTACATGAATAAAGCAAGTTGCAGACTGTTACATGCAACATGATACCATTTATATAATGCACAAGAATGCTTTATATTTTATACAGATACATACATATATTGTAAAAGTAAAAAAAGCCTTGGAAATTATAACCACCAAATTATAGGAGAGTGGTGAGGACATGGGGTAGAATGGAGAGTGAGCTTCAAATATATCAGTTACTCTTTGCTCATTTGAAATAAAATATCTGAATAAAATACAGGAAAATGTTAAATTTTCTTAAGTCAAGTACATGGGAACATGGATGCCTGGTGTTTATAAGCAAATGAAATATTTAATAATTAAAAAGAAAAAAAATGTGATATATCCATATTTTGAAGCAAGTTATGAAGATGCTCATCACCTAGTTCAGTATTTGGATCCCTGTATGCATTCCATAGTTCACAAAATACAGGTAGGGGTCTTAAGTACTCCCTGACTCATATAGTCCTTATCTGGTTATAAAATGATGAGATCTTGCAGACACTTAATGAAAGAGCAAAAGGAGTTTCTGGTATGTCAACAATGAACATGGAAGTGCCCTTCCTTAGAGTGTGTTTTCTTTTTCTTAATCTTCCTGTCTCCCTCCTTCTCTCCCTTCCTTCTTCCCTCTCTCCCTCCCTTCCTTCTTCCCTCTCTCCCTCACTTCCTTCTTTCTAGGTATGCCTGATACATTATATCAAATGGCTTTTGGCAATATTTTGGTATAATTATATATTTATCCTGTTATAATTTGTTAATATAAGAGATTGTTAATAATTTTCATAATGTTGAACTATCCTTACATTCCTGCTATGGTCTGAATGTTTGTGTCACCACTAAATTCATATATTGAAATCCTACTTCCCCAAGGTGATCAGTATTAGGAGGTAGGGCCTTTGGGAGGTGATAAGGTCATGAGGGCAGAGGCCTCATAAAAGGGATTAGTGCCCTCATTAAAGAGGCCCAGGAGAGCTCCCTTTTCTCTTCTGCCATGTGAGAACACAGTGAGAAGTTGGAATTCTGCAGCCCAGAAGAGACCCCTCACCAGAACCTGACCATGCTGGCACTCTGATCTTGGACTTTCAGCCTCTAGAACTGTAAGAAATAAATTTTTGTTGTTTATAAGCCACTCAGGCTATGGTATTTTGTTATAGCAGCCCTAACATACCAAGATAGAAAATTTGTAACAAGAATTGGACCCTATAAATATATACAACTATTATATACCCATAATAATTAAAAATTGAAAATTAAAAAAAAATTGGTAATACTGATATAACAGATGCCTAAAAATGTGGAAGTGGCTTTAGAACCAGGTAATGATTAGAGGCTAGAAGAGTTTTGAGGTGCCTGCTAGAAAAAGCCAACATTGCCATGAATGGACTGTTAAAGGCAATTCTGACAGGGCTCAAAGAAAAGAGAGCTGTAGAGAAAGCCTCAATTTTTGTAGAGAATATCTCAGCAATCTTGAACAGAATGTTGGTAGAAACATGGATGGTAAAGGCCATTGTGATGACGTCTCAGACAAAGATG
Organism: Daubentonia madagascariensis; assembly: GCA_023783475.1. Lineage (NCBI taxonomy): Eukaryota > Metazoa > Chordata > Mammalia > Primates > Daubentoniidae > Daubentonia > Daubentonia madagascariensis. The sequence goes on from JAKFHU010002421.1 coordinate 1,543,100, forward strand.
AGAAACATGTTGGACAATGGAGGAAAGGCTGTTTTTGTTATAAAGTGGCAAAGAACTTAGCTGAATTGTGTTCATGTTGTAGTGTTTTGGGGGAGGTAGAACTTGTGAGTGATGAAATTGGGTGTTTTAGCCCAGGAAATATTTAAGCAAAGTGTTGATGGTGGGTGGGGGGGGGCTGTTCCTCTCAACTACTTAGGGTAAAAATGAGAAGAGAGAAACAATTTAAAGACAGAGTTGTTAATCAAAAGGGAAGCAGAACTTAAAGATTTAGAAAAGTCTCAACTTATACATATTGTAAACAATGAGAAAGCTTGTTAGGGAGAGAACTCCAAGGATGTGGCCAAACCACCATCTAATAGGATTGGTCAGCCATCTAAACAGAAGCCAGGACCCACTGTCCCAGATAAGGGGAGAAAGTAATGGGAGAAAGTAATCCAGAAATCATCAGGGCTGCCCCTCCCATCACAAGCCCAGGGTGCAAAAGCCCCAGCAAGCAGGAAGCCACCTCAGAGAAACACTGTTTTAATTTTTTCTGATTTATTTTGTTTTCTCTACTCCACATTATTGATGTTTCTTCTTTTTATCTTTCCTTTTCTTCCTTTTACTGACTTCCGCACGTTGCTATTCATGGTTCTACTACTCCAGCATTGCTCCATTAATTAGGAAATTTTAACATGCTTGTACTTTTTTCAGCTAGATAGGAGGAATAATTTCTAGTGTTCTATAGCACTGTAGGATGACTATAGTTAACAATAATATGTTATATAGTTTCAAATAGCTAGAAGGAGGATATTGAATTTTCCCAACACAAAGAAATAACAACTCTTAGAAGTGGATCAAGAAAAAAAAAGAAAGGAAAAAAGACAAGAAATAATAAATGTTTGAGATAATGGATATGCTAATTATGCTGATCTGATTACTATGCATTTTATGTATCCAAACATCACTATGTACCCCATAAATATGTACAACTGTTATATGCCAATTAAAGAAATAAAAGAAAAAAATTTCTAATGGTTAACTTATTGTTTCTAAGCACCATACAACTTGTATTTCTTTTTTGATAATACACAAATAAATAGTAAGTATACTTCCCCCAACTGAGATGTGTGCCACTTATCCAACTGCTCCCCTTACAGGGATATTAGAATTTTGAACTTATCAATCCTTGTCTACGTGCTCTCTGAGATGACATTTTTAGAATGCCTTCTACATACTATTCCATTCCTCTCCCTCATCCTTCAGCCTCTGGGTTTTGCTGAGATGTTTGAGTACATTTTAGTCTAGATTTTTGTTTATGCTTTGAGGACAACTTACATACAATAAAATGCACAGGTTGTAATTGTATGACCTGATGAGTTTTGACAAATATATAGACCCAAGCAAGCCCATTCAAATCAAGATAAAGAAAATGTCCAGCTTTCTGGAAAGTTACCTTGTGATACTTTCCAGTTGATTCTTTCTTCCAAGAGGCAGTCACTATTCTCACATCTATCACCATAGAGTAGTTTTAGACTTTAACTCTGGTTCTTTGGCTTAAAATCATGTTTTTGTAATTCATACACGTCACTGTATATTTCACGTCAGTAGTTTATTTCTCTTTATTCTATATTTTTTTTAAGACAGAATCTCACTCTGTGGCCTTGGCTGGAGTGCAGTGGTGTCATCATAGCCCCCTGCAATCTCAAACTCCTGGGCTCCAGTGATCCTTCTGCCTCAGCCTCCCTAGTAGCTGGGACTAAAGATGCACGCCACCAGGCCTGGCTAATTTTTCTATTTTTAGTAGAGATGGGGTCTCACTCTTGCTCAGGCTGGTCTCGAACTCCCGAGCTCAAGAGATCCTCTTGCTTTGGCTTCCCAGAGTGCTAGGATTACAAGCGTGAGCCACCGTGCCCGGCTCTTTTTTATTCTTTATTTGTTATACATTATATGCATTTACCAAAATTTATTTATTCATTCACCTGCTGGTGGACATTTGGATTATTTCCAGATTTTGCCTATTATGAGTAAAGCTGCTATAAACATCTATGTACAAGTTTTTAAATGTATATATGTTTTTCTTTATCTTGGATAAACAAGTAACTAGGATTAGAATGCTAGGCCATATGGTAATATATCCGGCTCCATGAACAAACTTCAATGACCCCTATATGTTTTTATAATTGTCTCCCTTAACTAACTACTTGATCTTTTGAGTTGTTTCCCAGAAATGGTGGATTTTCTGAAAGACAAAGGAATTGAGATTCTGAAGGTCCTAGGGCAGACTTCCTTATGCCAAGATTCACCACCCCCCTTGACCTGACCCAGGGCATGAGGCCCCTCCTTAAAAAGCCCATGATCTCCATTAGTCTGAGAGACAGGGACTTGAGGCGGCTTCTCCCATTCTCCCAACAAGACATCTTTCATATTAAAAATTGCTTTCTTCCTTGACAGTCCTCATTGGCTCAACAATTGGATCTTTGTGTGATGAGCAACTGGACCTACGCCGAAACCACCTTGTGGTTTGGACAACAGTAATGTAGGTTTAACTTTATAAGAAATAATTTTTAATAGTGAATGTGAAATCAATTTTAACAGTGGTCAAACAATTTTACATTCCTACCAGTAATATATGAAAGTTTCAATGTGCCATATAGTTGCCAACACTTGGGATTATTAGTCTTTTTAGCCTTAAGCATTCTGCAGTGGTAACTGACTGTTGTTTAAACTTGCATTCCCCTAATAGGCAATGATATTGAGAATTATTTCAAGTGCCCATGAGCCATTTGCATATCTCCCGTTGCTCATTGCATACTAACATCCTTTCTGAATGTTTGTATGTTTATTATTGATTTGTGGAAATTCTGTATATATTTTGGACAAAAACCCCTTGTCAGATATATATATATATATATATATAGAGAGAGAGAGAGAGAGAGAGAGAAAGAGAGAGAGAGAGAGAGAGAGAGAGACAGAGAGAGAGAGAGACAGAGTGTAATATTTTTCCCACTATGTCTTGCCTTTTCATTTCCTTTATAGTGTCTTCTGATGAGCAGAAGATTTTAATTTTGCTTAAGTCTAATTTAGGGTATTATGTGGTTACCACATTTTGTGTACTGTCTAAAAATTCTGTGCCTACACCAAGCTTACAAAGATATTCTTTAATGCTTTTTTCTTGGAGGTTTATAATTCTAGATTTTATGTTTGTATTTTTTTGTCCACCTCAAATTATTTTTGTCTGTGAGTTGGGTTGGTAGTCTGTTCTCGGTTCTTGGTGTGCTCTTGGCCAAAGAATGACCAGACACACCAAAAGCAAGGTAAGCATGAAACAAAGTTTATTGAGGAAGAGTAAGATATGTTTATAGAGCAAGAGCAAGATACGTTCACCACAGACATAACAAGAGGCTCTGGTTATGGTCTGGGGTCCAGTTTTATACTGTCCAGATTGGGCCCTCCTGGTGGTTCAAATGTCACCAGGAACTACTTTGATAGACAGTTAATGGAATGATAATTATCCTTAGGTTACTCTAGGTCACTTTCCAGATCCTATTGTTTCTGGGCTGCCTGGCCCACTGGGCTGGGGAATTCCCTGCATTCTTTTGCAGATTATTGGGGGAGGTCCTCCTTCCCCCTTGGGCAATTGCTCAAGGGAGCACCAAGGCGAGGTGCCTGCCTTTGTCCCTAGGATGGCTGGAGGTCCTTGCTATCTACCTAACATATGGAGTGAGGTATGGGTCAAAGTTCAATTTTTTGATACATGTATTCAGTTATCATACCACTATTTATTAAAGTGTATCTTTCTGTCACTGAATTGCCTTGACGAGCTTGTAAAAATCAATTAATCATATATGTGTGTGTCTATTTCTAGACTTTCCATTATGTACCATTGATCTATTTGTCTATTCTTCCACAAATAACACATTATTTTGATTATAGTAGATTTATAATGAGTATTAAAATCAGTAGTGTAAGTCCTACAACTTTGTCTTTTGGAAGAGTATTTTGGCTATTCTAGGTTTTTTACATTTCCACATACATTTTATAATCCACTTGTCAGTTTCTACAAAACCTTTATGTGGATTTTGATTGGGATTTTGCTCATGGGTTTCTACTCTGGTAAGTTGTGAGTCTCTCTCCAATTTAGGGGGCAGAGGTTTTCCCTGTGACCTTACTACTCTTACAGATCTAAGAAAAGTTACTGATTTTACAGTTTGTTCAGCTTTTTACTTATTGTTAGGGTATAGTGGCAACTTTCAATCTCCTTACCTGCTGGACTTGAACAAGTTCTTTGACTTTTACCTTTCTTTTTCACTATTAATATAGCTCAATAATTTTTCTCTTGTCAACAATATTCTGTGTCTTGGGGCTTATTTCAGGCTAACTTTTAGTGCTTCTTGTTTCAGAATTCTCCAAATAAATTTTTTAAACAAACTTTATGAGCCTTTTTTTTCAGTAGAACTTCTTGACTACTTTAATACGTAAACTACTCAGTCTTTTCCTGAAGTTATTTGACCATGCAGTTACATACCTGAAATCATCTTGGGAGGCTACTACCATGTAACATACATTGAGAAACAGTGTTCACATTACCATATTTTTGCTAGGTTTTTAAAATCAATCAGCTATCGTGGAACAACAAAATCTCAGTAGTATATAATAATAAATATTTATTTCACATTTTCATATCAACTAATCTAGTCTGGCCTGATGATGGTAACATGTGTTTTTCATATTCCTCTGGGACAAGTGTCTTAATTGGAGCACAGTTTTCCAACGGTAATGACATAAGCCAAAGAGGTCACAACCAATTTGTGAGCACAATTCAAGTACCTGCTTTGTGTTAGGTCTACTCACATGCCGTTAGCCAAAACAAGTCACATGACCAAATCCAAATTTAAGGGTTGGGGAAGTATATGACCCCTTTTGTTTAGAAACTGCAAAGTTACATAGAGGCTACATGGCATGTTGAAAAACTGGTACTTGTAATTCAATTTGCCAGAGTTATCAGGATCGTGATTTTGAAGAATGCTGCAAGTAGACGTCATCACACCTGAGCTTGCAGTGTTTCTCAAAGGAGGGTACTATTTTCATTTCACATGGGGTTATCCTCTCTGGATGTTGCTTGATTTTAGCATTGCTGACTCTCATCCCCTAAATACTGGTAAGCATCCTGACAGACTTTTCCAAAACCCCCTATCTAATCAATAGCACTCCTAAGTTGAAAGACACTGGTGGGTTCTACTGTTTACTAATTGGGTGACCTTGGGCACATCATTCAACATCTCGCTTTTCTCCACCATAAAGAAGAGGTTAGAGTTAACAAACTGTAAGTTCTATTTCAGTGTTAACATTTTATGAATTGAAATATAGCAAATAGAGGTGACTAGAACAAAGTGTGTGGAAACCAACATATTATATACTTTAGGCCATCTCTTTCCTCTTCAAGTCATCCTGAGAGTATATGGATAATTCATTCTCATTCTTTAAGATGACAGTAACAAGTTAAAAATGTCAGAGGAAAGCAATTAGAAAAGTTGCTGAGGACCGAACAATATGTCATATTAGTGATGTTTGATCCAGCTGGGGTTGTTTAGACAAGAAATAAGTAATGAACTTGTTTAGAAAAGAGAACTGGAACATTAGGAAGAGAGCTCAATTACAGTTTCATTTGTTCATTAGATAAATCATTATTGAGTACCTCATATGTACTAGATGTGATGTTGGGCCTTTTCAAATTTATTATATAAAATAGACTTATTATGTGTTGCCCAGAGAGCGAAGCTAGAGGCATTGTGTGAAATAGCAGGTAAATGACTTTAGACTTAACATAAGAAAAAAGAGACATAATTATCAGGGAGTCTGAAAAACAAATGGGTGATTTCAGGAGTCACTGAATTCCCCATTGTTGGAAATATTCAGCTTTTCGGAGAGTTGAAAATGAACCTTATTCATCTCTGAATGCCTGGTACCTTAGCACATGGCTGAGTAGATGTTCAATAGGAATGTGTTGAATAAACAAATGCATCAAATAGGTAATAGAAATTGTTTATTTCTAAAGTTATTCCACTGTAAGATACAGTGTTTTTCAGAGAACATAGGACCCCACAACATCTGTCTCTATCTTTTCCTCTCCTCATTTTCCTCATAAAGTATGTCAAAAGGAAGAATCTCTTCATAAGAAGTTCAAGGACAACATGGAGGAGAAAACAATGTTATCTGAGAGTAGGCAGCTGAGTGTATGCGGAAGGGGATATCAGTAGTGCAAGGCTTTGCATGGGGACATCTGGAGGGGGGCTGACAGCATCCATATGATTCATCATTCTCTTTTTTCCTACCATTTGTGGTACTTTGGAAAGCACGAAGATAAATTTTCTAGAGAAATTATCATAATTCTCCATTTTCCTTCATTACTTTTGAATTAATACAGCAAATTGTTTCTTGTCATTAGTTTCCTTTGAACAAATAAAACAAAAAAAAATAGAGGAATAATATAGAAAAAAAGTCGATTACAGGCTTAGTTATGTTTTGGGTAATCAAAATCAAAATTTTATCTTACTAAAAATGTGGGAATGAGATTCTTATTGATGAGAAGTGGACAGATGAGAAGGAGCAGACACGAGCGAAGGAGTGGGGACACTTGCTTGAGTTATTCTCACCTCCCCGAGGAAAATCTCAGAGTTAAAATTGCCCTCTTGATACCACTTGATCATTCACATATAAACTGCATTTCCACAACAGATACATTTTAATGCCAAAACAGGAAACTCAATCTAAAAAATGATTTCTTGTCAAATGAATGGTGCATTAACATCTAAGGTCAGGGCTGAGTCATGACTCTGTTGAAATTAAAAGATAAGTCCTGGGTGTGTTCAAGTCATCTCAATTTTTGCACATTTGTTCAGCACTTACCCCAACACTAGAAATGTGCTGAGGGCTATCAAAAAGTGGCCAACATGTGCTTCTTATTTCAGGGTATGATGAAATACCAGAAACTGGATTTATCCTTCCACTGAAAGTAACTAGAAAATTGGACCAAATATATGAAATAACTATTTTCACACATTGGACAACAGGCAGCACAGGAAAATAAGTGAGGTGAGTCCTATGATCACATTCACTTTTTTGCTTGAAGGCACATTCCACACCACAAAGCAGTAGTGGGAGCTCATCCAGAATAGGGTAGTTTCCCTGAATTGAGGAGACAGAGATTAAGGAAACTGAGGGAGGTGGAACATATAGAGCAGAGTTCTGAGAAAAGAGAGCTACCCAGAGAAAGAACTCCAGGAATTTACTTGATGAAAATATCTTTCATAAATGAAGGCAAAATCAAAACATCCGAATCAATGAAGAATGGGAGAATTTTTCATCAGCCGATCAGAACTAAAAGTAATGCTAAAAGAATTTCATAAGGCTCAAGGAAAATTACACTTGATAGGAAATAAGATCTAAATGAAGGAATCATGAGAAGCAAAAAATTTATATGTAGATGGATATAAAAGACTTCGTTCTGCTTTTCTTAATTTAATGTGAAAAAATATTGACTATTTAAAGCAAATATAAGAAGGTATTTGGAGCTTATAACATATGTAGAAATAAAACATATGCTAGCAATAACAAAAAAGATGAGGAGTTAAATTAAAATATACTGTTGTGAGGAGCTTAGGCTCTCTGTAAAGTGGTGTGATATTAATTCAAGGAAGAGAGTAAGTAAAGGATATATAATATAATCAGTAAAGTGAGTGTTAAAATCTACAATATGATAAACTAAATGATGAGTAACTGAAACCAAGAGTCACTCTCAAATGAATTTTATTAAGCCAAACTTTAAGGATATGCCCGGGATAAGCACAGGTCACAAAAGTATCTATGTCCTGGGCTCTCCATCCAGGGATCTGGAAACCAGGTATTTAAAGGAGAGGGCATACAGAAAAAAAAGGAAATGAGGAGGGGTGGGCAGTGAGGCAAATGGTTACATTCATGTCAGGCTCTAATTAGTGCTTAGTAAATCTACATTTTACATAAGGTGAACATTCAAAGAGGGAGTAGAAGGAAAGAAGATCAATTATGTAGTCTTCTCTTTTTGAGTAGGCAGAGGAGTGGCTGATCTCATCTGTCCTTGGTTTGCATCTGCAGAGATTCAATGTGAAACAACAGAACTCAGGATCAAGGATTTATTTAGGTTATAGCTCTAAGGTTATAATTGGCATGTGCTTGTTTTATAGGGGCCATATACCCTGAAAGGTTTTAGGGCTAACAAGGCAATTCCTTGTAAGCAACCTTAGAGGAAAGCCATCTGGAGAAGCAAAGGACCTTTGTTGTCGTGGGAACTTGGCTTAGCTATTTGTTTTAGGGAGAGGATGGCAGGGCTGCATGATTCAATTCTCAAGCTCAATCTTCCTTTTGACATTATGAGTTTTGGGGGTCCCGAGATTTTATTCTTCCTTTACAAATACATCAGTGAAAATGGCAGAGTGAGGACATCTGAAAATCAACAATAACACTAGCAAAAATCATCAGAATCAACATTTTCAGGATGCTGGAAATTAACCAAATTCTTGCAGCAATTTAGGAAGCATTTATTGTAGAAAGTAAGCTGAATCTCAGTAAGAACAGTGAGCTCTGTGGTTTTTTAACTGGCTTAATTCCTATCCCCCACCACTGAGGTCTTGAAAACAAACAACCTGCAATCATGGTGAAAACCAGCAGTCTGGTAGCCATTGGAGGGGACAGAACAGGTTTGGAGCTTTTTTCAAAGCCTCAGTCTCAGAAAATTGTCATTATTTACTTGTCTTGTGGTTCACTGGAAGATACCACTTGCTAGGCTGTTTTTATTTGACCTCACTTGGATCTATCCCAGTAAAAGAGCCTTTTCCCTGGGGTGGTTGGTTTGTCAGAAACATTTAGAGGAAATTGTTTAAATGCACAGATGCTTAAGGTGGTGCATATCAGTTGGAGCAAAAGAGGGTAGATAAAAACCTTAAAAGGAATGCCTGGAGATGAGATGTCCACAGGGGCTTTGAAAAGATCTTACACGTTACTGGGAATCTAGAGGATGATGTGAATGTCATGTCTATGTATGACACTTCACCCAACAACAACAAAATACACATTCTTCTCACATGCACATGAGATAATCTCCCAAATATGTTAGGACACACAAAAACTCTCATTAAATTTAAAAAGTTTGAAATCATATGAAATATCTTCTTTGACCACAATGGAATGAAACTAGAAAACAGAAACAGTAGAAAGTTTGGAAAATTCACAAATATGTGGAGTTTAAATAATGCACTCTTAACCAATAGGTCAATGAGGAAATCATGAAGGAAATTAGAAAATACTTTGAGATGAGTTAAAGTGAAAACCCAACATACCAAAACTTATAGGATGCAATAAAAACAGTGCTGAGAGATAAATTTAAAGCTGTAAATGCCTATGTTATAAAAGAAGATGTATCTCTTTGGATATGACACCAAAAGCACAGGCAACAACAGAAAAAAGTAGATAAACTGGGTTATATCAAAATTTAAAATTGCTGCACATCCAAGGACATGATCAACAGAGTGAAAAGGCAATCCACAGAAAGGGAAAAAATATTTGCCAATCATATGTCTGATAAAGGCTTAATGTCAAAAATATATAAAGAGCTCCTGCAACTGAACAATAACAAAAACAATCTGGTTAAAAAAACAAACAGCTTCAGTAGACATTTCTCCAAAGAAGAAATATAGATGGTCAATAAGCACATGAAAAATTGCTCAACATCACTAATCATGGGGGAAATGCAAATTAAAACCCCAGTGAGATACCATCTCACATGCATTAGAATGGCTTCTACCAAACAAAGAGAAAATGACAATTGTTGGTGAAGATGTGGAGAAACTGGAACCCTCGTACAATGCTTCTGGGAATTTAAAATTGTGCAACCATTGCAGGAAACAGAGCAGCAATTCTGTAAAATGGCAAACATAGAATTATCATATGAATGACCAATTGAATACCTAAGTATATACCTAAAAAATTTAAAACAAGTGTTTGAATAACTTGTACACAAATGTTTGTAACAACATTATTCACAGACAGCCAAAAAGTGAAAACAACCCAAATGTCTATCAGTGGGTTAATGGATATTAAACCATTAATGTGGTATATACATATAATGGAATTTATTATTTGACCATTAAGAGGAGTGAAGTACGGATTCATGCTACAACATGGATGGACCTAGAAAACAATTTGCTTAATGAGATAAGCCAGACACAAAAAGCCATATAGTATATGATTCCATTTACATAAATGTCCATAATAAGCCAATCCATAGAGACAGAAATCAGATTGGTTGTTTCCAGGGAATAAGGGCAGAGAGGAGTGGAGAATGACGGCTTAATGTGTGTGGGATTTCTTTTCACAGTGATGAAAATGTTTGAGAATTAAATATGGCAGTTGGTTGCCCCACAATGCACTGGAAACCACTGAATTGTATACTTTAAGATTACTGAAATGATGAATTTTATTTAATTGAATCTCACCTCAATAAAAAACAAAAGTTAAATATAAAGTTACTATATGACCCAGCAATTCCATTCTTAGGTATGTATCTAGGAGAAATGAAAATGAATGCCTAAACAAAACTTTGCCCACAAATGTTTATAATGGGGTTATTCAGAATAGATAAAAAGTGGAAACAACCCAAATATCTGTCAAGTGATGAATGGATAAACAAAATACAGCATATCCATATGATAGATTATTATCTAGCCATTGAAAGGAGGTACTGATACATACTACCACGTGGATGAACCTTGAAAACATTATGCAGTGTAAAACAAGGTAGTCACAAAACACCATATATTGTATGATTCCATTTACAGGATATGTCCAGAATAGGCAAATCTATAGATATAGAAAGTAATTAATTGTAACTAGGGCTGGGAGGATGTGGCATATGGAGAATGACTGCTAATATGTGTGGGGTTACTTTTTGGGGTGATGAAAATGTTCTGCAAGTAGGTAGTGGCAGTTATGCAACTTTGTGAATATAATAAATATATTAAAACCTCTAAGTTGTGCACTTTAAAAGGGTGAATTTTATGGCTTTTGAATTATACCTAAATTTTAAGATACACTATAAAAATCTACAACATTAAGTAAATAGCCAATAAAGGAGAACAAATGGAGTTCTAAGTACTGTATCCAAAAGAAGGCAGGAAAATAGAAAAAAGGAACCAAAGACAGATGGGAGAAATAGAAAACAAATCCTAAGATGATAGAGTAGACTCAATAGTGTCAATAATTACAACAAAAGTAAATGAATAAACTCTGTAACTGACAGAGATTGTCATAAAAGATCTAAAGGAAGACTCAATTATGTGCTGATTATAAGAGATTCCCTTCCAAATAAAAACCCTGGTGTCCACCTTTCTGTGTGTGCATGAGATTAAGCATATGTGGCTGGAAATGCTGCTGTGCAAAACGTAAACTACTTACTGATATGCAAACCAACTCTGAAATCCTTTCAGTGTTTTCCAAGGAATACTACTTCTTAGTATTTTGAGTCTCCTATTTTGAATAAATAAATATCTGGTGACAAAAGAATTTTCACATATACCCCTGAAAATTCTATATGTATTTGGATTATGTATAGGCTCTCTAATATCACTAAAGCACCAAATTAGTGATTTTGCAATGTTTCATATTTAGATACAATAACAGGATATTAGCCTGATAAAAAGACAATTATCTTTCTACTTAGCTAGAGCACATTCCCATATTTAAGAGGAATTTATATTTCCAATTATTTTGCTTTTAGAAAGTTTTCAGTTAGAATTTCACATTCTTCACTTAGCAAAAGTCTTGCATGATATCATTGGGCCATTCAGGAATTATATTACCACATTAAATTCTAGCAATGAAAACTGCTGAAGAAAATGGTAAGTCTTCTAGTTTTGCCACAGACAAAATTTGAGCAAATAGCTTAGTAGTCAATGTCATCTTAAAAATAAATTGTGAAGGGGATTTCACATTACATGGCTTCTCCTTAGAGTGTGCGAAATAGATTATTACTGCAAAACCACATAAAGATAATCTGAAGGCTTAGAAACTGGAGCTGCCACTTTGACTTATACTTAAGCAAATGGGTATTGCAGCCCCTGGACTTGAAGACCTAGTATTCACTCTTGATTTTTCCTTGTTCTTGGCATCAAGCGTTATACAGCAAAGCCTGGGTTTTCCGGTGGGATCCCTTTACTGTGCTCTGATTAAGAAACCAACCAGCCCAGTTCCTGCCATTGAGGCTATTATATCCCACTTTGCCCATGTAAAATTATGTCTTGACTCTAACCTATCAAAACCCATGTAAGAGTGGGGTCCTCCCATTAAATGGGAATTTTCAATGTCTTATTAAAGTACTTATCACTAATTCTCTTACTACACAAGGAGCAAATATTGTTTTCTTTGTATTTCTCTGGTTGCATCTAAAAACATAAAACAGTACTAAAAAAACCCAAAGCATTTGCCTATTCCTGATTAGAATCATTTTGAACCCCTTGAGATAGGAAATATGTATTATTCACCTTTACATCCTCGGTGCCTAGAACAGTGCCTGATAAATGAGTATTCAATGAATTTGTATTTAATAAGTGAATGTATGAATGAAGTGAAATACCTACACTTTAAAAATATTCAGTGTCATCATAACTGGTTTCACTAATTCTCTTCCTAGTCTCAAGTGCACGTGTAAGAGTGTGTGCATACATATGTGTGTGATTTTGTAGACAAAGCTGCAGTTTCAAACCTATCTAATTACTGCAATTCTTCTATTCAAAGGCAATGGAGTAAAAGTAGAACTGATCCTTTTTGTGTGTCTTATGTCTTTATCTCTGGGAAAGCACTAGTCATTTCTCCTGAAATCAAGCATGCAATGTCAGGATCATTTTCCATTCCTTTCCACACATCCAAAACATAACTCGGTCTACTGCTACTGCTTTATTCTTTCCCAAACGCTTCTCCCTGTCACTATGTCTATAGACTTGTTCATGCTCTGGTTACCAAATTACTTGTTTACAACTTTCTTTCTGACTTTCTTTGCCCTTGTGCCTGTACTTATAGCATAGTGAAATGACCAGCACTAAAACCAATTTCTTTTTACCTCATCATACTTCTCTTTATGTTTTTGTGATGGTTTTCTCCTGTCCGTAGGTTATTCAAATACCTGTGTTCTACACTCACTATAAGCAAAATATAGTACAGGGCAAGAGATGATGTATGTGTACACATATGTGTTTGTGTAGATAGAAAAGAACAGGGTCTACAACTTTGAGAAAATTATGATCTATAGGGGAAAGTAAATATAAATGCTTAAGGGCACATTTGCAAATCAGTCATCTAAAACTCCTTTGTATGTTAATGAAAATGGAATCCAAATCTTATGCACACACATATACCAGAATTAATTTAAAATATTGATCAATTTTGATAGCAAACTAATTTCATGTCCCCTGCAAATGGCACTTCTTTCCTCCTAAGCTCACATCCTTTCTTGAAGTCTTTCTTAAAATGCAAAATAAATAGTCTATCATATAGTAATTTGTGAATTTGCCTTGCCCTTCATTAGACTGTAAGCATTTGAGAACTGATACTGCTTTATTTCCCTTTGTATCTCCCTGAAGCCTCAAATGCAGAGCCTTGCTCAGTAAATATTCTATTCAAAGTACATCAACAAATGTCAATTAATACATGTGGCCTATGTACTGAGGGATCACAGAATAAAAATGTGATCAGCATTGATTCATACCAATTAGGGAAGTTTTTGGGTAGAAGTAAATTTGATCCGGTTTTAAGATTTTGAATTTGTGAAGATTTTAGCCTAAGTTCTCACTTCTTCCCAATACATAGTCTTTCACAGCCTCTTAAGCTGATATTTATCAAGGACAATTATATGTATATATGAAATATATGTGTGTATGTATACATATTCTCATTTCCATATGTTAAGCCTGGACTAATCTTCCATTGTACACATCACTTGCTATTGTCCTCATTTAAAGATTTTGTCTTTTGCTTCATTTTTCTCTAACAAAAAGATGCACTAGAAATTCCTGATTGTCCTCCACAAAAAATTAAAAAATAAAAAAAACCCAAGCCATCTGGATCAAGGTTGAACCATATAGTATATACAGTAAAAACCAAAATTATTTATAAATGATATGAACATATTTGTCAAATTAATGTTAGTACGTGTGAAATAAGAAACATTCATTTTAACAAGGATAACACAGTAAGGTTAAATTTTGATCTTGCCTATCTGTTAAATATATGTGCGGCGGTAGCATGTAGGGATATAAAAAAAGCACGATTTGTAACCACAATATCTGAATTAGAGTCTTGGTTCTGCTACTTTCTGATCATGTGAATTGATAAAAATCATTTACTTTATATGGGCTTCAGTGTCTTCATATAAAAAATGGGACCATAATCATTATAACCTCACAAAATTTTTCTGAGGAAGAAATAAGTTAGTGAGTGAAAAGTTTTTTGCAACTGTAAAGTGTCATATATAAGCAAGGAATTATCCTTTTCTTGGAAAATCCTCTTGTACAATGTTGGTATTCATTGGAAAAAAAATATGCTTCAAAAGTTTCTCTGGACTTTTTGATAGTCTTCTAATGAGATGCTTGATCAAGGGTGGCAACATGCTGCAGGAAGGGCGGCTGATAACATCTGAGCAATGCTCTATCCTCTCTAGGTACATCTTCTTCTATTTGTGTGCTACAGTACACAGTCTGTATCTCAGAAGTCACGATTAAGTATATGTTTTGCAGTACAGTGGGATCCTTGGTTGGGTTTTATTTGACAAAAGAAATGAGGATTCTAGATCTTACCTGTTTTACATAAAGGAATAGGTGTTCACAGTCACATTTTTGATAAGTATCTCCTACATTCAAGCTAGGCTAATCAGTGATTATTTTATAAGAAAAAAATACTATTCTGCATCTTAAAGAGGATTTTAAGATTTGATATTTGAGAATAAAGGATGACAATACTGAAAACCTTTATATTTTATCTGTCAATTTTCTGAACTCCAATAGCATATAGTCTGTACCAAAAAATCTAATATTTTATTATAAACTTTGCATGATTTTCTACTTGTTTCATAAGTTTATAGTATTCATGATTGTTGGAAAGAGTACTCAAGAGATCAACTATGCTAACTGGGCAAGACATATGCCGTTCTCAATTTCATCATACATAGAAAGAGGGAGTTGGTTTAGAATCGGAGGTTGCAAACAGTATTCTACAGCGTTTGTTTGCCCAGCATAGTATTAGATATTCCTAAACACCTTTAGGTGGGCCAAAGACTCTCCAGTTCTACAATAATGTCTCATCACTTCTTGTCTTACACCTAAACATTTCACATATTTATGTTACCTATATGACCCCTAGAGACATCATAGTTTTGGATTTCCAGAATCAATTATAAGCTAATTTCTTTCTACTTTAAGCATTCTATGAGAGTGAAAAAGTAGAACTTGATCTAGACCTTGAGAACAAAATAATTTCAATAGGGACTTCTGATATCGTCAATATAGTCATCTAAATTAATCTGTTAACTGTACCTTACAAACATTTTTAAATGCTAGACAAAATATTATTTAAAAAACTTACAGTAGACTTTATAAGAAAGAAAAATAAAATGCTATATGCAAAGAATATGAAGAAGTAGAAGAAAAATGAGGAGGACGAGAAAGAGGGGGAAGAGGAGGTTGAAGAGGAGGAGGAGGAGAAGGAGAAAGAAGGAGGAACAGAAGAAGAAAAAGAGAGGAGGAGGAGGAGAATGGAAAGCCAGAGCAGCAAGCAAATGAGTTAACACTACTTATGCTTTGTTCAGGAAAACAAGTTGGGGCATTTTAGAGATTATTGGATGATGAAGTTATTTGGGCATCAAAACCATGTAAAGAAAGGAGTCAAGGCCTTGGGACTATGCAAATGGGAAGTTGGAAGTGAGATTCCTGCATAAAGATGAGACCCTCAAAGTAAAATGAGAAATTCAATAAAACCCATTCACTGGCCACAAGAGATAACTAGGGAACTCGTTGCACTGGATTAAAAAAATAAAAGCATTTCATTAGAATTTGCAACCTTTCTCCTGTTCCTTACTCGGGGTTAGAGCAAAAATGGCAAAAGTGCTTATGTGGTCTTGGCATCTAAGAAATTGACTTAAATTTGATCCTGAGCCAGTAGTATTCTAGGAGTATGTGATATAAGTGAATGCAAAACCACTCTGGAGGGATATTCCCATGACCAAAGTTACAGGGGATTCTCACAGGAAGAAACCAGCCCCATTTAAGATAAGTTAACTTTTAAAAATTATAAAACATGAAATGAAATAACCCAATTACCACAAATGCTTGATAGTGCTTCTCCTCTTTCTTGTGTCTGCTCAAAATCTGAGGCAATAAAAAAGAACAATCTGAGAAAGACTGTAAAATAAGTATTTTAAATGTCTAACTATAATACATAAAAGAAAGAATTGAAAGTGTAAGAAAAAATTAGACACTTAAATTTAAATATAGGCCAATTTGACCAAAACAGAAGTAAATATTTATAAATGGAAATGCATTCTTTGATATAAAAAAAATCAATGGATGGGTTAAATAGTAGATTAGACAAAGCTGAAGATAGAATTAGTGAATTGAATGTAGAATGCAACAAAACACAATAAAGATATAAACTGTATGAAAGCAAGGTTTAAGGGTCAGGAGGAACACAGTGAGAAAGTCTAATATACCTCTTGTAGGAGATCTTGAAGAAGAGAAGAGAGTGACTAGGTTAGAGACAATATTCAAAGAGATGAGAAAAAAATTTCCATAATGATGAAATATGTGCACACTTAGATTCAAGAAGCACGAAGAGATCCCCAGAAAAAAAATACATACTTAGATACATCATAATGAAATTATAGAAGAGCTAAGGAAAACAAATGATTCTAAAATCAACCAGAAAGAAAAGATAGATTTTTTACAAAATATTGACAAGTCACCTGATAGTAGGCTTATTCCAGTATGTATTCCAAAATATCTACGATACTTCTAAAATTTTGTGGGGAAATGAAAAACTCCTATGATTCATAATAGCAGCTATTCATAGTATATTCGTTACAAAGCTCTGATTTTTAAAGTAGGAGGAAAAACTACAGTTCTGCATGGTGGTTGACAACTGATAATAACCAGCAGTACTTTTAAAATATTATATATATGTGGTTCACTTTAAGCTATAGACTGTAGCTGGTTATAATGAATTATCAAACCACAATGTATAACTTTCATTTTCTCTCCCACTCAAAACATATCAGACTACTCATGAATGAGAATGCCACTATTCTAGAGATCATCTTGAAACTATTCTAAGTTGTATAAAAAAAGAAATAAACGATTATTGTACTAATTTACATGAACAGTAACAAATTACATATCAATGCAACTTGACACCACTTCTGAGAAGCATTTGCACAAAGGCGTATCTGGCCTTGACAGTGACCCCTAATAGCCCAGGTATGTCTATTGTAGGATGGGCATACTGTTGTTCTTAAAGTGTATTTATTTCACTACATTACAGGCACTAGTTGAGAATAAGAGGATATATAGCATTTTTTTTAAGTTGAGAAATCTAACAAGAAAGTTAGAACATTTTCTTGATTGATTTATTTTTTTCTTGTCTTTACAACTTCAAAGCCTTATAGTTCTGAATTAGACAATATTGATCAGCGAAGTAGTTCTATTCAGCAGCTTTATTTACAGGAGTTAAATGCCAAATGCTGTTTTCATTAATGTCTGCATGAGGCTCAGCTGTCTAAGTTACAAAGGTACTCTTAATTCTTAAGGTTTTCACATCTCTGATCAAAAGGAAAAGAAATGTGTGGTTTTTATTTGTTTGTTCCTTAAATCCACATTACACATAACTCTTGCTATTAAAAAATCATTTTGAATACATTTAACTTTAATATCCTTTCAATGTTTGGGGAATTTTTACCATAGAAATCCAACTGATTCTAAAAGTTTAACAACAATGTATTGGACGAATATGGACAATGAGGAGGAAAAAATAAAAATGCATGAGAAGTCTTTCATCATACATAGATTTACTTCCAGAAAGTGAATGAGTGAAAATCCTATATATAATATCCCATAAAATCCACCTTATCCTTGGCATAGTTTAAACTTTCTATATCTTCATAATATTTATTATGGTGGATTTATCAGTTACAGAAAGAAGTTTTTTTAATATACCATATTATGACTGTGGCTGTCTCAATTTCTCTTTGTAATTATATCCATATTTGTTTTATATATTTTGAAGCTCTGGTAAGT
Organism: Daubentonia madagascariensis; assembly: GCA_023783475.1. NCBI lineage: Eukaryota > Metazoa > Chordata > Mammalia > Primates > Daubentoniidae > Daubentonia > Daubentonia madagascariensis. The sequence continues at coordinate 1,561,444 of JAKFHU010002421.1, forward strand.
ATATCAATATTCTAAATATTTTAATCCTTTGGTAGTGGGCTGCTTTATGCAAAATAATATTTATTTAAAATTTATGCTATTTGTTATTACTTTAATTATACCACTTTTTAGTTGGTTATATTTGTTTGGTATAAATGTTTACTTCTTTACTTTTGGCCTTTATGATTCATTATGCTTTGAGAGGAGTTCTGAATCTGGTATTAAGCAATGGAAACTTAATTAACTTATCCTCCTGTGTATAACAGCTGCACATTCTATAAAATGTACATAAAAATAACTACCTGAGTGTTTTGCAGCCTGAACAAATGTAGGTAGATTTTTCTGTGGAGTGGAAACATGTAGCTTTGCTGCAATGTCCAAGGAATGAGTATCCCATTTTTTTTGCAACTTTACACTGAAGGTGGCCAGAATCATTATGGTTGGTGCTTTGGCATAAAAGACATTTTTTTATTTTTGCCAAAATATTCAGGTGAAGGAACCTGGGGCAATAAAGTTTGAAAGAGAATGAGGGATAAACTAGGAAAGGAAAGAAACAGAAAAAAATAAACCCCAATATCCTGTGTTTAAAACTCAGCATGAGTCTCTGGTTCACATCTGAATCTTACACGTGTGGGGAAAGCTGAAATCAGCTTGTAGCTAATGCCTAAGAAACTGAACTTAGTTCTGGGCTAATGCTAACAACTGATATGACAGTTTTCAGCCTGAATCTAACCAAGTTAATTGCCTGCTAAAACTCTTTGGAGTAATACAACAAAATCCAGAATCTTCAAAACATAACATTTAAAATGAAAGCCAAGACAATGTAACCGCGTCTCAAAGAAAACACAACCAACAGACGCCAATCCTGAAATTACCCGGATGTTGGAATTATCAGACTAGGTCTTCAAAGTATTTCTTCTAAGTATACTCAGTGTGGTAAAAGAAAATATGTTGTAATAAATGGAAAAATAGAAAATTACAGAAGAGGTATACTAACAGTATAAACAGATACAAAACTTAAAACTATTTTCTGGCTAATATGAATAAAGCTGCCATCAAGATTCATTTAAAAGTTTTTGCATGAACATAAATTTTCATTTCTCTGGGATGAAAGCACAAAGGTACAATTGCTGTATCATATGGTAATTGCCATTTCAGTTTTGAAGTGAACTGCCAAACTGTTTTCTAGAGTGACTATACCATTTTGCATATCCATCAACAATGTGTGAGTGATCCAGGTTCTCTACATCCTCGCCATCCTTTGGTGTTGTCACCTTGTTTTTACTAGCTGTTCTGATAAATATGTAGTTATAAGCCATTGCAGTGTTATAAGCCATTGCCCTTCCCTAGTGGCCAATGATGTTGCACATCTTTTCACAAGCTTATTTGACATCTGTATATCCTGTTTAGCGAAATTTCTCTTCATGTCTTTTGCCTATTTTCTAAATGGATGCTATTATAATTGTTTGTTTTTATTACTGTTGAGTTTGAGAGTTGTATACATGTTGCAGACACTAGTCCTTTGTCAGATGTGCGGTTTGCAAATATATTCTCCCAGTACGTAACTTGTCTTTTCATCATCTTAACCACATCTATCACAGAGAAAAAGCTTTTAATTATGATGAGGTGCAATTTATAAATTTTTCTTCTATGGATCATGTATTAGTGTCAAGTAAAAGAAGTATTCACCTAGTCCCAAATTCTGAAAATTTTCTCCTGTTTTCCCTAAAAATTTTATAGTTTTACAGTTTGTGTTTAAGTCTATGATATACTTTTAGTTAATTAGGATATTAAGTTTAGCCAAGGTTCTTTTTTTTTCTTATGGATGCCCAATTTATCCACTACCATTTGTCCTCCATTGAATTATTTTTGTACCTTTGTCAAAAATCAATTAAGCATATTGTTATGGGTCTATTTCTGAGTTATCTGTTTTATTCAATTGATCTATGTGTCTATCCCTCCTCAAGCACACACAGTCTTGTTTACTGGCTATATAGTAAGTCTTAATATCAGGAAGAGTAATTCCTTCCTTTCAAAATTACTTTGGCTATTGTAGGGCTTTCCCCTTTATATATAAATTTTAAAATAAGCTTGTTTATGTTTATAAAAATCCTTGCTGGGACTTTAATAGGAATTCCCTTCAACCTTTTTAATATCTGATTGAGGTTATTTGAGTCCTTTCTCTTCTATTTCTGGTCAATCTGGCTAGTGGTCTATTGATTTTGTTTATCTTTTCAAAGAACCAACTTTTTGTTTCATTGATCCTTTGTATTTTTTTTTTTAGTTTCTATTTCCTTTAGTTCTGCTTTGAGCTTTGTTATTTCTTTTCTTCTGCTGGCTTTGGGTTTGGTTTGCTCTTCTTTTTCTAGTTCCTTGAGATGAGATTTTAGGTTGTTAATTTGTGATCTTTCTGTCTTTTTGATGTAGGCTTTTAAGGCTATGAACTTTCCCCATGAGAATGCTTTTGCTTTATCCCATAGATTTTGAAAATTTGTGTCTTTTTTGTCATTCAGTTTGAGGAATATTTTTATTTCCATTTTAATTTCATCATTGACCCAAGGATCATTCAGCAGTAGGTTGTTTAATTTCCAGGACTTTGAGGACATTTGACTTTATCTTTTGGAATTGATTTCTAGTTTTATTCCACTGTGGTCTGAGAGGGTACATGGTAGGATTTCAATTTTTTTGAATTTACTCAGACTTGTTTTGTGGCCCCAGATATGATCAATCCTGGAAAATGTTCCACGTTCTGATGAGGAAGATGTATATTCTGTAGTTTTTGGGTAGAATGTTCTGTAAATGTCTGTTAGGTCCATTTGTTGTACAGTCTCATTTAAGTCCAGTGTTACTTTGTTGGTTATCTGCCTTGATGATTTGTCCGGTTCTGTCAGTAGGATGTTGAAGTCCCCAGCAATTACAATACTATTCTTTATTTCTTTGCTTAGATCTAGTAGGATTTGTTTTATGAATCTGGGAGCTCCTGTGTTAGGTGCATATATATTTAGGATTGTTATGTCTTCTTGTTGAATTGCTCCCTTTACCATTATATCATGACCATCTTTGTCCTTTTTCCCTTTGTTGCTTTAAATACTACTTTATGTGGTATGAGAATGGCCACAACTACTGGCTTTGGTTTCCATTTGAGTGAAATATTTTTTCCATCCCTTTACCTTGAGTGTGTGCGAGTCCTTGCAAGATAGATATGTTTCTTGGAGACAGCATATACTTGGGGTGTGCATCTTCATCCATTCAGCCAGTCTATGTCTTTTAAGTGGTACGTTCAGAACATTCACGTTCAGTGTTAGTATTGATATGTGGGATACTGTTCTGTTCAACGTGTTGGATGATACTTTGTTGTTTTGTTTTCCCTCTTTTGCTGTTTTTTTTTTTTTTTAAAGCTGTGAGCTTTAGCTTTCAGGTGTTTTTACACTAGTGGGTATCTATCATGCTGTTCCACGTATAAGACATTGAGTATTTCCTATAGGGCAGGTCTAGTAGTGACAAATTCCCTTAGTGTTTGCTTATCTAGAAAAGTCTTTATTTCATTATCACTTATGAAACTTAGTTTTGCAGGATACAAAATTCTTGGCTGGCAGTTGTTCTGCTTAAGAAGACTAAAAAAGTGCCCCAATCACTTTTTGTTGTAATGTCTCTGCTGAGAAGTTTGTTGTTAGCCTGACGAGTTTTCCTTTGTAGGTTAGTTGTTGCTTTCATCTTGCAGCTTGTAGAATTTTCTCCTCCATTTTGACTTTGGCCAGGTTGATGACTATGTGTCTTGGAGATATCCTATTTGCTATGAATCTTCCCAGAATTTCATGACCATCTTGCATCTGCTTATCTGAATTTGTGGCAATACCAGGGAAGGTTTCCTCAATAATTCCCTCAAATACATTTTCTATGCTTTTTGCTTTTTCTTGTTCTCCCTCAGGGATACCTATAATTATTATTTGGCCTGCTTTGCATAGTCCCATACTTCTGATTGATGATACAATCTTCTTTATTCTTTTTTCTGCATCTTTGACTGATTGGGTTAGTTCAAAAGGCTTGGATTCAAGCTCTGAAATTCTTTCTTCTGCTTGGTCTAGACTGTTGTTGAAGCTTTCTGCTGTATTTTGAAATTCCCTACATGACTTTTTCATTTCTTTGATTTCTGGTATATCTTTTCTTATGTTGTCTATCTCTTTAGTGAGTTTTCCATTTTTTTTTCATTCATGTCCTGAAACATTTTTTGACTTCTTTGTGTTGGTTTTCAACTTTCTCTTCAATCTCATTCATCTTATTTGCAATCCATATTCTGAATTTCATCTCTGACATTTTGACAATTTCCTTTAGGTTCAGGTCCATTGCTAGAGCCCTATTGTGATCCTTCGGGGGTTTCAAAACAGCTTGTTTTTTCATGTTGCCAGAGTTCTTATTCTGATTCCTTCTCATCTGAGCTTTCTTCTGTCACCTCAAGACAGGTAAGTTTGCAGTTCACCTGTTCTCCTCTGCTGGGAACTCTCCTATTTAATGCAAAGAAGGAGAGGTCCCTGGATGGTGCACTTGTGTCCTAATCTGGAGGATTCAACTGGCACAAGATAGACAGATGCACTGTGAGCATTTAACACTGCTCCTCTCCTGCATCTCCTGCCTCACCATTCTCCTGTGGTTGTCACTTGTAGTCCTCACATTGCAGAGTGACTGAATGCCCCACTTAGCAGCAGTGATTGGCAGCTCAAGGCAGCTTTAGAGTTGCAGGTAGTGGCATTTTGGAGGTTGCCCCAGCTTGAGCACAGCCCCACCCATGCCTGTGGTGGGCAGTGATTGCCCCCACTGGCTTGGGAGCTCAGATCCATGAGTGGCAACGTTTCTTGCCCCATGTGGCTTGAGCATAGTCTCACTTACTCCCTCCGGTGGCAGCAATTGATGACCTGTTTGAGGGATGCCCAGCTGAGATCCACAGACAGCAGTGTTTGTTGGCTGGGCACCAGATTAAGCGCATATCTGCCCACACCCGTTGGCAGCAGCAACTGTCAGTTTATGACAGCTTCAGAGCTGTCCAGGTTAGATCTGCAGGTAGCAGTGTTCGTTGGCCCTTGCAGCTTGAGCATAGCCCCGTCCACACCCTGGAGCAGCAGTGATTGTCAGCCCATGCCAGCTTGAGAGCTGCCCCATTTGGATCCTCAGGTGGTGCAGCAGCCTTGTCAGCCAGGCACTGGCTTGAGGGCATCCCCGCCCACGTTCACAGGTGGTGTCAATTGTTGGCCCACCCAGGTCCCCCAACAGCAGTGGGGGCTTGTGGCTCCTGCCCATGGGATTCACAAGAGTGCCCGGACTTCCCGCTCCCTCTCTCCCACCCCAGACTGGCAGGGGTGATGGGGAGGCAGCGGCAATGTATCTGACCCCTGGGTAGAGGCAGTGTTCTGGGTCTAGGATTTTAAAATGGCACCAGCTGCAGCACCCAGGATTCTCCAGCCAGTGGGTCATCGCTGTTCCCTCTTTCCAGAGCAATGCCTCAGCACAGTTTCCAGAGAGTTCCCTATGTCAGTCTTGCAGTCTTCTGCAGTGGAAGGTCCCTTCTGCAGCTCAGATAGCAATGATCATGGGGGGAATGTGGAGCCCCAGGATTCTGCCCACTGTGCCTTCCCCACATACACACTTGTCTTCCCTGTGTACCTCAAAACTGCAGAGCAGGTTAGTTCTCTTCCTTCTCCTTCACTTTGTGTGCTCTCGTCGCCTCTCTTTTGATTTACAATGTTGTCTTGATCTGAAGGTTGATATCCACTTACCACCTTCAATCCTCTCCGTGAGAGCAGTGTGTTTAGGCTGCTTCTAGTCCACCATCTTGGCCCCCTCCCCACTCTTGGTACTGTTTTAGCTGCATATCACACACTTTATGTGTTGGCTTTTATTTGCATTTAATTCTATGTATTTTTAAAAAATGTTCTTTGAGACTTTATTTTTAATCTATGAATTATTAAAGAGGTGTGTTGTTTAATTTCCAAGGCTTTGGAGATTTTATTGTTGCCTTTCTGTTATTTATTTCTAGTCTGATTTCACTTTGGCCAGAAAATATATTATGTATGATTTTATTTTAAATTTGTTGAGGGTTGCTCTATGGTGCAGGATATGGTCTATTTTGGTGAATATTTTATGGATGCTTAAAAAATGCATTCTGCTACCATTGGGTGGGGTGTCCTGTATATGACAATTAGACCCTATTAGTTGATGGTATTGTTCAATTCTTTTCTATTCTTGCTAATTTTCTGTCTAGTGTTTTTATCAGTTGTTAAAGGGGTTTTTAAGTATCCAACTGTAATCATGGATTTGAATATTTCTCATTTCAGTTCTATCAGTTTTTGTTCCATGTATTTTGAAGCGCTGTTTGGTATATACACATTGGGGATCACTATATATTTTGGTGGATTGGTCCTTATCATTATGTAATATCCCTCTTTGTTCCTAGGGATTTTCTTTGATATCAGAGATCTCCTCTAATAGTAAGATAGCTACTATTAACGTTTGCATGGTATATTTTTTTCCATGCTTTTAATTTCAACCTACCCATTTCACTATATTCGAAGTTAGTTTCTTATGGAAAATACATAGTTAGGTCATATTTTCTCATCTTCTCTGCTGCTTATCTTTTAACTGAGGAATTTAGGCCATCAACATTTGAAGTTATTATTGATATGTTAGGGTTTATGTCTGCCATTTTATTGTTTGATTTGGGTATGTTTCCTCTGCTTCTCTTTACTTGGATTCCTGTGGGTTACTTGAACACCTTTTAGAATTCTTCCTTGTTTTGTTTATACAGTATTGAATATATTACTTTTACAGTAATAGTTTTCTTAGTGGTTGCTCTTGGTATTAGAATATATACACATAACTTACTACAGACTATCGGTATTGATGTTTTATCACTTTGAGGGAAGTACTGAAACCTTACTTCTATTTATGTTCCTTTAGTTCTTACCCCACCTTTAAAAAAATTCAGCACATTATTTACGTGTGTCCTGCAAGATGGAAGCATAGATTTTCCTAAGAAATAATGTTAAAAGATCAATAAACCATGATGTATATGTATCAAAGTGTTATTTCTTCACTCTAACTGGGGGCAGGAAGCAGTGCAGGCAGGCAGTCTCTGGGTTTGAATTTATCCTATTTGGCATTTTTTCTGCTTAAATCTATAGGTTTGTGTATTTCACTAAATTTGGTAAGTTTTCAGCTAATGTTTCTTCAAGTATATTTTCCTGCCACACTCTCTTTTTCTCCTTTTGGGACTACGATGAGACTAATGCTATACTTTTTTACTGTCCCACAAGTCCCTGAGGCTATATTCATTAGTTTTGCACTCTATTTTTTCTCTATTGTTCAGATTGATTAAGCTCAATTACTTGTCCTCAAATCACTAATTCTACCCTCTGTCATCATCACTCTACTATTGAGCTCATGCAGTGAGTTTTAAATTTTGTTTATTATATTTTCAATTCTATAATTCCTCTTACTACTTTTTAAAGAGTTTCTGTTTCTTTGTGGATAATTTCTATTTTTTAATTGAACTTATAATTGTTGAAACATTTTTATAATGACTGCTTTAAAATCCATTTCAGATAATTCCAACATCTGATTCATTTCAATTTTTGGCTTCAGTTGATTGTCTTTTCTTATTCAGGTGTGTTTGTCATGGTTCTTGGTATGATGAGTGATTTTTCCATTATATCCTGGACATGTTGGTTGTTATGTTAAGGGACACTTGATCCTATTTAAATCATCTATTTCAGTATCCAGTCACCCTATTTAGGTTTAGTGTATATGTCCTGGCCTACTTTTGTGATCTGTTGTTCCAAGGACAATTTCATTATTAAACCCCTTGATATGTTTTTCTTGTCTGCTTTATTCTTCTAGTGCTCCCACTCAAACCCACAGGTTCCATTTCGTCTGCCTGATGCTGTGTAATGGAAGCTTTTCTTTTCTTTTTGTGTTTATGTCTTTCAGTAATTTTGGTGTGTAGGCCTCTCTGGTATCTATACATATAACAGATATGTTCTAGAATACATACAAAAAAAACACAGGGATCTCATCATGTTTTTTTCCTCATATTGTGAGATCCTTAGTCTATTTGAATTCTCCTTTTCATATTTGAAATTTTTTATGATTGACTATTAAATAATTTCTAGATACTTTGTTGTATTTGCTGAGAAGACAGAGTCTTTATTCTTCTCCAGAAGAGGAATTGTTGTTTCATTGAGTCTTCTATAAATATCACTAATATAGATTTAAAATATAAATTAAATCTGTTCTGAGAATCTCTGCTATTTAACAGCCATGCTAGTTTCCCTAGGATATGTGAAGATATTCATTCCATTGATTTCTTGGCTTCTGTTATTTCTGTTGAGAAATTTGTAGTCAGTTAATTGCAGATATTTTATAGGAAATCTTTCCTCATTATTTAGAGGATTTTATGAATTTCTCATTGTAGTATTCTTCCATTTCATTTTGGTGTGATAAGATGTGAAAATACTTTGCAGATTGGGTTGAGAGAATAATTCCATAGAATCATTTTCATTTGCCTTCACCAAGCACTTCAGTAGTGTTGTAGGCCCAGGATACATTTTGATGTCAATTTCTCACCTTGGGAATCTCTTTCTCATGTCGATAGTATAACATTAAATGATAAACCCACCTGTGGTTAAGGTGCAAGGTTTCAAAGAGTCAGAAAGAGTTTTCTCATTCAAATCAAAACTGCAATGGTTATCGTCTCACCCTAGTTAAAAGGGCTTTTATCTAAAAGATAGGTAATAATGAATGCTGGCAAGGATGTAGAGAAAGTGGAACACTTATAGTCTGTTGGTGGAAATGTAAATTAGTACATCCACTATGGAGAACAGTATGGAGGTTTTTCAAAAAACTAAAAATAGAACTACCATATGATCCAGCAATCCTACTGCTGAATATACGTCCAATAGAAAGGAAATCAGTAAATTAAAGAGATATCTGTACTCCCGTGTTTACTGCAGCACTACTCACAATAACCAAGATATGAAATCAACCTAAGTGTCTATCAATGGATGAATGGGTGAAGAAAACAGGGTACATATACACAATGGAATATTATTCAGCAATAAAAAGAATGAAATCCTATTATTTGCAACAACATGGATGGAACTAGAGGATATTATGGTAAGTGAAATAAGCCAGATACAGAAAAACAGCTATTGCGTATTCTTACTCATATGGAAGAGCTAACAATTTTTTTTCTTCTTTTGTTTCAGAATATTATGGGGGTACAACACTTTGGTTATATATATTGCCCATGCACTGCCCATGTCAGAGCTACAATCATGGACATCCTGCAAACTGTGCACCCTGCAACCATTCAGTAAGAGTTTTCCCATCCCCTCCAGCCCCCTTCAGCCTGCCCGCCCCCTGATGAATATTATTTCCATGTGTGACCTAAGTATTGATCAGTTAGTACCAATTTGATGGTGAGTACCAGTGGTGCTTGTTTTTCCATTCTTGTGATACTTCGCTTTGAAGAATGAGCTCTAGCTCCATCCAGGATAATACCAGATGAGTTACTTCACCATTGTTTTTTATTGCTAAGTAATACTTCATGGTATACATATACCACATTTTATTAATCCCCAAGGTGTATTGATGGGCACCTGGGTTGTTTCCACATCTTTGCAATTGTGAATTGTGCTGCTATAAACATTTACATGCAGATGTCTTTATTATACAATGTCTTTATTTCCTTTGGGCAAATACCCAGTACTGGGATTTCTGGATCAAATGGTAGTTCAATTTTAGTTCTTTGAGGTATCTCCATATTACGTTCCATAGAGGTTGTACTAAATTGCAGTCCAACCAGCAGTGTATGAGTGTTCTTATCTGTCCACATCCCCACAAGAATTTGTTGTTTTGGGACTTTTTGATATGAGCCAATCTCACTGGAGTTAAGTGATATCTAATTGTGGTTTTGATTTGCATTTCCTTGATGATTAGAGAAGTTGAGCAATTTTTTATGTTTGCTGGCCATTATTCTGTCTTCTTTTGAAAAGTTTCTGTTCATGTCCTTTGCCCATTTTTTAATGTGCTTGATTGATTTTTTTCTTGTTGATTTTCCTAAGTTCTGTATAGATGCTGGTTATCAGCCCTTTATCAGATGTGTAGCATGCAAATATTTTATCCAATTCTGTAGGTTGTCTGTTCACTCTAGTGATAGTTTCCTTGGCTGTGCAGAAGCTTTTTAATTTGATCAGGTCACATTTATTTATTTTTGTTGTTGCTGTGATTGCTTTGGGGGTCTTCATAAATTTTTGCCTAGGCCAATGTCCATAAGAGTTTTTCCAACATAGAATTCTTATGGTTTCACGTCTTAGGTTTAAATCTGTTATCCATAGTGAGTAGATTTTTGTGAGAAGTGACAGGTGTGGATCTAGTTACAGTCTTCTACATGTGGCCATCCAGTTTTCCCAGCACCATTTATTGAATAGGGAATCTTTTCCCGAGTGTATGTTTTTGTGGAACTTGTCAAAAATCAGAAGACAGCATGAGGATAGTTTTATATTTGGGTTCTCAGTCCTGTTTCATGGGTCTATGTCTTTGTTCTTGTGCCAATACCATGCTGTTTTGTTTACTATAGTTTGAAGTCTGGTAGATTGATGCCTCCCAATTTGTTCTTTTTGCTTAAGATTGCTTTGGCTAGATAGGGTCTTCTCTGGTTCCACACGAAGCACAAAATTATTTTTTTTAGATCAGCAAAAAATAATATCGGTATTTTGATAGGGACTGCATTGATTCTGTAAATCACTTTAGGTAGCAAAGACATTTTGACAATGATGATTCTACCTATCCAAGAGCATGGTAGGGTTTTCCACCTGTTTACATCCTCTGCAATTTCTTGTCTCAGTGTTCCATAATTCTCTCTATATAGGTCTTTCACCTCGTTAGTTAGATATGTTCCCAAATATTTAATTTTCTTTGGTGCAATTGTGAAAGGTATTGTGTCTTTAATTTTTTTCTCGGCTCAACTGTTATTGGCATATATGAAAGCTATTGATTTGTGTGTATTGATTTTGTATCCTGAGACTTTGCTGAATTCATTTATCAATTCCAGTAATCTCTTGGTTGAATCTTTGGGGTTTTCTAGATATAGTATCGTATCGTCTGCAAAGAGTGAAAGTTTGACCTCTTCTGCCCCCATTTGGACACCCCTGATTCCTCACTCTTGTCTGAGTGCTCTGGCCAGGACTTCCAGCACTAAGTTGAATAGAAGTGGAGATAGTGGGCAACCTTGTCTGGTTCCAGTTTAAAGGAGGAATGCTTTCAATTTTTCCCCATTCAGTATGATATTGGCTGTGGGTTTATCGTATATGGCTTTAATAATTTTGAGGTATGAGCCACCTATGCCTATATTATTAAGAGTTCTTATCATAAAAAGGTGCTGGATTTTGTCAAAAGCCTTTTCTGCATCTATTGAGAGGATCATATAATCTTTGTTCTTGCTTTTATTTATACGGTGAATTACATTTATAGATTTGCATATGCTGAGCCATCCCTGCATCTCAGGGAGGAAGCCCACCTGAATGTGATGGATTATTTTTCTGATGTGCATTTGAATTCAGTTTGCTGGGATTTTATTGAGAATTTTTGCATCTGTATTCATAAAAGATATTGGTCTATAGTTTTCTTTTCTTGTTGTGTCCTTTCCTGGCTTTGGTATCAACGTGATATTGGTTTCATAGAATGAGTGTGGGAGGATTCCATCCTTCTGGATGTTTTTGAATAATTTCTGCAGTACAGGCACCAGTTCTTTTTTGCAGGTTTGGTAGAATTCAGGTGTGAACCCATCTGGTCCAGGACTTTTTTTGTTGGAAGATTTTTTATTACTGCTTCAATTTTGGTGCTTGATATTGGTCTGTTTAGGAATTCTGTTTCTTCCTGATTGAGCCTGGGGAGGTACTGTGTTTCTAAGAATTTGTCCATTTCCTCCACATTTTCATGTTTTTGGGTATAGAGATATTCATAGTATTCAAAGATGATGTTTTGTATTTCCATGATAACAGTTGTGACCTCTCCTTTTTCATTTCTAATTGAGCTTATTAGAGTCCTTTCCTTTCTGCTTCTGGTCAACCTGGCAAGTGGCCTGTCTATTTTGTTTATCTTTTCAAAGAACCAACTCTTCATTTTATTAATCTTCTGTTATTTTTCTTTTGTTCTCAATTTCATTTAATTCTGCTCTGATCTTGGTTATTTCTTTTCTTCTGCTGGCTTTAGCATTGGTTTGCTCTTCCTTTTCCATTTCCTTAAGATGATTCATTAGTTTACTGATTGGTGACCTTTCTGTCTTTTGGATGTGGGCATTTAAGGCAATAAGTTTTCCTCTCAAGACTGCTTTTGCTGTATCCCACAGATTTGATAACTTGCCTCCCCATTATCATTTAGTTCTAAGAATCTTTTGATTTCCATTTGAATCTCCTCCTTGACACAATAGTCATTCAGCAACAGGTTGTTTAATTTCCATGTTTTTGGATGAAGATGTTAGTTTCTGCTGGAATTGATTTCTAATTTTATTCCACTGTGGTCTGAATCGATACATGGTACAATTTTGATTTTTTTGAATTTATTGAGACCTGTTTTGTGGCCTAGGATGTGATCAATTTTAGAGAAAGTTCCATGAGCTGATGAGAAGAACGTATATTCAGTGTTATTTGGGTGGAGTGTTCCATAGATGTCTGTTAGGCCCTAATGTTCTAGAGTCCTGTTTAGATCCATTGTTTCTTTGTTTTTTTTCTCTTTGGAGGATCTGTCGAGTTTTGTCAGTGGGGTGTTGAAGTCCCCTGCTATTATGGCATTGCTATTTATTATGTTGTCTGGATCAAGCAGTATTTGCTTTATGTATCTGGGTGCTCCTGTGTTGGGTGCATAAATGTTTAGGATTGTTAAATCTTGTTGTAAGATTTTTCCCTTCACCACTATATAGTGTCTATCTTTGTCCTTCTTTACTTTTGTTGCTTTAAAGTTTATATCATCTGAAATAAGGATGGCTACTCCAGATTTCTTTTGGTTTCCATTAGCCTGGAAAATTCTATTCCATCCTTTCACCTTGAGTCTGAATGAGTCCTTGTGTGTAAGATGTGTTTCCTGTAGACAGCAGATACTTGACTTGTGTCTTTTAATCCATTCAGCCAGCCTATGTCTCTTCAATGGGCAATTCAAGCCATTCACATTTATTGAGAGACGTGATATTTGGGGTAGATTTCTGTTTATTCTGTTGGGTAGTTTCTTGTTCTGTTTTACCTCTTGAGTCATTGTCAAATCTGGGTTCTGGAGTTTTAGCTTTTGGGCAGCTTTACTCTGGTGGGTGTCTGTTGTGCTGGTTAGTGTACAGTGCAGGTCTAAGCTCTTCTTGCAGGGCCAGTCTGGACTTCGCAAATTCTATCAGGGATTGCTTGGCTGGAAAATCTTTACTTCTCTCTCACATGAGAAGCTTAGTTTGGCAGGATAAATAATTCTGGGTTGGCCATTACTTTGTTTTAGAAGACTGGTTATGTGTCCCCATTCCCTCTGGCTTGTAAGGTTTCAACTGAAAAATCTGCAGTTAATCTGATAGGTTTCCCTTTGTAGGTTACCTGCTTTTTTTGCCACACAGCTCTGAGGAGTGCCTCTTTTGTGTTTACTTTGGTCAGTCTAATAATTATGTGGCGTGGTGCCTTTTCACGTTGAGTCTCCCAGGGGTCCTGTGTGCTTCTTGTGCTTGGATATCAAGATTTCTGGCTAGGCCATGGAAATTTTCCTCTATTATTCCTTCAAATAGATTTTCCAGCCCATGCTAATTTTCTTCCTCTCCCTCAGGGATGCGTATGATCCTTATGTTTGGCCTCTTTATATGATCCCACATTTCTTGTATGCTTTGTTCATGCCTCTTGCTTTTGCGTTCTTTCTCTTTGACTGATTTATTTACCACATAGGAGTTATCTTCCAGCTCTGAGATTCTTTCCTCTGTGTGATCCAGCCTATTCTTAAGGCTTTCCACTGTGTTTTGTAGATCCTTGAATGCCTCTTTCATTTCTAGAATTTCTATTTGATTTTTCCATAATACTTCTATTTCTTTAGAAAATTTTTCGTTCATTTCTTGCATTTTTCTTGTGGTTTCTTTGTGCTGGGATTCAATTTTCTCTTGAATTTCATTGAGCTTTCTTATAATCCATAAACGCAATTCCTCTTCTGTCATTTTACCCATTTCTTTTGAGTTGGTGTCCATTGCTAAGGAACTAATGATTTCTTTTGGGGGTGACTTTTCACTCTGATTTTTCATGCTTCCTGAGTTCTTTCGCTGATTTTTTCTCATCTGGCCTCTTGGTCAATAGCTGGGGGTGTTAGGACTAGTTTATGGCCATGTGTCCAAACCCCTGAGGTTTGCTCCTTGGCAGAGCCAGGGAGAGGAGCAGTGGTCTGTATTGCCTTAGGTGTATTTTAGCAAGTTTGGTGGATCTCTTGGGTTACCTCTGACCTGTTGTCTTCTGCTCTTCCTGGTGGAGTGTAGTGAGAATGTCCTCCCACCTTGAGCTGCAAGCAGGTGGATTGTACTTGAGGGTATGAATCCACAGCTCCCTAATAGCAGGGTATTTTGTTGTGCTGGTGGCAGACTCTGGTATAAGAAAGCCCCAAGCTTTGGGAGGGTCCTTGTAGTTCCTTGGGGTTACTTTGACCCTGCTCCTCCTGAAGTGTGGGTAGAAACACAATTGCTTTTGGCTGCAGTGCGAGAGCTGAATTGGGAAAATTCTACACAGCTCAGAGGTTGCTTGTCCTGCCACATGTATCTGGCCCTCTGATGTGCATCTCCACGTGACACTGGCTGATAGGGGGATATCAAATTGTGCACCCCTTTTCTGCCACTAGGCCCCAAGGTGAGGCGGGTGGATGTCTCTATCCCCAGAAGTCTCCAGCAGGGGGATTTCCCACAGGGGGCGGGAATAGTGGCCACTGGCGGCACTCTTGGATCGAGCGAAATTTCCTAATGAAGTGGGCAGGGTTAGGGGGAGCTTCTCTGGTTCAGCTTGTGGCTCTTGAGGCATTCGGTTGCCATGAGAACCGTTACTTATACAAAATGAGTCAGTATAACCTCCAACCTTCAAAATGACGGATCTCTGGGGTACAGGAGGGCCGGGACCTGAAGAGCAGGCACTAGGACCAGCACGTTGTGGACTCTTAGGAGGCCAGAGCCTGCTGTCTGGAGCAACAGCTTTGCTCCAACTCTGGGCTCGTCCCTGACTGAGTGGTTGGGAAGTCTGTGGGGAAGGTGTGTATCCCCTTGTAGGTCAGGTCGCACTGTGCTCACCTGGCCAGTGAGTCCTTCCTGCACTCTGGGCTCTATTGCACTCCCTGCATTCTCTGATCTTTGTGAATGAATCTCCCAGTCACCTGTTTTCTTGGGCTGAGTGTCCTGTGACATTTCTCTGTAAATTCACAATGCTGTTTTCGGAGTGAGCGATCTGCGAGCAGGCTGCCGATGGCCTTTTTTACCTCTTCCCCTGGGAGCAGTGAGGTGGGAGTACTCTATCAGACCGCCATTTTTCCTAAAAATCAAGAGCTAACAATTTTTTTAAAAATTGAACTCACGGACATGAGGAGTAGAATAATGGTTATCAGAGTCTGAGAAGTGTAATGTGGGGGGAAATAAAGTAGGGATGGTTAATGGGTACAAAAATAGATAGAATGAATAAGATCTAATATTTGGTAGCACAATAGGGTGACTATAGTTAATAATAATTTATTATATATTTTAAAATAACTAAGAGAGTGGAATTGGAATGTTCCTAATAGAAAGAAATGATAATTGTTTGAGGTGATGGAAACTACAATTTCCCTGATTTGATTATTACACATTGTATGCTTGTATCAAAACAACACCTGTAACCCCATAAATATATACAACTATTATATACCCAAAATAATGAAAATAAAAATTAAAAATTAAAAAAGGCAAATATATTTTTTACAAGAAAGGGTTTTCTCTTCTTTTGTTTACAATCTAAGCCAAGAAAAACAAAATTTATTGTCTATCTTGGCTGATAGACAAATTTTTATCTGGTCTCTTTTACAAAAAAGCAGTCTTTCTTATGTGCCAACTTTATTTATAGATCTCATTTCTAACTGTCTACCTCTCTAAGACTTTAACTCAGGTCAGAGAGAGGGGATAATTAACCTAATCTCCAAGATCACTGAAACTGGCATTTCCTCCCCACACCCAACAAGGGCAACTGCAATGTCATCTCGCTTAATTCTCAAATTTTCAATTTTCACTTTTTTCCAGAACCTAATTTATGTCTGTCTTAAAAACACAGTCACTGAAATAAATTTTTTTTTTGAGACAGGGTCTCACTCTGTTGCCCAATTTGGAATGCAGTAGTGCAATCATAACTTACAGCTGCAGCCTAAAACTCCTGGGCTGAAGCAATCCTCCTGCCTCAGCTTTTTGAGTAGCTAGGACTACAGGCACTCACCACCATGCCTGCCTATTTTTTTTTTGTTTTTTGTAGAGTTATGGTCTCACTATATTGTCAAGGCTGGTCTTGACCTCCTGGCCTCAAGCAATCCTCCCTCCCCAGCCTCCCAAAGTGCTGGGATTACAGCCTTGAGCCACCATGCCTGATCTGAAATAATTTTATTTGGATTGGGAGAATTTTTAGGTTATCTTAGTTTTATATATTGCCAGAACCTGAAATTTATAGAGTTCCACATTATATGTTTCATGGGGTTACATATCTACTTGTTGAAAGTTACTGCACCTCCCTCATGGTTTATGTTATTTTCCTTGTGAATGTATTAATAGCTAAGTATATTAAATATATTATCTGTAGCCAAACCCACTCATATACACACTCTTCCACTTTGATATGAAATGGTTGGAATATTTTTTCTAAAGCTTAACTCTCTTTACTCTCTACATAAGGCAGAATAAGTCTATTTTGGGTGAAGTAGGAATGGTGACATAGCCATCTTAATTTGGTGAGAGTGATTGTCAAAACTGTAAAATGCTCCAGCAAGGTTTAGAAATGCTAATTCAAAGAGAGTAATGGCAAAGGAAATTTTGGACTAAAGGAATCTCAGTGGTTAATAAATATATAAATAATTGTATATTGAATTTTATAAGAAACTTATTGAATATAGTATTTTGTTCATTTAATTATTTTTAAAATGTCACTTTTGGTTTAAATGTACTGACAATGTAATGTCAGTAGTTTCCATTGTCTTCTTGGAAGTCATTCTAAAACAAGCAAACATGAGAAAGACAGATACAAACTCTTATTTTTTTTTAGACTATGGACAAATAATATGTTGAAAAAAAAATGGCTGGAATTGGTTCCAAAAAGTGAAATCAAGCATGGCTGCAGAAAGAAACTGAAAGGAGAAACATGACTGCAAAGCTCATAAAGAGCCAGAAAGTTTCAATTCCATAATGTAAGGTGGGCACGTTGAAGTGTGAAATGACAGCTTCTCAATTTCAACAGCAAGAAAAGTGTGCACGTACTGACAGTGTGAGTTTCTCCAGATCTGATTTTCTTCTGAGAAACAGGAGGAGTGATAGTGAACATGGAATCACACAGATGATTCGTATTTGTAGCATTGTGACTGGTATTGTGAACCATTAACGGCTGTCTATTTCCCTTGGCTAGGAGAAAATAAAGTTAAAAGTACACTCACAAAAACATCCTCAGGCACAAATAAATCTACTTGTAGTTTACACTAGAGTCCTGTCCCCTCTAAGATAATAACTTCCTACAAATATTTTGTCTAGAAAAAATTCATCTTATTCAAAGATAAGAACAAAAAGTCACCAAAGACACAGAATCTATATAGTTATACTACCAGAAATATGGGAGAAAGGAAAAGGAAAGGCACATGGCAAAAAAAACCCAACCAAACAAACAAATGAAAAAAAACCAACCTTACCAGAACAATGTTGCATCAGAAGAAACAAAAACTATGGCAAATATTTTGCCATAAAATTTTTAAAAATCATCAAAGCAATATCCTCTCTAGAAGAGCATAAAGAAGAGCTGCAAGAGCTATTGTAATCTATAGGGAGACAACAGATGGAGATAAAACAAGCTTGAACATTTCAGAAAAAAAAAATCAAAGAAAGGAAAATGCACCACAGAAATGAAGGCAAAATTAGAACTAGCGCAAGGAAAAGTAGATACTACAATAAACACAATACGTTACAAATAGAGTAAGAAAAAAATAAGCAGAATTTAATTGAAAAAAGTGCTATGAGAATTAAAGAGAAAATGACATAGAAGAAAGAAAATTTTCAATGTATACCCAATTAGAGTCTCTGAGTAAGATTAAAAAAGTAATAAAAGAAAAACGTTTTATGTTATACATCAAGAAATCTTTCTAGAAATAAAGATAAAACTAGAATCCACATATTGAAAGTACATACTACATCTCCTGGAGAATTGATACTAAATGTCAACAGTGAGTTATATCCTAGTGAAATAACTGGATCTCAAAGAAGAAGAATTTTTTGGATATTCAAGCAGAAATACCAAGTAACTTGTATGGAGAAAATAATTAGGCTGGCTTCATATTACTCCACAAAAATAGTCAATTCTAGAAGAAATTTTTAACAAAATCTTCAAGAAAGTAAAGACAGTTTCAATAATTAAGTCAATGAAGAAATAACTGTGGAAAACATATCAAAAAGAGTTTTCAGCATTGAACTTGTAGGACTAAAATTAAAACAAGTATAGGGGTTAAGGTACCGGAATAGAAGTATTATAATCTTTGAGAGCAAAATTGTATGGGAGAAGGTAGAGAGGTTGGAGTTCATCTATTTATACTTATTTCTGTATTTTTAACATTCTGGGCCATAAGACATTAAAATTAACATATAAAATAATAGAGGCATCATATTATTTAGTAGTATGAAGTCAAACACTAAGACCAATGATGTAATTAGCTATAATTAGATGACATAAAAGGCAAAGTGAAGGAAGGAAAGGGAAATACAATAGATAAAATAGTACAGTGTTTAATAACAAAGATTCTGGAACCAGACTACCTGTGTTTAAATCTTGACTCTATTAGATTCTAGCTATATAAACTTAAGCAAATTGCTTAACCTTTCTGCCTTGGGTCTCCAGCATAAAAATTAGTACAATAGTTCCACTCGCTTTTATAGGGTTGTTATGAGGATTAAATGAGTCAATATATGCAAAGCACTTAAACTGTGACTTATCAGTTTATTAAGTTTATGCTGCTAATTTAATAATGTTATTATTAGTAATTATTTCCATATCCAACAGAATTAGCCAGTAGAAAAAAAAGCCACTATGGTGTTCCAAGAAGGAAGGATTTTAATACAGGGTTTCGTAATTTTATTTTTATTGTTCTGTTCACCTGTTTTTACTGCCACTCTCTTCTACAGTACCCTCTGCATTGCATAGAAGAATCTGAAACTACATTTTCCAGAATCCCTTTCCTTGTGTGGTTTCAGATTAAAGTCCTCCAAAGAATGGCACTTGTGTGAGGTCATGAAGGCAGAAGAGGAGACCCAGTTGACAGCTGGGAACAGTGGATGGCAACTGTGAGCGGTTGCATGAACAGATAGCAGATGGAAGTTTTGCAGTGGCTTCGGTTAACCTGAAAAATCACTCTTTTAAAACTATGAGCAGCTAAGATTAGCGATGGTGGCTTTCTTGGAGATTCCTCATGTTTATTTTAGCATCTGGATAAATTCCTGAAAATAATTATTTTTTTGAAGAAATAGGGCCTCTCTCTGTCAATCAGGCTGGGCTTAAGCCATCCTTCCACCTTAGCCTCCCGAGTAGCTGGGACTACAGGCGTGTGCTACCATGTCCAGCTAATTTTTTAAAATAAATTTTTTTTTTGTAGAGAAGGGGGGTCTCACTTGTTGCCCAGGCTGGTCTGGAAATCCTGCCTTCAAGTGATCCTATGCCTCAGCCTCCCAAAGTTCCGGGATTACAGGCGTGAGCCACCGCGGCCTGTCGGAATAACTTTTCTTAGTGCTACAGGCAGCTGAGGTAGTCATGTGGGCTTGCTCCTACAATCCTGTCACTTCCTGATTTTATGAACTCCAGTAAAAACCTCCCTGACCTTTACTTCCTCAGCTGTGACAAAAGCTTTGTGAACCTCTAAGTCCTTCTATTAAAATCTACCCTACAGAATTCCCAGAATGGCTTCTGCTTTACAGACCAACCCTGACTGATATGCTCATGAAAAGAAATAGAAAAACAGGGAATTAGAATTATTAAATAAAATATTCATAAAGAAATATGTAATATGTTGTTATATACTTTATGAGCTAATAAAATATTATTACATATTAATATATAACAGCAAACTTTCCTAAATATCATAAGAAACACAGAAAACAAAGCAAACAAAGCAAATAATTCACATAATAAAATGATTTTACAATGGTATATGAAGAGACATCATGGCATAAAATTTCAGTGAAAGTAAATGAGCTAAGCACACTAATTAAAGAAAAGTACTATTAAGTGGCATCACAAAAATAATTGCTGTGAAGAAGAGGTACCTACAACAAAGTGATTTAGAAAGATTGAAAATAAAAAAACATGCAAAGAAGAATAGTAGAATCCATAACTTCAATGTAAGACTGGAAAAGATAATATTAATATATTAATATAAGACAGGAAAAGCTTTAAATGAAACAAAAAATTAATACCACATAATGCTAAAAGTTACAATTCACAATGAAGTTGTAACAATTTTAAATATCCATGTGTCAAATAACATGCCCACAGAATTTATAGAGTCAAAACAATAGGCTATAAGAGAAAAAAGTAGACAGAAATGTATTATTGGCAAAAGATTTGTTTCTTTACTCAGCCTAGGATAGGCCATGTCTTGTAGATTTACAAGAATAAGTGTAAAAGACCTAATAGCACAATTAGAAAGATGGAGTTATTTGATATGTATTATATTCTATACCATGAAATATAGAATACATTTTCTATCAAAGGACACCTGAAACATTCTCCCCCAAAAATGACTATACATTTTGCTAGAATAGAAATGTCAGTTTTTCAAAATATAAGAAAAGTAAAATGGTGTGAATAATATACATTAATCGTAATTCAATAAATGTACAAATTAATAACATAACCAGAAACAAAAATTGTGCTTAGACACTTTTCTCAAACAATTCAAAAAGAAAATGAAATCTTAAAATGTAAATTAATGAGTAACGATAAAGGAAATAGCACATATCAGAACTTATGTGATGCTTCCAGAGCAGTGCCCAAATTAAATTCCACAGTCTTACATAATTATATTGGCAAAATATTTTAAAAATTTAAATATATGATCATGAAGCTAAAAAAGTTAGGGAATAAAAGACAAACAGAAAATAAACCAAAAGAAATCAGAAGTCAGAAATTAAAAAGATAAAATAATTAATGAATTTTTAAAAAATTAGTTGGTTGGTTCTTTGAATAAAAACAATAAAAGTGACAAACAATTAAGATAACCTGATCAAAATAAAATGGGGGGCATTCTTAAAATGAAGAATGCTAAAAATAATTTTAGAAAAGTATAATATACCAAAACTTAAGAAGACATAAAAAATCTATCATAAAAAAAGCATTAGGACTCAACAACTTCACAGCATTTCTACTCTTAGGATTTATCTTGCAGATAAATTTGCATATAGGAGAAATGATGTATGTACAAGGTTGTTTACTGACAACTATTTGTAATAGCAAAAAATTTGAACAACCTAAATGTCATTTGTGGGGAACTGGTTACAATGAATTATGGTATAGCAATAAAGTGGAATACTATGCAGCTGAAACAATCAAATAAACAAAAACAAACACATGGAAGCTTCTTGTATTAATATGGGACAATCTCCAAGATATATTGTAAAGTGAAAAAAAGTGAGGTCCATAAATGAGTGTATAGTACATTAGCAATACTTAAGAAAAAAAGATAATTGTATTTGCTTGTATGTGTGTTTGTGAATGCATATATACATAACATTTTTCTGGAAGTATAGCAAAAACGAATAACAGGTTCTATGGAATGGAACTGGGTGCTTAGGAGACAGAAGTAAGAGAGAGTTTTTTATTTTATACCCTTCTGCACATTTTGAATTTTGAATCATGGGAATGTGTTACCTATTTTAAAATAACTATAATTTCATTTAAAAAATAATAAAACAAAAACAAAAACCTCTTTATCGAGAGGGGATCTGAAAATTAGTACTTGATTTAGGTATTTGGTCTCCAAGTCCTAGCTAGCCCTTACCTCCTTCAATATACTCAAAGCAAAACTGGGAGAGCCTGGTATTTTTCTATTTTACCGAGTTGCCTTGTGCTTTGGTTTCCAGGTGCAATGGGAAAGTTAATACATGTGGAGACAAAATGGAATATATTTTCAAATTCAAATTAAATCTTTAAAAATGATTGAAAGTCCTTAGGCATAAAACCAATTTCAAAATCTAACTCACAAAATATACATAGTTTTTTGACTACAAAGAAAAAAGGTTTTGTTATGGAGACCCCAATTTGCAGTATGTACCAAGGAGTAGTTGAATCTTAATTCAGGCTTAACAACTCCTTTCCAGTTTGGTAGCATTCAGCTACAGCTCCTGTATAGTATGGAAATGAAAGAGTTATAACAGACCTTTACACCTCAATTATAGTTGGCTTTCAGGAAGCAGGAGAGAACTTATACAAAGTAGAACAAGGTTTGGTACATCCTAACCTTCCTTGATATTTCATTAGTCTGTCATTAAGAAAAGTCAGTTCTTGGAGTCTAATTTTTTTTCCAGAAATGTAATGTACTTCACACTCTAAGTTGCTCTGTTTGGAGGAATGTAACATGGGTCTCATTTAACCATTGGAATGATAATTCTTCTACTGTTTAAAAGGTCTGGTTTTTACTTCCAGATACATAAACAGCTTGCTGTGTAACATTGGATGACTCATAATATTTTGATTTCCAAGTCTGAATCTTTCCAAATTAGGCTGATAATATCGATGGCTTAAAGCCATCTCTTTGTAATGTTCTTAACGAAATAATGTTTCAGTAATGGATACTCTTGAGGTCTGAAATAGTCCCTTAGGTTTGAACAATACAAGTTAAAAGGATTTAACCTGCTGAAGCTAGAGTGAAAATGCAAGGACAGTTTTAGCCTATCAGGAATTGCTTGAGCTACATCCAAGCACAGCAGCTAGTTTAACTGTTTTGTATACATTGATCGGTACTTTAGAGCAGTCAAGACAGCCACATGACCCATTAATAATTTAGTGCTAACTGCCTGATGAGTAATTAAGGACCAATTATTTGAGTGTTTTGCTATGTATATATAACAATAGTGAAACTTTTAAAAATTCTTCCTTAATCTTTACTAATTATTCTGTTTATTAAGCAAAAATCAAAATTCTTATTCAGAACAAGTACTTTCTGAAAAATATCTTGTACTCTGTAGTGTCTTTCATGGACAGTAGCAGATGTCTTACCTGATAGTCTTTGGCAAAACTTTTCATCTGTAGTCTGCATGTTTAAATCCTGACATGCTGGGGTTTTTAAAAAACATGTTTTTTATTGTAGTAAAATATACATAACATAAAATTTACCATTTTAACCTTTCTTAAAGTATACAGTTCTATGACATTAAGTACATTCTTGTGCAACTGCTACCACTATCCATCTCCAGAACTTTTTCATCTTGCAAAACTGAAACTCTCTACCCATTAAACATTAACTCCCCATTCCCGTCTTTCCCTCTTTCCCCAGCCTCTGGCAACCACCATTCTTTTTGTCTGGATGAGTTTGACTACTCCAGGTATCATATATAATTGGAATTATACAATATTTGTCCTTTTGTGACTGGCTTAATTCAATTGGCATAACGTCCTCAAGGATCATCCACATTATAGCCTGTCTCAAAATCTCCTTCCTTTTTAAGGATAATAATATTCCATTGTATGTATATACCACTTTTTTAATGCATTCATTCATTGATGGACATTTGGGTTGTTTTCACCTTTTGACCATTGTGAATAATGCTGCTATGAACATGGTTGTACACATAGCTGTTTGAGTTCCTGCTTTTATTTCTTTTGGGCAAATACACAGATGTGAAATTGCGTGATCCATGGTAATTCTATGTTTAATTTTTTGTGGAATTGCCATACCATTTCCCTTAATAGCTGCACCATTTTACATTCCCATCAGCAATGCACGAGGGTTCCAATTTCTTCACATCCTCACCAATACTTGTTACTTTCTGTTTGTTTGTTTGTTTGTTTTGATAATAGCTATCCAAGTGGGTGTGCATGTATAACCTTAGTAAATCTTGTTTAAATGAAATGAATGAAAACTTAATTAAATGATGTTCAGTGTTGTTTGAGAACTTTTACAACATGGAACCCATTGTTCAAACTATCATGCAAAAGCTTACTCTCTGAGATGGCCATTCTGTTTGAAATGAGGTTGTGGTCAGCAGAACTCTGCCAGTTTTCCAGGCTCCCAGCCCTGTTCCTCTCCCTATGGCACCCTAAAGAAACACCCGGAAGCAGTAAACAGTGACAAATGGCTCAAGATATCACTACTTCAAACCTGTAAGTGTTCATACTTGTAACCTCTGCTTTGGTGACTGGTATAGCCACCATTTCTGTCTGTAAAGTTAGTTTTAAAAGTAAAGGCAAAGAATTAAAAACTCAGAGCCGCACTTAAAGCTGTTAAATATACTGTGTAATCCTACAAGTGCCCTCACAGTTCCTTGGTATCTCAAAGTATTTGGCAAATCCATATTATCCTTTAATCCTCTCAAATTGACTTGAAATGCATTGACATCATTTAAAAAGTAATTTCAAGCTGATGAACCTTTTACTGTCCTTGTATTTTAAATCTGAATAGTGTGGAATCTAAATTGCTTGAACATCTAATCATGCTTATATGCGTGATTCTCCAACAAATATATTCTACAGGGGCCACTACTTAGTGGGTTCCCAACTTCCCATCAGCCTCTTAGTGAAATTCACATTTATGAATGCTTTTTTTTATACATATGCATATAAGAGTTTCTGAATCAAACTGAGAAGGCAATGTAGTATAATAGTCAAGAGCATAGACTCTGGAAGCAGACTGCCTAGTTAGAGCCTAGTTCTACTACTTACAAGCTGTGCCACCTTAGGTGAATCAGGTAACTTTTCTGAGCCTCAACTTTCTGATCTGTTAAGCAGGGATAATAATAATGGAACCTATTTCATAGAATTGCTATGAAGATTACCCAGACTAATATTTATAAAGTAATTAGAACAATGCTTGGTGTATAGTGAACATCATAAATCAAATTAGATGAATTTTTTTTCTCTTCTGACAAAAGTTATCTTACAGCTATATTTCCCTACAGGTCTATTAAGTTCTGTAATAATATATATAGCCTATGTGGTACCTCACTTTATAAAGCTGCATATGGACTTAATCAGTGTCTTTTTACAAAGTGTCTTAAATGCCAATGGACTGGGAGTGGAGTACTGAGAGCACTTTATAACCTGGTGCCTGCTACTTTTCTTGTCATCTCCTGTCAATCTCTCGCATGCCTCTTTGACTCACGCCATAATGAAATACTTATAATTATCCAAGGGAGTCATGCTTTTTAAAACCTCGACACCTTCCTGCATCCTGCTCCTTCTTCCTGAATTATCCTTTTAACACTTCTTGTAGCTAAATCACATGAAATTTCAATACTGATTGAGAAATCGTGATTAACTGGTAAATTTTATTTGAGTTCTGGGCATGATGACAGACTATCAAAACAATTCCTAAATCAAGAAACTATATGGGGAAGCAAAAACAGAAGATATCCCATATTAGCCTTCTCAGCACGTGTTATAACATAAAATTCATTCAACCTAATAATACAATGTATTTCTCTACTGTGTAGAAAAAGAAACCAGGTCATCATGGCCACCATGCTAAGCGTGTCCAGAGCATTGGTCCCTCCCCTACCTTTACTCCATTCTCCCTGTCCTCTCTCTGGAGTTTATCCCTTGCCAGTGTTCCCTAGTGCTCCTGGCTCAACTATAGAGCTTTATTCACTACTTGTCACCCCTTAGAAATTCTGGGCAGTTTCTTCATAAGTTGTCATTCCTTTTCTGTGCATGCTAGTGGTTATCCCTGACCTCACTGGTGTAACTACCACCCAGAATAAAATATAGAACATATTCAAAACCCTCATATTACTTCCTGGTCAATAGCCCACTGATGTAAACACTATTTTGACTTCTATGATCATGTATTAGTATTGGCTCTTCTAAAACTTCATATAAGTAAAATAAATATAGTATGTACTTTGTCACTCAACGTTAATGTAAATGAGATACATTCATGTTGTTCCATGTTGTAGTAGTTTGTTCTTTTCATTGTTCCCCTGCATGAATTTACAGCAGTTAATTTAAATATTATATTATTGGGCATTTGTGTTATTTTCAGCTTTGACAATTATAAATGACTTTTTATGAAGTTTTTTACAGGTCTTCTGGTATAAATGTGCACTTATTTTGGGTGGAAATATACCCTAAAGTGGAATTCCTGGGTGATAGAAATGTGTGTACATGAACACACACACACACACACACACACACACTCCTCCCTTCCAAGATCAAATATTAATTCTCAGAGACATAACTCTAAACCCATAATGAGAAGGAGAATAAACAATCATTTACTAGGTGCCTCTTGTCTTTTATAACCTATACTAGGCATGGCTGTCCCATAATTTGTAAGACAGATTGTTTTCTAGTGAAAGGCATATTTAACATGACAATGAAGATGGTTCCTTTCTTTCCAAGATTGGTTCCTTTCTTTCATTACTCACCACTCTCCTATGCCTCTCAAATTTTGCCCTTTCAGACATGCTTTAGATAAGAAAGAGTCATAATATTGCCATAAATGGCTCTTAATATCCATTCTTTTAGCTAGGAAAATTCAGGTAGGAAAACTTCAGATGCTAATAATTCCTAATCAAAGGCCTTTCTAGTCCTTAGTCCCTGAATAGGAGTGGAGGAGGTATGTGGTATCAAAATAAGAGGTGGTTTGATTCTTCTGGTTACATATGGGTTATATAAGAATATATAATAAAAGGCATAAGGCATTTTCCCAATCATGTTCCAAAAGTATAAAATGTCGGTAAGCATTACAAGGAAAAAAAGTGTTCTAGAGTTGTGGAAAATGATGGCCTGAAAAAATTAAGTAGGTTTCCTTACTACAAGAATTATTGGGACTTTTAATATTTTGAGAAGCTCTGAGTTAGTGATCACAGACTATATTATTTCCTAACATTATTGAACACGAAACTATTTTTTTAGTCTATCTAGTAACATTTTTCTGAATCAGTAGTCATTAGAACCCAGTTTAAGAAATACATCCATAGGGAAACAAGGGATGCCATATGGCCAAAAGAACTGAGTCCATTGCTTCACTCCATAGGGGCAGGAGGAGAATCCTGCAGAGTTTTGCTCTGCTCAACAGTTATTTGCCGTATGACTAATGTGTTCAAGGCCCTACACTAGGTACAGAGAAATTAAAAATGATAAGATTCAAGCCCTCCTCTAGAGTTGCTCACAGGCACGAGTATTGCCTACTTATGCAAAAATCATCTTATTCAGCACTAGAATCCTAGTGCACCTTTTAAAGAAATTAAATCTATTTATATTTTAAATTGATAAATTAAAATTGTATATATTCAAAATGTACAACATGATGTTTTAGTATATTTATACACTATAAAAAGGCTAAGTCAAGCTAATTAACATATCCATTACCTCGTGTGCTTATCATTTTTTTGTAGTGAGAACATTTAAAATCTCTCATCAATTTTCAAATATACAGTACATGGCATTAACTATAGCCACCATGTTGTACAATACATCATCTGAGCTTATTGATCCTGTTGAACTGAAATTTGTATCCTTTGACCAACATCTTCCCAAACATCCCCCACTGCTCTTGCCCCTGGTAACCACCATTCTGCTCTCTGCTTCTATAAGTTCAGATTTTTAGATTCCACATATAAGTGAGATCATATGGTATTTATCTTTCTGTGCCTGGCTTATTTCACTTAGCATAATGTCCTCCAGGTTCATCCATGTTGTCTCAAATGACAGGATTTCCTTCATTTTTAAGGCTGAATAATATTTCATTGTGTAATATATACCACATTTTCTGTGTCCCTTCACCCACTGATTGACGCTTAGGTTGGTTCCATACCTGGGCTGTTGTGAATAATGCTCTAGAGCAGCTTTCTTATCTGGGAGTATACACAGGAACAATATCTCCTTGGGGATGACTTGTTCTTCCTGTTTCTTTATGAATAAAAGTATACAGCTCCCTTAATTTTGACCAGCATTTATAGTAGTCCTGGGTCTTAGAATTACAAAATACTATATTTCAATAGTACAGTCATGAGCCACATGATGACATTTTGGTCAATGACAAACTGCACATATGACAGTAGTCCCATAAGATTATAATACCACAACCTGGGTGTGGTGGCTCATGGCTGTAATCGCAGCACTTTGGGAGGCTGAGGCGGGAGGAACACTTGAGGCCAGGACTTTGAGACCAGCCTGGGCAACATAGCGAGACCCCGTCTCTACAAAAAAAAAAAAATAATACTGTATTTTTATTATACCTTTTCTATGTTTAGATATGTTTAGATACACAAATACTTACCATTGTGTTACAATTGCCTACAGTATTCCAAGTATTCCAGTACAGTAACATGCTATACAGGTTTGTAGCCTAGGAGCAATAAGCTATACCATGATAGCTTAGGTGTATAGTAAGCTATCCCATCTAGATGTGTGTAAGTTCACTCTATGATATTTGCACAGTGACAAAATCACCTAATGACACATTTCTCAGAACATATCCCTATCATTAAGCAACAGCATGACTGTAGTTCATATTTTTTCAACATTTTGCATGTTCTTTATCTCATTTGAAACACATGAGATGTTCCACATGTTACCATACTGTACACAACTTCTGTGATCATTAGACAGGAGAGAAATGATTTCTATTAGACATATAGATAAATTGAGAGAGAGAGAGAAGTAGTATGGAAGTAAGCATGGTGGAGTGGAAAAAAGAACTGAACAAGGAGCCAGAAAACACACACCCTGGTTCCCTAGCAGCCACTAACTAGTTGTATGACTTTTTACAGTTATTTTTATCCCCTTTCTGATAATGATAAAATCTGTTCTATGTACCTATTCTGATCATTGTGAGGTAAAATAAAATGTTGATAAAATACTTTCCAAAAATATAAGCACTAAACAAGTATGAGGTATTCTGGTATTCTTATTGACTTGTTCACAGCTGTACACTACATCAGTGGTAAAGTTAGTATGAGAAACAAATGCTCTTGGATGAATTTAGTATTTTCCACAATATTATTAATACGTTATGGGAAAATAAAACAAATATAGATTCTCAAATAGCTTCCTAAATGTTTGTCCTAATTCCACGCTTGACCTGCAGTAGCCTGAGCAAACTTTTTAAAACATGAAAATTTTGATTATGTCGTTCCTCTGCCTAAAACTGTTTGATGACTTCCCATTGCGCTAAAAATAAGATCCACATTCCTTTCCATGATCTATAAGACCAGGCCTGATCTGGCTGATGCCTACGTTACCAACCTCTATTTACTGTTTTTGTTATTTACCACCCTCCAGACACATTCATTTACTTCCTTGAATTCTCTAAGCTCTTCTTTCCTATGTGAAAGCTTCTGTCCATGCTAGTTCCTTGGCTTGGAATGAGCCCTCTGCCTTCACATAGCTAATGGCTCCTCATATTTGGAATCTCAGATTAAATGTCACTTCTTTAGAGAGATCATCTATCTGTGTGCATTATATACCCTATGGTAGTTACTTTTATAGCACCCTACTTTTCTTTATGTTATAGTCTTTATAGTTTTTTATAATCTTTATTTTTTAAAAAAACCAAATGCGATATTTGTCTGTGTTATCATTTTTTAAATGTTTGCTTTCCTTTTTGTACTATAAACTTCATGAAAGCAGGGACCATGTATGTTTTGTTTATTAGGCTATACACAATGCTTATCATACTAACCAAAAGATAGTAGCTATTCAATAAAAGTTTGTTTAATGAATTAATAGCTTAGCTGCACACTTCTTTTCATCAAAAACATCAATGCTCCCTTTGACAAAAGAAAAGAGAATACTACTTTCTGAGGGTAAACAGTATGTGACTGAACCTTTATTTTGAAAGAATAATCATTAATAGCATTAAATATTTTTAGATTATATTGCTAACTTTTTAAACTTGTGATCCCCATCTGAAGCATGCTAGTATTCCTTTGTCCCTCACAGCTCACTGGCAGCCACCATCCCCTTTTACCTTTACTGTCAATACCCACTTTTCTGGTTTCACACAAACTTTGGGAGAATACAGAACTTCCTGACAAATATGAATCTATTGGGCAAGAAAACATAGTCACCACTAATAGGAAAGATACGTTGACTGTAACATCTATACACTATGCTATTTTTAAAGGAATTTTTAGCATTAAATAAATATTTCCCTTAATCACATGTCACTTATATCATTGTTTAAAAGGAGTAGAAAAAAATAAAATTTTGTTTGTATTATATTTATCTTATAATAAATGGCACCAGAAGATAAAAATCAAATACTGAGGCATCAGGTAGGATTTCACTGTACTCCTCTCTCTCTCTCTCTCTCTCTCCCCCCACCCCGCTCATGTCCCAAGGGACCACTCCTGCTTTCCAAATATTGCAGCTTGAATTAAACAAGTGGCTCATGGACCATGCCACTGCAGGGGATGTCTTGCAAAGACCGGTATGTTTTGGTAGTCTTTGAGCCCATCTGTGGCCTTCCTGTGCCAACCCTAGAAATGAAGCTGTTTCAGAAATGATCTGTAAAATATTTAATATCTTCAAGGCTTCAGGATTCCCAGTGATCCCAAAATACTAAGCTTTGACTGTAAAATAATGTCTTGTATGAAAAGGAAAAAAGGATATAAAGTAAAGCAGGTATTTTCAATTTTCATTCTTTCTTCTTCTTTTCTTTATTAACACATTATCGCCAATCAACAATTTACTGTAGTTGTAGGCCTTTGTTTATTTATTCATTTATTTATTCATTCATTTAATTTTTAAACTTTTTGTTTTGAAATAATTTTAAATTAACTTAATAATTGCAAGAATAATACAGAGACTTCCCATGGATCCTTCACCTGACTTCCACAAATGACATCTAAAAAAACAGTACCATTACCAAACCAAGAAATTGACATAGGTGCAAAACAATTAATCTGCACATTTTATTCAGATTGCAATGGTATTTAAATGCATTCATTTTTTTTTAGTGTATAATCCTGTGAAATATTATCTCATACATAGATCTGTGTAACCAGCACCACAACCAGGATGCAGAACTGTTCCATCACCTTAAAGAATCTCTCTCATACTGTCCCTTTATAGTCACACACTCTAGGCAACCCTAACCCTTGGTAAACACTGACGTTATTCATCACTGTAATTTTGTTATTTTAAGAATGTTATGTAAATGGAATCATAACAAGGTAATCTTTGGAATTGGCTTTTTAAAATTCAGCATAATGCCCTTGAGATTTACACATGTTGTCTGTATCAATAATTTGTTCCATTTTATTGCTGAGTAGTATTCCATTGTAATCCACTCACCAGTTGTAGGAAATTTGGGTTATATTCAGTTTTTGACTATTACAAATGATGCTGCTATAAACATTTCTATACAGGATGTTGTGTGAACATATGTCTTTATTCCTCTTGAGTAAACACCTAGGAGTGGGGTTGCTTGCTTATATGGTAAGTGTGTGGTGTGCTTTATAAGAACTGCAAAAATGTTCTCCAGAGTGACTATGCCATTTTACATTCCCAGCAACAATTCATGAGTGATCTGCTTTTTCAACATCCTTGACAGATTTTGATGTTGTCACTAATTTTTATTTTAGCCATTCTTTTAGGTGTGTGGTACTATCACTTTATGACTTTAATTTGAATTTCCCTAATGGCTCATGAAGTTGACATCCCTTCATGTGCTTATTTGACATCAGTATATCTGCTATGGTGAAATGTCTGTTCCTATCTTTTGCCCATTTTCTAATTGTATTGTTTTCTTTTTTACTGTTGATTTTAGAGAGTTCTTTAAATGTTTAGTATATAAGTCCTTTGTTGGATATGTGATCTGCAAATATTTTCTCCCAATCGGTGGCTTGCCTTTTAATTCTTTTAACAGGGTTTTTCACAGTGAAAAAGTTTTTAATTTTGATGAAATCTAATTTTCAATTTTTCCTTTTATAGATCATACCTTTGGTGTCAAGTCTAAGAACTCTTAATCCTAAATCGTGAAGATTTTCTTTTTTTTTTTAAAACTAAAAAGTTTTTAACTAAAGTTTTTTTAAAACTAAAAGTTTTATAGTTTTACACTTTACATTTAGAAGTATGATCCAATTTGAGTTAATTTTTACATAAGGTGTGAGGTTTAGATTGAACTTTTTTTGTTTTTTTTTTAACCTATGGATATCCAATTGTTGAAAGACATCTATCTTTCTGTCTTTGAATTGCTTTTGCACCTTTGTCAAAAATAAGTTGGCCATGCCTGTTTGGGTGTCTTTTGGGTTCTCTCTGTTCTGTTCCATTGATCTATGTGTCTATCCTGCCACAGTCTCTTAATTTCTGTAGCTGTATGGTAAGTCTTAAAATCAAGTAGTGTTATTCATCCAACTTTATTCTTCTTTTTCAAAATTGTTTTAGGTATTCCACATCCTCTACTTTTCCATATACATTTTAAAATCAGCTTTTTAAAATATCTACAAAAAATCCTGCTGGAATTTTGATAAGAATTGTATTAAATAATCAATTTGGGAAGAATTAACATCTTTGCTACTTTGAGCCTTCCAATCAATGAACATAGCAGGCCTCTCCATTTATTTAAGTCTTCTTTTATTGCTGTCTTGATCATTTTTGCAGTTTTCAGCATATAGATCAGCATATACATGTATATTTGTTAGATATACAACTAAATATTTCAGTTTGGGTTATTGTAAATGATATTGCAATTTTAATTTCTATTTCCATTGCTAACATTTGAATTGTTCATTGCTGGTATATAAAAATATGATTTATTTTTATGTGACAACCTTGTATCTGTGGCAATGTTAAATTCACTTGTTAATTCTAGGATTTTTTTAATATAGGTTCCTTGAGATTTTCTATACAGCTAATCATGTAGCATGACTTTATTTTTGGTATTAGGTTTTCATCACAACTTTGTGAACAGAAGACTTGTCATAATGTTTTTCTCTTTTTTACACACTGTTCAAAGGTTTGTAAATTTTTCTTTCTTCTTTAATTCTAAGGTCCTAAGTCAAGAAATAACATTATATAATATAGGCTTTGCATCTCTAACACTGTATTCCTAAATTGGAAATTCTGTCTCTTTCTCCTCCATTTTGACCTGATTTTGATATCAAAGGTTATAATGATGCCATCTGCACATCTTTGCAAAAAAGGATTTTTGATACATTAAAGTTTGGAGATAAGAACCTCATACTAAAAATAGCCACAGAGGCAAATCTTCCTCTCTTATGAAAAATACGACAAATGACTACAAGTTTCTTTCCAAATACAAAAATGTGCTTTTTATTTAACCATTAGATATTATTGTAACTATGAATATATTACTTCCTTCAGATTTGCCCTTCTGCAAGACTTATACCCAGAAGCAGAGATATTTCGTCTCAAATATTCTCATTAGATGTCTTCATTACACAAAAATTTATGCTAATAGTTGTCTCCTCTACCCATCTAAAATTGTTACCATTCACCCGCTCAAACTTCTTTGGCATAGCCCAGCTTGTACTTGCTGGACAATTATGTATTCCCAGTGGTAAATGTGGTTCAAATATATTGCATTTGTTTATTTTTGAGTTATTTGTTGAGAAATATTTTCCCCTTGGAGAGTACCAGAATCCTAGGATGTGAATTTGTGTATATTGGTCCAAAAAGCTGGTCATTGATCACCACCATTCCTCACTTGAGAGTTACTAAATAATATTTTGTGTATTTGAGGTTAGCAAGAGTAATTTTAACCTAATAAGTATGATTATTGAAGGCCTTTCTTTCCCAACTGGATTAGTGCCATATTTAAAAATATCACAAGGGAGATCTGTTATTCATTGTCTTTTTTGCATCTTTGCTGAACTATGCTTATAAACTTCCTGGTGCCAAGATGGGATAAGCATTAGTCTTGAAGGGCAATCTCTGAACAGAAAAGAAAGTTGGACACTTTTTCTTAATCTATGAGATCTGACTAAGTCATGTGAACTAAAAAAAGTATTTAACAACCATGTTTATTATTTTAAAAATGACTAATTGTATACAGTGATAATTTTAAGAGACTTTTGCAGACAAAATTTTATTGCTTTAATTCAATTAGCTCCATTAACTCAGGTACCTCTGAGATAAAATCAGTGTCAATAACAAACTAAAGTGGATAGAATTAATGTTAACAACAATAAGATTTTGAAAGAAAAACTGGCCTATAGATAGGTAAAAATTGATATACATTTGTATGATGTCAAAGTAGAATTTCATTTTGAGGGGAGAAGGCAGATATTTTATTCAGAAGGTAAACCTTACTAAAGACAATGCAATAAAATTGAGCTAAGTGAATTTAAATTAAAATTCATGGTATAGTTCACAGAAGTATGTTAACAGCCCACTTTCTGGCAGATGCCTATTTACATTAATTGCTAAGTTTTTAAAATGAGCATTATTATCTTTTTCCTCTTTTCAATTTTAATGTCATGAGACAAAGTCCCAATCATACTGCCCTAGTTTGAGCTCTGCCTATAAATTCAAACATACATTTGTTAACCAGAGCTCAAATAACCAGCATCCTCAAGTTACTGAATGTCTTATCTACACTCCACCAGAAAAGAAGAGATCAGAGTTTAAATTTTAAAAGGCTGAAAAAGAAAAGTTAATCCAGAGTAGTCAACCTGGGGTCAGCATACATTCACCCCAATTTCCTAAATCTACTGCTCTTACATATAATGTTCTGAATAATGAGAATGGATCTTCAATCAAGATGATAGCCTTAAAACCTTCCTTAATTACAAAGTCAGGCAATTTGACTGGCACATTCTATGTGAGACGGGGAAGAGGGGGAAAGTGTGCTATTCTAGTATCAAAATAAATGGGCAGGGGAGGCTGCGCATATGTGGGGACAGGGTGTATATGAGAAATCTCTGTATCTTCTGTTCATTTTTGCCATGAACCTAAAATTGCTCTAAAAATAAAATCTATTAAAAAATAAATAAAATGGCATTTTCTGCCAATCTTCAGCTACCCAGAAATTCAAATAACCAGAATCAAAGCCACATAATTATGTACAGTTAAATATGGCCTTTCTTTTTTCTCTGTATTTCAAGTCAAAATGACAAATTATCAGCCCTCTGTGCTCTAGGTGTGAGCCCCACATTAACTGAGGCTGATAGAGAATTATCCTGAAGGCTCATGAAGCTGTACAGCATTTGGCAGTGATAAATACGTTTGGCTGACAGTAATAAAGACTCATCAACAGTTGGATATTGAGTTTCATTCAGCTGACACTCATAGGAGGAACAGCTTCCAAACCACTTTTTCATGCACTTATGTTTCTCTACCAGTAAAGAAAAAATTTTCTGAGTACTTTTGGTATTCATCAACAGGTACAGAAAACCCTCCTGTTTCCCAAATTTAGGACTCTATTTTAGAAGTCACAGTTCTGATGTTCACTTCTTTCCCTGATAGCTAAATATGCCTTCTGTTTCTTAATTTTGCTTCTGCTGTAGCCTGGGAAGACCCTCCTTATTAGAAAGGGTATTAGTTATTAATAATATTAATGTTGCCTTTCAAAAGTGGGGAACCTGCGGCCTCAAGGCCACACGTGGCCCTCCAGATCCCCAAGTGCAACCCCATAACCGAAAAAGGCCAGTCTCAGTCAAAAGGCCACTCTCGAGGAACCAGAAGGCCACATGTGGCCCCAAGGTGGCACGTTCCCCACCCTGTTTAAAGAACAAAACATTTACCATATAATTAGTTTTAAGGATGGCAGTCAGGAGGCTGATTTTTTTTCAAAATGTTGTTCCAATCCTAGAGCCAAGCTAATTTCCATGGCAGCAATATCATAATGAGAGTCAAAACTGTTTCAAAGCAATATGCTAGATTAAAAGAATATGCTACATTAAAGGAACCAAACAGATAACTGTGAAGAAAATTAGAAATAATTTTAAAATTCCCCTTCTTTCAGATAGCATATGAATGTGTAGTGAAATAAAAAGAAAGGCATCTGTATCTTTTTCAGGAAGTTTAAAGGAATACAGCCAAACAGAGGTTATTGGCAGATGTTTTGTCTCCACTCATTAATCTGGACAGAAAAAGATTTTAGCAATTGAATTTTATGTGTGCTTCCCATAATCCTGCAAACACATTTCAAAGTACTGTACTTATATTGCACTTCCAGAATTGTTGAGGAGAAAATATGCCTGGCATGCTTTGGAATTGGTGTAGCCAATGTTTTTCAAAAGGGACTAAATCCCTGGCCTCTTTCCTAAGCTTATTAAAGTGTTGTATTTGCCTTTCACGTGTCACTTTTTAACCAGCACACTTTCATAATTTTATCCTAACTCTGTGACAGCTCCCATGTTTTAGGACAGCTAGAATTTTAATGTTTTGTACAAAAAACAAGGGAATAAATGGCCCCTCCGTGAATAATTTTCATTTTTGCCGTATGAAATGATTAAGCAGAAAGATGCATTAGACCTGCTGTCGTTGTCTTAGAGATGAGAAGGAGAAATAATATTCTAGGTGATATGCCTAACTGCCATTGAACCACCATAATAATACTCATTAACTTCAGGTGAGTGGCCATAGGTTTTAAAATCTATTTCAAGAAACTAGAAAAAAAGTCTTTTCTAAATGAATTGTTTTAAAGAAGTTTAGTCATGTTGCAAATGTAAGATAAAAATACAAAAACACCTGATACAATGGTTCTCAGCCAAATAAATGAGATATAGAGAGTCAAGCATGTTACAACGCCTGTGTCTGGAGAGAAAGAGCAATTACGTTAAAGATAGTCCATATGGTGGGGGGGGGGCGGGCAGACAGAGAGACAAAAAGAGAGAGAGAGCGAACACACAACTAGGTGTGCAGTTGTGGACTGCATTTGATCTAGAGGGTAATGAGGAATGGAGCTTTCCTATATTCCTGTTAACAATAAGCAGTAAGGTTGAATTGCTCTATCTCTATTTTACATTGGGGAACAAGATAACATCATGTGCTCCCAGAATTGCCCTCCACATTCCATCTCAAAGAAACACTGATGGTCTCCCGGTTGCCAAAGAAAGTATCATTGTACGGAAAAAAAATCATATCTGCATACATCCACTGCACTAAGAAGAAAAATAACATTCCTTTACCCTGAGTTATAATTGTGAAATGGAAATTTTCTTGGAGTGAGACTAGGGGTGGCTCCTTTTGTTACCCTTTTTCCTTACCACTTTTGCTATCCTCATGCTGTCAAATAAATGGTTATGAAATATTATGTCTGATGAAGCCTAAAATGTTTTTCTAGCACCCATAAAGTTACGAAATCATGCTCCTGTCTCCATCTCGGAACACAACAAACTGTTCACGCACTGACTAGTTTCATTCTTCTTTTGGCTGCAAACATGGTAGCTCTAATAATGCATATGAGGAAAGCTGTACCTCATGAATAGGTACCAATACACTCCCTGCACATACAAAAGACAAGAATAAAGCATCTTAGCAGTCTTGAATTATCTATCCTGACAGAGGTTACACAGACAGAGCTATAGAATCCTGGGATGTCAACAGTGGAAGGAACCTTGGAGATCACCTAGTTCAATCATCTTATTTCTCATAAGATGGGGAAGTTGAAGAGTAGAGAGCGATAGGGATTGTACAAGATTACTTTGCTAGTTAGTGGTAGAACCAGGACTGAATCCCATACCTCCTGATTACAAATCTGGCAAAATATCCCACTTAACCAGACAGTTTCCCAGTTCCAATGTTGGGGGTGATCACCTAATCATGATCTGTAATATGAACTTCTACTTATGGAATGTGTAATCTTTCTCTTGAAGATGAAAGAATGCATGTGTCAAGACTCAAGAGAACCGCCCCTTTTCCCTAACGGTTTTCTCTGACCACAGTATTTTCATATTCTGGAGTTATTGAATGAGCAAACCTTGACATTTTGTATTAAAGTGTTTCCCATTGTTCACCTATTGATTTAAGGTTTCTTAATGGTAGAATTCATTTTTATTTCAAAGCACTTTGACCATGAACTCCCAGGAACACCAATATTAAATTCTAAAAATAAGAATATAAAATACATAATTTGTCAAACTCCTATCCCAGAGAAACATTGATTTTTGAGTACTGGTCCATAAAATATTTCTCAATATATACTATGAGGGTTTAAGTGGTAGATCTCTTTAAGTGCTATTTGCATTTTAATAAAGACCAAAATTTAGTCTTCTAAAATTTATTAGTTTAATGCATACGTTGTGGTATTATTTGTTATTGTGTATGCTACTCCTCTCCTCAGCTAGTTCATATGCTTCTCTAAGTGTAGAATCATTTCATCAAACCTTTCTTGTATTCCTTCCTACACCCAACACAGGGCTTGTCATGTAGTCAGTGCACCATAGATATATATTTCTAAAATTAACAGATTTATTACTTATCTAGAAGATAATGTATATAGGTTTTTTTCCAAAGAACATAGGCTTCAGAGGCAGACAATCTTGGGTGAGATGATAGAAATTCACCAGCTGTGTGATCTTGTAGAAATTACCTGACAAGGCTGACTCTCAGTTTCTCACCTATAATACTAAGAAAAATATCAATGATCATAATTACCTCACAAGCTGTTGTGAAATGAGATATCATTCGTAAAATGCCTAGCACATTGCCTGCTTAATGCAATAGACATAAGCAATAGGTGTGCACTCCCTCTTTCCTTCTTTCTGATTTTTAATTAGAATCAAATAATTACATAAAGGACCTGGAAAGACCGTACCACAGAAAAATTTCAGGCCATGGAGTCACATGCAATAGGTTACCTTACTTCAATTTATCATTTATAAAATGAAGATGATAATATTTTCCTTACAAAGCTAATGGGAGGATTAAGTGAGAATAATCTTAGTGAAACAATTACTACTGTGCCTAGATCAGAGTGGATGTTCAACACATGATATTTATTGTTAGAATATTTTATTCAACCGAAGTTCTTCATTAGCATGAATTCAGTTTTTAACAAATTCATCTTCTAAGATTATAATTAAGAGGTAATATTGCCTAAATATATTGGTGATTTATTTATGGTAGTATTTGTAGGGTCATGTAGATAATGTATTTATGGGTAACTTTTAGATTTATTCCCACCCTATAATACCATGTCCTCTGGACTGCTGTTCAGTATAGACAAAACCCACCACTAAATATATTGCTGAGGGAGAAGGAGGGGTGTGGTGTTGGGGCCACAACAAAGAGAAAAGGGAAACATTGAGGATGAGAAAACTATGTCTTTACCTTCCCAAATATGCACAAAAGAAGAAAGAAGAGCATAATGAACTTCTTTGTCCACATTACCCAGTTTCAATGATTATCAACATTTTGTCAATTGTGTTTCCTCTATTAAGTCCCAACTCTGTATGTGCAGATTCTGGATTATTTTAAAAATAGTACCAGACATCATGTCATCTCACCCACAAACAGTATACTCCAGTATGCATTCTCTAATTGATATAGACTTTGTACTAACATATACACCATGTCATTATCACACCCCCAAAAATTAACATTACTTCCATATTATCATCTAATACCTAGTCCATATTTAAATTTATCTGATTATCTCAAAACATTTTTATAGTTGATTTTGTTCCAATCAGGATTCCAACACAGTCCATAAATTACATTTAGTTGCTATTTCTCTAAAGGCACTTTTATTCTGAAAGAGTCATTTCATTTTCTTTGCCCACGTGAGTTGTAATGTGAATAAACTTGTGCCCCTAATTCAGAGTCTTTGCCTAGAACTGGAAAAGCAGAGAACGAGTTAGAACGGCTCGTTATGGATGCTCAGATAGGGTGACCATTCTTAGTTACATGTATTCAATGTGCACTAATAAATACTAAAAAATAACTTGATTGCACCTGGCGAGGTTCAATATAAGTTACTCTCTAAAACAAAATAAAAGAACAGAAAAACAAACTAAAAACCATCTTATTTTTGTTGCTTCACCTTACTCTTCGGTATCATCTGTTGCTTCACTTTTCAGAAGGTAAATCATGTTTTCTAGAGTCATCAGGGTATAACACTAAAATGGTTAATTTATTAGTGATTTAAAAACTTCTTTTTCAGTTTATTTCTTTTCCCCAGAATTACTCTTTGTTAAAACTTGGTTCCAAGCTTTTATTCTGCAGCATGATCCACAGATTGCTCTTCCATGGAAATTTTAGTTTCAAGGTGAATTTAGTTGATAAACTCTGAAATGAACTGTATTTTTCACTATGTAATATATTAGAACATTTTCCTTAGCCATTCTTTTTTTTTTTTCATTTCAGAATATTACGGGGGTACAAATGCTTTGGTTACATAAATTGACTTTGCACAACCCGAATCAGAGCAGCAAGCGTGCCCAGCCCCCAGAGAGTGCGCACCCATTAGGTGTGAATTTACCCATCCCCACCTCCCCCCTCCCACCTGCCCGATCCCCGATCCCTGATGAGTGTTACTTCCCATATGTACACACAAGTGTTGATTGATTAGTACCAATTTAATGGTGAGTACATGTGGTGCTTATTTTTCCATTCTTGTGATACTCCACTTAGAATAATAGGCTCCAGCTCCATCCAGGATAATACAAGAGGTATTAGTTCACCATTGTTTTTTGTGGCTGAGTAGTACTCCATGGTATACTTTACCACATTTTATTAATCCACTTATGTATCGATGGGCACTTGGGTTGTTTCCACATCTTTGCAATTATGAATTGTGCTGCTATAAACATTCGAGTGCAGATGTCTTTATTATAGAATGTCTTTTTTCCTTTGGGTAGATACCCAGTAGTGGGATTGCTGGATCAAATGGTAGTTCTACTTTTAGTTCTTTGAGGTATCTCCATATTACTTTCCATAGAGGTTGTACTAGTTTGCAGTCCCACCAGCAGTGTATGAGAGTTCCCATCTCTCTGCATCCATGCCAACATTTGTTGTTTTGGGACTTTTTGACAAAAGCCATTCTCACTGGAGTTAAGTGATATCTCATTGTGGTTTTGATTTGCATTTTCCTGATGATTAGAGATATTGAACATTTTTTCATATGTTTTTTGGCCACTATTCTGTCTTCTTTTGAAAAGTTTCTGTTCATGTCCTTTGCCCATTTTTTAATGGGGTTCTTTGCCATTCTTTATTGCCCTTTAGCTTCTATAGGCTTGGAAATGTCCCGCATGATATTATTAATCTGTATCAAGCAATTTCCTGCAAAAGGAGGTAGTAGTCATTGTATTCACAGGTACCCAAATTATGGGATACAGTATCTGAATATGATAATGAGTAACCAATTACCACGAATGATGAAATAAATATAAATATACTTTTAAAAAAGGGTTTTGAACAATTTTATGGTTTCTTTACACTTCTCATTTACAAGGGCAGTTTCTTAGAGGTAAGCAAAGTTCATTCTTAGAAGAACAGTTGCTCTTGGACCACTAGCATATCACCTAGCACAGAAATTTATCCTGGAATTTACATTTTAAAAATCCACATTAACATTTTATGTTTCCTACTTTACATCCTTTATCCAATGTATCTTATTTCTTCATCTAATATATCTTTTAGGTTCACTCTCCTCCTCCTGGCATCCAAAGTACTTAAAAATCTTACTCAGAAGTGGAATTTCTGAGGAACTAATAAAATTTAATCTCTGGGCCACTCACTTGCATGAGCTCCTTTCAAGGCCTTGGCGGGGTCTTAGCAATGTGTTCACATGATCATATATTTCTGAAAAGATTGCACAAGTATCATACTTTAGCTATATTCAGTTAAGACCACTGTCTCAAGCCACACTGATTTTGTCTTATGTAGATGGCATTGGAGGGGTATATAGAGTCATAGGACTTTACAATGGGGCAAAATGGAAGTTGACAAGTTATCTGACATTGACAAAGATAACATAATACTCAGAATTTGCCATTACAATGAGGACATCGATGACAATTTGTTAATGAGTGCCGTCAATTCAAAGAGTGTCTGAGATTAGTCACTGCACAAGAAAATTTGAAGTGCCAAGAAATCTTTAGTTCACATATGAAAGAGGTTTGATAGAAGTTTTACCAAATCTGATAACAATCCTACAAATTTACATGACATTAATGATAATGAGCTGTGAAGCTGAAAGAATCTTTTTTAAACTAGCAATCATAAAAATAAATTTCAATCACACTACAGGTAGAAAGGAATCATCTCTCTATTCTTTCTACAGACATTTAAATTACAAAACCATTGTCTCATAAAGGGGCAATCAATAAATATCAGGCAAAACTTGTATGAAGAAAGATATTATAGGGGTGTTCAAGCCATGATTTAATACATATGGTATTTTTCTAGATTTCTTAAATGCTTGTCAGCTTTCTAAAATTTAAAGTTATTGAGATTTCTTTGCCCTTTTTAAATAATTTTGTTCATACTTAATATTGCATTCATAATTTTATAATATTTCTCTTAAAGAGGTCCCCCCCAAACCTAGATGTGCCTCTGATCTGTCCACTCATTACCCATTTAAGATTATTTTCTTTATAGCCAGGTGCAGCGGCTCACACCTGTAATCTCAGCAACTCAGGAGGCTGAGAAGGGAGGATTGCTTAAGGCCAGGAGTTTGAAATCAACCTGGGTAACAGGGTGAGATCCTGTCTCTAAAAGAAAAAACTATTATCTCCCACTACTTCCCAATATGAACCCTCCACATAAATCAATCCAGCTTCCATCTGTGTTGATAAAGCCAGATTCACTTTCATCCTTCTGACACACCATGTTGACTCTTATCTCTACTTTTATTGACCTTAGTTTGTCATCTACCCTTAGTTCATCCAACTGTGCAAATACTCTTCTTCATCCTTAAAGACCTAATTTGAAAGCCATCACCTGTAGGAAGTTATTCTTGATCTGATCATCCCTCCAAAGATGCAATTGGTCATTCTTTTCTCTGAATCAGCTTTTACTTTATATTAACTTATATAAAAGTTAAAAAGTTAAGCATTGTAAGTCAATCCTTCACTAGACTGTGGTTGTTGTCAGAGCAGGAGAAAGCTCCTTTAGGTTAGTTTCTGTGAGAATGCCTGGTACATTGCTTTCCTCACTGTGGGCTTTCAACTGATGTTGGTTGAATCAGTAGGTGGATGTCTAGTAAAATCTTATTTTCAGAACACAACTGAATTTCACGTCTGTGAAGTTGTATTTTTTTTTCTGTCTACTCAAGTCCAAATAGATTTTCACTTTTTAAAATTTTCCTTCTGCATTATGATCTGTATCTTGATCATTTATGATAACATCACTACATGTTGCCCTCCCACTGAATTTGAATTGAAAGTCAGAACCATGACAGAATTCTTCTGGAGCTCTCCGAGAGCCTTGCTATTCAATTGAATTGTTGAACTGCATTTTAAAGCACATTTTATTTATTTCACTACAAAATATTCTCCTA
Organism: Daubentonia madagascariensis; assembly: GCA_023783475.1. Lineage (NCBI taxonomy): Eukaryota > Metazoa > Chordata > Mammalia > Primates > Daubentoniidae > Daubentonia > Daubentonia madagascariensis. Next base: position 1,605,283 of record JAKFHU010002421.1, read on the forward strand.
TTTGCTTGGAACATTCACAATTATTGCCATAATTTCTCAACACCTGTATACTCATCTACTTAATATTTTCTCTTAACACACTCATATTTTTTAAATTACATAACTTTATTTTAAAAGGAAGCAGCTTAAATAGAAATTCAGGGTTGCTAGTTATAAAGAGCGGGTATAATTTCTAACTATACACTTCCTTTTGTCAAATGTTCTCTCTCACCCCAAGCCTGCTCTGTCTCTATTAAAAGGAAAGATTAGCAAATGATGGAAAGATATTGACTGATTAGCACCAAGTTAAAACTTTCTCTTTGGTACAATCCATTCATTCATTCATTCATTCATATAATTGATATTTGTTGGACTCCTACTATGTACATGGATACTCAAGATACCTAGTCTCCTTGGGATCCTCCTGGGAGAAGATAGGAAAAAAGCAATCAATACAAATAAATATACAAGTAAATTTGAGCTAGAACAAATTCATTGAAGAAAATAAAATAGAAAACTATGAAAGAGAGTGACTTGGGTGGGAGTCATTTTTGACTGGGCAATCGGAAAAATAAAATGATTGTGAAGAAAATAGCTTTCTCACTGAGTTATTATTCTTAAAAGCTATGTCTGTGTATCACCTCAAATAATCCATGTACACCGCCATACTATGTGTCTTACTTTTGACAAACACTGACCCATGTTTACTTTTGGAGTAGAGAGATCTAACTAAGAATCTCAGCTCTACTACTTACTGGCTGAAAAATCTTATCCAAGTTACCTAATCTCTCTAAGCATCAGTTTCCTCATCAGAAAAATAAAAACAATAAAATTTTTTAAAACCCTAAAAATTATAAGATTGGTATAAAGAAGAAATAATAAATAAAATAAGAAATATACTCAGCAGAGTGCCTGACACATTCTAAGCAGCCTTTTGCAAAAGGGGATCCTATAGCAATTTGGCCATTTAGCAATTTCCAGCTCTTTTTGGTATTAAAGGGAGCCTTTGGTAGTTAGCATTCGATGGGGACTGTATATTTCCTATACCCAAACCTATACCAATAGGTGGTATGCTACATTGAAAACAAGTCTTAGATGAAATTCTGTCATGTGTACAAAATATTTATAAGCACAAAAACATTTCATAATTGCATGTAGCTCAGGTTAATTCCCACTTTCTGTCCTGAGACATACTGACTAACACTTCGCAGAAAAGATTTACTTTTGGGCTGACACAGTGATATTCCTACAGCTGGAACAGCCAATGTGGTACTCACATCAGGTGGCAGAGTTCTCTGTGAAGTGGAGGGATACAGAATATGGTTCTGGATATTGAACTCTGCACAGAGAATCATTAGCTGCAAGGCTCATTAGATTCTTATACCTACCTAGTTCTTGCAAAGTCAGTGGGCCCGTATTATCTTTCTAACCAGCCGTCTTTCTTGAAGACCACCAACGAAATATATTTTTAACATCTCTTATTCTAAATTAAAAACTCTCCAGTGTGGATTTTGATCCTAATATTTGAAATGCTAAATAGCTATTTCCCTCGGTTTTGTTAATTCCATCTTAAAATATTTCAAATGCTAATTACCTGTCCCTACAGTGAAATTATCTTAATTTGTATACATATTTATAACTCACTGTATATACTGAAGTATTTTTAAAGTAAAATACTCCACTAAATAACAGCTCAATAATATTTACTGTTATCTGCAATATAATAGATGGAGGTGCAACCTTTGTTGTGACAATTAGAATAGTTTAAAGGAAAAATCCAATTTTCCTAGTATTGGATAATTATCCTATTTGTCCCATCCCTAGTGACTCTGTGAAAGTAAACAAGGCTATTAGGACGAGCTGCTCAACTCTTTCTGGTCATCAGTTAGCCAGAGCATTAGCCTTCACAAATCTGTAAGCCATGTTGGACAAACAGTAGGTGCCTAATACATTCTTAGGGTTGGATAGATAAGAATAGTTTAAAAATACTGATTATTGATATTATAATGATGACTGCTATGATTTTAAATGGAAAAAGGAAATGAAAATCAATATTTTCTCTCATTTTTCCCTCTGGTTTTACTTGCTTGTAGTAGAAACAGCGTGGTATACAACAGAAATATAAAAAGCACTTATTCCAGCTCTGTCACTAATTAGCTGTGTGTTCATGCACAAGTCACAGCTTCTGTGCTTCAATTTCCTCATCAATAAAATGTGGATCATACTCATTCTCTGTAACTGGCAGAGCTGTTTGGAAAAGAGAGAGAAGTTACACATGAAGACAGGTATTGAAAATTTAAAAGCTCTACACTAAGGTAGACTGCTATTATTAATATTTTTCTTTTGGCTTGATTCCCAATCAGAAAGAACAATAACACATTAGCCTATAATAATAGCATTAGTGACAACAGCCCAATTAGACATCAGTGGATGGCAGAAGGTAAACTACAAAAATATATCAACATATATAGAAGTCATTCATTTTTCATAAATGCCAAAGAGGAAGAACATTCTGTTTTCTTCCATTGAGAAGCTGATGCTATTATTTATAGAACTATAATAAGCTCTTCACTAGTTTTTCATCTCCAACTTCTTTTATTTTTATCCAAAATACAAGTCTAGCAGATACATTTTCTTGATGTTTTTGAGTTCCATTTGAGTACACCCATCAGGACCAATTCTGTAGGATAGGTAGCTGCCTAAAAGCTGTGCTTTGAAAAGCTCAAAAAGTGCCTTTTCCTCCAATCTTACTTCCATGATCCTGAAAAGTCCAAGACCATTTGCATCAACTTTTATGAGTGTTCTTAAGAAAATTTTGACAGGATTAGGTGTTTTCTTTCAATAGAGGAGAAATATATTAGTTTATGGGATGGTGGAAAAATGTGGGAAAAACTCTAAAAATGATTTGTTGTCTTGGTCTCGTAAGATGCAAAGGATATAGACAGAGAAGAGACAACAGGAAGCTGTTTGAGAACACAAACAGAAGGGACAGGGAAGTGGGGGTGAAGTTGATAGAGATCACCATTTGGCCTGAGAGAGACTTTGAAAACAGAGTTAAGTAGTCGATCGACTTGGAAAAAACTTGATTTACCTCCATTCTGTAAGTGGGGTGCTTGTCTTGAGAGGCCCAAATATCTAGAGATAGAGAGGACATCTCAGAAGAGGAAGATGAAAAAGCCCTAAAGGCAAGAAAGAAAGACCAATTAAGCACAGTGAAAAACTCAAAATTTCAGCTCGTTGGCTTAGATCTCCAAGTATGTTTCAAATGGAACATAAAAATCTACAATTTGTGACACTGAATGTGAAAATTTCTCCCTTGATGCAAACTCTTTGGTATTTTTCAGCTGAAATGAAACAAAACAAAACACACTGCTCTCCAACTGTTCAATGAGCACACTTATTTATTATGCTATGTAAGCTACCGTTAATGCAGAAATAAAAAATTCTCAACATTAAAAATTTATATTTGTTATTTACATTAAATTCCACAGCATGGTGCACAGCATTGTGTGCTCTTATTATTAAAGCACTTTTCTTAAAACCACTGCCCTAGATGGCAGAGGAGAAAAGGCTAGCACAAGTAGGAACTCAAAGCATGAAGGTGTAAATTGTCTTCAAAAGTCAAGTCTACTCTCGAGATAATCACAAGAATGAAAAAATTTTTAAAAACTCAAGTCTACAAAAAGAGATTAGGAGCCAGCCTCGGTGACTTATGCCTATAATCCTAGCTACTCGGGAGACTGAGACAGGAGGATCACTTGAGGCTGGAGTTTGAGGCTGCAGTGAGCTATGATTGTGCCACTGCACTCCAGCCTTGGTGATAGAGTAAGCTTCCATGTCTTAAAAAAATAAAACAAAATAAAGTAAAATAAAATAAATAGAAAAAGAGGTTAGAAAACAAATTTCATATTACTTGTCTGAATAGGGTCCAAATGGTAATTACAAGATAATAAAAGTTATTTTTTTTGAGTGATATATCTATTGACTCTGATGACATCTCCCAAAATTGAATTCCACCCAGATTTGCAGCAATGTCAACGTTGTTAGAGTAGGTGTATAGTCTCATAAGGTGACTGTATGAAATGAACAATATATTTGTTTGATTATGAATTCCAATTATATTGGTTTGCTAAAAGTCACCCCATAAACCATTACATGATATAAAGAAATACAGAGAAAGTAAACATGGACAAGAATACAAGCTTCTACTCACAATTTCTTGTGTGAAATTGTGCAAATATCAATTTCAAAGTCAGGTAAAAATAATTTGGGAAGTTTCACAAAAAAATCATACCAAGAGGCTAAATAATTCAAATTCTCTTGTATTTTATATCTTTAGTTTTTATACTATTTAGAGCTACTTAGTATAAGTTAAAATAAGGATCATACATAAAAGGAACATCTAAAGATTAGAGTAACTATTTAAAGGTGGTAGCCAAGAAAATTTTACTTTCTCTACAGACAAAAGAAAGACCAATTATGATCATAAAATAACCAAAGTAGAGAATAAGGTACATTCCAAGAAAGAAAGTGGTATATTTAGGTTCATAATACCACTTCCTCCCATAAGAAAACATAAAAAGGGTAAAAAGAACTAGAGTATGATTGAAATTAAGAAAGTAGCCCAACTTCATAACACAACTCTGAGGAATATCATCCAGATATAAAATATATTGAATGAAGTTAAAATAATACACTAAGAATCGACTATAGAGAGACCAATGTAATTTGGTAGACAGCTGAGAGTAAGTATTGGCCAGGAAACAAATTGAGAGACTATAATAATATCACATAATGTTAAAATGCAATTAAAGTAGAAAATTGTTGATTTTTTTTTAATCTGTAAGAACCAAGCTACTGGCATGAAAGGAGTGAATACATAACAGAAAATGTAAAAAAGAACAAAGAAGAAAATCCAGTAAGGAAAAAATGGATAGGTACTTATGAAACAAGTATTCAAATCTGGATAACTCATATGTCTAAGGACAAGGATAAAAGAACAAATATAGTAACAACAACAAAATATTCACAAGCACAAAGAAGAAAATATTCCAGAAATGACAGAAGTCCTGAATCTGCAAATCAAAGCCTTCACTGTTGAGAAAAGATTATAATGGCAAAAAGAAAAAAAAAACAGAGATATTCCTCATTATTTAACTTTTGAGATGGGGAAGGAATACTATAGATACCTGAATATAAGAAGAAGATCACGGTAGCATTAAGATATTTTTGGCTACAAGTAAAAGAATAACTGGATTAAAGTGGTTTAAAAGTGGGTGTTTTATTTTTTGTTGTTTTGTTTTTGTTTATTTTCATTTTCTTCACTTACAAGAAATCTGGAAGAGGCTCTACCTGAGTTGGTACGGTGGCTCAACAATATCCACAACGATCTGGGCCCTTTCTCGCCTATCACATCACCAACCACAGCATGGAGACTTTTGTCTTCAGGTTTGTTCTTTCATGGTCACGTGCCAACTGCATCATCACGCGTCGTGTCTTCACGCAGCCACACCCAAAGGCAGGAATGGAGGGAAGGTACTTTCTCTTCACTTATCTTTTCTACTAGTGAGGAAAATTTTTCTTAACACTCCAGCAAAATCCCTCTTATGTCTCTTTAGCTAGAACCAGGTCACATTACTACACTCCAGCTATGAGAGAGGCTGGGGACGTGAATACCTGACATGTTCATGCTCTATTATCAAAGATGGAGTCTGACAGCAAGTAAGGAGCAAAAGGGGACTGGCTAGTGATTAGACAACCCAAAGTGTCTGCTACAGTCATCTACCAAGGGAAAAATGGCTAGGCTATTCTTAGATGTTTTTCAACAACAGATGCCAAATAGAGAAATAATATCAGAAGAATTTTTATAAAATTTATATAAGTGTGTGTGCATAAAAGTACGCAAATCATGTATATATAATTTTATAGATTCTTACACAGTGAACACACCTATGAAGTTGCCATGTAAATTAAGAAATAGAATATTACCAGCACCCCAGAAGCCCCTCTCCCACCTGCTCTCTAAATGTAATCATTATCTTGACTCCTAACATTTCTTATTAATTTTGCCTGTTTTAAAATTTTACATAAAATGAACAATACAATATGCAATCTATTGTTTGTCATCTATTGTTCAACATTATTCCTGTGAGGTTGATCAATGTTGTTTTGTATATTATTATTTTTTAATTTTCGTTGTCATACAGTATTTTATCATTAATATATGAATATTTCTCAGATTTTTTCAATTCTATTATTGAGGGACATTTGAATTATTTTCAATTTTTGGCTATTACATATCATGCTGCTATGAACATTCTAGCACGTGTCTTTTGGTTCAAATAAGCACATATTTCTTTTTAGGGTATATATCTAGAAATAGAATTCCCAGGTTATAAGGTATGTATATGATCAGCTTTAGTAAATACTGCCAGTTTTTCAAAGATGTTGTATCAATTTATACCCCCTCCTGGACTACACGAGAGTTCCACTTGCTCCACATTCTCACCAACATGTGGCATCATCACTCTTTTCTAGTCGTTATTTTTCATATGAATTAATATTTCCATGTTACTTTAACTTGAATTTCCTTATGATGAATCAGGTTGAGCAACTTCTTTCATGTACTTATTGAACTTTTATATACTGTAACTCGTAGCATGCCTGTTTAAATCTCTTGCCCCTTTATCTACTATGTTGGCTGCCTTTTTCTTATTGATTTGTAAGAATTCTTTACATATTCTGAATGAGCCCTTTGTTGATTTTAAATATTACAAATATCTTTTCCCACACTGAGAATTGCCTTTGCACACCATTAGTGGTGATTTAGAAGAACAGATATTCTTAATTTTAATGAATTCCAATTCATCATTTATTCTCTTTAATGTTAATACATTTTGCATCCTATTTAAGAATTCCTTGCTTATTCTAAGGTCATGGAGATGTTCTGCTATGTCATCTACTAGAAGCCTTATTGTTTTACCTTTCATATTTAGTTAGAGCTGTAATCCATTTGGAATGTATTTTGTTGTGTGATAGAGATCAACATTCATTTCATTCCCAATGTAGAAATCCAAGTCTTCTAGCACCATCTTATTTAAAAGACGGTCCTTTGCAGACTGGGATGTAGTGCTACCTTTAAATAGATAAATATGTACAGATTTATTTATAGATTGTTAGATTTTATGCCATTGGTCTAATCTGTATATTTTTTCACTAATGCCACAATGGTTTAATTAATGTAGCTTTGTAATAAGCCTGAATGTCCACTGAGTATAATCTCAAATTTGTTTTTCTTAAGATTATCTTAGTTATTCTTGGCCTTTTGCATTTCCACATAATTTTTTCATTAGTTTCTTAATACCCACACACAAAAATAACCTTTGAGACTTTAACTGAGAATATGTTGAAACTATGGAATTGTCTTAACAAATTGACATTTTAAAAATATTGAGTGTTCCAATCCAAGAACAAGATTTATGCCTCAGTTTATATATGCCTATTTTAATCTGTCTAATGTTCTATAGTTCTTTGTGTTGATGTTGCACACAATTTTTTGTTAAATCTATTTCTAGCATTTTATTTTTAGTACTATTTTAATGATTTTTTAAAAATGTTCAGTTCGTGTGTGTGTGTGTGTGTGTTTTACATTGTTTCTTGATCCAGTGGCCTTTGTGAAGCATTTATTAATTCTAATATTTTGTCTATTTTATCTGTGTAGTATCATATTCCTCTGCTTGAAGAATTTTATTTAGCATTTCTTGTAGTACAGTTGCATTGACAATGGATTTTCTTAGTTTTTGTTTGTCTGAAAAAAATCTTTATTTGTCCTTTCTTTGTGAAAGTTATTTTTCTTGCTATAGAATCCTGGATTGGCATTTTCTTTTTTGTTTATCACACTTTACAAATGTACTTACAATGGCTTCAGCCTTGGATTGTTTGTGATTAGAAATCTGATATACTATTCTTTTTCTCTGTGTGCATCTTTTTCTATGGTTGCCTTCATGATTTTCTCTTTATCTTTGTTTTTTTAACAGTTTGGTTGTGATGTGTCTAATGTGTCTAGGTGTGTTATTTGTTGGTATTTATTTTTCTTCATGTTCTCTGAGTTTCTTGGATGTGTGGATTGGAGTTTTTATGTTTAGAAAATATTTGGCCATTATCTCTTCAAATATTTCTTCTGCCACATTCTTTCTCAGGTTTCCTTCCAAAATTCCAATTGTAAATGTGGTGGATCATTTGCTATTTTCCCATTATCCCAAAACTTTAGATGCTCCCTGGGTTTTTTCATTGGTTAGTTGACTGATCATTGTAAATCTTTTTCCTTTTTAGTGAATTTCTATTGACCTATCTTCAAGTTCATTGAATTTGTTCCTTAATTGTGACTAGACTACTGATGAGCTTATTGAAGATATTTTTTTATCTACTTCATTGCATTTTTCATCTCTAGCATTTTCACTTGATCATTTTTTTCCATATCTGTCATTCATCTTGTCTACTAGAATAAGAATTGGCAAACTAAAGCTCACCACCTGTTTTTGTAATTAAAATTTTATTAGGACAGAGCCATTTGCTTTTGTTTGTGCATTGTCTGTCGCTGCTTTTGTGCTACAATGGCAGAATTGAGTAGTTGTGACAGAGGTTGTGTGGCCCACAAGTTCTATAGCATTTACTATATGGCCATTTACAGAAAAAGTATGCTAACCCCTGAACTACAGCATTTAACACGTTAACCATAGATATTTTAAATTCCTTGTCTGTTTGTTCCAAGATCTGAGTTGTATTTGCATCTAGTTCAGTTGTTTGCTTTGTCTTTGACATTGTGTTCTTCGTAACCTCTTTGTATGTTGTGTATTTTTGTTGAAAACCAGGTATCTTGTGTCAGGTAATAGAGACTGAGTAAATAGTATTTATGCCTTGAAGAAGCATGCCTGCATACCTATTCTTTTTCTAGGGCTTTAATTGAGCTGGATTTGGGTTTTTTAAATTGTGCGCCCTGAGTGCACCAATCTCCAAATTTCTCTAGTGTTACCTTCTGCTTAGGATGAGGTTGGTGTATTGGAGGTGTTTTTTAATGTTTGTTCCACCCTCAGGTTTATATCTTCCATTTTCGTCTGTGCCTCAGAGAGGGTCTCTTTCCTGCTGTTGCCTCTGTACTAACTTTAGGTTGGTGTTACTAGATATTCACCACTGGGGAGACTGGTGGTGTGGGATAGCAGAGCATTCTCTGATGTTCTGGTCCATCATCAGCCTTAGGCTGGTGCTGTGTTCCTGGATTTTGGAGATGGGTCGTTTCAATGATCCTGTCCTTTCTGCCAATGTCATGTTATCTATAATAATTTGGGCCCAGGATATATTCTTATTCCTACTCTGAAGGTAGTTTTGTTGCTGTTGCTTTGTTTTGTTTTTATATTTGTTTTTTTCTGTCCCAATCCCTGAGATGCAATTGGTCTTCAACTTTGGCCTAAGGATGACAGGGTTTGGTTCCTTTCCTTTGGTGGCCTGAGCCTTTTGTTCCATAAGGAAGGTAGAGGAGAAGGATCCAAGTAGGGCTTCATGCCCTCCCTTAACAGGTGTTGTCCCATTTCCTAAGCCTGCACCCAGAAATTGATATGAATTTCAACTTATCCTAATATGAGATTCTCCTTATGAGGACAAATCACATTCAAACCCTTAAGGGTAGCTTTGCTATAAAAAAAAATTAAAAATTGAAAAAGTTGAAAAACCCAAAAAACTGAAAACACTAGTCACTTCCATGTGCAGGGAAAAGGAATGAAATTAACATTTTGGGATATTTTGGAATTAATATCATGAAAATAACACATACAATGGTTACATTTTCAAATAGTTTGAAAGGGTACACCATAAAAATGAGTATACCTCCTACTTCATGTTTCCAATACCAAAAGTAACCATCATTAATATACACACATATACTTTTTCTGCTCATAATAGACACATCATTTAATACTATATGATGAAAATCTGCACTGAATTAGAAACCTGGGCATTCCTGTATCTCTGGAAGGTTTGATTATATTATTTAAATTTTTTTAAAATATACTTTTGTTCTTTTCTTCAGGTATACAAATTATGTATATGTTGGAATTCAATCGTCCTAATTAGCTATTGTGTCCTATAGAAACTTTGAAAATCCTTTATTCTTTTCCATTTCATTTGTTCACTCTTTTTGCACTAGTCTTCCACTTCCTTAACTATATTTTCAGCTATATTTGTTATTTTTTGCTGTATCTTGTCTGGCTTTCATTTTAGTAATACTTTTATTTATAATTTTCTTTTTTTCCTGTTCTCTATTAGCTCATGGCTTAAGTCCTTCTGTTTTCTTATCACATCCTTTTGGAACTCTTAAATATTACTTAGAGATCATATTTCAAATAAACTGCTTATTTTTAAATTGATATAATACAAGGTTTTTGTATTATATGTTCTAGCTGTGGCATAAATCTTCTGCCATCAATGGATTTTTCTGTTTTTCCTTTTTTTCTTGTGTATAATTGGTTTCAGTGAGGAGAACAAGGTATAAATACCTATACTTCACTATCTTTAACATCTTTGAAGGCCTAAAAACTAACCTACATGACTCCTTAGAGTGGATCCTCAAAGAGTTAAAGGGGAAAGTAGTTCTAGGTCTATGAAAGGACAGAGGCTAGAAATAGTCCAGACATATTGCTCCTGGGATATGCTGATGTTCTGAGAGGTGTCTGGGCTATGAATTCTAAGAGCTTAGTGTTAAGAGCTGCAAACTTGGAACCCTACGCGCCTGGTCCCCTTGGCTGAGGTTAGTATTCAGAGAGAAATATGTTGTTTCTATAGAGTGCCTGTGCAGATAGTGGATTCAGTATCCAGTAATGTGTGTATTACAATTTTCATCACTTGTAGTAAGTGCTCAATTAATGTCAAATATTAAAATAATAATTGCTTTTCTTAAAACTACTGGACAAACAGTATGTATTCATAACTACAGGGCCAACCCTATATACTATAATTTTGTGACAGGAAAAGGCAATGGGAATAGTGACCTAATCAGGTATCCTTTCATTTTCCTAATTTGATCCTTGGAGCAGGACCATACAAGGCCCTTGGACTTCTTATACATTTAAGGAATGGCAGTACCCTCAATGATTAGCAGATTTGCTGTTGATCAAATAGATGTAGTTCAAGTGATTAAATTAATAAATGAAAGATATTTTATTTAATTTACACACTATATTTATAGAGTTCATATTGGTTACACATATAAATTTTAAAATTCTAAAAATGCAGAGATGGAAAAAGTATAATAGCCTCTGGAGCCTTTAGCACCCATCTGTCACTGTTATTGGACAGGTCAAGCCAACAAAAAATAAAAAGATAATCTTAACACTTTAACTACTAATAGTTGAGATATACAATTATACATATATTTGATACTTTTAAGTAAATATAACTTTAATAATTATATGTGCATTCAATACATTTAAATAAATTATAAATAAATTTAATTTAAAATGATTAATACAGTTTTACACACACACAGAATGCACCTTCTTCTAAAGGACCCATGGAAAATTATCACAAGTTGATCATATATTAGGTCACAATAAAACTTATAAAGCTGAAATAGTACTAATGACTGTCTCTAAAAATAAGAACATAAGTTGAGAAGTAAATATCAAAAGAATAAGGAAACAAACAAACAAAAGTAGACCTGGAAATTAAAAATAAAATATCTGTCCAAATACAAAATACTTTAAAGAAAAAAATTAAATTGCAAGATATTTATAAAATTATAAGGAAAACCCAATATGATATGACAAAAGCAAGCCTCAAAAAAATTTACAACATTAAAATCTTTTGTTATCAAAAATGCAACATATTAATCAAAAATCTAGACAATAAACATTAATAAAAATAAAAAGAGATGCATAAGGAAAATAAAAATTAAAAATTATAAATTATAAAAGCTGCAATTAATTAAATATTAGAATAAAACTTAGAATTCATTAATACTAACTTAAAATTCATATGAATATATAAAGATCACATGTAAGGATAAATATAAGGGTAATTATAAATCCAGTATTATTATAATTTTGGTTTATAACTCCATTTTTTATTTTCTATAGGATTTAAAGGCAAATGAATAAAAAATAATTTTATATCTATGTTAATGAGTATAAGATATATTGTGATATCAATAACATAAAGTAGGGGGTATGTATCTATAAAGGAGTAGAATTTTTGTATGCTATTGGAGTTCACTTGGTATCAATTCAAAAGAGATTGTTATAATTTTAGGATATCATATGTTTATCCCCATGGCAACCACTCATAAAATATCTATACAATATACAAAAAAAGAGATGAGAAGGGAATCAAAATGTGTCACTAAAATAGATCAACATAACCCAAAGGAAAACTGTAAATGGCGGGAATGAAGGACCAAAAAAAGACATAAAACATACTGAAAAGAACAAATGGCAAATAAGTCCTTCTCTATTAGTAATTACTTTAAATGTAAAAGGATTTAACTACCCAATCAAAAAGACAGATTAGCAGAATGGATTAAAAAATTTAAAAACATGATCCAACTATATGCTATCTATAAGGGACTCACTTTATATATAAGGACACATATAGGTAGAAAGCAAAAGAAGAGAAAAAATGTTCCATGCAAATAGTAACCAAAAGAGAGCTGAGAGGCTACTATTAATATCGGACAGATTTGACGTTAAGTTAAAAATTGCTTATAAGAGACAGAAAAGGACATTATATATTTGATAAAATGGGTAATTCACCAAGAAAAGATAACAATTATAAACATGTATGCACCAAGTACCAGAGCTTCAAAATATATGAAACAAACATTGACAGAATTGAAGAGAGAAATAAACATCTCTACAATATTAGTAGAAGACTTCAATGCCCACTTTAAAACAATGGATAGAACAACTAGACAGAAGATCAATAAGAAAACAGAGGACTGGACAACAATATAAACCAATTCAATCTAACAAAAATAAACAGAACACTCCACCCAATGACATCATAATACATATTTTTCTCAAGTACCCATGGAAAATTCTCCATGATAAATCATATGTTAGGAAACAAAACAAGTCCTAATAAATTTAAAAACATTGAAATAATACAAAGTATCTTTCTGATCAAAATAGTATGAACATTGAAATGAATAACAGAAGGGAAACCAGAAAATATTTCTCAGATATGTGAAAATTAAAGAACATACTCTTAAGCAATGAATAGATCAAAGAAGAAATCACAATGGAAATTAGTAAATATTTTGGAGACAAATGAAAGTGCAAATATGGTATCAAAATTCATGGTATGCAGCAGAAACAGTGATAAGAGTGAACTTTTTAGCTACTTAAGAAAAGAGATCTCAAATTAACAACCTAATGTTACACTAGAAACTATATGAAGAACAACAAACTAAACCCACAACTACCAGAAGGAAGGAAGTAATAAAGATTGGAAATAAATAAAATAGACAACAGAAAAACAACAGATAAAATCAATAAAACCAAAAGTTGTTTCTCTGAAATGATCAAAAAAATTTTTTAAATTTCAGCTACACTGACTGAGATATAAAGATAGGAAACTCAAATTACTAAAATCAGTAACAACGGAGGGGACATTTTCACATAGAATTACCATATGACCCAGCAATTCCATTTCTGGATATATACCCAAAAAACGTGAAAGCAGAGATTAAAAAGTCAAAATGTAAAAGCAACCTAAGTGTCCATCAATAAATAAATGGATTTTTAAAAGTGATATATATACACAATGGAATATTATTTAGCTTTAGCAAAAACTGAAATTCTGATCCATGCTACAAGACATTATGCTAAGTGAAATAAACTGGACACAAAAGGACAAATATTATATGATTTCATTATGTCTTAGTTTGTTTTATGCTGCTATAACAGAATACCTGAGACTGGGTCATTTATAAAGAACAGAAATTTATTTTCTCACAGTTCTGGATACAGGGAATTCCAAGATCAAGGTGTTGGCAGGTTTGGGCCAATCCCTCTCCTTCCAAAATGTTTCCTTGAATGCTGTGCTGCCTCCTCTGGAGGGGAGGAACACTAAGTCCTCACATGGCAGAAAAGCAGGAGAGAGCAAACCCACTCCCACAAGTCATTTTTATAGCAACATTAATTCAGTCATGAGGGTGGAGACCTGATGACCTAAATAGCTGCCATTAGGCACCCCCCAACTCTGCTGCATTGGAGATTAAGATTCAACACGAGTTTTGGAGAAGATGAAAACATTCAAACCATAGTACAGTAATATAAGATACCTAGAATAGTCAAGTTTATAGAGACAAATAGAATAGTAGCATCCAGGGGCTGGGAGGGAGGGGGAAATGAGGAGTTATTATTTAATGGATGTATATAGAGTTTCCGTTTTGGATGATGAAAAAGTTCTAAAGATGGGTATTAGTGATGGTTGTGCAACAATGTGACTGTACTTAATTTTACTGAACTATATACTTAAATATGGTTAAAATGGTAAATTTTAGGTTATGTTTGGTTTACCACAATAAAAAAAAAGTCAATCTTTAACCAAACCAAGATCATGATAATGAATTTTGATTGTCATTAAATGTAGTGGTGACAAAGATTTTCTCCTTGACCAAACTCTAGTCAGGCTACTCTTCTCAACTAGGCCTCAAACTGAAAGGATGGCATTGCTAGTAAAGTATCTAAACATCACTGCACACAATGGTGTGCTGGCCCCCATTGCTTGCTTTTTGTTTGACCACCTGTGGCTTAACTTGGTTTTTTTAAGAGCTTGTTTTGCAGAACTGGAAGAGTACTGAACAAACAGAAAAGGGCATACAGCTCCTCAGCATTTGCTAGACCGCATTCCAAGAAGTCAGATAAAATCAGCACAACAGAAAACAACTGCTCTGGGAAACAACCACCTTTCATTATCATTTTGCAACTACACTGCTCTACTCCTAACTCCAATAAAAAGCCCAAGCCACTCATCCTCGGGGCTGGCATTTTTTTCCCTTTCATGCAGTGCCCTTTCCTCCCCTGGAAAGTAAAATAAACTTCTTTCTTCAAAACCTATCTTAATCTTTGAGTTGAGCATTCTTTCTCAGCCTACAGTACAAGCACCCCTAACACAAACTTGGCCTACAAAAACTGCAGACTCTCAGCACAAGCGATTTCATCCATGACTCCCTCCCCAATTAAAAGATTTGAGTAAACACTAGCTTAGTTTCTGACAATTGAGGGCTGCCTCTCTAGGACAATGACTTTAGCCCCCTTAAGTTCCTGCCTGGGAAAACTCAAAGCTGCCAAAAGAATATACCATTTATTTCAACCAACACCTGAAGATAGGGTCTCTGTCTCCCAATCTCTGTGGGAGGGTAGAAGCCTAACTACAGTAAGTGCTTTAACAAACCCAGATAGTATAATCACATTAACCAACCCCCTCTTTCTGATTTTTAAAAATTTCTACTTTCCCGACTATGTTCAAGCCCCTGCTGTTCCCCCTTCCTAGTCACCTCTGAACAAATCAAAGTGGAGTTCAGTTTGCTCTTTTCCCTATTGCAACAGTATTACTGAAAAATCTATCCTTACCATTTTCACTAGTGTCTGGCTTTGTTTATCTTTGACAGTGATTAAGAGCATGGAGTGTTGCCAGATCATCTTGTTTCAAATCCAGCAGTCATTGTAAAACCTTGGTCAAATCACATACCTTCTTTGTACCTCAGTTTCCTAATCTGAAAATAAGAATAATCATAGTAGGTTTGTAGATAGGATTATATGAGCTAATCCATGCAATTAACTTAGAACAGTGCCTGGTGCATAGAAAAGGCCATAATATTGATTTTACTTGACATCACAATCACTGTTCCTCAAGCAACATGCTTCATAGAAATTGATAGAAAATTGACAAAGGGGAAATATTTGCATAAATACTTGTAATATTCATGTCAGACAGTGGATTTAATAAAAGGAGTTTTTGTAAATGAATGAGAAAAAAATAAATGTTCTGATAGAAATATTTGAAACGAGTAGGAACAGACAATTCACAATTAAAACAAAACAAAACAAAAAACATTGCCAAAATAATATGAAAAGATCTTTGACCAAATAACCAAAGGAAAGCAAATAGCCAAAATATAAAACAAAATAAAACAAACAAAAAACCAGCAGTGAGATATCATTTGTCTTTTATAAGCCTTTCAAAAATAAAAGAATAAAAGGGAAAATTACAATACCTAGTATTGGTGAGGGAGTAGGAAAATGAACACTCATTCTTACTTTCTTGGTGTTATAAAATAGGACAAATTTTCCAGATAGCAATGTGTCAATAAGTATAAAAATTTTTACCTGTGTATATATACTCACCAAGCAATTCCCCTGCTAGGAATATATCTTCACAAAATTATCAAAAAAGAAGAAAAATGTGTATAAAAATAGTGGTCTTTGCATTGCTCACAAATGCAAAAAAGGAAAAAATTGGAAATACCTAAAAGCCCATCTATAGAGGTTTGGTTAAATAAATCATGATATATTGTTAGAAAGCTATTTACAAATTATGCTGTTTTTATTTATTGATAAAATTCATTGACTAGAAAAATGTCTACAACACAATAACGTGTAACAAAAGAAGATTTTTATACAACATGTAAAATGTGGTAGTTACATGTGGTTGAAAGGATTTCACTGGTTTAAAACAATTATGCTCATAATTTTTGGTATTATTTGAATTTATGTAAACATTTATTTTTGTAAACTGAAAAAAAAAACCCTGAAAACAACAAGTGGCTTGGTCTTAAGTAGTGGCTGAAGAGTGAATATAGAATTTTTACTATATTTAACTAAAGCAGTAAGATTACAGCAGTGCCTGAACAAAAGCTCACTTTGGAAGAAACTCCCTGCTGGAGTTCAGTTATAAATTCACCTGTGGGCTTTGGAAATTTTGGAGAGACATGGTAGTAGTCAAAAATATAACTTGTTCTTGACTAACATTAGGGACTAAAGGAAAGCACTGAAAAAAAAAGGACATAAAGAAAAACTCTTCCCACTTGCGTCTAGCCACGACTGGTGAGCAATGCCACTACTGGTTAGAGATTAACTAGAGGTAAAATCAGACTTTGAGTGATTTTAGGAGAAGATGGATTAGCGGTGAATGAAGAGAATAATGTATTTATATATTTAATCCTTACAGCAATCCTATGAGGAAAGGACAATTTTTCCTATTTTCCAGATGAGGGAACTGAAGTACAGAGAGGATAGGTAATCTCCCAAGGTTATACAATTACTTATTAAATTCCTAGCCTGGGGTGTTTAGGACGTGTGCATAACAGTGCTTCTCAAATTTAATTTGTAGCATGTGGAAGAATTGGGGCTGCTGGCAGACATCACAAACAGGTGGTTCAGAGGCAGATCCAGCTTGTATATTGTTTTGTTTGGCCAGCACAGTGCTTTCTGTTTGCTCGTTTATCTCATTTTGTTTTAAAAACATGGTAGGTATTTTAAAATCAGAAAATTCCACATAAAAATTCGGATCACCAGTTTGTTTCTGTTTGAAAAAAGTCAGATCTGGCAATACTCATTTCTGCACTGCAGCCCATCTGCCTAGTCTCTTTTTTTTTTGAGACAGGGTCTTGCTCTGTCACCCGGGCTGGAATGCAGTGGCGTGATCACAGCTCCCTGCAGCTTCAAACTCCTGGGCCCAGGCCATCCTCTCGCCTCAGCCTCCTGAGTAGCTGGGACTACCCTTAATTGCCTTTAAAGGTTAAAAGATGGCAGTTTACTCTTTCATAACCTAGATATGGCTGGTGTGGGAAGAAGATAGAAACTACTCTAAGTAACCTTGGAATACATCTTAGAATTTTCTTTATCCTGATAAAGAAAATCCACTCTATCAGCATCATTAAGAAATTGATATTTTGCTAATGATTGATTTGTTAGAACAGTGGAAGTTAGGGTTACATCACACCCCTAAAAAATTATTTTAAAAATCAAAATAATAAATGCATGAGCTGATGGATATGCTAAATACCCTGATTTGATCATTATACAACATAGGCATGTAGTGAAACATCAAATTGTACCCCATAAATATGTACAATTACAATGTGTCAATTAAAAAAATACAAATAAATGAATAATTTTTTTAAAAAAGAAGAAGAAAAAATATCAACGGGGTATCTCTGCTGTTCCTCTAAAGTTTTCCTTCAACCACCAGCACCCTCATCTAGCCTACCCTATGCACTTTGGCTTCCCAAATCAAACACATTCCACCAACAGTTTTCCCTTTTTTTGTGCAAAGCAATTTAGCTCTTTCTTATTCTTTTAGCTTCACAAGTATAATGTAACTGATTACAAAGGGACCGTCTCAGGATCAATGCTTCTTAGAAAACTGCAAGGTGATCATAAATAACAAATTATTTATCCCTAGTTACAATTTTTTTCCCTTTCACACTTGTATTTTAATTTTCTACATCATTGAGGCAGCCGTTGACTGGGAGCAAAAAAAAAGCCCGTTGTAGTCCTATCTGACACTTGGTAACTGGATTAGTAAGGGTAAATTGCATACATTTTGGGCTCTCAGATTTGTCATTCATAACTGAGAATATAATAAGTACGCTTCCTATATATCAGGGTCATTAATATCAAATATAGTTTGTAACCTAAGCACACTTAGAAAATAAAAATAGTATTTGTTTTAAATAAATGCATTTTAAAATGTTCTGGAACTTAGGTTTTCATATATCAACCACCTTTTCTTGAACACTTAGTATGTACCAAGCACTGTGCTGGATATTTTGTAAACACTTTCTGTATTAATCTTCTCTGCAACCCTTTGAAGCAGCGGTGCTATGTGTTTTCCACCTAAAGAAACTGAAACTCAGGTAAGTTAAATAACTTGCCAAAGGCCATCTGTCTTAGTCAAAAGCCCATGTTCTTCTGATGATACCACACTGCTTCTACAGCTCAGCTCTCCCCTTCAAGTGCCACATTGTGCCACCCACCTATTAATTTAGAACTCTCTGGATGTACCTAGGGAAGATTACAAAATCATGTGACCTTGCAAAAACATTTTTGGATATTCGTGTACAGAGCCTCGGGGTTATAAACGCTAAGCAGCCTAAGAATACTTTATATAACAGATCCAGTGTTTAAGTATAGTATTTAGTAGAAGAAAGGTAATTACACAGCACTCAATTTTATTTACAAATAGTATTTTTCTATTCGGCCTTACCCCTATCAGTCAGTTCTAGCTTCTTGCCAACTAGGAAGTAACCACAAGAAATTAAGGTCCAGAAAAAGGTGAGAACCAACTATCAATTATGCATGATTATTTAAATATGCGGGAAAAATACATTTTGAATAAAAACCTGACGGCGCTGGTGAGTTTGGTGAAGGCTGAAGTTGAGCATTTGAAGCCTCAACATGACCACCTACACACAGATCCTCTCTTGATTTGTTTGTTCGGTTTTCATTTTCAAATGATCTTGGGCTGACATGGCAACACAAGAGTGCACCCTCTCCTTCTCTCCTCTTCTTTGAAGAGGTCCTTTGCAATGCTCTTAGAGAGGCAGCATTAAAATCGGATAGAATGATGTAGCCAAAAGAACTGAAATGAGCTCCTCTTGGATTTTTCCCAACATTACAGAAGAGAGAGTCACAAGAAAAAAAAAATAATGTTAGTTTTTACTGACTAGGTGAGAAGTGAGTTTCCAATTTGATTGGCAGTGTTTTAATATCAGCATAAAATTAAGTTCATACGAAAATAAGATATTTCACTGTTCTAGTAATAATTTTAGGGCTCTCAATTCTATTTTGGCTGAAAGTAATCACAAAGAACTAAATAATAATTAGATTTTGCCCAGTCCTCTACCCATGGCCATCTATTTTCTAAGGCACTCATCATTGGGATACAAACTAAATCTCTTTAATCTTAAAAAGACTGGGGAAGATAATGTCTTTGATCAGCCTACTGGTGCTGTGTATTTGTGAAAAGTGACCACTCATTCAAATTGAATATGGGAAAAGTCCCAAACATTGGCTAATTCTGTAGTTATGGGGCCCCCTCTGAGGGGTCTGTGAATTTGGCAAACATCGAGGTGGTAGAAGCAGGCCCAGATGGTTTCTTCTGGACTGTGAATTGTCATTCATCCCTGTTCTACCTTCCTCAGATTTGAGGCTAGTACAGAGAGAAAGGAACATGCGTGTTCAGAAGCGGTGGACCATAAGGGCATATGGAGAAACTGAAACTCCTTGGAGGAAAAAATATCTAACATGCTGACTATAACAAAAAGAAAGCTGAATTGTGACCTCTAAAATAAGAAAGTTAAAAGGGCCAGGGATGCTTTTATATATTTATTTTTAATGATAATGGTAGTTAAAAAAAGAAGTATTGTCACAGGGATAATGGTCTCCTATAGCTATGTAAATGTCAAGGGAAAACCAGTATATCTATTTTCTGAAAAAAAAATTGGATTTATCTTTTGTGAAAGTTCAGTGACAAAGATCTCTATTATGCCAAATGAAAGATGCACACTGAGCCATTTTGTCTGACTATATAGGTGTGGTAGGTGTGGATGAATAACAGCTGTATAGATAATCTATTTATAACTACCTTTTTCTAATATAGAAGAGCACAGAATTATTACCTCTTGTGACAATCTATTAACTCTGGGGAAGAAAACAATAGATCCAGTTAGTTTGTTATTATCCTCTTTTTTGGGAATCTTATATACATTAAATCAAAGTATGACTGCAAAAGAGTAAGACTGGTGTTTAAATATAAATATGCAAGCATAATTGCATTTCAGGGAATTTTGTCCTCTTCAAAATAATCATTTTGGCTGTGCACATGATAATTATCAGTCCCAAATTGTCCAGGACAGACAATCCAGTTATCCTATAATTTTATTATTCTCAACAAAGGTGATTCACTAAAGGTAAAATGAAATATTTCCTAATCTGAATAATTTTGTAAGACTTTTCACAGAAACTTATAAATCAGAAAAAAATCCTTAAACTGTGTGTTGTGATTTAGAGTCCAGTAAATATGGTTACGGAAGCTATGGAGTTATTCTAGCAATGTGTAGAACTCTTTCTGGCAACTGCCTCCAGAATCAGCTTATGAGTCACACAAGGAAATCGCTGTTATTACTTTATCTCACTGTGAGATATGTTCCTACAGCAGAGCATAAAAGCATCTCAGCATCTCATTTTCTTTGCACGGGTTTCATAAGCTGACTCCTGAGTATAGCGCTTCCATAGTAGACTAAAATACTAAAATGTTGGGGAAAAAACGACTTCCATTCTTAGAGATTTCATTGCCAAAATGCTGAAAATATGGGATTTTGAAGACAGTACTGTGGTGAGGTATAATATATTACATTAAATGCAGTGGAAGCTTTTATTTTAGGGATTTAAAATACCCTCATCATTTCCATATGTAACTTCCCCATGGATCAATACATTAACCTACAGATATTAATGAGGTATTTATTTTGTGCCTAGTGCTGTGGTAGGTGCAGCCAACTAGTTTGCAGAAAGGCATGGTCAGTTCCAATTTTAATAATGAGAAATAGATGAACTAAGAAATTAAATCATTAGTCTGAGTTCACATAAAAACACACTGGTAGTCCCAGTAGGGAAAGCCAGCTTTCTTAATCCTGGCTCTGTGATCTTTCATGAATAATTCTCTCCTATTCTCTCTCCCCCTACACACACACACACACAAACACACACACACACACACACACACACAGATACCCCACTCTACCCACTGTGTAGCTGTCTTTTCTAAAATACTTAAAATCATGGCAGTTGATGGTTTTTGTACTGACCATGTTGTATCTACTTAAGGATGTGGAGAATGGGGTATTGGGATGAGGGATGTGGGGAGTCAAGGGTACTAGAATATGCCACTCCAAAATATGCCACTTTGGCATGAGGATAATTTTGAACTAAAGGCAATTGAGAACCAGCAGATGCTGGAAAAGCTGTTTACTTCCCCCTAACGATCTAAAAATAAAATATAAATTTACCCTTTTATAAAAGAAATTTACATTTATAAAGGAAATTTCCATTTGTAAGAATGTCTCTTACCAGGAAGAGAGCCACTCTTCAGGAGATAACTCTTATCTGCATACATTGCCTCCCTCATCTTCCCAAAACTTGGCTCTCCTGCCCAAAAGTACAAAACCCCTTTTCTTTTGTTTAGCCTAAGATGGTGCATAAGTTTCATTCATCTGGCTGCCTCCATGAACCACATTTTTTTCCTTTGCAAACCTTCACAGTTTAACTCTCTTGTTAATCTGTCTTTTATCAGTTTGGTCCATGAGTTCCAGCTATTGAAACTAAGAGGGCAGAAAGAAAAAGATTCCCCCCCCATAGGAGGGAGGGTGAAATCATAGCATGATTTATTCTAGGCCTGCTAAAAGATTTTTAAAAAGACTGTAAATCCATAAATAACCCTATTGGGCTTGCCCACTTGAAAACATAAGGAGAAGAGGTCTCTCCTACCTGAATTGAGACAAGAGGACAAAGAGTTATCCACAGAGAGAAGCTGCTCACTTGTTAAGAGAGAAAATGAAAAAGGCTAGAATAAATGACACGCCTCACACTTACGAACTCCTAGCTGAGTGAGGTATTGCTTATAGATCACTGAGGAGAGGCAGGGAGAAAGGCGGGCATAAGAACTTCAGTGTCATGGCTGCTTAATGAAAAAGCCCAAATAAGCCTGGGAATGGGGTGGTAGAACCACAAAACTTCCTGCCAAGATGCCACAGGCAATTTCTCATACCTCTTCCAATCTACACCTGTCCTTATTGTTGTGGGCCTTGAGTCCCAACGAAAATGTTTATTTATTTGGGACAAACCATTATAATGAACTACTAGCAGCTGAGTTTATTACTCCCTATGTGCAGGCACCATATTGCTTATTTTAAATGCGTTCTATCAATTTATCCTCACAATAGTCTTCTGAAATAGGTGCTATTATTATCTCTATTCTATAGATGTGGAAACTGAAGCTCAAAGAGTCTGGGCAACATGTCCTTGATCATACTACAAAATAGTGATAGAACTAAAGCATTCAAATAAGTTGCTCTGACTCCATTTGGTCCTCATAATGGCTGTGTGAGAAAGGTGACTGGGAAAATAGAGACTCCTGCTAGATTCTTCACTTGCTCTTTCATTTAACAATTATTTGACTTAGACTCTAAGCTGGTCACTATGGATGCACTGAGAATACAGTGGTACACAAAACAGACCTAGTCAGTGTTCTCATGGAGCTTGCCAATATTTGGAAAACATAATTAAAAACAAAATCTCCAAGCCCAGAAAGCCTCCTGTAAAGGTAACAGAGGAAGAAAACAAGTTGATTATTGAACAAGCAATAAATCAGAATGTGATGCACATCACAGGCAATCTGCTAAAGAGATCACAAAGACAGAAAGACATCTCCCTCTTTTATACAACTAAGTGGATATGACCCATTACATTCATATTCTCAGATAAAATTGCTAATTTTCTCCTATCTTTATGATTAAAGGTAGGTTTTGCCTTTTACAGTCAGGTGCCAGCTGAAGTTAGGCCTATATTCTCCTAGGAAAATGGGAGATAGGTGTTATCTTCTTTGATGATTACATTTCAAAGAGATGGCTGTCAAGTCCTTGAAGAAATATTCCTGAGTTGTGAGACTGGCAAAAGGGTTATTTAGCCATTAAAAAGACTTATGTATACTTGAAAAGGACAGAGAAAGAAATTCTGAAAGAAAAAACGGGGAGGGGTCTCTTCCCTTATTTTCAATGAGGAGAATTTAAAACTCTTATTTTAATTTGGGTTTGTGCTTACATCATTAAGTGGGGAAAGATAAACAATAAACAAACACTTGCATAAATATATAATTATACATCTTGATAAATTCAATGAAACCAGTGTGCTATGGGAGAAAATAATAAAGGGACCTTAATCTAGTCTAGGGATTAGATCCCAAAACAGTTCTTCTTAAGCTATATCCTGAGCATGGGCAGGAATTCCTTTCTGGATGAATAGGAAGAAGAGCTTTCCAGGAGAAGGCAACAACATATGTGAAAGCTCTGAGGCGAGAGAGAGTTTGCTGTCTTTGAGGAACTAAAAGAAGAAAAGAAGGCTATTGCTAGAGCAAATTGAACTAGACAGAAAGTGACATGAGAATTTCCTACATGGCTAGAGTTATAGTGAGGTGTCTTCCAACCAAAGAAAATATGGAAATAAGGGAAATATAAATGCCTTCTGAGATTGAAGCTTTAAAATTAACACCTAGTCAATAAGAGTAGAAAGTTGTTCAGGCAACTAAAAGAAAGAAAATGACTCCCAGCCTTGTAAGCTTTGACAAAAGCTTGAATGTAGCACATCCAAACAAAAGAATTAAGAGAATTGATTGGCCAGGAAAATGGAAACAAAATGCCACTGAAACAAACACAGATCATCCCAAACAAGCAGTATTCAGAATGCCCTAGCCCAAAGATAAAACATTTTGTTCACAAATTATAATTTTTATAATATTAATTACCTTATGTAGCATGCCTATGCGGAGGGAATGAATTGGGGAGAAAAGCAGTCCGGTCTCACCTGGCAGTTCTATTTCTTAATGTCAAATTTCTATAAAATAGAAGCTGAGATTAATGAATGTGAGTCTGTTCTGCTGAAAATTCTGATTTTCTTGTCTGTAAAGCTGAAAGCCCCTCTGTAAGTGCCTATCTGGGCAGCTCTCTGGCCTTCCTCTTTATTGCTATCTCTACTGCCATTCTACTTCTAATAAAAACTTCTATAGGCCAATTATTCATTCTGGATCTGTTCACCTGTTTTCCTTCACTCATTAGGGTTTTGATCCATCTTCTTTCTCTATCTTGGTTGCCATTTACTTTGCCATTTAAATCCTTCTCCCCTAGGTTGCCTATAAAATATTGTGAATGCGTTTCCATCTTTCCCCCGTATCCAACCATTGCTCAAAACTGGTATGATATAAAAGCATTGTTGTTGTTACCAGATTTAGAGAGTGAGGTGAGCTCTTGCCAGGGTTGCCTTCTATCTTCGTCCTATCACCTGGCCCACATTGTTTACTGAGGTGCAGAGGGATAAGATCTCTCCTAGTACTTACCCTTATGACTATCTCTTACTTATGACCCCAGGAAGTGACATCTTTTCTGACTCCCTTTTTAAACATAATTTTTGCTTCAAACATGTTATTGTAGTGTTGCCACACATGTAGTTGAGTGGAGTGGGTAAGTATGTAAGTACCGTAGTTAGGCATCTTAGGTTCAAATCCAGACTCTAATCTTGGGTCTTGGGTGAGTTACTTGGCCTTTTGTGCCTCAATTTCCTCATCTGTGAAACAGGACCAGTAAAACTATCTACTTCATAGGGGATTAAGTAAGATAAAACACAAAAAGCACTTGAAGAATCTGGCACCTGTAAAGTGCTCAAATGATAGCTAACACCACACTTTTCTATATATATTCTTTCATGCCAACTCTTCTCATATTAGACAGCCTTCATGTGTGTGATACACCCCCAGGAAGTGGTCAGATTTTTATAATGCCTTCCCCTTTCCAAATGGCAGGGAAGTAAAGCACTCCTACCATTTGTAATTCCCCAGTGACTAACATTAGTAATGGTAATTCATAGAGGCTGTGGCATAGAAAAAGATAGCATTTGGGTTCTGCATAATTGTTCATTGAATTATAGAGGAGGAAAATCTTTTCCTCTACCCTCTTGGGTTCTGTAGCTGCCACCTGTGAGTTAAAATGTGCATAGGGCCTGCACAGAAAAGAAGTGAAAAACCCCAAGAAGTGGTAAGACACAGGGGCTTATTATATACCATTTTAACAAAGGGTGACAAATTGTGAAGTGACTAGACAAAGGAAAGGAGGTTTGGGCTTCTAGGAACAGTAAATTGTGGGAAAGTAGGTGTGCAGGGGAAACTAAATAGGTGATAAGGGTTATATAGTAAGATTTATTTCTGTAGACTCATCTTAGTACCTTCTTTGTCTGTGGTGGTAAAGGTTGTTCTCCTCTTCCTGGTACAAGAGAGGGAGACACCTTCACAAGGAAAATTTATGTCCTGCACTTAGCGGGTGGGGTGGAGAAAAGGCAGAGAGCTTTTCTTGTACTTACTTTTTCTCAATTGCCTGCAGTTCAAAATAATCCTTATGCCAAAGAAGAATATTTGGGGGTGGCTAGAAATTGACCCTATAGTTTCTTTTTTTAGAAGATCATGCTGAACTTTAAAACAGAACTGGAGGCACTCGCAAGGGGTGAGAAAGGAAAACAAAAGAAAGTTTTCTCTGAAATGTTACAGCACTTAATAGATTCCTCTCACTATGTGGAAATAGAACAATCTGTATGGGACAACAGAGTTAGATAAGCCTGAAAAATTCTGCCAGTCCAGGTATCACTTCACAAGCAGAAGAGAGTGTTACTTTCAGCTTGACACAAGATGGATCAGATTCTCAAATCCTTAGTCACATCTGATCCAGCCAAAGACCCAGCCAAGGTCTTTGTTTTACCAAGATAAGGGTGTCACCATGGAAGCTTCTTATAAACTCTATAGAATCTAAATGACCAGTTTCTTTATAAAAGGGGAAAAAAGCATCACTGACAGAGGAAAATGAAATTAATTGGATCCATATTTCATTTCAGATCTCTAAGTCATAGCTGATAAAGAAATCTTTAATCTTCAATATAGAACAACTCTGTGTCACAAGCACAATTGAAATCCATTCACCAAAACTAGCTGTTTAAAAAATGTAGCCTACATAACCTTACTGGCATTCAGGGGAATAATTTCTTACCACCTGCATTATCAGCTCGATCCTTGTTATTAGACAATCTGTCAAAAATACAGTACAGTGAGACGGTTATGATTTTAATTTATTTGGCGATTGGAAAAGGAGCATAAATGGTTTTTGATTGCAGTCGGAAATGTTTGCTAAAAGTCATTACAGTTTTTGCCTCTCATCCTCTGAAACAAATTAATAAAATTTCTTGAAAAGAAATCATAAGGTCTCAATATTATTTCTATAACACCAAGGTAGTCTTTCAAATAATGAACAAGGTAGTCTTTCAAATAATGAATAATGAATAATGAAGAGAAACAATTACTCTTTTCTACTTGCTAGGAAAGTGCATAAATGTCAAATAATCTTGTCCTCCAAAAGACACTAGCTCCCAGGTCAATATTTACATATATTTAGGTGTGCACATGTAAAATGTGTACTACACATGCTACGGATACGTGAATATGTGCACCAAATGGGTCCCCACAGTCGAGCATGTTTCTGATTTATCCCCAATAACAACAAACAGGAGAAGAAAGCATCTGGGGTGCTCAAGGGCATCAAAACAGATACGAAAACTATAGCAGTACAAAGCACATAACAGTACATGAAAAAAGTCCTATGCCTGCATGAGCTGAATATTATTCACAGAGAGACAGACTTTCTCTTATGAATTTTATTTTCTTGTTGCTTCTGAGAAATAAAAATGTATGTGGGTACACATATACACATGAGGCTTAGTGAGATTGTGAAGGCAGTAGAACTTGGGCAGGTATTGTTTTCTGAGTTTCCTCCTCTTCACAGTCTGCGTTCCTGCAGTAGGTCCATTCAGTCCAGAGGAAACCCTCTCTCAGTTTAACGTGTAAAAGAGAAAAGGAAAAATGGGTGGGGTAGTGGGGAAGTTGAAAGGAACAAGGAGGAGAGGTGGGAAAGGAAGAGGTATTTGGAGGCAGTCAGACCCCATGATTCTTAGTCGCACCAGTATCTGCAACACTTTCTCCACATATATCGGGCCCTCCTTGATGCTGAGATACTGGGCATATTTAATCACATTCATTAACACACTCAACATGCATTTCTAGACCCATGAAGTATGTTCGTTCACCAGTACTGAAATTTTACGCTTGCAAAGTTTTAAAAATCAACTTGTTCCACACATTTCTATTCTACTTGATTGCTTTGTCAAAGGTTTCTCTCTTCCATTCAGGTTTGGTTTTGGTTGATTTTTAATGCTAAATTCTACTTTTCTTGAACTCTTCTCCTCCATCTTCATCTGTCTCCAGAAAACCTGATGCACTTAATACTCCCTCTTCTTGTTCTGGAGTTCCAAGAAAAGAAATAAGTCTGATTTGCTCATTTGAATACTATCACCTTCTACATAACTCTTGGAAGTTTTCTTACTATCTCTCATGTTAAATTTGATAGCTAAAATTGCGGTCCTAGAGCTCCTTTGTGGCCTCCCAGAGAGCTGTATATACATGAAAAATAGGAACCAGATCAGCCTTTCTGGGATTCTATTTACTCTAAATAATGCTGTTTTGTTGCTTATTTTAAGAATCAGATGTAATAAGTACCCTCCATGCCATTCTTTCTAATAACTAAATTCATTTTATTTAGCTTATTGAATTGTGTTTATCAATTGCAGAAAAGGAATCCTGCAAATCAGCTTTACTCCTTCCAAATCACCTAAGAAGCAATGTTCAAGGAAGCAGTTGTGACTGAGAAACTGCATCAGAGTATTTTCTCTACATGATCACCATAAGCTGTCTTATGTTCTCTAACCAGAATATTTTGTACCCTAATTAAGCCACTATGAAATGGCTTTTACCTACTCTGTAATCTTTGAAACTGCCACTTCTACACCCCTACCCCAACCATCTTTGCTGAATAAAACAATCTTTCTCACCAATGTCTACAGACACAGAGCACAGGAAGCATCCCTGGAATGTTAAATTGACTTCAAATTGCTTAAGTTTGTTTTTACTTTGAAAGGTAGGGTAGGGAGCCAGAGAGTTAGGTGGGTTACGCTAGATGAAAGAATATAACCTTTTAAAACAATCTTTGTATAAGAAAGAAAATGAAGAGGAGGAAAGAAGATAGACTGAGGAGATGAGGCCAAACCTGTGGCAGAACATGAGAGGGAAAAGGCAAACAAAGGATTAAAGAATAAAAGAGAGCAAAGGAGTTGGAGCATGAGGACACTGGACAATTAGAGGAGCGCTCCAGCAAGAGGAAGTAAGCATAGAAAGTGGCTAGATTTTCCATCAATAATATTTTCTTTATTACTTGGATCATGTGGAATAATTATCTATAATTTACTGTGCATTGTTGTGTTGATATTCAGAAATATAATGCTCTGATCTACAGCATTTTGAACTCCAACAATATAAAAACCAACACAAGATAATGCACTATGATGAAAGCAGTTTTGCCTAGGCAATTCGATCACAATAGTGGTAAGAAAAGAGGTAGTTTGAGAGGGACAATGCAAAGTTGAGTTTGAGGACAGAGTTCATCTGAGGTGGTGGCAGCATTTCTGAGGAAAGGTAGTAGCAAGCCAGCCACTGGAGTGCTGGTGGTGGTATGTGGCTGGTGAGTGAATTGGGGGGCCATCAGCAGAAACTAGGCAGTCAAAATCCAGGGAGTTAGTGTTGATAAAAGACATATCCTGACACAATGTTGGGAATTACGGTCCTGGAGTAGAAAGTGGAGCCATCAAAGAAAGAGAAAGGGAGAGAGTGATCAAATGATATTTTGAGCACACCATTAGTGCCTGATACTGTGCTAAATGCTGGTAATACGAAGATGACTAAAATACAATCTCTGCCCTCAGGCTCACAGGGAGACAAACATTCTGGGTACTATTTGCAATAAAGAGTATAACAGACATTTATGATAAGGACAAAGTGGACACAAAGAAAGAGCAAATGAACTCTGGGGAAAGGATAACAAAAGCACGAACTCATAGAGCACTTGATAGGTGCTTAACGTTTAAAGGTTTCACATAATTATTTATTAAATCTGCACAAGGACATTACGAAATAGACACTAATATCCTGCTTATTTTACAGATGAGGAGACTGAAGCGCAGAGAGCTTGGGTGATTTGCCCAATGTCTCACAGCTCTGAAGTAGTAAAGCTGGCATGTAGTCTGGCCCCAGAAGCTTTGCACACACTCACCACAATTTAGAGAAACAAAATTTAGAGCATGGGGGTTTGGCTTGGTATTGAGGAATGTGTTGGAAATTTGTCAGGTATTCAAAACAGAGAGAAAGCATGTTGCAGAAGCACAGAACCATGCCATAGCATGGTATATTCACCAAGTAAGTCCGTACAATCTGGCTATTAATACGGCATCCTGACTTGGAACCTAGCCTTCATGGTCCCTAAGAAAATGCTGCTTTCAGCCACTGCATTATTTATAGACATATTAAATTATCAAAATTATTTTCTATTCAGTTAGGGGCTCCACTGGCATCACTTTTAACTACATGCTCTATAAAATTGTCTTATCAATCCCAGACATTGTATAAAACTATACCAAAATAAAATAAAAGTAGAAAAGCAAAGTCTGGAATAAAAAAAAACTGAACAATTTAAGGTAGCTCAGTTTATTCTGATTTATATATCAATTAATATTACGTGTCTAAGCCCAAATCACCTTGTAGGCTCTGCCAAAACACCGGCAGGAAATTGTTCTAATTCAGCATGGAGCTGGTATTTCTGCCTCCCCTCATAACCTTTATATGCCAATTATGGCTCCCAACTCTTCCTCATGAACTATCATTTTCCATCCTCTCTGGCTTGCCCTGACATCTCTCCCCTTTTCCTCTTCACATTTGCCCAATATCTTTGTGTAAGGTAGTTCTTCCAAATTCCTCAGCCCATTCCCAACAACCACCAACAGCGCCAGCATGATAAGGCAGAGAACACAAAACTGGGAGCTTGCTTCCTATGCTGATGTGTGACAGAGCAATTATTACATTGCACTTAGCTGACTAGTACAGAGATTAGGTTGGAGATTGGCTGTCACATCAAAGTTTAGCTTCTGAAATATTTTCTATTGTTGTAGGAGCATTTTACCT
The DNA here is from genome assembly GCA_023783475.1 of Daubentonia madagascariensis. NCBI lineage: Eukaryota > Metazoa > Chordata > Mammalia > Primates > Daubentoniidae > Daubentonia > Daubentonia madagascariensis. The sequence goes on from JAKFHU010002421.1 coordinate 1,636,186, forward strand.
GAATTTCTCTTTGATCTTGTTTTTTTTTTTTTCATAGAGAAGGTGGTGGTAGAATGAAACTGTCCTTCTGCATCTTTAAGATTTTTCCTCTTTTTCTGCTTCACCAGTCTTGTTTGAACAAATTGAATTAGAGATGAATTTGTTGTGTTTGCCTATGGAAAAACACTCCTTTAAAGTAGGAACAATTATCAAGAGAGTAGAGAGAAAGGACTTCACGAATATTTATTATACTTCAAAATGAGTCATATGCTAATAAAGCAAATGCCTTAGGGCCAGTTGAGAATTTATGCATAGATTAGAAAAGGATTAAGAGCAGCAATTAATTTAGTAACAAGGATAAGTGAAATGGGAGTTCTTCTTAAGGGAACTGTTTTTAGAAAGTGTATTCAATTCACTCCCAGTTTCTAGTTTCCTTTTATTACTTTTACCTATTGGCTTTTAAAAATCCAGAATAAAACAGATTTCCCTTCTACATTCAGTTCACATTATCCCTATGCTATATATGTTTGAGTTCAAGAAAGACATTGTCCCTATTCTCAAGAAGGTTAAAGTTCCAGTGGAAGGATATCACATCATATTATAACTGCTTGTTTATTAATTGTTAAAGAGCAACAAGATATAGGATGTTATTATAGAGCATAGGAAATCCACCCGAAGTTTCTTGTGTAAGCCAAGCTTCCTCTAGGTGTCTTGGAGGAAGTGATTTCTAAGATAAGACTTGAAGACTGACTCTGAGTTAACCAAGGGAAAAAAAATTGTAAGGCAGTAGTTAAAAGTGCATGCTTTGGGGAAAGGCAGAGAGGATCTTAGTACATATACCTCTTCATAAAAGCAACAAAAACACTAGGACCAAAATCAACCTTTTCAAAACTTTGGAAATTAACCAAATGCTTTCAACAATTCAAGGAGCGTTTATTTAGGAAAAACTGCTAAATCTCAGTAAGAACAACAAGGTTTGTGGTATTATAACTTAACCCACCCCCATGATCCTCTTTTCAGTTTTATGATAGCTTTGAAAACTAGTAACCTCTCAAACATGATAGAGAACCATGTGAGAACCAGCAGGCTTGCATTCACCAGAGAAGGTGGACTGGATTTGGAGCCCCTCAAAAAGTCTCATGATCAGACCATTTTCACTATTTGACCTGAATGGCAGTTCCCTGGCGGGGGGGGGAAACATTCACATTGGTTTTTTTTGACCTGACATCCTAGCTTCAGCTGACTCCACAGGAAAAAATTTATCCCAAGGTAATTGTTTAACATTTCAGTTGCCTAAGTCTTCCATACAAGTTGGGGTTAACAAAAGGCTGGCCAAAAATTTTAAAAGAAGATCTGGGCAATAAGATGTCCATAGGAGGTTTTGAAATGCTTTAGTACTTCCTAGGGATTTAGAAGTTTATGTACATGTCATGCCCATGAAAGACTTGAGAAGGTCCCAATCTCTTAACTTGGGCTGACCTTTAGGTCCCATACAAGCAGGAAGTGAAGGCAAAACCAAAACTATGTGAACATTGAAGGTGCACCCTAACACACAAACGCAGAGGCCCTTAGAAAAGGAGGAAAGAATTACTGTTTCAAATTATTTAAAGATCTCTGTTCCATCATTATCTGATCATTTAAGCTAATCAAGCAGAATTCAGTGGCTGGAAAAGACATGGAATATAGACATTTCCAAATTAGCCCAGAAAAGTTGCTAAACAAACAGCAACAAGAACAACAACAACAAATTGCATCAAAAATAAACCCCAGGGAGGGGGAAATCTGATTTCCAGAGTTGCCACATTATATTATTGAAAATGTCCAGAACAGGAAAGTGTGGTTCTTACATGGGGGCTGGGAGAGAAGAGAGAAGCAGTCAATAGAAGTTATTCCTGAGGCAGTCAAGACATTTGATTTACCAGAAAAAGTATTTAAGTAAGTTATTTTAAATAGGTTGAAAGAGCTAAAGAAAACCATGTCTAAAGAACTAAAGTATGATCACAATGCCTTACTATCAATAGAGAAATTATTTTAAAAATTCTAGAATTGAAATTGCAATAAATGAAATAAGAAATCTACTAGAGGGGCTCAACAGCAGATTATAGTGGGCAAGAGAAAGAATCAGAACATTTGAGGACAGGGCAATTAAAATTATCCAGTCTAAGGAACAAAAAGAAAAATGACTAAAAAAAGTGAACAGAGACTCAGGGACCTGTGGGACACCACCATCAAGCACACTAACATAAACATCATGGAAGTTCCAGAAGGAGAAATGAAGCAGAAAGGGGCAGAAAAAATATTTGAAGGAATAATGGCTGAAGATTTCCCAAATTTGATGAAAAACATTAATTTACATATCCAAGAAGCTTCACAAGCTCCAAGTAGGATGAACTCAAAGAAAGCCACACATAGACCACATCATAGTCAGACTGTTGAAAGGCAAAAAAAGAAGAATTATGGAAATAGTAAGAGAATAACAACTCATCATGTAAGGGTAAGGGGTCTTCGATAAGATAAAGAGCTGACTTCTCATTAGAATCCGTGGAACCAGAAGGCAGTCAGAGGACATACGTGTCTTGTGGAAACAGAGAAGACCCTGCCTAGCCAAAGCAATCTTAAGCAAAAAGAACAAATCGGGAGGCATCTATCTACCAGACTTCAAACTATACTACAAGGCTATAGTAACTAAAACTGCATGGTATTAGCACAAGAACAGAGACGTAGACCAATGGAACAGGACTGAGAACCCAAATATAAAACCATCCTCATACAGTCACCTGATCTTTGACAAATTCCAGAAAAACGTACACTGGGGAAAAGATTCCCTATTCAATAAATGGTGCTGGGAAAACTGGATGGCCATATATAGAAGACTGAAACTGGACCCACACTTTGCACCTCTCACAAAAATCAACTCACAATGGATAACAGATCTAAACCTAAGACATGAAACCATAAGAATTCTTGAAGAAAACGTTGGAAAAACTCTTATGGACATTGGCCTAGGCAAAGAATTTATGAAGAAGACCCCCAAAGCAATCACAGCAGTGACCAAAATAAATACATGGGACCTGATCAAATTAAAAAGCTTCTGCACAGCCAAGGAAACTATCACTAGAGTGAACAGACAACCTACAGAATGGGAGAAAATATTTGCATGCTACACCTCTGATAAAGGGCTAACAACCAGAATCTATACAGAACTTAGGAAAATCAACAAGAAAAAATCAAACAACCCTATTAAAAAATGGGCAAAGGACATGAACAGAAACTTTTCCAAGGAAGACAGAATAATGGCCAGCAAACATATAAAAAAGTGCTCAACTTCTCTAATCATCAGGGAAATGCAAATCAAAACCACAATGAGATATCACTTCACTCCAGTGAGATTGGCTCATATCAAAAAATCCCCAAATAACAAATGTTGGCGGGGATGTGGACAGATAGGAACACTCATACACTGCTGGTGGGACTGCAAATTAGTACAACCTCTATGGAAAAGAATATGGAGATACCTCAAATAATTAAAAGTAGAATTACCATTTGACCCAGCAATCCCACTACTGGGTATTTCCCCAAAGGAAAAAAAGACATTTTATAATAAAGACATCTGCTCACAAATGTTTATAGGAGCACAATTCACAATTGCAAAGTTGTGGAAACAACCCAGGTGCCCATCAATACACATGTGGATTAATAAAATGTGGTATATGTATACCATGGAGTATTACTCAGCAATAAGGAACAATAGTGAATTAACACCTCTGGTATTATCCTGGTTGGAGCTAGAACCCATTCTTCGAAGTGAAGTGTCACAGGAATGGAAAAACAAGCACACTGGCACTCACCATCAAATTGGTACTAACTGATCAACACCTACATCACACAGGGCAATAATATTCATCAGGGGGCGGGCAGGCGGGAGGAGGGTGGAGGGGATGGGAAAAACTCTCACTGAATGGACGTGGGGAGCACAGTTTGGGGGATGACCACGATTGTAGCTCTGACACGGGCAGTGCATGGGCAATATATATAGCCAAAATGTTGTACCCCCATAATATTCTGAAATTAAAAAAAAAAAAGAAAAAGACTGTCAACCAAAAAATCTATATCCAGCAAAACTCTTCTTCAAAAATAAAAGAGAAATTAAGATATTCCCAGATAAACAAGAACTGGGAAAATGCCTTGCTAGCAGACCTGCCCTACAAGAAATACTAAAGGGAATCCTTCAGGCTAAAATCAAAGACACTATCTATACGGTAACCTAAATTCACATGAAGAAATAAAGAATACTGGTAAAGGTAATTACATAAGTAAATAAAAGACAGTATAAATGCATTTTTGTTTGTAATTCTTTTCTTCCATCTGATTTAAAATACAAGTGCATAAAACAATTATAAAAAACTTTTTGTTGGGCTTATAATATATAAAGATGTAATTTGTATGACAATAAGGGAGGGAATGGAACTATGTTAGAGCAAAATTTTTATATATATTTTACTGAAATTAAGTCAGCATTAATCAGAACTATATTATTTTAAGTTAAGATATTAATTGTAATTCCCAGCATAACCATTCAATCACCAAATCATTCAAAAAGTACAGGAAAAAAATTTAAGTGGTACTCTAAAAAATATCTATGTAACATAAAAGAACACAGTATCGCTTCTCGGCCTTTTGGCTAAGATCGAGTGTATAACACAGTAATGGAGGAATGGAGCAACAAAAAGGATATAAGACATGTAGAAAACAAATACCAAAATACCAGACCTAAATTCTATCAGTAACTACATTAAACATCAATGGAATAAACATACTGACCAAAAGGCAGAAATTGGCAGAGTGGAGTTAAAAACAAGCACACATTTATGTAGTCCCCAGGAAACATACTCTAGCTTCAAAGACACAAATAGCCTGAAAATAAAAGGATGGAAAAATATATGTCATGCAAACAGTAACCAAAATAGATGAAAATTAAATCAGAAACTTCTAGTTCCTTTTAATATCACACACAAAAGCTCATACGAAAATTTTCTCTTTTAGTTTTCTTTTTGGTATTGATTTCTAACTTAATTAAACCACGTTCAGAAAATATGGAGCAATAAAAATTCTTTGAAATTTGTCAACGACTGATTTTATGGATTAATATGTGGTCAGTAATTGTTAAATTGCCTGTGTGTACTTGAAAAGAATATTGTGACCTAAAGCAGGAAGAACGGGGTGGGGAAAAAGCTATTCTCATGCCTTCTCTTCTTTTATCAGAGATAAAAATGTGAATTTGAGGTACCTGTAGAATACTGAGATGGAAATAACCAGAAAGCAGGAATTCATATAGATCTGGAGTGGTCTGGATAGGGATAGAGGTTTGTAAGTCATCAGCAAAAGAGCATGAGAAGTAATGAGCAGAGATGAGGGAGAAGCAAGGGAGAGTATCATCTTGAAAGAGAAGGTCAACAGTTTCATACCATAGGGGGTCCCAGTAAATTTGGCTCATTCATTCGTTCAACAAGCCTTTACTGAGTACCTACTAGCTGCTAGGGACAGGACTCATTCTAATGGCTTAGAAGAGTACAGCCTCTCAAGGTTGTCTTTCTTTGAGCAGGATATGCCCTCTATATCCCTGCATCTATAAGCAGTGAGACACCCAGGTCAGGAAAAGGATGCAGAATGGCAGCTGAGACTGTCTGCATTTTGGTTTTAGTGGTTCTGACCTGTTGAAGCTGTTAAAAATGCCAAACCTATTCTAGTCAAGAAGCACTAAACTTAAGTTAAGACAGTGCTGTACAAAGTCAAACTCCCAAGTTCTATTCCACAGGCATGCAGCTCTGCTTGCAAACACAGTTAAGGTAAATCAGCCTTTTCAGACAAAGCATTATAATATTGTTGCAATAATCCAAAGTCGGGTGCTGATTTTTGAGAGTCAGAAACTTGAATTGGTTAATCGCCCAAGGGGCCTAGGCCTTGGAACTACATTATAATACCCAGACTCACCATGTATGCACGTGTCACAAGGGCGAGGACTTTTGTTAACTAGCCAGTACTTTTAATTTCAGGTAGGAAAATCTACTTAAGCAACTAAAATAAGATAGGAGATTGTCTGGAAATGGAATAATTTTAAATATCCTACCATAAAATTTGGATATTCAGACCTTTGAGATCGTTGTAAGGGCCTGTGGCCTGTGTTCCAAGGCTAGGCCAGTTCAACGGGTTTAGATTTGTTGTGATCACAAATAAGTTTCATTATAGGCTCCTGGGCAGGGCAATGACATTCAGTGGAATTCTGCTAGCACTTTTTATTGACTGCTTTGTGCTGGCACCAGGCTAAAATTGCAGGGGAGGAATAATGCATCCTCAATGAGCTTATGGGGTAAAAGGGAAATGCAACAATTACCAACAATTTTTACCTTTCCAGCTATCTACTTAACTTGATATCTACTTAACAATTCTATTAAATTCTCTCTGTTTAAATATATGTTTTTTTAATTTAATAGAAAGATTGATTTTTTAATAAGAAGCAACTCAATATTTAATGTGATATTAAATACATATACATAATTTTTTAAAAATACTCACTGCTTAGTACATTAGAAAACAAGATCTGGTTAGTCATTTTATGTTATAGTTCATATACTCTGCTGGGTTTTTTTGTGGTTGTTTTATTTTTTATCTTTATTTTTGTTCTTCTATAATAGTATTGCTGAGTTCTCAGTTAAACTCTACAAATTATTCCATTATGATATGAATCATTAAGTAATAAGCAATATGCATTTATCATTAATAATTCACAAAGTAAATATCACATGGTCATAAAATAGAGATTACTACATAATGATTTATAATTATACCAAATGTGTACTTATTGTTATGGGAACTTTCTTAACACAAAAACTAACTAGTGTTCAAATTTAACAAAATCACATTCACTTTTTAATATTATAAAGTAAAATATATAATTACAAGCTAATATATAATTTATTTCAGATGTTAAAAAGAAAATCAATGACATTATCAGCATCAGAAAATATAAAACATAAAATCATTAAAGAAGAAAATGAAAGAAATTTATTTGGATTATTAAATCCATTTAAAAAAATTGATGAAGAAATATTTTTAAAAAGATGTTAGGAACTTCTAGCCCCAGAAGAATGTAGCACAGATGAATCACAAATGAAGCAGTTTTGGGATTTACTTCATCCTCCGTGCCAATGATACCTGAATGATTTTTTCTTAAAACTGTAAATTAAAAAAAATTTTGAACAATTATTAAACCAAGTGTACTTTGTGCCAATTCAGGTAGCGAGGCATATAATTTGAGTGTTGAACAACGGGACACTCTTGTTGAAAAACAGCATGGTTTGAAGTTATTTTGCTTCAAACTTATTCTACATAAATTCTTCCTAACAACAAAAATCACTTGATCCTGCTTGCTTTATTTTACCTCAAGTAATTCTATATTCTTTCAATGGTCCAAACTCTTTGGAGATAGAAAAAAATTAAAAGAAGGAGCACAAAGATTGGCAGCATGGGCCAAATGGTTATTAATCTTGAAAAAAGTGAAAAGCATTTTACCAATAGTCTTAGGTACTCAAAATTTAAATCCAGTTTGAAAAACAAATAACCATCACATTACAGAACATTATAAAATATGAAAATGTGAAAAAATATTGTCACGCTGTTGTTGAATTCATAATATAAAAGTTTCTACTTTTGGCAAAACAATGCCTAGCTCTCAGAATAAGATTATCTAGGAAACATTATGAGCATGATTACGGCAATTTTATTCATTTGGTAGAAACAATTACAACATTTGATAACATTATAAGTGTTAAACATTTATGCAGAATACAATGACACCAAATAGTATTCAAAATGTTAAGGGATGAAATCCAAAACCAAGTAAGTAAAATTATAACAGATGTGATAAATGAAATAACTTTCAATAAGATAAGAGATTCTAAATATTATTCGATTACTTTAGTGTAACAAAAGGTCAATGGGTAGGAAAATGAAACAAACTGAAATCCAAATAGAAATAAGTGAACCTAACTGTAGTTCAAATAAATAATAGCATCATATTGTAGTAGTACTAACTCGACGTACTTTTGAACAGAGTAGTTTGATCATATGTCCTTAGAATAAAGATAATTAGAACTATAAGCAGTGCATATTTTAGTTGGTAAATTTGTTTTCCCAGTGGATTGAGTTAGCAACTTCGAAACTATATACTCTGTAGGGATGATCAAATAAATAAATATATTGTGGACAATTATAACCAAGTTTTTCACTGTTGGAGTAGGGAGTTAAAAATATGGAGAGGAGGAAGCAAGAATTTCCCCTGTGTTGTTGTTGTTTAGTGGGTTGGAAAGCGTCAGTGTTAAATTCAGGTAGTATCTGCATCTATATACATGCACACACCTAGAAGCAATGATACATTAGGAACAATCAACGAGCATATCTAGCACCCAGATCTTGGTTTCTAAATACAACTTTCTACTACTGGGAGCCAGGCTCCTTGGGGAGTTTTGAAGCAGGGAAAGTACAAAATGAGCCTGAAAGAACTTGTGCCGGAAAATAAGGAAATGCTCAGATAATGATGAAGACATGTTAAAATGACACATAAGTCAGTTTGAAGGGCCTAACCCTGGCCAAATTTGGGACAATTTGAGAATCACAATAAATGATGCAGTAACAGATAATAACCCATGGAATAAAATAAGAAAATGTAAGTCCGTATTAATATGCATAACTAAATGATAAAAATAAATCAATAGGGGAGAAGGGAAAATTCATCCTTATAGTAAAATCCCAACTGATAAGGAAGGAATAATCAAATTATAAAATCACTATTTGGCAACTACCGTAGCAATAACTGCTTCAGGAAAGAATCATCAATGAACACTAAAGCTAGTAAATGATGGGAAATAAGATATTTAATTAGTTTCAAAGTGTCTCTCCACAAGGTACTTATCAACTACAAAGGGAAAACTAGTAACTTTGTAGTAGAGGAACATGGCAGGCACCCCTTTAACCAATGATCAAAGTTAACATCACCAGCAATGGGACAAATTGCCTTCTTGGACCTCCTGATACGATGTGATGAGAAGAACCAATGTTAATTCTGTGATATTCCTGTCAAAAATGTGTAAGCTGAATCTAATCAAAAGGAAACATCAGGAGAACCTAAACTGAGGGACTTTTGACAAAATAACTGGCCTATGCAGTTCAAAAATATCAAGGTTGTGAAAGAAAAAGAGACTGAAAAAAAAGTCTTAAATTAAAAGACACTAAAGTGTTGTGAATATGAAAAGCAATGTGCGATCCCAGGAATAAATCCTGGACAAGATTTTTCTTTTTGGTTCGTATGAAGGATGTTAGTGTGATAATTGGTAAAATTGAATATGATCAAAAATTACATAGTATTATTTTATCATTTTTAAGTTCTTGATTTAGATAAGTATACTGTGTTTATGTAATGGAATACACACGCTTTAAGGAAATATCACGGGGGTATTTAGAGACAGAAGGAAATTGCATCTTCAACCAAGATCCCTCTCAACTTACCACATGACATTGTTTCAAAACAAAAAGTTAAAGAAAGATTTTTAAAGGTAATTTTAACTACCACTCAATTTAAAAAATACAACTCCTGATGTGAAACAGTTAAAGCAGATAAAAATTATTAGATCTTTGGATTTCTGAAATACAAATGTTTTTATATGGAAACATTTGTGGATATAGTCTCCAGCAGATGTCACAAATAAAGAATTTTATATGTTTTACAGTAGTCTGCTTTCAAAAACTAAATCTTAATAAAAATAACTTGAGAGGCTAGGGATACTATAATACCATATTCATTGAAAGCATACAAATTTCAATAGGTCTTTTAAAAAAAAATCTCAGGTATCTTACTTTCTTTTTTGTGTGTATTCTTTAAACTTGATAGTGAATTCTACATCAGACATCTCTTTTGTCATTCCTAGGAGTTATTTTTTATATCGTTCAATAACTGTAAACTAGTTTTTTGCTTCAATAAAATATTGGAGTGTATTGAAAACACACCAAATAAATTTGAAACCATTCCAAACATGCAATAGAAAAACTAAGTTGATACCATCATGCCACTAGAAATTCAGAGTAGTATGGAACGTACTTTTAGATATTGTTGATATTAATAAATATATAAATTCAAGAATGGAAGTCAATTGTTTACTTTTTAAATACAGGTATTAACTTTAAAGTATTTTCTAGGTACTATTAATAATTTAACCCAATGAAGCTGTAGAGGCCCTGCACTATTTTAATGCATCATGTATCTGAGCAAACAATGAAAAAAGCAGGCAGAACTTCTTTCTTTTTTCTTTTTAGAATATATTTGGCTTTCAAACGAGCAGAATTTCTAATGCCACCTTCTTAGGAGGGAGTCATCATACCCAAGATATGGTGCTTGGGGCATGCTACCCCTGCCATCTCATTGCCACCTCCCAACAGTCTTACCACCACCACTATCACCACACTATGTAGATACATACAAAGTGAAAGCTTCAAGCCTCCCTGGGGCTACCAAGTTTTTCTTCCTTAAGAATGTCAGTAACTATTTCCTTCCCAGTCTATACTACACTGCCTGTTGCAAGTGAACATGCACCACTCTCTCTACCATTGACACTTTAGATAATTCCCCAGAAGCTTTGCTGGCCATAGAACATCCTAAAATACTGCAGCATTGTATTAGTTTCCTGGGGCTGCCCTAGCAAAGTACCACCAACTGGTGGCTCAAACAACAGGAATTTATTGTTTCACAGTTCTGGAAGCTAGAAGTCCAAGATCAAGGTGTTGGTAGGATTGGTTCCTTCCAAAGGCTGAGAGAGAGAATTCATTCTGTGTCTCTCCCCTACCTTCTGGTGGTTTTCTGGCAATTTTCAGCATTTATTGGCTTGTAGAAACATGACACTGAATTCTGCCTTCATCTTCACATGACGTGTGCCCATCTCTGTGTCCAAATTTTTTCCTTTCATAAGGACACCAGTCATACTAGATTAAGGCCCATACTAATGACTTCATCTTAACTAATTACATCTACAACAACCATATTTCCAAATAAAGTCACATACTGAGGTACTGGGGGTTAAGACTTCAACATACGAATTTGGGTGAGGACACAATTCAACCCATAGAGTTATGAATTGCTTCAGACTCAAAAATAGTATCGTTTTCAGCATGATTGACAAAAAGCCTTTTTGTTAATTATGGAAGTTTGCATATTATTAATGATTAGGAATCTGGAAGAACCATAATAAATGCTGATGTTTTCAGTTCAGGTTATGTTATGCCTTCTGCACTGGATGTTCTGATGAGATACTCTCTGTGACCTAACTCTTCAGGCTGAACAGATTATATGAGTGGCCTGTTATTAAATTGGGTGTGGACTTTTATGGCAAGGTGGTTTCCTGGCAATTATGGAATTATGGAAATTCATTCAAGAGAATCCTTTTACAGGCCATTAATAAGTTATCTACGCCTTGAAGGAAGATACAGAGAAACATGATCTTGTGCCATAGAGTAAACTTCATGTTTTGTTGCCTGTTTTTATATTATATATTCAGAAAATTTTACAGGAAGGCACTGACCAGAAATCACATCTCTTGGCATGGAAGTTTATTTCAACTTTCACCATCTTTTCTCATCTTTCTGAAGCAAATACTTCTAGTGGACAAATAGTACAGACAAATTAGAATTCCCCAGAACAGATTGTTTTAGAAGAGATTGGACGCTGGGGCAAAGACGGCTAGCTGTCCACCAAAGAATCTTGCTCCTGATCTATGCTGTAGAGTTATGGCTGGATAGTGGCTGCCCATTCAAAGGCTGTATTTCTGGCTCCCTTGGGATTAGATGGGGGTGGTGTGATTGAATTCTAGCTAATGGAAACAGGATTAAAGCTATTTTTGTTATTTCCAGACATGGTCCATGATCTATAAAAACTTCTTATGTAATAATAACCTTTCTCTTCCCACATTTGCCAGATGATTGTTGAATTCCAGGGTAGAATATTAGAAGCTTCATGTTGAAGATAAGAAAATCTCTGGCAGTCTGAGTCCCAGATTAACTACATGGGCATACCTTTCCACAACTACCAACTAGACTTTATACGAGTGAGAAATAGACTTCTATTGCTATAATCCACTGAAAATTTTTAATCTTCCATCACTAAACTAGCATTTACCTTTGCTAATGCAGACACAAATTTTATCATGTTTCTTATTGTTCAAGGTGTCATACCTTGTTTGGCAAAAAAATAAGTTCTGGATTTAATTTGAACAATTTGCCTTAAAAACTACCACCCAAATTTACTACAACCTTTTTCTTTTTTTCCCATTTTCAACAAATGCTAATCTTTCTGCAAATTATGGAGTGAGATCAATGGAGCCATTGACATTGTAATTAAATTCCAAGGCCTGTGTTAGCTATTTCCAGGTTGTCATATGTTGAGAAAGGAAAGAGGAGTGAGGAGGTGAGACATAAATATTCTTTTCTTCAAGGACAAGGTCAATGTCTGTCTTAATTTGGTAGGTTTAGTATCTAGTACATGATAGATATTCGATAGGGTTCTTGACTGAGTGACTCCTCAAGAGGATTTATAACATCAAAGTGCCAATACCAGGCAATTCCAGACACTTTCTTTGAACATGGAGAGATGATCATAAAATAATACTTAAAATTATATTAACTTAGGGAAGAAAGCTAGGGGTTGCTATGATTCAATGTTCATGTTTTGATTCCTTTGTTGTCTGCTGAACTGGGCTTAGTTTAGAATAATTTTGCAGCAAAAATGTTCTTTACTTTTGATGTAGGGTTTTCTTTTTGCTTGAATTTTACTGCTATCAATATATCATTACCCTAAATTGACCTAAATAGGAGCCTGCAAAACATGCAATGTTCTTTTACATTTCCATGCTTTTTTCACATTGCTCTTGCTGCATGGATTTGGCCCCCTCTATTTTCCCTGTATGTAAATCCTGCCTTCAGAAACTAGCTTAAATCCCATGAATTTCTCCAAACTATTGCAGACCCAAATGACCTTTTCTTTGTCTAAGTCTCTCTGACTCTACATTTCCTGTATTATCCATGAATTACAAATCATAAACTACTTTGCTTTTTTATCTTTTTAAGCTGACATTTTGTTTCTCCAATTACATTAAAAATTTCATGAGAGTAGAGCTCCTGTCTTAGACTATTTTGCATTCCTAACACCTAGTGGAGCATCTTTGCCTTATACATGGTAAGTATCAAATAAATGTTTTTTAAAAGGTAGAGTTAAGATAGTGGAAAAAATACTCTAACTGTGATGATGGAAAAACCAAATTTTGCTAAAATATTTAAAGAAGTTTATTCTGACCCAATATGAGTGACTGTGACCTGGGGAACATAGTCTCAAGACATCCTGAGAAAATGCACCTGAGGCAGCCAGGTTACAGTTTGGTTTTATACATTTCAGAGAGACAAGTAAAATCATAAATCAAAACATGGAAGGTATACATTTGTTTGGCCAGAAAAGGCAGGACATCTCGAAGTGGGGGTTACAAGTCACAGGTTGGTAATTGGTTGAAAGAGTTAAGCTTTGTCTAAAGACTTGGAGTCAGTAGAAAGGAATGCTTAAGATAAGAGAGTCAGCTATCTTTCATGTGATGCTATACAGAGTCAGGTTGGAAAGTCAGCCATATTATACCGGGTTAATAAAAAAAATCCCTCTTAATGAGATTTTGTGGTTTATAAGGCACGACTCCCCAGCCCCCTTAGAAAGTAATTTGGGCAAGAGAAAAAAAAAAAGGTCATAGATCAGTCCTCAACTGGAAACAAAAGATGTAAGTCTGAAGCCAAATTCTGCTGTTTATTAGCTTAGTAAACTTGGACAGGCCGTTCAACCTTATTGGTTTTCAATTTCTTCCACTGTGAAATGCTGATTTAAACTACCTACTCAACCTACTTCACAGACTGATATTAAGGAACTAATGGGGGCAGAATTTATGTTAAAGTGCTTTATGCAATGGAAAGAGGTATGAAGAAGTATTTTTTTCACTAAGTACAGTATAGTATAGGAGTCCCACAATACCTGGCACTTAGTAGGCCCTCAATAAATATTTGATGAAAGAATGAATACATAAATGATTTACCAATTAGCAATTAAAGCAATTAATTCTTTCCACTTAAGATCCCTGAGCCTCTTTTCTGAGACAACCATGTATTATTTCAATTTTTATTTTTCCTTACTAGGGAACAAATTGCTTACCTGGCTCTTCATTTCTCCTCACTCAAATGTTCCAACAGGAAAAATATTTTGGCTTTATTGGGGCTAAGGACATATTACCCCAAAATATGACTGTAGGAGACTAGAATGTGTCACCCCAAAATATTCCTTTTGGATATATTAATTATTTCCAGCTGGTTACTATGAGAAACTTCAGACACAGGAGTAGCTGTGAAAAGTTGTCCTTTTGTAAGAGAAATCTACATCTATAAAGGAAATTTTCATTAGTAAAGGTATCTGGACTTGTAAGAGAGCTACCCCAAAACAACTTTTATCACCTGAGAGGCTTTTACCTGCAGAACAAGGCAACCTTTATTCAAAACACATTTCCTCCACTCCCCCTTCCATAATTTGTCTCCACCACCCCTCCAGAAGCTCCAAGCCCCTATAACCTTTCTGTTGCTCAGGATGCTACATAAACTTCAACAATTTTTGAGACTCATATTTTTGTGGGACTCTCATGTGTACTTATGTAATTATAATTGTTTTTCTCTTGTTAATCTGTTTTATGTCAATTTAATTTGTAGACCAGCCAAAGAACCTAGAAAGGTAGAAGGAAGCAATTTTTCCTCTCTCATTGCTTCTATCAAATATTACTTCGCTCCACATGTCCTGCTCTTCCAATCAATTTTATCTCCTTTTGAAATTTTTATCAGTCGATATAAAGGTAGCTTTTTCTGCCACAGCAAGTGCTTCTAGCTATTATAAATCTCACTTTCAAAGATTCTTTCTTTTTTTTCCAAGACAAGGTCTTGATATGCTGCTCAGGCTGGCCTCTAATTCCTGGGCTCAAACGATCCTCACGCCTAAGTCTCCTGAGTAGCTGGGACGACAGGCACATACCACTGCATCTAGCTCTCAAAGATTCTCAAAAATTTATTGTGACTACAATTATTCAAAATCAATAAAAATACAGTGCTTTAATGTGTAGAGTCTGGAGTTTGGATTGTTACGTTTCAAATACATGCTCTGTCAATTAGTAGTTGTGTGACCCTGAACTTGAGGATAAAAATACTAATGTCTACTTTATAGAGTTAGAAGATTAAAATTAAATAATGCATATTTTTAAAAACCTTAAAATACTGGTAGACTGATAGTAAATGCTCAATAAATGATAACTATTATTATAAAATAAAGTGGAAAAGTAGTGTAGGGGAGGCAAGTTTCCTTAACCCTCCTAGGGTTCCTGGCTAGGTCTGAAAATAAATCTGACAAAGACAGAACAGGAAAAAGCATACAAATTTATTTAATAAAAGTTTTATGTAACACAAGAGCCTTCAGAAATGAAGACCCAAAGACCCAGGGAAAACTGTCTATTTTTATGCTCAAGTTCAGTGAAGAATGGACAGCTGTGTAGAAATGTGAGTGGACAAAGTGGTATAATCTACTGGTTATACCAAGACGGAAGGGGGACACTCGCAAGGCGTGTCTGTTCAGGTTCTTCTTGACCTCTCTGTGTAACACTCCTTCCTCTTGGGCATGGGGCAGGAGGACCCCTCTGGAATGAGGGTCTTCAAAGAAGAAGGGAAAAGGGAGACAATGACCTTTTTAGGTTTTATGGCTTGCTTTGGGGAAGAGGGGTTCTAGTTTCTATGGCCTGCTTTGGAAGAAAAAGGGGTTCTGGAGAAAGGAAAGTGGGAAAAGGTCAGAAAGATCTTCCTTCTGAGGCCCACTCAATTTCCTTCAGTTTAAAGTACTTGGCATGCTGAGGTGCCATACTTTGGGGTATCGTGTTTTGAGCCCTGGTATCGGAAAGCTTTCATCAATCCCTACTTTAGTTACATTTTTAAGAAATATTTCCTACTATACCAGCTGAATCTTTAAAACAAAATATTCTTCTCCCTCCCCACCTTTCTAGTTTAACATGGTGAGGTGAAATTGTATATTAATTAGAAACATAGTCTTTGAGAGTTGAACAGACCTGTTTTAATCCTGCTTTTGCTGTGCTGTCTGACCTTCGGAATGCTATTCAACCTCTTTAAGCCTCAGTTACTTCATCCTTAAAATCATGATAATACCACATCTCATAGGGTTGTTCTGAGCATTAATGGTATGATTTTTATTTTAAGTAAAATAAGTGCTCAGCCTAGTGACTGGCACATAGTAAATGCTCAAAAAATACCACCATTGCTATTAAATATCATAGCAATTTTAATCCATCTTATAATTTTTTCACAATTAGTATCTCAGTGCAATATCTCAGTGCAAATTTATTATACATTACACAGTAAAGGAAATCCTTGATTTTAAAGAAAACAAATGTGACAAAATAATTTAATATCACTCCCTCTGCATTGCCCATCAAATAAGAACTACTGCCGTCTACATATTGGACTAATTCCACCATATTTAAATTGAGCTGGTGGGTGTTTTGGTGTAATTAGTAGGTGACTTGAACTTCTAATAAGCAATACTCATCACAATAAAGTTCAAATACAGGAATTTGGAGATTCCCTGTTAAGAAATTGTAGCATTGTAGCATGATGTGTTCATTGTAGCATGTTCATTGCTACATGTTCATTGTAGCATGATTTGAAGTACTAATTAACTCAATAAGTATTTATTGAACACAAATATATTATAGGCAATGAACTGGTGATTGGTATACAGAGGTCATTAAAACAGACAAGCTTACTTTTACACTTGTTTATAATGTCTGTACCAGCCATATTTCACTTTAATGGATCATGGGGAAAAATGTAAACTGTTAATGTAGTAAAATTGTTAATTTTTATAGTAAATATCTGTACATTTTTAAAAACCTGTACAATCTATTACATAATAACTAAGAAACTTTTTTCCAGATAGGGAGAGTATGATGTAATTTAATACATTAGTATCTTCAAAGGTTGCCTTTAGCTCAACAAATACTGAAAGTCAAATTTAACCATTTAAAACCATAATTCAACTAAGATTCAATACTGTGAATAAAATTTTATTAAGAAATAATTCCTACTCAAAGATTGGATGGAAATTATGCTTTGAAAGATATTTTTAAGGCACATATACCCAGAAAGTATGCCTAATACATGTTATAGCTTACAGGAAAAAATATCAGTATGGACATTAGTCCCAATCACACCTACATTGGCAGCTCCATTCTTTGCCTGGCCCACTGCCTTCCATAGATCTTCTCTTTACTAGGGTTTAAATACAGCCTTCCTTTATATGAGGGAGAAAAACTATTCTTTCTTTAGCAGTTCAACCAACCTCTCATTATCACTTATTTATGTGTCCCAACTGCACTACCATGTATATAAACCACAGTGGCAGACAAAATAGCAGACCTCATTTGATGTCATCATGGAGACACAACTGCATTCAAATATCTTCCTATGACTAATTTGAAAATTTGATTTAAAAATCAAAATTTAAAATTATACCATATTTCTACTTCCAGGAATTACTGTAATGTATGAGCAAAGAAATATGTAAAAGGATGCTCTTTATGTGCTTTTTTGTACTAACTAAAGATTAGAAATAAGTTAAGTGCCTGTCAATAAATGACTGGTTAAATGAGTTATGGTACATCCATGTAATAGAGTATTTTGCAGCAATTCAAAAAGAAGACACCTACTCTTTATATACATGTAGAGAAGTATCTTCAAAATATATGTTAAGTGAAAAAAGTAGTATAGGGAGCAAGGCTCTTGTTTTCCTAAGGTTTGCTGAAAAATTACTGACATGAGGAAGATGGATTAATAGGAGAAAAATGACAAAGATTTGTTTTACGTGTATACACAGGAACCCTCAGAATGAAGATTCAACTCCTCAATGAGGTACAGAGGTTTATAAAGAATGGGGGCTTGGAAGTAGCAAACAGGTTTGGGGAGGAAGAGGCTTGGGTAGCTAGCAAAGGTGGTCTTATTATGTAAATGAAACACTACAAGTAACAGTGCTCAGAGAAAATAGATAGTAAATGTTTCTTTTTAAACCTTTAAAGGTGTCAGATTCTCAGTTAATCTTTCCTAGCTCAGGTAAAGAAAGACCTGGTTGCATTAAATGAGATTCTCTACAGAAGTAAATCACATGCCCCCCACCCCAACAAAAGACAGCTTTGCAGTGTTACTTATATCTGTGAGACCCACAGCAGTCATCTCAAAGTATGTCAAAGAAATATATTTTGGGGTAAAATATTTCTAATTTCCTTTAGCAGCAAGATAGTATGTATGATACACTGTATAATAAAAATTGCACTTGTATAGTCATAGACGTTTCAAAGGGGATATACAAAAGACTGTTAAAGTTATTTTGAGGGATTAGAAAGGAAAACAGAAATAACTATATTTCTTTTTATATTTCAAAATATTAAGGGGCTGCAAATGTTGTTGTTACATAGATAGCTTTTATAATGCTTTAGTTAGGGCTATAAGTGTGCCCATCACCTGAATAGTGTTCATTGTACCAGTTAGGTAGGTTTTTACCCCTCCCCTCCTCTCCTTCCCCCCTTCTTGATTTCCAGTGATTTTTAACTTCTTTCTGTGCCCATGTGTGCCCATTGATTAGTTTCATATTATTAGAAAGTACATGTGGTGTTTTTCCATTCTTGAGATACTTCACTTAGGATAATGATCTCCAGTTCCATCCAAATTATTGCAAAAGACACTAATTCATTTCTTTTTATGACCGAGTAGTACTCCATGGTATGTATATACCACATTTTGTTAATCCACTCATGAATTGATGGGCACTTGGGTTTCATTTGGAGCCAAAAAAGAGCCCGAATAGTTAGTTCTTAAATTCACAGCAAGATTCTGGTTAGGCAATTTGCCTGATTTATTACTGGAACTAGGCACATGTGAATGCCTATATACATAGTTAATTGAGGTCCACCTCTCAACGTGATGGTCAACAAGTACAGCAGGAGCACTAAGAGGTCAGAAGAGATATCAGCTGTAAAGAATCAGCAGTTCAGATGAGTACCTGCTGAATATCACAGCCTTGTTCTCAATTAATTTACTATGTCATATGGATTGGTAGTAAATGCAATTTTAAATGTACACTCAAAAATGATTCCTTAAAAAACTGTAAAAGTTAAGCATCTTTGCTAATGAAATTGATTAAATACTGATTAACCAAACCTCTCCTGACATTTAAGTCTTTTGTCATTATTCATAAGTACCCTCCACCCCAGCTTCCACCGCTAGTTAACAGATTAAAAAGTACAACATCCAAGAAGTTCAATGGAGAAAACATCTACTAAGGGATTCTTATCTTAAAGAAAATCATGTTTGTCCTTCCTTGTTTTGACAGCAAAGGAGATAGAGTACAATTCTGGAAAACTAATAATTTGTAACAAAGCCAAAAAAAAAAAAAAAAAGTATTACAATGGCCACTAGATGGCCCCCATATATATTTTTCCACTGTTATAATGAGACCATGAAGAAACAAAACAAGTGAGAGGACTGTGTGATAAAATAATGTATGATTCTTTACCTTTTGTATGAATAATCATGTATAGAAATTATGAATAGAATTATTTACCACTTATTTAGCATATCTTCATATTGTGGACCTAGTAAAACTCTCCTACAATTTATCAGTAACGTTTCCAATAGCACTATAAAAATATTTTAAAAATTAAAAGTTCTAATGTTTAACTTCTTCTGGACAACACCAAAATTCTTCATCTAATTTTATCCATAATGGGAGGCAATAGCAATTTTTTTTCTTTCTTAGTTTTTAGTCACTGTTGTGATTCCCTCATATTCCACTTCTCTATATGCTTTAAGTAAATTCTCCCGTTTTAAAAATCTTTAAGTTTGAATTTTGAATAGAAACAAGTTATTTACCTATAGATATGCATAGCTTTCTTTCATTTAACATACTGTATACATTAAAAGCCATGCATTTTTAATGTAAAAATGATAGTTAACTTAAAATGTCAGCTGATTTGTATTTCATTTGGCTCATAACCCATTTAAACAATCAGCTGCTTCATTATTGTGCATTTATAATGGAAATATCTGAGATTCCTAAAAATAGTAAAGAATAAGTGATTGCCTTAATGATTAATCACATGTAGTTTGGCTGGTTACAGAATATCAATGTGTATCACATTTCACTAATGATCATTACCTTGATTTTCTCATTTTCTGCTTTCCATAAAAAAAGGGCTAATCAGTTCTAAGTCCTGTGAAATTTTAAATAGAAAACAAATTGAACTTCCACTTGCAAATTATATTTTTCCCATATGCTATCCAATTCAGAGACCCAAGTCTGATTCTGTACAGCCTAAAAACATGCCAGAGAAATCACCTGTTTAGACAATCTGTGATTCTGACTTCACCGTTTAATTGGCAATTTCCTGTTATATTCTGTTTCCTGAGGGCATTGGGCACTATTGAAAAGACCTGAAATGCTGCAGGCTGCATTACCACCTCTTTTCCCCTTGGTGGTCAGGTTTCTTTTGTTCAGCTCATTTTTGTTTCTCAGCCCTTTGAAATCTGCTTAATTCTGAGAAGGTTTTAGAGTTTGAAAATTAAAAACCATTGTATAGTATAAACACAACTCAACAGCAGCTTTCCTATCCTAACATTTGGGCTTTGGAAAAGGAGAGGCTGGAATAGTGACAGAAGCAATTCTTTGAATCTATGAAATATTTTTCCTATGCTATCCTACTAAATAGGCAATGAGATTTCAAAGCTACATTGCAGCAACCAAATCAGCAGGTTTTTAATACACTTAGATCTTTCTCTTTTGGCAGGAGGAAAGTATCATGTAAACACTAAAATAACCCCAATTTTGTTTGTTTCTTTATTTGTTTTACAGTTAAAAATTCATTACATGCAATAAAGCATGACTATGAAAAATATTGTCTATGTATAGATAAATGTTGTACTTTGTTCACATTCTTCATCTGGTTGTAAAAAAAAAAAGCCCCTTGATGCTTGTGAGGCCCGGAAACACGGCCCCCCTGTCAGTTCCCAGGGCGATTTCCAGGTCCCTTGCATATAATAATATCTTTTTCTGTTCTTTTTATTCTTTCATGCTTTCTATTTTTCTTCTTCCCTGAGTCCTTCATTGAAAGGTTAAGAATAATATCTGCAAATAGGTGTTTCATCTGGGGGAAACTTTGTATAGAGAGTCATTTGAAGGACTCTCTTTTCTTTGAATGGCTTATCAAAAACCATTCAGAAAACACATTCCTTCAGGCAATTTCAATCTATTCAAATTTCCAGAGACCTTTAAAGGTGTTAGTTGCTAAACTGTCTGTTTTACTGTGTAAGGCTTCCTGGATGGCCTTTCAGGAAAGGGATATTGAACAGAAAAAAAGAGAAGAGTTCATGACCCCTTCCCCTCAGCTGACAAAGACACCATCTGAGAAATGAACTTGCATCTGCATGGACTGTATTTACCTGTGAATTTGAATTATCAAATCAAAAACTCACAGGGTAAGGAAGAATTGTAAAATTATTTGGTGCTGATTCCTCTCTACAACACCCCTATCAATTATTTCTCTGGCCTCTCTGTAATCATGTTCAGTAACAGGGAATTAACCACCCTGGAGATGGAGCTTTCAAAAATGATCAGAACTTCAAAGATAAGACTAAATGAAACTCCTTAATCCATGCTCCACCGTCCATTCCATCTTAGTCCCCTTTCCAGAGGTAACTTCTATTTTAACTTTCTGTTATTCTTCTTGCCCTTTTTCTATGCTTATCATCACACATAAGTAGTCAAAACATATATGATACTGTCTTTTTTGCTGTTTTTATTAAACAATATGGCTTGAAAAACTTTCCATGTCATGTAGACATGCTTCATTCTTTTTAACAGCTGCATAGTAATCTATAACATGAACCACACTTTATTTAGTATTCTTCTTTTATGTTTTTCATCATTTTTCACTGTTATAAACAGTGCTACAAACATTCTTTCCCATGCCTCCTTCTGTGCATATTCAAGTGTTTCTCTGGGGTAGGTATAGAAATTGGATTTTTGGCAGGAAATAAGGAAGGGAACTAACATTTACTGTAGTGCTTTCTTTCAGCAAATCCATTCAAGAAATATTTATTGAGTGCCTACTAAGTTACAGACATTGTTCTAGGTACTAGGGATATAGCAAGGAACAAGACAGACAATGACCCACTTAACATTTTTTCATTTAACGTTTATTCAATGTTAGAATTACATTCAATGTTTGCCCATTTTACAGGTGAGAAAATCAAGCCTCAAAAAATATAAGTAACTTGCAAAGGAAAGAGTTGTAAAAGAGTTGTGATTTGAACCGAGGATCTATCTGAATCAAGGGTACAGATTCTATACCTTCCCCCCACATTGTGAAGAACTCTTACTATTGAAAAGTTCTTTTGTCTGTTGAAGATGCAAATATAGCTCCTTATGTATTTCTACTATTTTTCTAGAACACTTTTTTGGAGGTCAAGTCCAATTCAACTTTCATATTACAGTCTTTAAAAATAGCAGCTATCATTCTTGTATTTACTATTCATCAGGCCCTTTTCTAAGTACCTTAAGTGAAAATAGGTAATCCAAAATAAAAGTTGTTGGAACTTTAATTTCGAATTTTAAAGTAATGTGATTATGAGACCTGAGTCACATGACAGGCAGCTGTAACCTAGCCAGTTGCAACCTTTTTTCCTTTGATTATAGATAAGATTTTTTTTTGCCTACATTGTTTTGTAAAATGTTGTGAAAGACTGAAGGGTGCCAGAGAAAACCCCTTCCCTCTTCACTGTTGATCTTTATTATAGATTAGCTTCCCTCTTACTTCTCTTACATGAAGACCTCATGACTATCACATTGTCTAAGATGGAATGTTAAATATACTCTTTTAAATTGGAAAAGGAAAAGAAAAACTATAATCAAATTGCTGTAACTCATAAACCAGCTTAGTATGGAAAATGTCATAATCTGAAAAATTTCTTTGTTTTCTGCCTATATAAGCAAAACCTTAATTTTGAAGCACTGATCCCATTATTTTGGAGTCTGTGTTACCTGGATGGTCATTCTCAGCTTTGGACTGGAATAAACTCTTTTAAACTGTATTCTGATCCTTTTGATTATTTCAGGTTGACACTTGTACATTCTAAGTCAT
The DNA here is from genome assembly GCA_023783475.1 of Daubentonia madagascariensis. Taxonomy (NCBI): domain Eukaryota; kingdom Metazoa; phylum Chordata; class Mammalia; order Primates; family Daubentoniidae; genus Daubentonia; species Daubentonia madagascariensis. The sequence continues at coordinate 1,659,522 of JAKFHU010002421.1, forward strand.
TTAATCCTGACAATACCTCCTTGTGCTTTAATCTGTTTTACAAACACTTATATCACTGGCACTTTAATGGGGATTGCATTGAATCATCATTTTTTGCAGATCTTGAAAAAGTAATTCTATGCTTTGTATGGAACCAGAAAATACCCCAAATAGCCAAAGCAAGCTTAAGCAAAAAGAACAAATCAGGAGGCATCATTTTACCAGACTTCAAGGTATATTACAAGGTATAGTAACCAAAACAGCATGGTAATGGCACAAGAACAGAGACATAAACCAATGGACCAGAACAGAGAACCCAGATATAAAACCATCCTCATATTGCCATCTAATCTTTGACAAAGCATAAAAAAAACATACACTGGGGAAAAGAATCCCTGCTCAATAAATGGTGCTGGGAAAATTGGATAGCCACATGTGGAAGGCTGAAACAGGATCCACACCTCTCACCACACACAAAAATTAATTCACGATGGATAACAGACTTAAACCTAAGGCACAAAACTATAAGAATTCCAGAAGAAGAGGTCAGAAAAACTCTTCTAGATATTGGCCTAGGCAAAGAATTTATGAAGAAGACCCCAAAGGCAATCACAAAAACAACAAAAAATAAATAAATAGGACCTGATTAAATTAAAAAGCTTCTGCACAGCCAAGGAGACAATCAACAGAGTGAATAAACAATCTACAGAATGGGAGAAAACATTTGCATGCTATACATCCAATAAAGGGCTAATAACCAGAATCTACAAAGAACTCAAATGAATTAGCAAGAAAACATCAAACAACCCCATTAAAAAGTGGGCAAAAGACATGAACAGAAACTTTTCAAAAGAAGATAGACTAATGGCCAAGAAACATATGAAAAAATGCTCAACATCTCTAATCATCAGGGAAATTCAAATCAAAACCACAATGAGATCTCACCTAACCCCAGTGAGAATGGCTTTTATCAAAAAATCCCAAAACAATAGATGTTGGCACAGATGCAGAGAGAAGGATACATTTATACACTGTTGGTGGGGCTGCAAACTAGCACAACCTCTATGGAAAGTAATATGGAGATACCTCAAAGAACTAAAAGTAGAACTACCATTTGATCCAGCAATCCTGCTACTGGACATCTACCCAAAGGAAAAAAAGACATTTTATAAAAAAGACACTTGCACTTGAATGTTTATAGCAGCACAATTCACAATTGCAAAGATGGGGAAACAACCAAGTGCCCATGAATATATGAGTTGATCAGTAAACCATTGTATATGTATACCATGGAGTATTACTCGGCCATTAAAAAAAAAGGTGAATACCTTTTGTAACAACCTGGATGGAACTGGAGACCATCCTTTTAAGTGAAGTATCACAAGAATGGAAGAACAAAAACCATGTGTACTCACTACTAAATTGAAATTTATAGATCAATACTCATGTACACATATAGTAGTAAAATTCAATGGAAATCAAGCAGGTGGGAGGGGGGAGAAGGGGATGGGTAAATTCACACCTAACAGGTACAACGCACACTATATGGGTGATGGACACACTTATAACTTTGAACCAAACTGTACAAAAGCAATTCATGTAACAAAGTTATATGAATTCATGGCAAAGTTACAATTTAAATTTAGGCAGCATGTCTCTAGAATCTACTTTCTGACTATACCATACTACCTTTCTTTAAAATATTTGAGTGTAAGTGTCATGCAACCTTCTGCCTCTGCCCTCCCACATTATTTCTTCTGACAGTGGCAATATCATGAGTCTGCTTTCATCAACTGATATTAGAAATCAGCTTCATTATTCTATTTGCTTTCCTTTCAATGCAATGCAATTTGTTTATTTTCTTTTAGAATATGGTTCCCAGAATAGATAGAGTATTCTAGATGATTATGGAATCATGCAGAGTTATAGATACTATGTTACTATTATTATAGACTAAAGACCTCATTAAATTTTTGGTAGCTACATCTTTGTTTTGATTCGTGTTGAATATACTTTTGCCAAACCCCCCCCCACTTATTATTTATCATCATGATAGATTTAGTGCATTATTCTAGCTGGCAAGACATTTGAGGCTCCTGACTCTGCTATTCATCATAGAGGCTCTTACTCTCAGTTATGTATTAACTGAATATTCTATGAGCATGTTCCCATTATATCTTCATCCAAATAAACCATGAATAAAAATACTTAAATGCAAGTATCAAGGACAGAGCCTTGCAGCTCACAACTAGAGACTTCACTCCAGATTGACATAGATTAAAAACAAGGCAGCTTTAGATAAAGTTATTTAATCAGTAATTAATCTACTTAAATGTCTTTGCATTTAACCCATATTTGTCTATAGGAAAATAGTAATTAAGCATGTCAAATGCCTTGCTTTGTTCATCTATAGTTTGTCTTCTGAGATTCCCTTATCTACAAACTAAAAAATTTATTAAAGAAAGGATTGGCTTACAGTGGTTTGTTTTTATAGAGGAGCTGGTCAGAAGATACTTTGATTACCTTCTATAAAATCTGTGCCTTCTCCGTTGCTCAGTAGCCAATCATTCACTTATTTATTCCAGAAATATTTATTAGGTACTTACTGTGGACCAGAAATTCTTCTAGGGTCTGGAGATACAACAATGGATGAAACAGATAAAAATTCTTAACACCATAGACATCACGTTCTATTATAAATAATCTATGCCCTATGAAGGATACAAAAGACCCATAGAGTTTATTTATATTGGAAAACCGGGTTCTAACTACAATTCACTCCTGGTTCCCCAATGTTATAATTATCCATTTTGCAACTTCTAAAGCTGCAGACTGAGGGATGCTCTCGGCCAAATGGCTACTTCTGACCAAAAATGCAATAGGTCTTAGGGGTCACCACTTCCAACCTCCTAAAGTATATGAATCCCTTTTACAGCATCCTCCAACATATCTTCTCAAAGACTTTATGATTATAAACCCTCAGACTTGATGGTGTTGTACAGATACTAGCTAGAGTGTAAGATAGGATTCAGACACACTTGGTTTTGCTAGGTCAAAGTGGTGAGCTATTAGATCTTTTGTATGATGGACTAGGGTACCTATGTTACATAATCTCCACAATGAATCAATTTTCTTACCCTTTCCAGATTCTAGAACCCACCCACATGACATGGTCCATGGCACCTTCCTTCCTCTTCAGTGCAAGCCCCAATAGGTCAGGGCCTTTTCACATCATACATTTTGACCACTTCTGTATCCCTTGTCCACTATTAAGGCCCTTTGTGATTACATTGAACCCACAGAGATAATCCAGAATAATTTCCCCATCTCAAAGTCCTTAACTTTATCACATCGCAAATGTACACTAACATATTCATAGGTTCCAGGGATTAGGACATGGACATTTTTGAGGGATCATTATTCTGCCTACCACACCGTCCTTCTGGCCTAAGTTGTATTTTCTTTCTTTTTTAGTATTAACATCTAAATAACATTGCTATTTACATGACAAAAATAGTTGCTTACTCTTCTTTTCTGTTATTCCTGCCATGTTGTAGTCTCAGCACTACTCACTGAAGTCGGATCAGCTTGCTTCCCACTCTCCCCATTTTCACCTTTACACGTGCTCCTCTGAAGCTTTCCAGGATTTTTCTTGAGTCAGAAGGACTGTGTCACTAATAGGGAACAAACAATATGAACGGCCTTATGCTACTTTTCTTGATTTTTTTTTCCAAAATTGTTCACCACCATCATCAATCTTGCCCTGCTTGGCAAGTATGAGCATGAGGAATATGAGAATGGGGGTCACAGTGTGTCTAGTGACCTCACATATCTAACCTGATAACCTGACTCTGTCAGTGTTCATGGTACTCAGAAGATATTCAGTATATTTTCAAAAGTGGTGGTGGTGGTGGTAATGTGCATGTGTGTGTTTGTGTATGTGTGTGTGTGTGAGAGAGAGACAGAGAGAGAGAGATCCTGACTTAGCAAATTTGCATCTCACTTTACTACCATAGCATATACAGTGTTTGTATGTGGCAACAGTTATGTATTTTCCTCCCCTTTATGTACCTCTTTGTTACAACCTACAACCTCTATCAACCTACCACCCCCACTCCCTTCACATTATCTTTCTGCTAAGTCCTGAGTCATGACTGCCCATCTTTTTGAACTTACTCAGACCTATCCAGATGTGTCTATAATGGATTTTTATTGTGGCAATTTCTGCTTTAATTTCTTGTACATCTTTCTAGTATTAGGTATATAGTGGCTGTATTGTAGACATGTCATTTGTTCGTTGAATCATTCCGTTTTGTCCCTTCCTTTTATTGTTTTTCGTATATCTTGACTCAGCAGAGCACTATACTGACTGGTACCGGGGAAGGGAGACACATTCCCTCCCTGCCCCTTGCTGATCCTGCTGCCATGTTTTGATATCATTGTGCTAGAAACAGAATTTGTTTAGCCCTCATATTCCTCTGGCACCCAGCTCAGCATTTGAGAAACTGACCTCTGCTATCAGGATTGTGTGATTTCAAAACAGAAAAAGAATCAAAGCTTAACTTCCATTTTGTGTTTCTATATAATTTTAATAATGTCTGTAAGTGGAGGTTTCATTTTTTGCATGCAAATTCCTGTGTACATGGGGGGATTTATATTTATTAACTATTTCATACATATGAGGCACTAAGATGGGTGCTTTAAATCTATCATTAGTAGGTTTTTGATCTTCTAATTTGCCCCAGGCAAATTTGCATAGCCTTGGTGAGCCACGATTATGAGTTTTAGAAAAATATGAGGATGCTTTTCAAAAGTTTCTTCGAAAATGAAGACGTATTCTTCCAAGAATATCCTTTTATATGTGGAAATAATATAATAACATTTGGATGCCTGGTATGTACTAAGAACTTTTTGAGTATTTCAAATATAATATCTCATTTCTCTAAATTTTTAGCTTTGGGCTAATATACAGAACCATGAAAAGTAATGAATTTTAAATTTCACCAAATATTTGAAATTATCTAATGGGTCTAGCTGTCCCAAGGGGAGAGAATAATTTTTAGAATCTGCATCTTCCATACATTCTTAAAAGAAACTAATTGAGAGCCTAATATATGTTAAGTACTCTACTAAGCAATTTACATGTATACTTTTGTTAGTATGTGTGTCTAAGTAAGGTAACATGGAGGTAGGAAAGGAGCGTCACTCCAGGCAGAGCCAACAGCAAGTTTGCAGACAAGGGCATAAAGGAGATTGACTTTTTTGATAATGGTGAGTAATTTTTGGAGGGGGTAATGGCGCTGTTGCTCTTCCTCTCTCCCCACGTTTTCCCTCTAAGTTCTTTATTACCTCTCAGTAGCACACTGAACCACTCAGCCTTGTACTGCTTGCCTGTCTTCTGGGGTACATTTGCAGCAACACAAAAGGCTAATGACTTTTTACCATGATAAAAATGAAAATGTCACTTTATAGCAGTCATTTCTAATCCCACTACTACTGCCAGACCACACAAGAGCTTTCCTAATCACTGATGACCAAGATCTTTTCCAACTGGGTCCCAAATCTGCCTGTTTTCCCTCAAAACTACTTTCTTCATGAATAAAAACAAACCTTGTCTTGGTGGCTCCCTGGGTCTAAACATAGACACATAAACTTCCTACTGGAATGTAAGCTTTATAAGGGCAGATATTTTAATTATTTTTTTCATAGTGCCAATTTTACAACACACACACACACACACACACACACACACACCCCACACACCTTCTTTCACTCTAGTATAGTCTAGTCTAGTTCCTTTACCTCCCTCCTATCCTGGAAACAACTCTACCTCCCTTATATAACCTTACTACATACTTTTCTCACTACTTAATTCATAAACTCCAAGATAGTAAGTGAAAGGGACTCTGAAGTCAGCCTAGTAATTTTTGTGTTCCATAAGCCTGCAAAAACATAGGTTTTCATACATAGCTTTCAGCTGATATCTAATTACATCATTAGGCATGTCTTGTACATTGTATTGTATGACAGACAATACTAGCATTCATAAAGATTTTTGGTTCTCCTCTACTTTTAAACACATTTCTCCTCAAATTTAAGTATACAGATGTGATTCACTTTGGCCAATGAACTGTCATCATAAATGGCACTTTTGGTAAGAGGCATTTAAGAGCCTGTGCACAATTCTCCATGCTCTCTCTTCCCAGATCCCAAAGTTCATGGAAGCATGTGTTGATAAGGTGTCACAAGATTAAAGCAATCTACCATAGTGTGCCACTAATAGAGCACAACTTCCCTACGGACTCACTTGGACCCGAAGCACTTCAAATGAGTGAAGAATATACCTTTGTTGTGTAAAGGTGATAAAATTTTGCTGGCATCATTTCAGCATAACCTAGATTACCCTGATTGGTACAGAAATTGTATACATAGAAGTGGAATGTTGCAAAACCATAATTCTGAACTATCTGGCATTGGCTTAATGATTGGGAGGAGTAAACTAGGCAGCTGCTATCAGAGACTACAAAGATTGTGATCTAGTATTGGTGGTGTTAGGGCTCAGAAAACAATACTCCAAAATGAAGGCCTCAGAAGCAGCTTCAGAAACAAAAGTTTTTCTCTGACTTTCTACTACCATCCTGTCTCTCGGTCCCATTCTCCCCTGAGGCTGGCCATAGAAACTAGAATCCTGCTTCCCCAAGGCCGGTCATAGAAACCAGAACCCCTTTTTTCCCCAAGCCAGTCATAAAACCTAAAAATATTACTCTAATATTCCCTCTTACCTATCTCTGTAAAAACTGGCCATAAAGAAATTATTAATATCTGACCTACCTTGTTTGACTGTAGGCCATAATACCCCCAATTCCAGAGAGGGTCCTGCCCCATACCCAGAAGGAAGGAATGCATACTTTAGAGAGGCAAAGAAAAATCTAGACAGACAGGCCTTGCTTGGTTTTCCCAGTCAGTCTATTAGCATCAGATCATAACTTTTTTGTCCAATCATATTTCTACATGACTGTCCATACTTTGTTGAATATAAGCATGAAAATGGAAAATTTCCCTTGTATCTTAGGGTCTTCATTCTGAAGGCTCACATGTGTACACATTAAGTAAATGTGTATGACATTTCTCCAATTAATCTGCATCTTGTATGTGATTTTTTAGTGAAGGCCAAGGGAACCTTGGCCCCTACAAATGGAAATGTAAATTACTACAGACATTACAGAAAACAGTATTAAGGGTCCTCAAAAAATTAAAAATAGAACTATTAATACCATATGGCCTAGCAATCCCACTACATGGCATATATCCAAAGGAAACAAAATCAGTATCTTTACAAGATATCTGCATTCCCAAGATCATCATAGTGCTATTTACAATACCAAAGATATGTAATCAACCTAAGTGTCCATCAATAAGTGAATAGATAGAGAAAATGTGGTATATATACACAATGGAACACTATTCAGCCATACAAAAAAATCCTGTCAGAAGCTCCTGGCTGGCAGTGCCATTGCTGGGGAACGCAGTTAGTCTGAGCTTCTGCCTATGTGCAGATGCCGAAAGGAGACCACAGAGCAGGGGAGGGGAGAGAAGAGTGAAACCCATTCCTGACAGCAAGATTGTGAATCTCAGATGGCCCCACCCCCTCTCAGACTTGCTTGCTTGGTGGGGCCACTGAAGCCCCCTCCCTGGTGGCTTTCCCCAGCAGCCTGGTAACAAACCTTCAACCCCTTCCAAGACAGCTACCTTACCAGCTTGTGCGGAGCCTGAAGGTAGGCTCACCTGACTCAGCAGTGCCCAACCTCACTCCCCCATCCACCTCCCTTGTGTTGGAGAATAAGGATTCCCTGGGAGTTCCAGGGCCCTACCCACCACCAGAGGCATTCAAGTGCTTCTCCTGAGGGTCTAGAGCCAGTCACAGGGCCTAAAAACAATACTGCAGCTGGTTCTTTCTAGCAAGCGCCACCTACTGGCAAGGAGATCAATTTGTACAGCCCTCTACAAAAGTGACTGACTCAATCATACAAGGTATGGTTGATTCTCACACACAAGCACCACCTACTGTCTCAGAGATTAAACTTGGCATCCCAAAATAATTCACACTATGAAGAAGACTATAGGGCTGGGGAAAGGGAAAGGATTTCAAAGACCTCCATCCTTCCTCATCAACAAGAGATAGGGAATCTGCTGACACAAAGCCCACAACCACTATAGCCTACAAATAACTAGCAACTGAAAAACCCACCACACTAAGGATATCTATAACCAAGGCATCCAACCAGGACCAAGATCCCCACCAAAACACCCACAAGCAATGCCAAAGGTTCTTACCCAATATATGCTATAGACACACCCTTATGAATGGGGAAGGGGGAAGCCCCATCTAAACAAAAGAAAATCCAAAAATAAGAAGTGACAGCTGCTCCAGATGAGAAGGAATCAGTGCAAGAACTCCAGAAGAATGAAAAATCAGAGCAAAAACACACCCCCAAAGGGGAACACCAGCTCTCCAGCACTGGATCCCAACCAAAATGAAAATATGGAAATGACAGATAAAGAATTCCAGATATGGCTTGTAAAGAAGCTCAATGAAATCCAAAAGAAAATGGTAAACCAACTCAAAGAAACTGGGAAAACAATTCATGAAATGAATGAAAAATTTAGTAAAAAGATAGACATATTAAAAAAAAGTAGAAATTCTGGAAATGAAAAATTCATTTGAGGAAATACAAAACACAGTGGAAAGCTTTAAGAACTGACTAGACCAGACAGAAGAAAGAATCTCAGAGGTGGAAGATGACTTTTTCAAATTAACCCAATTAGTCAAAAATAAAAAACAAAGAATCAAGAGGAACAAACAAAGCCTACAAGAAGTATGGGATTAAATAAAATGGCAAAATATAAGAATCACAGGCATCCCTGAGGGGGAAGAAGAAAATGCACAAGGCCTGGAAAACCTATTTGAGGAAATAATTGAGGAAAACTTCCCAGGTCCTGCTAGAGAATTAGATATCCAGGTACAAGAAGCTCAATGAACATCTGGGAGATTCATTGCAAAGAAGTAATCACCAAGACATATAGTCATCAGACTGGCCAAACTCAACACAAAGGAGGAACTCCAGCAAGCCATGAGGCAAAAACATCAAGTAATTTACCAAGGAAAACCCATCAGGCTAACTGCAGACTTCTCAACAGAGACCTTACATGCCAGAAGGGATTGGGGCCCCATCTTCAGTCTTATTAAACAAAACAGCTGCCACCCTAGAATTTTGTATCCTGCAAAACTAAGTGTCATATATGAAGGAGACATAAAAACTGTTCCAGACAAGCAAACACTGAGGGAATTTGTCAAGACTAGACCTGCCCTGCAAGAAATACTCAGAACTGCATTATACATGGATCAGCATAATAGACACTGATCAGTGTAAAACCACCCAAAAGCTAAACCTCAGAGATCATATAAAACAAAAGAAGAAGAGGTAAAAAAAAAAAAAAAAAACAATAAGGTACTACCCAACATGATGAACAGAACAGCATCCCACATATCAATTCTATCAATCTACTTGAATGGTCTGAATGCCGCACTCAAGAGACATAGGCTGGCTGAGTGGATGACAAAATACAACCCAGGTATCTTCTGTCTCCAGGAAACATTTCTAACCAATAAGGACTCATGCAGACTGAAGGTGAAGGGATGGAAAAAAAATTCAATGAAAATGGAAACCAAAATAAAGCAGGTGTAGCTATTCTCATAGCAGATAAAATTGACTTTAAATCAACAGTGGCAAACAAAGACAAAGATGGTCATTATGTAATGATAAAGGGAAGAATTCAACAAGAAGACATAAAAATCCTGAATATTTATGCCCTAACGCAGGAGCATGAACCCAAATTCATAAAGCAAATTCTACTAGATCTAAGCAAAAGAATTAATGGCAGCATCATAACTACTGGGCAATTCAACACCCCACTGACAGAGCTGGACAGATAATCCCAGCAGAAACTCAATAAAGAAACACTGGATTAAATGGGACTCTAGAATAAATTGACCTAACAGACATTTACAGAACAGTCTACTGAAGAATTACCGAATATACATTCTTCTCATCAGCACATAGAACATGCTCCAAGATTGATCATACCTTAGTCCACAAAACATGTCTCAACAAATTCAAAAAACTAGAAATCATACTATGTATCTTCTCAGACCACAGTAGAATAAAACTAGAAATCAATTCCAAGAGAAACGCTCAAATCCATATAAAGTCATTGAAATTACTTAATCTGCTGATGAACAATTGTTGGGTCAAAAATGAAATTAAAATGGGTATGAAAAGACTCCTGGAACTGAATGAGAAAGGGGACACAAGCAATCAAAATCTATTCGATTCAGCGGAAGCAGTCCTAACAGGAAAATTCATAGCCTTAAATGCCTACTTCAAAAAGACAGAAAGATCACAAATTAACAGTGTAATTACACATCTCAAGGAACTAGAAAAAGACCAAAGCAAACCCAAAGCCAGCAGAGGAAAAGAAATAACTAATGTCAGAGCAGAATTAAATGAAATGGAAACCAAAACAAAACCAAAATACAAAGGATCAATGAAACAAAAATTTGGTTCTTTGAAAAGATAAACAAAATTGATACACCTCTTGCTAGATTAACCAGGAATAGAAGAGAAAGGACCCAAATAAACTCAATCAGAAAAGAAAAAGGAGATATTACAACTGATACCACAGAAATACAAAATATCACCTGTAAATACTATGAAAATCTCATGCATATAAACTAGAAAACATAGAGAAAATGGAGAAATTTCTGAAAACACACAACCTCCCAAGACTCAATCAGGAAGAAATAAAACTCCTGAACACACCAATAGCAAGGAGCAAGATAAAAGGAATAATAAAAAATCTTCCAACAAAAAAAGCCCCAGACCAGATGGATTCACAGCTGAATTCTACCAGATCAACAAAGGAGATCTGTTACCCCTACTGCAGAAATTATTTCATAACATTGAGAAGGAGAGACTCCTCTCCAACTCATTCTATGAAGCCAGTATCACCTAGATACCAAAGCCAGGAAAGGACACAACAATAAAAGAAAACCACAGACCAATATCCCTTATGAAGACAAGATGGAAAAATCCTCAATAAGATACTAACAAACCAAATCCAACAGCACATCAAAAAAAAAAAAAAATCCACCATGACTAAGTTGTCTTCATCCCAGGGATGCAAGTATGGCTCAACATACATAAATCAATAAATGTGATTTGCCACATAAGCAGAAGCAAAAACAAAGACCATATGATCATCTCAGTAAATCAGAAAAAGCATTCAACAAAATTCAGCACACTTTCATGATAAATACCTTCAACAAACTAGGCATAGAAGGAGCATATATCAAAATTATAGAAGCCATGTATGACAAACCTACAGCCAACATCATACTGAATGGGGAAAAGTTGAAAGCATTCCGCCTAAGAACTGGAACAAGACAAGGGTGCTCACCGTCACCACTTGTATTCAACACAGTGCTGGAAGTCCTTGCCAGAGCAATGAGGCAAGAGAAAGAAATAAAGGGCATCCAAATCAGGAAAGAGGAGGTCAAATTATCACTTTTCACTTTTTATATGATCTTACATCTAGAAAACCCCAAGAACCACTAAGAGACTCCTGAAATTGATAAACAAATTCAGCAAAGTCTCAGGTTACAAATACAATGTACACAAATCAGTAGCATTTCTATACACCAATAACAGTCAAGCCAGAGTCAAATCAAAGAGCCAATACCATTCGTAATAGCTACAAAGAAAATAAAATACCTAGGAATATAATTAACAAAGGAGGTGAAAAATGAAAGATCTCTACAAAGAGAACTATGAAACACTGAGGAAAGAAATCTCAGAAGACATAAATAAATGGAAAAACATTCCCTGTTCATGGATTGGTAGAATCAACATTGTTAAAATGTCCATACTACCCAAAGTGACTTACAGATTCAATGCAATCATATTTCACATCATATTTCACAGATCTAGAAAAAGTAATTCTATGCTCCATTTGGAACCAGAAAAGAGGCCGAATAGCCAAAGCAATCTTAAGCCAAAATAACAAATCTGGAGGCATCACATTACTATAGTGATGCCATAGTATAGACTTCAAACTATACTACAAGGCTATAGTAACCAAAACAGCATAATACTGGCACTGAAATAGGGACATAGAGCAATGGAACAGAACAGAGAACCCAGATATAAAACCATTCACACAGAGGCAACTGATCTTTGACAAAGCAGACAACAATATGTACTGGGGAAAAAAGCCTTATTCAATAAATGGTGCTGGTAAAATTGGATAGCCACATGCAAAAGAATGAGACAGGATCCCTATCTCTCACCACTCACAAAAATTATTTCAAGATGGATAAAAGACTTAAATGTGTGGCATGAAACCATAAGAATTCTAGAAGAAAATGTAGGAAAAACTCTTCTAGATCAGCCTAGGCAAAGAATTTATGAAGAAGTCCCCAGTGGCAATCACAGCAACAACAAAAATAAATAAATGGGACTTGACTAAATTTAAAAAGCTTCTGCACAGCTATGGAAATAATTGACAGAGCAAATAGACAACCTACAGAATGGGAGAAAATATTTGCAAACTATACATTTGATAAAGGGCTAATATCTAGAATCTATAAAGAATCAAACAAATCAACAAGAAAAAAACAACCTCATGAAAAAGTGGGCAAAAAGCATGAACAGAAGCTTTTCAAAAAAAGATAGACAAATGGCCAATAAACATATAGAAAAATGCTCAACATTACCAATCATCAGGAAAATGCAAATTAAAACCACAATGAGTTATCACCTTACCCCTGTTAGAGTGGCTTTTATTAAAAAGCCCAAAAACAATAGATGCTGGCATGGATGCTGGGAAAGGAACACTTATACAGTGTTGGTGGGACTGCAAATTAGTACAACCTCTATGGAAAATGGTATGGAGATTCCTCAAAGAACTAAAAGTGGACCCACTGTTTGATCTAGCAATCCCACTACTGGGCATCTACTCAAAGGATAAGAAGTCATTTTATCACAAAGACTCCTGCATTCCAATGTTTATAGCAGCAAAATTCACAATTGCAAAGATGTGGAATCAACCCAAGTGCTCATAAGTTCATGAGTGAATTAACAAAATGTGGTATATGTATACCATGGAGTACTACTCAGCCATAAAAAGGATGAATTAATGCTTTTTGCAATAATTTGGATGGAACTGGAGACCATTATCCTAAGTGAAGTATCTAAAGAATGGAACAATAAACACCACACGTACTTGCTATTAAATTGGAACTAACCAATGAACACACGTTTGAACAATGGGAAGTAAAACTCAGTGGAAATCAAGCAGGGGGGAGGCAGTGGAGGGGAGGGGGAAAACCTACCTAACGGATACAATGAACACTAGTTGGATGATGGGCTTACTTATAGTTGTGACTCGAGCATTACAAAAGTGATCCATGTAACCAAAACATTTGTACCCCCTTAATATTAATATTTTGAAATAAAAGAAAAAAAATCCTGTCATTTGCAACAACATGGATGGAACTGGAGGTTATTACGTTAAGTGAAATAAGTCAGGCAAAGAAAGACAAATATTGCATATTCTCACTCATATGTGGAATCTAAAAAATTGAACTCATAGAAACAGGAATAGAATGGTGGTTGCCAGGGGCTGTGTTTCTGTGTGTGGGGGGGTGGGGTTTGGGGAGGTTTTGGTCAAAGGACACAAAATTTCAGTTACACAGGAAGAATAAGTTCAAGAAATCTATTAAACAATGTGATTACTATAGTTAATAACAATGTATTATATACTTGAAAATTGCTGAGAGAATACATTTTGTGTTTTCACTACACAGACATACAAAAAATGATAAGTATGTGAGGTAATACAAGTGTTAATTACCTTGATTTGGCAATTCCACAATGCATACACATTTCCAAACGTCAGGTTGAACACCATGCTTATATAAAATTTTATTTGTAAATAATAATAATAATCTACCCATACAGTTATACAGAAACCCAGAAGTCTCTCTTGCCACTTTCCTTTCCTTATCTCCCATAGACAAGCCATAACTAAGCCTCATCTATTGTGTACTTCATAAATAATTGTCTAATGCAGACATTTCTGCCAATCACCAGGACCACTCCTAATTCAGGCAACCATCATGCCTCACCTAAAGGAGTTCCATAGCCTCCTTACAATCCTGTAGATGTCCATCCTTGTTCCTTGTCATCTGCTTTTCTCACTGAATCCAGACTGAACTTTTCAAAAGACAAATCAGATTCTGTCACCTTCCTTTATTTAGTCACAGCCTATTCATCCTTCAGATTTTAGCTCACACATCACTTCTTCAAAAATTAAAAAAAGATTGTGATCTAGTTTATGGGAGTAGAACTCTTATTTTGTTACAACTATCAAGGAAGATCATGTACTTAATTCATTTATGCCTGATGAAAAAGGTGCTGGAAAATCGGAGGTGTTACAAGAAAGACTTGAGCTCAGCAAAATTTGCCCAATTCATAAGCAGACATGAAAAGGAATAGAGATTAGAAATTCAGATCCTTTTTGCAATGGAAAAATAAAAGATGACTTCTCAATTCAAAATTCCTCAACCTAAAAAGATAATATTGAGAAAGCCTTTGAAAAATAACCATTCAGTAGACACTTTTTCCCAATTAAATTGCCTCGAGGCGAATCTATTATGTATGTAGGTATAGGTAGCCACTAAATCTCTCAGTTGTATGAAATGACTCAGAATAAGAACCTAATAGCGTGCTTTAAAGTCCTAGGCTCAAGGTTCCAAACCTTTGGTTATGACAGAGATGTAAGGGAAGAGAAAGCAAAGAAATACATCAGTTCTATGAATTACATCTTGAAAATAACTGTGGGTTCTTAGAACATGGACTTGACTGCAGCCGAATGGTTAAGGAGCTACTATGCTTTCAAGAGATTTGCACTGCCAAGATAACCATAGCTCTGGACTAAAAGTATCTAAATGCTTAAGACTTGAAATAATTTTTGTACCTCTTTTATTCTAACAGTAAGAAGTAGGCTGAAAAACCTGCTAGCCCCCAAGTAAGGCATATTTTCCAATTTACTTGGAGTCAAAGATGATGAGGGAAAAGGAAGAACCTCCCAGATGGCAGAGACAAGATCTATGACTCTGAGGTGCCTTTTTCCAGGTTTAAATCATCTTCTAAATCAAAATTTTTCCATCTCCAGGGAATGGCTACCCATTGGGATTTTGGAATTTTTATAGACCAGTGAGTGTGTCTCCCATTCTTTCCCTTTGTGATGGGAATGTTAATTGAGATTATTGTCTTCCTTCCCCACAAAGGTATGTTGAATTGTGTGAGGAGCAGAAAATTTGTCTTTTTAATTTTGGTAAACATCCTGGGACCTGATGTAGGCAATTATTCAGAGATCCTAGGCTTTGAGCTCACTTCCCTGAAGGGATGCATATTTTTTATTTGTTTTCCTCAGGGAAGAAGGGAGTATATTTGCTTGAAAAAAGGATAATGAGCAAAACCTCTTAAACTGGAAGGATGAACTGTGGTAGTCACCTATGTCGCTTGATAAATATATCTGTTCCTTTTTTTTCTTTTCAGGCATATACCCCCTTCAAATAAGGTACAGGCTTGCTTTGGATAATCCTGGTCTACCCTGGCTAAAACATAGCTTCAGTGCATAGTACTGTGCAATATATATATATATATATATATAAAATACATATATATATATTATATATATATGTAATGTTGACTGAATGAGTAAAATAATGAAATAATCAATTTGGGACTTGACTTTCTTCAGTTGTGTCTGTTTAGAACACAGACGATAATACTCACTCTGACTCAATCTTATATCAAAATCAGAGTTCCTTCTATCCCAATCTATATCTAGGTCATGGTTTGATCCTTGGAAAGTCTCTAGTAAATTAGTATTGGGTGCCAACTGCAATGTTTTGCAATGGTTGTGAATTTTTTTTCCTTTTTTGTCATTAATTCCATTTGTGAATTAAAATTATTTGTGAAACAATCATTCATTCACTTCTTCAAAAAACACTTATTGGGAGCCTATTATACACCAGGCAGGCATTGTTCAAGGGACGGGAGTATACAGCAGGGAACAAAACAAAATCTTTTCTCAGCAGTGAATAAAACAAAATCTTTGCTTTCAATGAGTTTACATTCTAGAGGTAGGGGGAAACAACAGTAAAAAATGAAAATATAAGAAGTACCTAATGCTATGAGAGAGAATAATAGAAAGAACCTAGTTTAACTTGAATATCAGTAGGGAGTATTAGGATAGGCCTCTTCGGGGAAGTGACTCCTTGCTGAGAACTGAAGGAAGACTAGAACTTATCAAGACAAAGAATGCTGGGAAAAAATATTCCAGTAAAAAAAAAAACAGTTATTTTTTACTAATGAAAATTATAGTACCAATGATTTTTTGTTTGTTCTGTATTTATTTCTTTTTAATAGAGGGGAATTTATATTATTCCTATAATAGCATTCTGATAGACCTTGAGCAAGAAAGAAATGAGTGAAATTATATTCAGGGCACCATGAAATGTGCATAAATAATTCTGGGTATTCTGCAGACAGTGTGCCTTAAGTGTAAATGTCATGGTTGAGAACGACTGGTACAATTAGACTGATTTTAGAGTTTTATGGTCTTTTTCCATATTTGTTTTGTTGTATTGTGGAATTACAATAATTTTTAAAACGTATTTAGAACATCCTTATTATTAGACTTCTACTTTGGCTGCCTTTTCTTAGTATTTTAGACTGTTTTTTTTTATGTTGCCCAGGCTGGCCTTGAACTCCTGGGCTCAAGCAGTCCTCCTGCCTCAGCCTCCCAATTAGCTGGGGCTATTAGTGCACACCACTATGTCTGGCTTAGTCTTATTTTTGTTTTGATATTTTCATTTTTGTGTCTTCAGATTACCATCATTTAAACTGTACTTACTGTTGCTTTAAATTCTTAATGCTTTAGTACTTTAGTATTGTATAATAGGAAATAAGCCCTGCGTTTTCTTTTTCTACTCTACTCTCACTTCAATACTTCACTTTTGACACCAGGTGTGTGAGTTTTTCCCCCACAAATAAACACTCTGATAGACACCAAGTGAGAGTCTTATAACTTAATTCAATTCTGTCACTATCTACCTGGAGTTAGAGTCAGATCTCAAAGGTTAAGGGCTCAGTCCCATAAAACTGCCCTTTACTTCAAGTCCAGGCTTCCAGGACATCTGAATGACTGGCTATAAATTGGGGGTTCCCACAACCCCTTCCTCAGGTTCAATCATTTGCTAGAGCACCTCACAGAACTCAGGAAAGAACTACTTTACTTGCTATTATCCATTTATTTTAAAAAGATACAACTCAGGAATATTCAGATGGAATATTCAGGAATTCAGGGCCAGGTATGGGAGAAGGGGCATGGAGCTTCCATGCCCTCTCTGGGAGCACCACTTTGCTAGTACTTCCACATGTTCAGCAACTCAGAAGCTCTCCAAACCCTGTCATTTGGGGTTTTGATGTATGCTTCATTGCATAGGCACGATTGATTAAATCATTAGCTTTAGTGATCAACTCAACCTTCAGATACTCTCCCTTCCTTGGAGACTGGGGCATTGGGCTAAAAGTTTCAACCCTCTCAACACATGGTTGGTTCCCCTGGCAATCAGCCCCCATCCTAACACAATTCAAGAGCCCCCAGTCATCAGTCATTTAATTAGCATACAAAAAGACACTTATCACTTCAGAAGGTTCAAGGTTTTAGAAGCTGTGTTCCAGGAAATGTAGAGAAATATCAAATTTATATTTCTTGTTATAAATCACAACATTGCAAATATTTTTAAATTTCTCCAAGTTCTTTTAAGTTTTTATTAGTTGCTATATTCTAGACCTCAGAATGTTTTCAGGTTGGTTTTATTGCATAAACTGATATTCTTTCCTGATGAAATCTCTGATAATGTATTATTGTTGACCATAAAAGTCATGAAATCCATACATTTGGAAAGGAGAGCTTTATTTCTTAAAAAGGGTTGCAACCTGCAGGCCGGGGAAAAGAGCCTCCACTGAGATCAAAAGCAGACACTTCAAAGAAGGAAGGTTGGGGCAAGGAGCTTTATGCTGAATGGGTTGGCTAAACACACATATTCAACTGGTTGCAGGAGAAGTTATGAATATTAACGGCGGGGACACACCCATGCACAGTAAGCAAACATGTATCTTACATGTATCCTGTGTTTACTTCGGGATGGAGACTTAACATTAAAATGCATTACATTTAGGCTCTATATGTCAAAAGGTGAAGCAGAGAGCATGACGGCACTTTGCGCACAGCCTCCATAATTCACCCAGAACCAGTCCATAGTTGGTAGTCATTTATCAGGAAGGAATGCATTGTGTAACCACAGAAAGGCAGGGGAGTCCAGCCATAGTTTCCAGAAACTGGTTAATGTTAGCAGAGGAATGAGTCTTTTGTTCCTTGTTTCTTCAAGACTGGTTTCTGTTTATCTCTTAGGAAAGAATCTAGTAAAAGTTAGTGAGGAAGGGGGTGCCCTGAAGTGAAACTGACTTCATCTCATCCTGGCCAGAAAACTTAGTTTATAAAGGTTTTCTGGGATCACCTTGGCCAAGGGGGTTTGTTCAGTCAGTTGGGGGGGAATCAGGATTTTATTTTTATTTCACAGTATTTTAATCATTTAATAACACTTTATACCATTAGACATTTTAAAACAAAAGGTTTGGACTTTTGTAAACTGTTACCATTGCCTTCCATTGAATATAGATGCAGCTGGGTCAGAAAAAATATGCCAAATACCCATCAAAACAATCATTATCATCTAGCCAAAAACAACCCAATTTTAACAGCTGCATTAGCTCTCCAATTCTTCTTGAAATAATAAACAATTTAATGCATTATTTTCAAATATATTGATGGCTTAAACATGGAAAAATTTAATTCCCAGGAAAAGAGAAAAACTCCAGCAAAGACTCTATTTCAACTACCAAGACTTATCCACCATGCTTACACATTTAGTTCTAAACATGGAGGGGACTTTCACTAAACTCACTTGATAGATAAAATTCTCCAAACAAAATGAAGTGCTAAATTGAATTAATAATGGATTATTTCCTCTCAATTAGCAGTGCAAAAAGAGTATGCCTTCTTCTGACTAAAATTGATAAAGACAAGACAACTCATATTAAAGAGAACAATGGTATTAAATGTTAGACACTTATTCTATTTCTATCAACATCTAATCACAAGCCCCCAGTAAAATATTCTAAGGAATTTTAAAGGCATAAAACTTATTTTATCAGGGGCAACAAATAAGATATTTTTATAGTCTCAGGTGTCAAAGAATCCTTTGTAAAATCCTTTTATAATAATAAGCCCAGATATATTCAGAAACTCAAGTAAAAGGCTCAGAAAAAAAACCACAAGTAATTTTTATTGAGTACCTACTGTGGCAGTTATTGAGGCCAAGGGAAAGCTTCCTCTTTGCTCTCTGAAGGTTAGCTGAAAATGAACTGATAATACACAGATTAATAGGAGGAAAATGCATACAAAATTTATTTAACATGCATAGCATGGGGGAATGGCAAGAGAATGGTTACCCAATAACCCAGTGAGGTACAGATGTTTATATACCTTTCTTCATCAAAGAGAGGGGAAATGAGGAATGTAGGCAATTCTTTTGAGGGGTAATAAATGACTATTAGGGAGAACGAATGGACCCAGGAGACAGAAATTAACTTGTAAATGATTCTCTCTGGAATTTGAATGAGCCCCAGAGGCAGACATAATTTTGTGATAAAGTTTGTCCAGGCGTGGTTGCATTCCTCAGTCTTCTTTTCTAAAATAGATAAGGAGATTTGAGGGAGGGGATGGAAGGCAATTGTGTTTTCTTTGGAGGGTCCAGTCTTAAGGTAGATAAAGGAATATCAAAGTAAAGCCTGATCCTGTGCTTTGGAGAGACAGAGCATTGAGAAACAAGAGTGTGATAGAAGGTCAAAGAGACCTTAAGGCTACTTATCTAGTTCAGCACGTTAAAGTGTGATATTTTGGGGTATCGTTTTCTGAGCCCCAACACAGTGTAAAAATAACTGCCAAAACTTTAACATGCCTACTATTGAGACTGAAGGCCTAATTCCCCCTGCATTGAATACTGAGCTGGCTTAACTAATAGAATCTGGCAGAAGTAAAATTCTGGGATTTATAAGGTTAGGTCATAAGAAGCCTTGCAGCTTCCACCTAGGTTTCTGGGAACACCCACTCTTTTTCTTAAAATTTTTATTTTATTGTCATAAAAAGGACTGAACATGAGATCTACCCCATTAAGATTTTTAAGTGTATAATAAAGTATTGTTAACTACAGGCACAACGTTATACAGATCTCTAGAATTTGTTCATCTTACATAATTTTAAACTTTATGCCCATTGATTAGCAACTTCCCATTTCCCCCTGTTCCAGCCCCTGACAACCATCATTTCACTCTCTGCTTCAATAACTTTGACTATTTTAGATACTTCATGTAAGTGGAATCATGCAGTACTTGTTCTTCTGTGACTGGCTTATTTCACTTAGAATATTGTCCTCAAGGTTCATCCATGTTGTTGCATACTGTAGAATTTCCTTCTTTTTTAATGTGGAATACTATTCTATCATATGTATATACCATATTTTCTTTATCTGTTCACCCACTGGTGAACATTTGGGATGTTTTCATATCTTGGTTATTGTGAAGAGTGCTGCCGTAAACATGAGAGTGCTAATACCTATCTGAAATCCTGATTTCATTTCTTTTAGATAAGTACCCAGAAGTAGGATTGGTGGACCACATGGAAGTTCTATTTTTAATTTTCTGAGAAAGCTCCATACTGTTTTCCACAGTGGCTGCACCATTTTGCATTCCAAACAGCGTACAAGGGTTCAATTTGTCTACATCTTTGCCAACACTTCTTTTTTTTTTGTAATAGAAATGAGCTGATATCTCATTGTGATTTTGATTTGCATTTCCCTAATTATAAGTGATGTTGATCACCTTTTTATATACCTGTTGGCCATTTGTATGTCAACTTTGGAGAAATGCCTATTCACGTCCTAAGCCCATTTTTTCCTTGGTTTGTTTGCTTTTTTGCTTTTGAGTTGTAGGATTTCCTTATGTATTTTGAAATTAACCCCTTATCAGATCTATGGTTGGCAAATATTTTTTCCCAATTTTTAGGTTACCTTTTCATTCTGCTGATTGCTTTGCTATGCAGAGCCTTTTAGTTTGATGCATTTATTTCTGTTTTAAACTTTGTTATTTCCTTCTTTCTGCTAACTTTCAGCTTAGTTTAGTTTGTTCTTCTCTTTGTGGTTCCTTGAGGTGTAAAATTAAGTTTTTTTATTTGATATGTTTCTTCTTTTACAATGTAGGTGTTTATCATTATAATCTTTCTTCTTAGTATTGCATACGTTGCATCCTACACATTTTGGTTTACTGTGTTTGTTTTCATTTGTCTCAAGATGTTTTCTTTTTTTCTTTTTTCTGGAAAATTTTAATAGTTATTTAAAGGCAGACAGATCTCTACCCATGCAAATTTTCCATTAATATATAAGAAATGTTTAATGTAATTTTTATTGAAGGTTAACTCTTTCTTAAGAATGGAATAAAAAGACTCATATATATAGAATAGCCTAGGAAAGTAAGACATTGCATTTTCTATGTACCATGGAATTTCTAAACTTTGTAATATAGTTAAGATGAGTTTGGAAATAACACTGATAATACTTTGGCTACTGGGCATGCAGCTATAGAAGAAGTCTTTTGTCCATATGTAATAACATATGTCAGGGAAATAGCAATGATTATTGAATTATTATTATTACAAGTATTTGATTGATAGAATGTTGGCAAAGAATAATTAGATAATGTGCCATGTTTAAGGTCACAACTTATTAATTTCAGTTTATTTCTTTTTTTTTATTTCAGAATATTATGGGGGTACAACACTTTGGCTATATATATTGCCCATGGACTGCCCGTGTCAGAGCTACAATCGTGATCATCCCCCAAACTGTGCTCCCCGCATCCATTCAGTGAGAGTTTTTCCCATCCCCTCCACTCCCCTCCCGCCTGCCCACCCCCTGATGAATATTATTGCCCTGTATGATGTAAGTATTGATCAGTTAATACCAATTTGATGGCGAGTAACAGTGGTGTTTGTTTTTCCATTCCTGTGACACTTCGCTTTGAAGAATGGGTTCTAGCTTCAACCAGGATAATATCAGATGCGTTAATTCACTATTGTTTTTTATTGCTGAGTAATACTCCATGGTATACATATACCATATTTTATCAATCCACTCGTGTATTGATGGGCACGTGGGTTGTTTCCACATCTTTGCAATTGTGAATTGTGCTGCTATAAACATTCGTGAGCAGATGTCTTTATTATAAAATGTCTTTTTTTCCTTTGGGGAAATACCCAGTAGTGGGATTGCTGGGTCAAATGGTAATTCTACTTTTAATTCTTTGAGGTATCTCCATATTACTTTCCATAGAGGTTGTACTAATTTGCAGTCCCCCCAGCAGTATGTGGGTGTTCCTATCTGTGCACATCCCTGCCAACATTTGTTGTTTGGGGATTTTTTGATATGAGCCAATCTCACTGGAGTGAAGTGATATCTCATTGTGGTTTTGATTTGCATTTCCCTGATGATTAGAGAAGTTGAGCAATTTTTTATATGTTTGCTGGCCATTATTCTGTCTTCTTTTGAGAAGTTTCTGTTCATGTCCTTTGCCCATTTTTAATAGGGTTGTTTGATTTTTTCCTGTTGATTTTCCTAAGTTCTGTATAAATTCTGGTTGTTAGCCCTTTATCAGAGGTGTAGCATGCAAATATTTTCTCCCATTCTGTAGGTTGTCTGTTCACTCTAGTGATAGTTTACTTGGCTGTGCAGAAGCTTTTTAATTTGATCAGGTCCCATGTATTTATTTTGGTTGCTGCTGTGATTGCTTTGGGGGGTCTTCTTCATAAATTCTTTGCTTAGGCCAACGTCCATAAGAGTTTTTCCAACGTTTTCTTCAAGAATTCTTATGGTTTCATGTCTTAGGTTTAGATCTGTTATCCATTGTGAGTTGATTTTTGTGAGAGGTGAGAGGTGTGGGTCCAGTTTCAGTCTTCTACATATGGCCATCCAGTTTTCCCAGCACCATTTGTTGAATAGGGAATCTTTTCCCCAGTGTATGTTTTTTTGGAATTTGTCAAAGATCAGGTGACTGTATGAGGTTGGTTTTATATTTGGGTTCTCAGTCCTGTTCCATTGGTCTATGTCTCTGTTCTTGTGCCAATACCATGCAGTTTTGGTTACTATAGCCTTGTAGTATAGTTTGAGATCTGGTAGACAGATGCCTCCCAATTTGTTCTTTTTGCTTAAGATTGCTTTGGCTAGACGGGGTCTTCTCTGGTTCCACACGAAGTGTAGAATTATTTTTTCTAGATAGGCAAAAAATGATGTTGGTATTTTGATAGGGACTGCATTGATTCTGTAAATCAATTTAGGTAGCAAAGCCATTTTTACTATGTTGACTCTGCCTATCCAAGAGCATGGTAGGGCTTTCCATCTATTTACACCCTCTGCAATTTCATTTCTCAGTGTTTCGTAATTCTCTCTATATAGGTCTTTGACCTCCTTAGTTAGATATGTTCCCAAATATTTAATTTTCTTTGGTGCTATTGTGAAAGGTATTGCATCTTTAATTTGTTTCTTGGCTTGATTGTTATTAGCATATATGAAGGCTATGGATTTGTGTGTATTAATTTTGTATCCTGAGACTTTGCTGAATTCATTTATCAATTCCACTAACCTCTTGGTTGAATCTTTGGGGTTTTCTAGGTATAATATCATATCGTCTGCAAATAGTGAAAATTTGACCTCTTCTTCCCCCATCTGGACGCCCCTGATTCCTCTGTCTTGTCTAATTGCTGTGGCCAGGACTTCCAGCACTACGTTGAATAGAAGTGGAGATAGTGGGCACCCTTGTCTAGTTCCTGTTGTAAGGGGGAATGCTTTCAATTTTTCCCCATTCAGTATGATATTGGCTGTGGGTTTATCGTATATGGCTTTAATAGTTTTGAGGTATGAGCCATCTATGCCTATATTGTTAAGAGTTCTTATCATAAAAGTATGCTGGATTTTGTCAAAAGCCTTTTCTGCATCTGTTGAAAGGATCATATAATCGTTGTTCTTGCTTTTATTTCTATGGTGAATTACATTTATAGATTTACGTATGTTGAACCATCCCTGCATCTCGGGAATAAAGCCCACCTGATCGTGATAAATTATTTTTTTGTTGTACATTTGAATTCGGTTTGCAAGGATTTTATTGAGAATTTTTGCATCTATATTCATAAGGGATATTGGTCTGTAGTTTTCTTTCCTTGTTGTGTCCTTTCCTGGCTTTGGTATCAAGGTGATACTGGCTTTGTAGATTGAGTTTGGGAGGATTCCATCCTTCTGGATATTTTCAAATAATTTCTGCAGTATAGGCACCAGTTCTTCTTTGTAGGCTTGGTAGAATTCAGGTGTGAACCCATCTGGTCTAGGACTTTTTTTTGTGGGAAGATTTTTTATTACTGCTTCGATTTTGGTGCTTGATATTGGTCTGTTTAGAAATTCTGTTTCTTCCTGGTTGAGCCTAGGGAGGTAGCATGTTTCTAAGAATTTGTCTATTTCTTCCACGTTTTTGTGTTTGTGGGCATAGAGATTTTTGTAGTATTCGAAGATGATGTTTTGTATTTCCATGATATCAGTTGTGACCTCTCCTTTTTCATTTCTAATTGAGCTTATTAGAGTCCTTTCCTTTCTGCTTCTGGTCAACCTGGCAAGTGGCCTGTCTATTTTGTTTATCTTTTCAAAGAACCAACTTTTCGTTTTATTAATCCTCTGTATTGTTCTTTTGTTTTTGATTTCATTTAATTCTGCTCTAATCTTGGTTATTTCTTTTCTTCTGCTGGTTTTAGGATTGCTTTGCTCTTCCTTTTCCATTTCCTTAAGGTGAATCATTAGTTTACTTATTTCTGACCTTTCTGTCTTTTGGACGTGGGCATTTAAGGCGATAAGTTTTCCTCTCAGGACTGCTTTTGCTGTATCCCACAGATTTTGATAACTTGTGTCCCCATTATCATTTAGTTCGAAGAATCTTTTGAGTTCCATTTGAATCTCCTCCTTGACCCAATAGTCGTTCAGTAACAGGTTGTTTAGTTTCCATATTTTTGGATGAAGATGTGAGTTTCTGTTGGAATTGATTTCTAATTTTATTCCACTGTGGTCTGAAAAGATACATGGTATGATTTCTACTTTTTTGAATTTGTTCAGATCTGTTTTGTGGCCTAGGATGTGGTCAATTTTAGAGAAGGTTCCATGAGCTGATGAGAAGAATGTATATTCAGTGTTATTTGGGTAGAGTGTTCTGTAGATATCTGTTAGGCCCAAATGTTCTAGAGTCCTGTTTAGGTCCTTTGTTTCTTTATTTATTTTTTGTTTGGAGGATCTGTCCAGTTCCATCAGTGGGTTGTTGAAGTCCTCTGCTATTATGGCATTGCTGCTTATTATGTTATCTAGATCTAGCAGTATTTGCTTTATGTACCTGGGCACTCCTGTGTTGGGTGCATAAATGTTTAGGACTGTTAAATCCTCTTGTAAGATATTTCCCTTCACCACTATATAGTGTCCATTTTTGTCCTTCTTTACTTTTGTTGCTTTAAAGTTTATGTCATCTGAAATGAGGATGGCTACTCTGGATTTCTTTTGGTTTCCATTAGCCTGGAAAATTGTTTTCCATCCTTTCACCTTGAGTCTGAATGCGTCTTTGTGTGTAAGGTGTGTTTCCTGAAGACAACACATACTTGGCTTGCATTTTTTAATCTGTTCAGCCAGCCTATGTCTCTTCAATGGGCAATTCAAGCCATTTACATTTATTGAGAGAATTGATATTTGGGGTAAATTTCTCATTATTCTATTGGGTGGTGTCTTTTGTTTTACCTCTTGCGTCATTGTGGAATCTGGTTTCTGGGGTTTTAGCTTTTGCGTAGTTTTACATAGGTGGGTGTCTGTTGTGCTGATTAGTGTACAATGCAGGTCTAAGCACTTTTTTCAAGGCCGGTCTGGATTTTACAAATTCTATCAGTGATTGCTTATCTGGAAAAGTCTTTATTTCTCCCTCACATAAGAAGCTTAGTTTGGTAGGATACGGAATTCTGGGTTGGCCTTTGTTTTGTTTTAGGAGACTGATGATGGCTCCCCATTCCCTTCTGGCTTGTAAGGTTTCAGCTGAGAAATCTGCAATTAATCTGATCCGTTTCCCTTTATAGGTTACCTGCTCTTTTCATCTTACAGCTCTGAGGAGTGCCTCTTTTGTGTTTACTTTGTTCAGTCTAATAATTATGTGGTGTGGTGAATGCCTTTTCACATTGAGTCTCCCAGGAGTCCTGTGTGCTTCTTGTACTTGAATATCAAGATTTCTGGCTAAGCCATGGAAATTTTCCTCTATTATTCCTTCAAATAGATTTTCCAGCCCACGCAAATTTTCTTCCTCTCCCTCAGGGATGCCTATGATCCTTATGTTTGGCCTCTTTACATAATCCCACATTTCTTGTATGCTTTTTTCATGCCTCTTGTTTTTGTGTTCTTTCTCTTTGACTGATTTATTTCGCCATAGGAGTTGTCTTCTAGCTCTGAAATTCTTTCCTCTGCATGGTCCAGCCTATTCTTAAGGCTTTCCACTGTGTTTTGTAGATCCTTGAATGCTTCTTTCATTTCTAGGATTTCTATTTGATTTTTCTGTAATATTTCTATTTCTTTGGAGAATTTTTCATTCATTTCTTGCATTTTTCTTGTGGTTTCTTTGTGCTGGGATTCAATTTTCTCTTGAATTTCATTGAGCTTTCTTATAATCCATAAATGAAATTCCTCTTCTGTCATTCTACCCATTTCATTTGAGTTGGTATCCATTGCTGAGGAACTGATGGTTTCTTTTGGGGGTGACTTTTCACTCTGATTTTTCATGTTCCCTGAGTTCTTTCACTGTTTTTTTCTCATCTGGCCTCTTGGTCGAGAGCTGGGGGTGTTAGAGCTAGTTTATGGTCCTGTCTCCAGGCCCACAATTTTCATTCCTTGGCAGAGCCAGGGAGAGAAGTAGTGGCCTGTATTGCCTTAGGTGTATTTTAGCAAGTTTGGTGGATCTTGAGTTATCTCTGGTCTCTTGTCTTCTCCTCTTCCTGGTGGAGTGTGGTGAGAATGACCTCCCAGCTTGTGCTCTAAGCTAGTGAATTGTACTTGAGGATATGAGTCCACAGCTCTCTATTAGCTAGGTATACTGTTATGTCCCTGGCAGACTCTGATCCCCCAGTTGGGGTATGCGAAAGCCCTGTGCTTTGGGAGGGGCCTTGTAGCTCCTAGGGGTTACTTTGACCCTGCTTCTCCTGAGGTGCAGGTAGAAACACAATTTCTTTTGGTTGCAGTGTGAGAGCTGAATTGGGAAAATTCTACACAGCTCAGAGGTTGCTCATCTAGCCACATGTGTCTGCCCTTCTGATGTGCGTCTCCACGTGATACTGGTTGATAGGGGGATCTCCAATTGTGCACCCCTTTTCCACCACTAGACCTCAAGGCATGGCGGGTGGCCGTCTCTATCCCCAGCAGTCTGCACTGGGGGGATGTTCCCATGGGGAGGGGGGAATAGTGGCCACTGGAAGTGCTCTTGGATGGCATGAAATTCCCTAAGGAAGTGGGCAGGGTTATGGGGAGCTGCTCTGGTTCAGCCTGTGGCTCTTGAGGTGTTTGGTTGTCATGAGAACCAGCAGTTATACCGAATGAGTCACTATAGCCAGCAACCTTCAAAATGAGTGATCTCTGGGGTACAGGAGGGCTGGGACCTGAAGGGTGGGCACTAGGACCAGCACATAGCAGACTTGTCAGAGGCCAGAGCCAGGGTAGCAGGACCAGATGGATGAGCTGCAAACTGTTTCCAATACACAAAGGTCCTGCCGCTACAGTTCCAGGATCTCGTCCCTCCTGGAACCCAGGGATGCAGCTGTCCCTGACCATCAAAGGCAAAGCCTGTCTCGCCCCAGCAGAAGAGTCCCGGGCCGGGGCAGGGCAGAGCTAGAGACACGACTCACAGCTCTGGGCGGGCGGCTTTAAAGACGGCTGCCACCGCCAGACTGGCACACAGCCAGGCTCCAATGGATCGCACCCGGGAGCGCAGCTTTTCTCCGCTGGCCACAGCAGCAGCAGTTGCTAGCAACCTCTACGGGTGTGTCCCGCTCTCCATTAAACTCCTGGGCCCAGTCCCGCTGACTTCTAGTGGCGCAGTGCCAGCCTGCGGGTTCCCGCCCACTGTCCCAAGAAGCTGTATCTCTGCTCAGTCCCTGCCCAATTCCTCAAGATGTTTTCTAATTTAGCTTTTGATTTCTTCTTGAACTCATTGGTTATCCAGGAATATGTTTAATTTCCATGTATTTGTGAGTTTTATAGTTTTCCCTCTGCTATAGATTTCTAGTTTCATTCATTGAGGTCAGAACAAAATACTTGGCATGATGCTAATCTTCTTAAATTTGTTAAGACTTGTTATGTGACACAACATGTAATCTATTTTGGAGAATGTTCTATGTGGACTTGAGAAGAATATGTATTCTGTTGTTCTTGGTGGAGTGTTCTATGTATGTCAGGAACATTTGTTCTATAGTGTTGTTCAAATCTGCTGTTACCTTATTGATTTTCTGTCTGGAGGTTCTATTCCATATTGAAAATGGGGTTTTGAAGTTTCTTACTGTTATTGTATTGTTGCCTATTTCTTTCTTCAGATATTTCTGTGTTTGCTTTGTCAATGTAGATGCACTGATGTTCGGTGCATATATATTTTTAATGTTACATCTTCCTGTTGAATAGACATTTTTATCATTATATGATGTTCTTCTTTGTCTCTTGTGACAGTTTTTAACTTAAAGTCTCATTTATCTGGTATAAGTATTGCTTCTCTGCTCTCTTTGACTTATCATTTCCATGAAATATCATTTTCCATCCCTTCACTTTCAGCCTATGTGTGTGAATCTGTCTGTCCCTTCAGATACCTTAATATTTGTTTTATATATTTAGGGGCTCCGATATTGGGTACACATATATTTTCAATTGTTATATCTCTTGATGAGCTGACCTCTTTATTATTACAAAATAGCCTTCTTTGTCTCTTTTTACAGTTTTTGATTTAAAGTCTATACTTTCTGTTATAAGAACAGCTATTCCTACTCTCTTTTGTTTTTCATTTGCATGGAATATTTTTTCTATCCTTTCAGTTTTAGTCTATGTGTGTTCTTAAAAGTGAAATGAGTCTTTTGTAGGCAACATATAATTGGGTCTTGTTGTTTTATCCATTCAGTCACTTTATGTCTTTTTACGGAGTAATTTAATCCATTTACATTCAAGGTAATTGTTGACAGGCACAGACTTACTATTGCCATTTTGTTAGTTGGGTATTTTTTAGATACTTGATTTCTTCCTTCCTCTTTTTCTGTTTTCGATTGTGGTTTGATGGTTTTCTGTAGTGGTATGCTTTGAATTACATAGATCTTCATTTCTTTTGAGTCCATCACTGAAGATTTATTGGTTTCTTTTGGAGGTGTCATGATTTCCTGATTCTTCATAATCCTGGTGTCCTTTCATTGTTGTTTCCTCTTTTGGTCTTTACAGGTGTTCTTTGGTAGGGATTAATCTTCACTATTTAGGCTAGCCCATGATTCTGGAAGGACTAGCTGGTGATGACCCCATACAGGCAAAGTCTATTGTGAGTTTTCTAGTTGGCTGGGTCACTATCTTTGCTCTGATGTCAAGTGGGCTCCACTGTCCAGTAAGACCACTGGCTGAGCTCTGCTCCACTGTCCATTGACACCATGTGGAGCAAATGAATCACTAAGCCAAGCAATGTCAGAATTACTAACACAAAAAACCGTTAGCTATAACAAAGGATCATTCTTTTAGCCCCCACGTTTTGGGGTACTTTGTGTCAACAATTTCAGAAGCTGAGATTGTACACTACTTGCAAATTAACAACCTGACAGAAGACCTGGGTCAGAGACAAAGGACTTTATTACTCACAGCAAAAGGAGTCATCAGAACTTCATATTGGTTTGTTTAGGATTCCGATGCCACAAATGTCCCACTGCAGCAACCCAAAGGGCCCCTGATGGATGCCTATATGTGCAGTGGGTTTTGTTACATTAGAGTAACACCAAGATTGGGAAAATCAAAACTTTTATAGAAAGCAAAAGCAAACCTGCTCTTTGTTTGGGAGGAGGTATTACATCATCCTCAGGGTTTCTTTGTGTAACCACAACCCCAAGAACTGGTCCAGGTAAAGAGTGATTTAGGATTTGCATTTTGGTATACCCAGTGAGAATGTGCAGAGATGAACATGGTGGATTGTTTTCCCCAAAGGAATGTTACACAACAGCGCACTTTATCACTAGACAACAAGAGCACAGCCTGGTCCATGGGTAATGAGAAATAAAAATTACAGTTTTTTGTCTAGAATATCATACAGAAAAGAAATATTATATGATAAAGATTTTCTATCTCTTTGCAAAATATCTGGTTTCAAGTTTAAATAGAACAAAACACCCTTCCATTTCATGGTGATCTTGATTTTTGGTTCTGCTTTCCTCCTGTTGACACTTACTCTAAATCAGTGCTTTTAATATGGTCTTAGTCTCATTATGGGGTTAATGGAGTGTGTGAAGGCCCTGAAATTGTGTACAAAATATTGTGTATGTTCATTTATACATTTCTTTCCCTAGAGAGATAATAGTTCTTGTCAAATTTTCAAAGAAATATGTGACTTAAGCAAGGCTAAAAATAGTGAAGATATAGGGGAATTCACTATTATTATATTATCCAACCTAGAGATTTATCTTTAAAACTGTAACAATGCCTCATTCACCATCATTGGCAAATTAATCTGTAATCACTGATTATTCCTAAATGTCTTGGTATTGTACTGTGTGGAACAGCAATTTTGGTACCTCTGGAATACCCGTTTCCCATGTTTCAGTGTGTGTTATGTGGAATTTTTAGTGGTATAATTGGAGTAGGCATATTAAGACTGTGAGGAATTTAACCTGCAAATTGACAAATGACATTAATCATTTTTTCAGATGAGACTAAGTCATCACAAGCACACCAATTACCTGGTTTTAGATTTATCAAATGATTATTGCTTCTACATTAACTATATAGTCTCAACAGAACTGGATAAAATATGCCTTTGGAACATACACCTTATTCATAAAGAGCCAAAGATGTCAGAGTACATTTGGTCTCTTCTGATCTTACAGCATTATTAGCATTGAAATTAGCAGCACATCAAAAATCAGGTGTCAGTATAAGTCCTCCTTTGTCCTCCTTTCCTATGTAACTGGTCTATCTATATAGCGTAAATCTCATGTTAACATTTATAAGTCTCATTGCCTCCTTAGTATATGCAGGAGTGTACACTATATTTTAAAAACTTTATGTTTTTATTACTCCAATTTCAGATAGATTAAAACTACAAATAATTTGGAGACTCAGGAGTTCTTTTGGGACAGATTCATTTCTTGGTTGTCAAAGGTTTCTGTTAAACTGAACTCATATTTCTTTTGCCTGAACTTTAAAGCAAGTTCTTTTAGGTCCAGCAAAGATTAAAAGCAACTTAACTCATTGAATTAGAATATAAATAGTTAAATAACTCCAAACAATTTTTTAAAAAGATACAATTAATTTGAATCACAACATCCTGAGTCCCCCCAACCAAACTCCCACCTTCTACCACATCCTAAATACATCTACATATGCAAACATTAAAATGGCTCTTAATAAAGTTGACTGTATCATAATGAAAAAGTGAATGTCAAATCTTGAACTTTGGTAAATGTAGTGGAAGTATTTTTTAACAGAATACCACTGATGTGTTTTCTCTAGAATATAGCAAACCATTCCATTTCACATTTACTGGATATCATATTTTGTCTTTTCAAAATGATTCTTCATAGAATTGAAATATTTTCCCAATTATTCCTATTCTGCTGTTCACCTGTCACTCAATCAGCATTATTTTTCGGAAAATAAACTATTGCATAACTTTTACTTTATTAAATATTCAATGTGGCTATATATACCTTATATACTTATTTATATGTCTAGCATTTATTTAGCTAACTCAAATAATTTCAGTGATTATTCCAGTAATTAAATGTGACAAAAGTTAATATGTTTAATTGCTTCAGACTTCAAAAATTTCTTCTATGTTTTGGAATGTCTATAAAATGATACCACATAAAATTTAAAAGACAATTTTTTTTGCTCCAATCAGAATGAAGATCATTTTAGGTACATAAGAAAGCTCCACTTCCGTTAATATACTCAACTAAATCTGCTGAAATACCTTTTATATATTGCACACATATATTATCTCATATATTTTAATGGAAAGAGCCATTTTCTGTGATTTATGGAAAGTAGCCTAAATTCTTTGAGCCTCAGTTGCTCCATCTGTCAAATGGAGGTAATAATATCTAATGTATAGTGTTGTTTTAAGACTTTAATGAGCTGTTGGTCAAAATAAGTGTCACTTCTTAACTATTCACTATTATGCAAGTACATGTATGAGCTGGAGTCCAAGCAAAGCACAGGAAGTAGTTCAGCTGAACTAAAGAGACAGTGATCAGAATTCAGAGCAACTGAAACATCTAGAATTCTGTGCAGTAAGTCATCAGAGAAGAGAGTGCTGTGAAAGGGGGACTCTGTGTCTATGTGAACATCCCCTGTGCATCCTTGACTGAGAGGTGGGGTGCAAATACACAGGATTAGACAACGTAAGGCTTACAGTGTGGCTGCAGTGGGATTTTAAACAGAGCAGTGGTAGTAGAGGTCCTTCAGGGCTGGAGGACTTTGGAATTCTGGCACATCCAGAGGAGAAAGATCTGCTTAACGCTATGCTGATACCCCCAGCATCCAGCTGAGGCATTCAAATAGGCTGTGCCTTCAGAGGAAAGACTATGCTCATGAGCAGGGATTGGCAAAGTTTTTCTGTAAAGGGCCAGGTAATAAATAGTTTAGGCTTTGTGGGCCATGTATCTCTCTCGCTCTTCCTTCTCATCATCCTTCTCTCTCTCTCTTCCCCCTACTCCTCCTTCTTTTGAAGAACCTTTAAAAATATAAAAACAATTGTTAGCTTGGTAGTACAAAAAAACAGGCCCATGTAGTTTGCTAAACCCTTCTCTAGAGTAAGGTCTAAGAGAGAATCACATTAAAAAAACCATAAAACCAAGGCCTTCTAGGTGAGAAGAGGTGAGAGGTTGAGTTTTTCCATGTTGGGGGCTTTGAAAACACTTTGGATTTTACACAAATCTGTCATAACAAAGTGTAAAACCAAGCCTGTCCAAATTCCTAGACAGCAATTGAACTGCTTACAGAATAAAAAATCAACATTCTTCAAAGGAAGATAAGAGAATCCAGAGTCTCTGCAATATATGAGTCAAAAAGGTAAATACACAATAAAAAATACTAGACAATGAAACAGAAAAATGTGACCCACTGTGAAGAAAAAAGTAGTCAATAAAAACCAATCCTAAAGTGGTCCAGATGTTGGATTAAGTAGACAAAGATTTAAAAATAGTCATTAAAAATATGCCCAAAGTATTAAAGAAAATCTGATTCAAATAATTAAAAGAAAATTTGGTATTAATGAGTGAATAGATAAAAAATAACATTAATATTATTATTATTGCAACTCTAGTGAGTGTGAAGTATGTTAATGGAAAAAAACAAACTCTGGAAAATAATTTAAAGAGGTTTATTCTGAGCCAAATATGAGTGACTATGGCCAAATATGAGTGACTATGGCCTAGGAAAGCACAAACCCAAGAAACCTTGAGTAAGTGGTCTTGAGGCAGTTGAATTACAGTTTGGTTTTATACATTTGAGGGAGATAGGAATTGCAGGTAAAATCATAAATCAATACATGGAAGGGATATATTGGTTCAGCCTGAAAAGGCGGGACATCTTGAAGTTGGGGTTTACTAGTCATAAGTGGGGTTAGGTATGCTTTAGTTGGCAATTGGTTGAGCATGTTAAGCTTTGTCTAAAAATTTGAAGTCAGTAGGAAGGAATGCTTAAGTTAAGATAAGGGGCTCGGCTATCTGTTTTGGGATACAATGCCAACAAAAAAGATCTTTTAAACTAGATTTTATGGATTGTAAGGTATGGCTTAATCCTTGCTTTGCATTGCCTTAGTTTGCAATAGCAACAAAAAAAATTTAAGTGCTTAGGTGTAAATTTAACCAAGGAGATAAAAGACCTGTATACTGAAAACTATAAAGCACAGATGAAAGTAATTGAAAAAAATACAACTAAAATAGAACAATATCCTCTGTGTATGGATTAAAAGAATTAATACTGTGAAGATATCTATACTACCCAAAGTGATCTACAGATTCAATGCAATCACTATCAAAATTCCAACGTCATTTTTTACAGAACTAGAAAAAAAATCCTTAAATTCATGTAGAACTACAAAAGTCCCCAAATGAGCAAAACAATCTTGAGCTGAAGAACAAAGCTGGCGGCATCACACTGTCTGATTTCAGAACATATTATAAAGTGATTTAATCAAAATAGCATAACACTGGCATAAAAACAGACACATCAATCAATGGAACAGAATAGATAGCCCAGAAATAAACCCATGAATTTACAGTAAATTAATTTTTGACAAAGGTGACAAGAACACACAATAAGGAACAGAAAGTGTCTTCAAAAAATGGTATTGGGAAAACTGGATATCCACATGCAGAAGAATAAAATTGGTCCCTTGTCTCACACCATATACAAAAATCAACTCAAAATTTAAGATTAAAGGCTTAAATATAAGACCTGAAACTGTAAAACCACTAGAAGAAAATATACAGAAAAAGCTCTACCACATTGGTCTGTGCAATGATTTTTTGGACATGGCACTGAAAGCACAGGTAACAAAAGCAAAAATAGGTGAATGGGATAGCATCAAACTAAAAAGCTTCTGCACAGCAAAGGAAACAATTAACAAGGTGAAGAGACAACCTATGGGAGAAAAATATTTGCAAAGCAAATATCTGATAAGAGGTTAATATCTAAAATATGTAAGGAACTCAACTCAATAACAAGAAAACAAATAAGCCAATTAAAAATGGGCAAAGGAGCTAAACAGACATTTCTCAAAAAAAGACATTAAAATGGCTAACAGGTACATAAAAAATGTTCAGCCTCACTAGTCATTAAAAAATGCAAATTAAAATCAGAGTGATATATCACTTCACACCTGTTATAATGGCTTTTATCAAAAAGATGAAAGATAACAAGTGTTGGTGAGGATACAGAGAAAAGGGAACTCTTATACATTGTTGGTAGTAATGTAAATTAGTATAGCCATTATGGAAAACTGTATGGAGGTTTCTCAAAAAACTAAAAATAAAACTACCATATGATCCAGCCCTTCCTCCACTGTGTATATATCCAAAGGAACTGAAATCAATATGTTGAAAGGTTATCTGCATGCTCACATTTTTTACAGCATTATTCAAAATAGCCAAGATATGGAATCAACCTAAGTGCCCATCAACAGATAAATGGATAAAAAAATTGTGTTCTTTATACAATGGAATACTATTTAACCTTAAAAAAGGTAGAAATCTTGTGATGTGCATTGATGTCCCTGGAGGACATTAGCTAAATGAAATAAGCTAGGCACAGAAAGACAAATATAGCATGATCTCATATATGGAATCTAAAAAGTTGAACTCATAGAAGCAGAGAGTACAATAGAATTGTGGTTCCCAGGGACTGGGGGATGTGGAAGGGAGGGAGAGAATGAAGAGTTATTGATCAAAGGGTATAAAGTTTCAAATAGGAGGAATAGGTTTTGAGAACTATTGCACTACAGAGTGACTATAGTAAATAATAATGTATATTTTAACATAACTAAGTAAATTTCAAATATCTCATCACAAAAATGATAGGTAAGTGAAGTGATGGATATGTTATTTAGCTTGATTAAATCATTCTATACTGAATACATATATCAAAACATCACACTGTAACCCATAAATGTACACAATTATGATTTGTCAATCAAAAATAATATTAGTAATAAAAAATAAAAACAAATAAAATTAACTTTAAACAATTATGTTCCCAGAACACAATGGCATTTAATTAGAAGTCACTAATAATAAGATACTTTGAAAACCTCCAACTGTAAATAATATACTTTCAAATAACCCATTAGTCAAAGAAGAAATGTAGAGGGAAATTAGAAAATATTGTCATGAGATAACACTACACATCTAAAAAATGAAAGTCTGACACTATCAAATGTTAAAAAGGATGTGGAACAAGTTCACACAGTTCTTGCAGGAATATGAAACATTGCAACTATTTTATAAACAGTTCATCAATTTCTTATAATGTGAAACAGACACCTTCCTGTACTTTGCCCAAAAGACCACCAGGATGGCTAAATAGTAGAAAGGAGAGCTTTACTGGCAATATCAGTTTGCAAACTGGAAAGAAATAGTCTCTGGTGTGGACTGCCTCTTTGAAGAGGGAAAGGACAGGTTGGGTTTTATGCCTCACAGGGTCTGTATTACACAATAGAGTCACACATATTCAGCAGATTTGGGGGGACAGCTACACATATTTATGGGGGAAGGTGAGCACATGTGCAATGGGTAAACATATATGCAACATACATCCCATGTTCCCTTTGGGGTGGGGTTTAGCATTAAAATGAAGTAGAATTTGGCTCTTTATGTCAAAAGGTAAACTGTAGGACACAAAGACAGTTTGTGCTCAGACTCTGTGAGCTGACTAAAACTGGCTTAAGGTCTGCAGTTGCTTTTCAAAAAGAATGTTTGTAAGCCCATCCTCAGTCCAGTCAGATTTGTAGTAGTCTGGGCTGTGAATCAGAGTTAGGAGGAGGCCTGATAATTTGTCTGATAGCTCCTATTGTCAGAGAGTTTAGCAAGAGTATATTTTTTCTTGTAGCCATAGGAATTTAGAAATTTGCCATGCCAGCCGGTCCCCAAACCCTCAACCAATAGGTAACTTTTTTTCCTTAAACTTAGGGTCCATCTTAGTTGATAAAGGGGCATCTATTCTGGTCTCCCAAATCACACATATGACCCATAAATTTCACAATTATTTGCTCAAGAGAAATGAAAACCTATGTTTACACTAAGATGTGTAAACACACAGATGTTTGATGTGTAAGATGTCCGCAGAAGCTTTATATATAATATGCCAAAACTAGAAACACCCAAGTTTCCATTGACAGGTGAACACATAAAAATGAGTTATTGTATGTTCATATAATGGGACACTGTTCAGCTATAAAAAGGAGCAGAACAAACTATTGACACATGCAACAATATGGATGAATCTCACAAACATTATATCCATCAAAGTAAGTAAGACATATAAGGATGTATGCTGCGAGGGTCCACTTATGTAAAACTCTACAGCGATTGAAACTGATCTAGAGTGATAGAAATCAGAACCGTGGTTAACTCTTGGGGGTGTGGTTGGTTGGAGGCATGAGGAAACATTTTGGGGTGAAGAAAATTTGTGATACTTTCATTGTAGTGGTGGTGGGTTCATGGGTGTACACAGTTGGCCAAACTCATCAAACTGTAAAGTTTAAACACATGTATTTTCTTGTATGTAAATTATACCCCACTAAATATAATGAAATAATACTTTAATGAAATTGTATTTCTGGACATGGAAACAGTTGCTTTGATTCCTGACTGCTTGAGTTAATTCTGGTATCTATTGGTAAAATGAAGTGTGAGTTTTCAAAATTTACTGGTTCCTCAAATTCTCTTAACTTTCTGCTTTAATGTTCAGTGTCATGATCCAATATTGGGTAGCTTTATACATCTGTCGATGTGCTATCAGAATTCCTGTTATTAATTGTATTAGTTTATTTTTATTATCTATGTAAGCAATATTCTTTAGATTGTATGCCTTTGGTTTGAGCTACTTTACATGTCCATATTAGCAAGATAATTCTAAAAAGCAAAATAACTGCATGTTATAGCATTAGTATACTATATTTAGAAAATGTATTGAAATAAGTAAAAGCAAGCATAAAGATGGTGAAAAGAAATGTGAAAATAAACATAAATGGCAAAGGCTTAATATCTAAAATGCAAGGGGAAACTACTACAAATCAATAGAGAAAAAATAAATAAATCAAAAGCAACTGACATTACCCAGACAAGAAAATACCGAAGACATAAATATTTGAAAAGATGCTCTGCCTCACTGGTAATTGCTGAAATACAAATTAAACTAAAATATGATGGTATTTCACACCAATTAATTGGCAAGCATTAAAAAGTCAGTAAAAATCATGTTGCTAAGGACGTGAAGCAAATGAACTGTCATTCACTGCTAGTTGGAGTAAGATTGTTATAACCACTTTGAAAAATAATTTTGTATTACTTAGTAAACTT
Organism: Daubentonia madagascariensis; assembly: GCA_023783475.1. Classification (NCBI taxonomy): domain Eukaryota; kingdom Metazoa; phylum Chordata; class Mammalia; order Primates; family Daubentoniidae; genus Daubentonia; species Daubentonia madagascariensis. The sequence goes on from JAKFHU010002421.1 coordinate 1,698,165, forward strand.
CAACATAGCTAGCTCATAGCCCAGCAAACCCACTCCTAAGTGCATTCCCTTAAGAAACCCTTGACTACACACACCAGGAGATATGTCTGGGTCTTCTTAAAAGTAGTGTTTGCAGTATTAAAAAACTAGAAACAAACCAAACGCCCATCAACAATACAATGTGGTATTTCATACAAAGAAGAACTGATTAGCAGAGTGGTTACCAAGACTCTCTTGCCAGACTGTGTGTGTATCCTAGCTTTTCCATTTAGCAGTGCAAACTTGAAACAAGTTTTATTCTGCTAGTGACCCAGTTTCCTCATATGTAAAAATGAAGCAATATTGGTACCTAACTCCTAAAGCTCTTATGGGGATTAAATTAATTTGTGAGTGCATCTGAATTCATACATATATACGAAAACTGAGTCACTGACAGGGTAATTTACTTGTCCAAGGTCACACAGATACCTCTGTGTGTGTGTGTGTGTGTGTGTATAGTCCCTAGAAGAGTGCTAATATGTAATAAATGCTATGTTAAATATTATTTTTTCTCAAATTTTGGGATAACTAGAATTTTTCATATGTATAAAGCAGTTATAATAGGAATTAAAACATCAAAACTTCTATATAAGCACAGTACTATGTTCTTAGCTAGAATTTTTATATAAAGCTCACAAACAGGCAAAACTAAATCATGTGACATTTAGAAATGCAAACACAGGTGACAAAACCCTAAAGAAAGCAAATGAGCGATTAACACAAAAGCCAGAGTGAAACAGTGACGGGCTGAAGGAAGGGGATGCGATTAGGCAGGAGCACATGTGGGGTGGGGGGGGGTCCTAAACAGTGGTGTCTCATCACCTTATCCCGGGTGATAGCTATGCATGTGTTCGTTTTACTATTGTTGTTAAAACTGTATGAGTACATTTTATAAATGTTTGTGTGTCTGATATAACTCACAATTTCAAAATCATTTAGTCTGGTTTCAAACTTCAGTCTCATATCTAATTACAAGCTCTTTCCCTTCTCCAACCAAGGCTATACATATAGTTCCAAGGCCTGGAGTTGAGAGAGGGCATCCTCTGCTCATAGCTTATATCTTCTTTCTTCTCAGTTTTTGCTTCTTTTTTGCTATAGATTACAAGAAGGACCAGGGAAAAAAGAATATCCCTTTAATTAACTGACAGCATTTTGCAGACTTCTTGGTGTTGTCTTAGTCCACTGGAGCTTCTGTAACAGAATACAGACTGAGTAGCTTATAAATGACAGAAATTTATTTCTCACAGTTCTGGAGGCTGGAAATCTGAGATTAGGGTGGCAGCACATTCAGGTTCTGATGAGGGCCCCCTTTCAGGTTGCACACTGCCTTCTTGTGCATCCTAACATGGGGGAAGTGGCAAAAGAATTCTCTGGGGTCTCTTTTACAAGGGCACTAATCCTATCCATGAGGGCTCCACCTTCGTGACCTCTCAAAGGCCTCACCTTCTAATACCATCACCTTGGGGGTTTAGATTTCAACATATGAATTTTGGGGGCAAACAAATATACAGTCCATCCATAGAAGTTGTTGTTGCTTTCTGACTATCAAATGCTGGCTCTCTATGCTCTCTGTGTGACAGACTCCCGAATGTTGATTCTTTCATGGTGTGAACATTTGAATATTTTCAAGAACTATTGGGACTTCCCCACTGCACAGCTCCCAGCCCTTGTATCCCCTATTAAATTCTTCAAAGAGCAGTTTACTGGAGAACCCACACCAGCTTCTTTCCTCAATGACTGCTTAAACTATAGATACTCAGGTGTTATTCGTATGTTGCTTTGTAGAAGTACAGCTGCTCCGCTGGCATCTCTTAAGTCCTTCCTTCTTCCCCCAGTCTCTCTTTATTTTCCTGACCAGGTAGGTGTAGGGTGGGAAACAAAATCTATGGGAGGCCATTGTTTTGGACCAGCTTCCTGCACTAGGCCCCAGCAGACCAGACCGAACCAGAATGTAGTCACTTGGGCTAAGTGCCATGTAATCAAACTAAACTTTGAAATGGAGGCTAGCTTTCCCAAAAAACAGGAGATTTCAGTCAACCTGAGTCCCCTGTGTTTTAACCCTATAAGGAAAGTAACTTTGACACGAACAATCTGCTTTGTTCTCTGTTTCGGCTTTCTTCTGCCCTTTCTGCCTATGAAGCCAACCTCCTCTGCTAAGCCCATCAGAACCTTCATTCAATTTTGTAGAGTGAGATGTTACTGGATTCTAGAATCACAAGGAAAAGCCAACCTCTACACTAAATTTGTTGTAATTGTGTCTTTTGACAAAGGGCATAATAGCAAACCTGTTGCCGAAACAAATATCTAGCCAGGGAACAAAATGCCTCTCTACTCTTCTTACATGTACCCCAAATTTTATGAACATTTTTTTCTTGGAACACCACACAATTTGGTTTCAAGAAGAAAAAAGCACCCCTTCCTTCCTATCACAAGGAGGCAGAGGAATCACTTTAGTGAACACTCTATCTTCCCTGGTGCTCTCCTTATATACACAGGTGGAGTAGCAGCATGCTGGTTGATTATGGTATGGGTGAGCAGGGACACCATTTAGGAAGCCCTGCAATGTGATGTCTGGACACAAGTCTGGGCAGCTTGTTGGAGGCTCCTTTTGGAATGAGATACTCAGTGCCTTGATATCAATTTTTCTTTTCTTTTTCAGCTGTGGATTCTAGTGGACAACCCCAGGGCAACAAGAAAAGTTTTATTCAATGTCCTGTTACATTAGCCTCCCATATTTATTAATTGTGTGTCCTCAAGTCTCCTAAATTCTCACAACCTCTATTTTCTTATTATTAAATTGGAAAGAATAATGTATCTTTCCTTTCATTTTTTTAAGATTAAATAAGTGTGGATATAAAGGGTCCTTACAGACTTAGTGTTCAATAAAATGTGAGAGGGCACTTTTAAATGTTTATTTGGAGAACTACCTGATTTCAGTAGAAATTAACCTGATACAATGAATGGAATGTCCCACGACTTTTGGGAAATAGATGTCATACAGAATGTAAATTTTACTACATATTCTGAAGTCAAAATAAATTGTATCATTAGTAGGAATAATATGTGAATTAGTGGATTGGTCATAGTACTGTAATTATTCTTTGGTGAAATACATTTCCCTAATTTTATCTTTGGTTTTAAATTTGGTTATTCCATGCATTTGATTAAAGAAGAGATTGTTCTTCAGAATTTTCTTAGTTTTTTAAACCTAAGAATTTTCATTACTTTGCATTCATTGTCTTCTTCCCCAAACAGCAGGCTATTTATGTTATACTGGATTGCTCACTCTGGAAATAGGTACTGAGATGATTCATTACGACATATATTTGATACAAAAGTAAGCCTTATAGGCTATTTGATGGCAGTATGTTTCATAATTGGGAGTTAGTTTGAGAGTTGTGAAAAGTAAATGTGCTTATTCCTATAAAGCACTTAACAAGGTGCCTGGCATATAGTAAAGACTATAAATGCTAGCTATTATTATGATGATTAGAAAGCTTTCTACACAGGCTTTTTACTATTATCATCATGCCAAATTAAATTATAATAATAAAATGCTAATAGGAGAAAAGTGGAGTTGGACAATGATAATTGAAAACTATATTTATCCACATGACTTCTCCACTTTGGAAAGAACATATTTCATGTTATTAAAATAGTATTGAATAGGAGAGATGGAAAATACAGTAGTTCTTCTCTAGAAGGTTCTCTGGCAACAACAGTTTCATGGACAATCACACATCAAAGGGCATTGATAAACCTTTTTATTTCTATGTCATGGTAGTAATTTTTTTTTAAGCAGGCAAAATTGAGGAAACATAAAAATGATGGCATGTGCCATAAATGTTTAAAACATAAAATGTGTATTTGTCCTTTTTTACATAGGGCCTATCCTTGGAGTACATAAAAATCAATAATTTGAGTTCCACATTATCTTTCTTACATGAACTATATCAAATAACTCATTTTTTATAATTTGTTTCTTTAAAGTAGATAGGGGACTTAAAGAAAATCAGCAAGCAATCTGAGTTCAGAAACATTCTAAATGTTAACAAAATTTTCTCTGTATTTGCAGTTATCATCCGCACCAAATTCAAAAACAATGTTTAGAGATGCACTTTTAATAATATTTTCCAAAGCATTGAAATTAGTTTTCATAGACAGAACACCTCTCTCTTTGCACTCATATTTTGTCACTTTAAATAATATTGCCTTAAATTACTTAACACATTAACATGTACAATTGGATTGGCATAAATAAATTTTGGAACAAATTCAACAGACTTGGTAAGCATTGAATTCAAATGGTGGGAGGAGAAGCATGTGAAGGTGCTAAGAGTACAGCCAACTAGCAGCGAGTATCTAGCCTGCACCAGGCATCAGACAAAATGCTTTATAGAGGAAATAGAGAGCATTTATTACTTTAGCAAGTCAGTTAATTGATAGTCTGATAAAGGAAATTCTTTGTATTGTATTCTAATAAGATGAAACTTTAAATTGCTACAACTGAGATAATTGATCCACTTAGTGACTATCTCAAGGTAGTATAAATCTATATCACTGAGTTTAGAATTTTAAAATTTATTTTCATTTTTATTGGAATGAAAAAACTAACTAAATCTCCTTGAACTAAAAGTGAGCTCCAAAGAACCACTTGTGTATTATTTTCCTCAACCTTTTCTCAAAGATGCCCACCATGGTAATTTAAAATGTACCTAGAACACAATTTCAAACTATATATTCAAGTCATAGAATAATTCTCATATGACAAAGAAGTGTTGGTTTTGTCCCTTAGAATGTGCTACATATTTGGGAGAACTGTGGGCTTCATTTAAATCCCATGATCATATACATCCCTTCTTGGTGTATTCCTATGCTACTTTTTCTCCTTAAGTGTATATGAAGCCTTTCCTGATATATTGTGATCCAGGGTTTTAGATGTCCCTTAATGTCATCCAAAAAAGAATTTGCTTTTCTTTTTCTCATTCTTCTTTTATCTTTGGGTGATTTTCAGAAAGTTAAAATTGAAAATTCCAATTTTACTTCACCATTTTAAAACCAGATTTCCCAGTCGAACCTTTGTAAGAACAATTAAATCCAAAGAGATTTAAATAAGCATCTAATATCAAAGTTATACCTTCTATCTACCCAAGTAAGTGACTGAGGCAAAAATCTCAATCAATGGAACATTATTAAGCCAAATTAAAGGATGCACCTGGGAAAAACATGAACCACAGACAAGTTGTGGCTGCCTTTTCCCAAGGGTAAATTGGAACCTTCAACATTTTAAAAGCATACAGAGAGAAGGAACAAGGCGGTGAGGGCACGGCTGATGAGTCATTCTGGTGAGGCCCAAGAAATCTACATTTTACAAAAATGAGGGGAGTGTTAGAAGGGAAAAGGGTGTGAAAGAAGCATCAATTTTGTAGATGTCCCTGGGTAGGTCCTACAATGTCTGATTCTGTGTGTCTTCAGTTTTGTTACATGTGAAGAAAAACTTATAATTCGTTATTAGTGTGGAATCAAACAGGCTTTAGTTTTAGGTGCTAGACACAGTTACAATTTGCATGTCCTTGCTTACGGGAGGTCAGCAAGGAATTTCCTTGATGAATGATCTGCGGGGCCAGTTCTTCACAGGTGCCTGAGGCCTTGACCTTCTCTTTTGCACAAGGAGTTGGGGGGGGCCTGAGATTTTGATTTTCTTTTTACACTTCATACACACAAACCTTTCGTAATGTCTTTTTTTTTTCTTCCGTTCTCTCTTCTCTTTTTCTGGAATTCAAGTTACGTGTGTGTTAAATCTCTGCTCTTTCTTTAAAAAAATTTTTCCCTGTTTTTCAGATAAGATAATTTCTATTTATCTATTTTTAAATCTCTTGTCTTTTTGCCCTGGCATTTCCATTCTGCTGCTAAGTCTATTTATTTTTATTTAAGATAAATTTCTTAGATACCAGATGTTCCCCTTTGTTCATTTATAGTTTCTATGTTTCTGCTGAAATTTCTTTTTATTCATAACAAGCGTATTTTCTTTACATTCCTGATGTTAGGTAAAAAAAAAAAAAGTGCTATAAAATCTTAGAGTTTTATAGTTATAAAATCTTGAGATTGGTCTCCATTTTTTTTTTTTAGGATTGATAACTTTTTCCCTGATTCTCCATATTCTGAATATTTTGAATTGTACCCTAAAATTGTAAATCTTATCTTGTGGAGATTCTGAGTTTTATTTTTTTATGTTTTTCTAAAGTATATTCATTTTTTAAGACAAGTATTTAACTTGGCTAAACTTATAGTGTGAATTATGTCGCCCCTGTGGTGGGTGGCAGCTCAGATCTCAGTTCGGTGCTTTTACCTTAGCTTGACTTTTTGCAGTCGGCCTTGCCCATGTGTTCAGGGGTCAGCCAGAGATTTGGGCACAGACTACTCATAGTATTTGGGCATCTCTCTACCTGCCTCTCTCCTTTCTGTGATTTTTCTCCTCACCTGTCAATGGCTGTGGTTGCCCAGAACTCTTTCCTCTCATTTTTCAAACCAGTTAGATTTTATATCAGGGTATTATCCATAAGGCTAGCATAGTCTGGGGCCTGCCCTTAGGCTAAATGTTATTGAAAGATAAAGGAATCTCACCTAGTACCTTAACCGTACCTTAACTGATTTACAACTGTCAAATCTACTCCAGTTCCTGCCTGCTTTTAGTCACAATTCAATGCTTTATTTTGTACATATATAGTCCAGAATTGATAGTGTTATCTGCACAAAGATTGCTCTCATAGGAAATACTTGACCATTACTGTCAGCTGAACCCATTTTCCCTTATATGTATTCATGTCTCACCTGCGAAGACAAGTAAAGTAGCCACATATATACTCAAGAATACTAACTTCAGTTGCCCTGTGGGTTTGGCCTCAGAAGAAAATAGAGGAGGTAGTTTGATTCTTCTAGTTGCCAGCTGTTTCTCTCCATGTAAAAAATTATAGGAAAAAAGAGAATTGTATGATTTCTCTTCAAAATAAAGCAGAAAAAGTAGATTACATTTGTGGAGAAATAGATGTGAAAACACATATGGTAGGATTCTGGAGTAGTAACAACATATTGCCAAATGTGTTTTGATATGCATAGACAATTCCAAAGGTATTAATGTAGTAAACAAAATTTTAAATATACCTATATATGTACATCTCTCTCTCTCTGTACATGTGAGTGTGTGTAGAAGGAGACAGAGAGTTAGAAAATGTTAAGGCACATATTCTTCACATTCCTAGTTGATTTAACTTAAAATGCATGGAATACTCTAATCACAAGTTACCTGTTCCTTATCTTTGCGCATATCCTACTGTATCTTGGCTTAGAAAAATGTGTACTTTAAAAAGTAAGGTGTTTTTTTTAAAAAGAGGTTTGCTTTACATGGATCACTAGGTAATTGAAAGACTTACAATTTTTTAATTATAAATAATCGAAAGACTTATAATTACTATCGTTTAGCAAATGATAGTAATTACTACCTAATGTATGATTATGTTTAAGTGTATGTGCTATAAATGAAGAACCAACCACACATGAAATAGTATAGGTTTTCTCAAAAATGCCAAATAATAGTGACAATCATAAAGGTATAATTAGATTCTACTCCCTCCTCAGCCAATAATGCACTAATAGTTGCTGTAAAGGACTAGTTTCCGGTTTCTTCAATATTAAAAGCTTTTTTCTCGCACATTGGTTCCCAAATGGAGGGGGTTATTTTATGTAGTTAACTTGGGTAGAAGTACAAGAGAGGACTCTAATCGTATTTCTTGGATGACTGGCAAATTTAGAAAAATTGCCGGAAGAAGGTAATAGCTTTTTTCTCCTACACTTTTATATAATCATTATGAGTATTGTCCCATTAAGCTAGGTAATGGTATTCCATAATAATCAGCAAACCCATTTTGCCAGTTATCTGAGTTTAAAATCTGAGTCATTTCTGACTCTTCCCTCATTCCCCCAATCAAAGCAATCACAGAGTCCCATTTTTACTTACTTCATAATGTCCTCCATATCTGTCCTTCCCCTTTGGTCATTACTGAAATTGACCTAACCCTGATGCTTAATGCCTCAGCTGTGTACTTCTGCCATAAATTCAATATACTTTTCCTTGTTATTGATATCCTCACTTTCAATGTATCCTGTACACTGCTGCTAACCGTAGTCCTAAATATTGCTAATATAAATACAAATATTGCTTATACACCTAAGTTATTGCTTTTTTATGCTAATTGCCTGTTCATTAATACTTGATGGTTTACCTTTCTATAAACAGTCTAAAGTCCTCTTAGCCTGGTCGAAAAAACATCCTTCCACTTCTAACCATCTGTTTCACCATTTTAGTCTACTCGTTACTCCTCCCAAGCATGGCATGGGCTACATGTTGCTGCAGGAAAGGGTCAGTATAGTTCTCTTTTAAGTTTTAATGTCTTAACATTCTGTCTTGGTGTTTTTTCATAACTCAGTGTAAGTAAGAATCACCTGATATATTCCTAGGCTCTATCCACAGAGGTTCTGATTCAGTAGGTCTACAGGTGGGATTTGAGAATCTGAAACTTTAGCAGTGACTCTAGTGGATTCCGAGGAAGAAGATCCATGGAACACAATGAGAAATATTGCTCTATTTGTTAAAACCCTACTTTATCCTCCAAAGATATATGTTCCATTTTTTAATATGAAGTCTTTAGGACTACCCTAGTCAAGAGTAATCACTCTATAGTGTACTATGAACTCATAACAGTATCTCTCTGTAACATTCATTCATTCAGCTCTCAAGGAAGACTACTAAGCTTTTTGGAATAACCATTTCACTTCTTTCTATCCCCTTAAACTATTTTATTTTCCTCCATAGCACTTATTACTGCTTGATATTGTGGCATATTGGTTAGTTTCTTTTCTTATTAACTTTTTTCCCCATGTGGAAATAAGCTTCATGAAGGTAGAAACATTGTGTTGATCACTCCCATAGTATCATCAGAGTTTAGAATAACATAGTAGGTACTCAGTAAATATTGTTTAACAAATGAATTTGACACTTAGCATATAGGCTTTTATTGTTAATTGTCTTTTCATGAATGTTCCTGTTGATCCAATAACATAGTATGCTCTTTATGGGAGGGCCTCTTTCACATTTCTCTCTATTTTACTTTATAGTACTCAATCTAATGGCTTGCACAATAAGCATGCAGTGCAGATTTGTTGATATATGTTGTTCTATTGGCATGAATGTGAAAATGACATTAATTTATAACTGATTTAAGTTCCATTCTTTAAGTAATTATGTAGAAGACAGAATAATGGCCCATCAAAGATGTCCATATCCTAATCCCCAGAACTTGTTAATAATATGTTATTTTGCATGGCAAAAGGGACTTTGCAGATGTGATTAAGGTTAAGGACCTTGAAATAGGGAAATTATTCTGGACTATCCAGGTAAATCTAATCTAATCCCATGAGTCTTTAAAAGCAGAGAATCTTTTCCAGCTGCAGAGAACCAGAGAGATGGTAGCGTGAGAAGAACTAACCTTGCAGTTGCTGGCTTTGGAGGTCGAGGAGGAAGGTATGAGCCATGGAATATGGATGGCTTCTCAAAACCAGAAAAGGCAAAGAAACATGTTCTTCCCTATAGCCTCCAGAAAGGAACACAATGCTGCTGACACCTTGACTTCTGACCTACAGAATTGTAAGATAATCAATTTGTGTTATATTGAGCCACTCAATTTGTGATAATTTGTTATGGCAGCAACAGAAAACAGGTGTAAACAATTATAACAACAAAAAAGCCCTTCAACTTTATTCTTTTCTCCATATGAGAAATAAAGCAGATTCCTTCAGGGCTGGGTCATTTTCCATATATATATTCAATTATAAGATAATTTTGAATATAAGGAATTTTTCTGTTTTCTCAAGGAGAACTTTTTTAATAAAAAAGAAGATATGGCTAACTTAAATATATAAAATTATGTAAATGGAAGTTAAATAAGCCAATATCTACTTATACTATTGGCTTTGTAAATATTTATTAAATTAATTACATAAATGTATATATTTAAAACCACATATTTAAAAATGTTATGTTATCCCTCTCTCATGTTTTATGAAACAATTTTCTCCACACCCTACTGGCAAATTTAACATAAGTTGTTATCATTACTGAAGTTTCTTCTCGAATGATCTGATGCAGTTTTCTGGAGCACAACACAATCACTTCCATCTAAGATATTTTAGAGAAAGCACTTTTTGAATCTGCATATGATGCTGTCACTAGAAATTTCATCCCAAGCCACGAGTATGTATCTGTTATTGATGATAAAATCTACGATAAAATCACATTATATGTTGGTTTTTAAAGTAGTCTTTAAAAGACTTATTTACAGTGGTATCTAAAATCTGCAACTGTGAGAGTATTTCCCCTCTTCACAGAGAGTAATTTTAAAATTAATGTTGATTTTTTTGTTTCCCTTTTTTTATCAATTTTGGCTGGTAATTTTTATTAACATACAAAACTAGAATTTATGGAGGTCATTTTAGATTAGAGTATTTTCCCCAAGTAGTTGTTCAAAATAAAGTAATTGAAAAGGGTTCTCTAATATGAGAGAGACTTCATAAGGATTGCTTCTATGAGAGAAAATTTTGGAGCTAAAACTTCAGCTTATATTCAGAAAGATGAACAATTTTATTTCCCTTACTTGATTTTCTTTCCTTTTTATAGACATACAGGTTTATAGGAGACATCCTGTTTGTGATCTACTATTGCTCAGCACTATTAATATATCATGTTTTCCTTTCTATGCAAATATATATATTTCAACACTACCCTATTTAATTGCTATATGTCATTTTTTCCAGTCTCCTATTGATGAACCTTTAAATTGATTTTAATTTTTAACAATAAGTGATGATGAAATAAACATTACTTTGCATACATTGTTACATAGTTGTGTATTTCTGAAGGATGAATTCCTAGAGGTAGAACTGCTATGTGAAAGGAAATGAACATTCCAAATTTTAGAACTATTGCCAAATTAACCTACAAATTATATACATAAATGTATGTTGCTATGCATAGTGGCACAAAAATGTGCTTCTCATATCCCTGATGGCAGGGAGCATAATTGACCTGTGGCACAGCTGCTGCACTTTGAAAGCCATCACTGTACTTGTGCTGTGTACAGACCACTTTTCCCAAGGTCTGCTCTCAGACAGCGAATAATTGAGCACAGCAGAGATTCTCAGACAGGTTTGTTCTTAAGACAGGCAGGACTGCTCTGATGGGAAATTTTGGCTCAAGGGCTTCCCAATGATCTTGCAGAAGTCTCTTAAACCACCGTGTAATCTAGAATGCTGTCTCCCAAACTTTAATTTTTCTTTACCTTTCTCCTATCCAGAGTCAGTCCTGCATTGTGGTCTGGCAGTTCTCCCAGATTCCACCAGCTCCCTCTCCATTTTTCATCACAGGCATTTCTCCTAATAAATCTCTTGTATGAATAATCATATTTTGGTCTCTGCTTCTTGGAGGACCTGGACCAACATAGGGTATAAAAATATCAACATAGTCACATCATCAAATTTTAATATTTTTCAATTTGGTAGAATTAAATTCATATTTCATTTTTAAAATTTTGCACAGTTAATTGTGTAGTTTAGTATATTTTGCATATCTGTTAGCTATTTGTATTTTACTTTCTGTGAATTTTATGTTCATGAAATTTAGTTTTTTCTTTATAAACTGCTCACTATTTTCTTATTGATTTGCTTATCAATAAGAACTTATCAACAACAATGAAAGTAATACTGTAACTAATATTAATTGAGGGCTTACTATTACAAAGCAAGACACTGTAACAAGTCTTTAAGTTATCAACCTCCAACAATCCTATGAGGTAGATACTATTTTTTTGCTAATTTTACAAATGAGGCAACACAGGGCAGAGAGAATGCATATGAAGGAGCTCCAGAAATTTCACCCCAAAATATGTCTCCTTGGTACAAAGAGTATTTTGAATTAAAGGCCCTTAGAGATCAACAGGCCTTGGAAGGGGCTTTCCCTCTTTCTTCATTAAAAAAACAGGCCCATCAAAAAACAATTGACTTCCCTTCCCTTCCCTGTTATCTCAGTATATTACAGGCAAGAAGATAAAGAATGCAACTAGACCTGGCCCAAATCATTTTAAATATAATACCTGTCTCTGAGGTTAATTTAATTTCCAAAGAGAATCATTTACAGGTCAATCTGTTTCCCCCATCCATTCATTCTCCCAAGTATCTATTCATCCTCCCTAGCAACCATTTATTGCCCCTAAATGGAATTACCTATACTCCTCATCTCCCCCTGCCTTCTGAAATGAGGATATATACTTTTCTGGAGCCCACTGGGATATTGGGTAATCCTTCTGTGATTCTCCCCATGCATACAGTAAATAAATGTCTTTCTCCTATTAATCTGCTTTATTGTGAGTTGATCTTTCAGTGAACCTTCTGGGGTAGGAAGGGGGAAGTTTCCCCTCACCCCCACACATAATTTCACCAAGGTCATCTGTGGTTTTTGTGGCAGAATTGGGATATGGACCTAAGTCTGGTCTTACTTAAGTCAAGATGAATGTTCTCCTGCACTATAATTCCACTGATTCTACTAGACCAATATCTTTTGTGCTTACTCTATATTGCAAAATAGCTTCTTGCTTGTTATTTATTTAGCTCTTTGTTTATAGAGTTTTTTACCAAACATGGATTTTAAAAATTTATGTAGTTAAATATGAGAATAGTTTTTTTGTAATAACTCCTATGATTTGTTTCATGATTAGGAAAGCCTTTATCACTAAATGGTAATAAAATATTGTTTTATATTTTCATTGAATACTTTCAAGGTTTTTTTATGTTTAAATCTTTAATCCATATAGATTTTGGTGGAAAAATAAGTTTAGATCCCTGGCCTTATCTCACACACACACACACACATACCCCTTTACAGTTGTGTGAAACTAGAACTTAAAAATAAAAGTAATTCACCCATGTTGTGGTGAGAATTACATAACTCTAATCATTTCTCAAAGCTCATAGAACTTCATACCAAAAAGAGTAAATTATGTTATACATAAATTTTAAAATATAAATTTAAATAATAAAAGCAATAATTTGAGAATAACTCAGTAAACATAACATGGGTCAAAACTATATAAGCAAGAAAATAGAGCAGTTAAATTAATTATGACACTAATTAGCTAATTACAGTTAACACTTCACAAACTCTGAAAATGTGAATTGAAATTCAATCATTAATCCTTTCTCAATGGAGAGTCACTGATTTTTTCCTAATCATGGGGGAAGGTCCTTGTCTCAGTATATTATTTTTCTGTCTTGATCTCTCTTATTTCTTGATCAGAGCCTCCAAGCTGACCATCTTTTTTTCTGCATATCTCTTTCAGTTGTGTTGTAGAGATTTACCACTGCTTTGTTAGCAGCCTCTATATCTACCTTTCATTATTACAACCAATGTCAACTGCTGCTTCTGCAGTTTTTTATGATCTCCTTTTATTACTTAAATATCCTTTCCTTCTACCCATGCTAATGCTAATTCCTGCTCTATTGCTGATTTCAAAACCCTTTTCTCCTTATTCACTCAGACTGCCTTCTCTGAATGTTATATGCTCAGGCTCCTTATGTCTCTATAAAATTTGGTATTCCATTTATTCACATCTCTATAAAATGTGGTACAGCTGATCTTTGAAGTCAGATGTATATTAAAATAGACAAATCTGGAGTATACCTATGTTATAGCTGGCTAGGATTGCAATGCAAGGGAACCAGCAAAGACACTTACGGCAACATGGATGAATCCAAAGAATATTATGCTGAGCAAAGAAGCCAGATGCAAAGGATTACATACTCTACTATTTCCTGTATATGATTTTCTAGAATCATGAATACTAAATGGGTAAGAAAATTTTCTGGGAAAAGACAGAGATGTCTTACCACAGTAATAATAGTAAAGTAATTCATGCCTTTCTTATTCTGACATTCAAAGCATTTGAGACTATGATCTCCTTGAGGATATAGTTTATACTGTATTAATCACTGGCTTCCAAGTTCTTGACACATAGCAGACATGACGAAGTTATTGTTTTTAGTAACAAATAATTAAGGCTTATTAGAATCTTGCCCCAATCATTCTTCCAGCCTTATCTGTCACTACTCGCAAGAAAAATAAAACTGACTTCCAGTTATACTGTTATGCTCAACCTCCCACAAATATCCTTTAAGTTTTTCTTAACTGTTTTCTTGCTCACAACATTTGTTCTTCCAATGTTGCACCTTTACCGACCCCTACTTTTGCTCATAGCAAGCACAGTAATCCCTTAATGCCTATCTCAGATAGCACCATTGCCCAATGTGGAGGATCTTAATTATCCAAACTAAAACAATATCCCCCTCCTCCATAATCATCCAGCTTCTCATTTTTATGTGTGTTATGGCATTGAGTACATACTACTTGAAATTCAATTACTTGTGACTCACTCACTCTATCATAAACATAGGGAGGGCAGGACCTAGGGCTTATTTATTTTATAATTCTGTCACAGCCGTACACAATTTCTTGCCAGTTAAAGCTAGCAAATATTTGTTAATTTATTTAAAAAACTTGTTGAGTACTAGTATGGGCCTGCATCATGCTAGACAATGAGTATACATGAGGGCATGGTGGCATGTGCCTGTATTCCCAGCTACTTAGGAGGCTGAGGCAGGAGGATTGCTTGAGTCCAGGAATTCAAGGCTACAGTGAGCTATGATCACACCTGTGAATAGTCACTTCATTCCAGCCTGGGCAACATAGTGAGACCCTGTCTGTCTCTCTAAAAAAAAAACAACATTCTATAATAAAGACATCTGCACGTGAATGTTTATAGCAGCACAATTCACAATTGCAAAGTTGTGGAAACAACCCAGGTGCCCATCAATACATGAGTCTATTAATAAAATGTGGTATATGTATACCATGGAGTATTACTCAGCAATAAAAAACAATGGTAAATTAACACATCTGGTATTATCCTGGTTGGAGCTACAGCCCATTCTTCAAAGCGAAGTATCACAAGAATGGAAAAACAAGCACCACTGGTACTCACCATCAAATTGGTACTAACTGATCAACACTTACATCACACAGGGCAATAATATTCATCAGGGGGCAGGCAGGCAGGAGGGGGGTGGAGGGGATGGGAAAACTCTCACTGAATGGATGCGGGGAGCACAGTTTGGGGGGTGACCACAATTGTAGCTCTGACACGGACAGTGCATGGGCAATATATATAGCCAAAGTGTTGTACCCCCGTAATATTCTAGGAAAAAATAAATAAATAAAAAAAACAAATCTAAAAGACAAAAAAAACTAACAAAAAAATAAACGATTTTTTTCCTAAAAACAAACAAACAAACAAACAAACAAACAAAAACAACAGAGAGAGAGACTACATCAGAGGATAAAACAGAGAAACAAACACATCCCAGTTATCTAAAACTTATATTTTAGAGTAGGGAAGCAGAAAATATGATAAATATGTTAAAAACATTATAATAAATAAATTATACAGTGTTTTAGGAAGCTATATGTGTTATTTTAAAAGTTAGGGTAGGATAATGATGATCAGGAATTCCAGGGACAGTGGGTGATTAAATCTTAAATGAGGTGGAGGATGTCAGTGAAAAATGGCAAAGTAAGGGCCTTTGAGAATTCTATCAGCTATGAAAATAATGAAAATCTGTCAGTAATGGTCAGAAAAAACTTTCAGAACTCTGGAAATTGACCATAAATTTGTAGCAAATATGGAGATTGTTTATTCAAGATATATGGTTGAATCTTGGTAAGAACAGCGAGCTTTGTGGCCTTTTAACTTGTACTATTCCCATGTCCCCCAGCTCAGTGGTGGCCTTGAAAACCAACAGCTCACAGTCTTGATGAAAATCAGCAGCCTGGTTGGCACAGGAGGGGGCAGAACAGGGTTGCAGATCCTTTACAACCCTGTTTCTAGAGAATTGTCATTACTTGAACTATGTATGAGTTTGCTAGGGCTGCTATAACAAAAAAACTGGAGACTGGGTGACTTAAACAACAGAAATTAATTTTCTCACAGATCTGGAGGCTAGAAGTTCAAGATCAAGGTGTCAGCAAGGTGGAGTACTTCTGAGACCTCTCTCCTTGACTTGCAGATGACTGTGCTCTTGCTGTCTCTTCATGTGGTCTTTTCTCTGTATACCCACATCCCTGCTGTCTCTGTGTGTGTCCAAATTTACTCTTAATATGAGAATACCACTCAGATTGGATTAAAGCCCACCCTAATGGTCTCATTGTAATTCAATTGATTCCCTAAAGTCCTATCTCCAAATACAGTCACATTCTGAGGCACTGGGGGTTAAAGCTTTGACATATGAATTTTGGGGGGATATAATTCAGTTCATACAACCTATCTGAAGTTTCCTTGGAAAACTCACCAGCAAAGTTGTCTTTATTTGACCTGACTTGGAGCTTGCCTGGTATAAACAGCCTTTTCCTGGGGACTTTTGTTGAAAAGAGTGTGAGGCAATTATTGAAACTGTGGCTGCCTGAGACAGTAGGTAACAGCTGGGGCAAAGAATAGACTAACCAAAAGGCTTAAAAGAAAAAGCTGGGATATAAGTTGTCCATAGGGGGTTTAAAAAACTGACAAATTTGAGGAAATCTGCTATATGTATGCATGTACAAGATTGTGCACATACCTAAGGCTATGTGCATGCTCAGGAAATATCTGAGAAGTCCAGAGGTTTCACATCTCACTAACTTTGAGGCTTTAAGCAAGCAGGATATATTAGAATTCTCCAAAAAAACAGAACCAGCAGGATATACGTGTGTGTGTGTGTGTGTGTGTCCCCAGCTCCAGATCCTCAGCAGCTTTGTCTTCACCTTAGACATCAGAGCCTCAGACATCAAAGTCAACACCACAGCAAGCTAGCTCACACCCCAGACCCTGGAGCTGCTTTCTTTCCACATGTACTCATGCTGCAGACACCAGCTTGGCAGCTTCTCTATGAGCACCTGTACCGTGGACACTAGAGCCACCACTGAAGAGGGTACATCTGCACCCCATACCTCAGAACAGCACTCTGCACATGCCTGTACTCTGGATTCTAGCTCTGCAGATGCTCCACGAGCACCTATGCTTAGGGCTACTACCTCACCAGAAGTGCCCTTCACACCAAGAGCCATGATAACTCTGTGTGTGCCATGCTCTAAACTCCAGCTCCCAGCTTCTCCACAAGCACCCATGTGTTGCAAACCATTATCAATATTGCAACAGGTGTGCCTGAGCCCTGGGCACCAGTGCCATGGCCACCTTGGATCCTGAAGCCATGGTCCCTCCACATGCACCTGCATTCCAGACCTAAGCTCCATGGCTACTCAACAGGTGTCATGCATCAGACAGCAGTGCCACCACCATATCAAGTGCACCTGTGAGCTGGACCAGGCACCAAGAGGGATCATCTTAGCCACAATTTCTCCTGGGGGAAAAAAGAGATCAGGAGGACCATAGTAGCCTTTGCCACTAAAGACCCCAACAGTTCTCACTGCCACTACATTCCATTGCCTTGGCTGCTGCACACCCCTGCAATCTTCACTGATGCTGACCTCAGCAGACAGAGCTCCATGGAAACTGTGCTGCTGCTCCCTCACTGGAGCTGCAACTGCCACACTTCACCCCACTGGAGCCTTCATACCTACCCATAGTTGAAGGTCTTTCTCAAGAACCAGTTCATAAAGTCT
Source organism: Daubentonia madagascariensis (assembly GCA_023783475.1). Taxonomy (NCBI): domain Eukaryota; kingdom Metazoa; phylum Chordata; class Mammalia; order Primates; family Daubentoniidae; genus Daubentonia; species Daubentonia madagascariensis. The sequence continues at coordinate 1,715,992 of JAKFHU010002421.1, forward strand.
AGATGAGGTGACTGCACCATCAAATGAGCAGACAACACTGCAAGGTACCAAGAAACATGAAAAACCAAGAAAATATATTACTACCAAAAAAACACAATAATTTTCCCATAACCAACCCCAAAGAAATGGAGATCTGCAAATTGTGTGAAAAAGATTCAAAATAATTGTTTTAAGAAAGCTCAGCAACCTACAAAATAACCCAGATAGACAGCTCAACTAAATCAGAAAACAATACATGAACAAAATTAGAAATTTAATAGAAAGATATAAATCATAAAACAATTGAAAACAATAGAAATTAAAATCAGTCATTTGAAAAGATCAACAAAATTGACACACCCTTAACTAGATTAATAAACTAAAAAAGGGAGATGTAGATATCTAAAATCAGAAATGAGAGGAGTAATACAACTGACCTACAGAAATAAAAGGGATTATAAAGGAAAATTATGGACAATTATATGCCAAGAAATTAGAAAACATAGATAAGATGCACAAATTCCTAGAAAAACACAAATTACCAAAACTGACTCAGCAAGAATAGAAAATTTGAACAAATGTATAACAAGTAAAAAAATAGAACCAGTCAATAAAGAAAGAAAGAAAGAAAAAGAAAGAAAGAAAGAAGAAAGAAAGAAAGAAAGAAAGAAAGAAAGAAAGAAAGAAAGAAAGAAAGAAAGAAGGAGAATGAATGAGTAAATCTCCCAACCAAGAAAAGTCTGGGACCAGATGGCTTTACTGGTAAATTCTACCAAACATTTAAAGAATCAATACTCATTCTTTTAAAACTCTTTGAAAAAAGCAGAAGAGGAGGGAACACTTCTTAACTTATTCTACAAGGACAGTATTACTCTGATACCAAAGCCAGATAAAGATGTCACAAGAAGTGAAATTTACACACTGACATTCTTTAAACATATAGATGCAAATATCCTTCACAAAATACTTATAAACCAATTTCAACAACATTTTCAAAGCATTGTACATCTTGACAAAATGGGATTTATCCAAGGAATGCAATAATGGTTCAAAATGATAAAATCAATTAATGTAATGCACCATATTAATGAAAAAATGACAAAACCCACATGACCTTCTCAACTGACACAGAGAAGACATTCGATGAAATTCAACCCCCTTTCATGATTAAAAAAACTCATAAAACTAGGAACAGAAGGAGGACTCCTCAACATGACAAAGGGTGTTTATGAAATACTTCAGCTAATATCATACTCTATTGTGAAAGACTGAAAAATTCCCCATTAATATTAGAAATGATACAAGGATGCCTAACCTCACCACTGTTATTTAATATTGTACCGGAGGATCTAGCCACAGCAAATAGGCAATTTTAAAAATGCATCCATGGCGGAAAGGAAGAAATAAAACTATTTCTAGTCACAGAAGTAATGAACTTGTATGTAGAAAATTCTAAGGAATCTACTAAAGACCTACTCAACTTAATAAGCAAGTTCAACAAAGTTGTAGGGTATAAACTTATATTAAAAAATAAGTTGTATTTCTATACACTAGTAATAAAATCTGAAGAGGAAATTAAGAAAATAATTTCATTTATGATAGCATCAAAAAGAATAAAAGATTTAGGAGTAAATTTTATAAATGAAGTGTAAAACTTATATACTCAAAACTATTAAATATTTTTGAATAAAATTGAAGACCTAAATAAATGGAAAGACACCTCATGCTCATGTATCAGAAAACTTAGCATTATTTACATAGCAATATTCTCCAAAGTCATCTACAGATTCAATGTAATCCTTATCAGAATCCTAACAGCTGGCTTTTTTGTAGAAATTGACAAACTGATCCTAAAATTCATGTGAGAACTTGAGGAACCCAAAGTAACCAATCTTAAAAAAGAACCAAGTTGTAAGACTTACACTTCCCAGTTTCAAAGCTTCCTGCAAAGCAACTGTAATCAGGACATTATGGTACTGGCATAAGGATAGACATACAGACTAATTGAATTGAATTTAGAGTCCATAGATAAATGTATGTATCTATGGTCAATTTATTTTCAACAAGGGTGCCAAGACCATTCAATTGGGGAAAGAATGGTCCCCCTCTTCAACAAATGGTAATGGGGCAACTAGAAACACACATGCCAAATAATAAATTTGGAGACCTACCTCATACCATATTTAAAAATTAACTCAAAATGGATCAAAGACCTGAATGTAAGAGCTAAAACTATAAAATTCCTAGAGAATAAAACACAGGTATGTCTTGTGACCTTCGGTTAGGCAATTGTTTGTTAGATATGACATCAAAAGCACTCACAGTCACAGAAATAAGTAAATTGGACTTAATAAAAATTTTAAAAACTTTTTTTTCAAAGGATTCAATCAAAAAATTTCAAAGACAACCCATGGAACAGGAAAAAACATTTGCAAATCATATACCTGATAAGGGTGTAGTATCCAGAATATATAAAGAACTCCTAAACTCAACAAAAAACAGACAAACAAATCAATTTGAAAATGGCCAAAGGATTTGAACAGATACTTATCCAAAAAAGATATACAAATGGCCAATAAACACGTGAAAAGATGCTTGCCATCATTAGTTGTTAGGGAAATGCTCATCAAAACTACAAAGAGACATTGTATCACACCCACTAGGACAGTTTCAGTGAAAAAGGAAAGACAATAACAAGTATTTTAGAGAATGTGGTATAATTGGAAAGCACTGATGGTAGGAATGTAAAATGGTACAGTTGCTTTGGAAATATGTCTGGCAATTCCTGAAAAGCTTAAACACAGAGTTAATTTATGACCCAGTAATTCCCCTCCTAGGCATATATCCAAGAAAAATTAAAACATATGTCCATGCAAAACATGCATAGAGATGTGCATAGCATCATTATTCATAATAACCAAAAGGTCAAAATAACTAAAAGGTCAAAACAACCAAGTTGTCTATCAAATGATAAATGAATAAACAAAATATGTTATATCCTTCCAGTAGAATATTATTCAGCCATAAAAGTCAATTAAGTCCTGCTACATGGTGCAACATGAAAATATTATAGCCAGACACAATAATCTATATTATGTGATTTCATATGAAATGTTCAGAATAGGCAAATCAGTAGAGACAGAAAGTAGATTAATGACTTCCTAGGAATGGGGGAAAGGAGGATTCTGGATTGACTTCTAATGAATATGGGGTTTCTTTTTGAGGTGATTAAAGTTTTCTTAAATTAGACAGTGATTGTCTAACTTTGCAAATATAATAAAACCATTTTATTGTATACTATAAAGGGATCAATTTTTTCTTGTGTGACTTAAGTCTTATTAAAAGATTAAAGAGCGTGGACAGAGTAAGCCTCATTGATAAGGTGTGATTTTAGCAAATCTTGGAGAAAGTGAGGAGGGATCCATGCAGAGGGAACCAGAGGGAACAACAGTGCAAAGGCCCTGAATTGGGAGTACACGTAGAATATTAAGAAATAGTTCAGAAGCCAGTGTGAATAAAGCAAAATGAGTGAGGAGAGTAGGGAAAAAAATAGATTAAAAAAGTTGGTGGGGTCAGGTTTTGTATATCCTTATAGGCTTTGTATAAACTTCGTGTTTTATTTTGAATAAAATAGAGAACTACTGAAGGTTGCATAAAGAGGAATAACAATCTTATTTTGGGGGAGTTGTGAATGAAATTTTGTAGTATGAATTATTATTTACAAAGATTAAATTTACCAAATTTTAAGTGAACAGTTTGATGTGTTTTGATAAATGCACACACCATTATAACTAATACTCTATCAAGACCAAGAACGTTTCCACTACCTCAGTACGTTCTCTCTTTCCTCTTCCCAATCAATCTCTCTATACATTAAGTATTGCCTATTCTAGAACTTCAGGGGAGTGAAATAATATGGTATAACATTTTTGTTTCTGACTTAGTTTGTGCAATATAATGTTTCTGAGATTTATTCATATTTTTGTGTATATCTTTAGATAATTACTTTTTACTGCTCAGTAGTATTGCATTGCATTTATATGTCACAATTTGGTTATCCATTTTCTTCAAATGGAAATTCAGGTTATTTCTAATTTTTTTTAGCAACTGCAAATAAAATTACTATGACCATTCATGCATACTTCTTTGCATGAACATATGTTTTCATTTTGCTTGGGTAAATACTTAAAAGTGGAATTGCCTTGACTCTGTGGTGCCTGCCTGTGGTCCCAAGGGTCTGCCCTCAGAGGCATCCTTCCTTCACTTTGTGCTGTCACTGTCCCTTTGAGGACAAGCTGTGTGTGTTGCTATTGTTATGACATTCTTAAAAACTTCTGTAGGTGTTCTGTATATGTTACAGATATTCACAGTGTTAGACATCAGAGGTCTTCTGTACAATCTTTCTTATAATCCATCTAGTCTGTGAGTAATTTGAGTAATTCATAAGAAAACCTTTAGATATACAAAACTCTTCTGTTTGAGAGAGTCCAACTTTTGACTCTTCAGGGTTACCAGCCATGCTTCCACTCAGCATCCTTCTAACGTGACCTTTTTGCATGTTCTAACTGAAATTCTAGAATCATTCGGTTTTCCTAACCAGTGAATCTTTTTAATTTTTAGCAGTCTTGCAAATCGGATTAGTGCTGGAGTTTCGTAACATAAGTTCTGGTTTGTTCTTTTGTGTAATTTGGGTTTTTTTCCCGTCATCAATTTACTATTTCCTACCATTTTATTACGATGCAGTCAGTAACAAATCGGATTACCTTAGAACTTTGCTTGAGAAGCTTTCAGCTACAACATCTTAATTTCATCTACTGACCATTGTCAGTCTTCTCCACTTCTGTAAGCGACAATCCGCTAATGTTTGTGCCGTTTATAATGAAGGTCATCTTTCCTCGGATTCCAATATTACGTTCCTCATATTCTTCTGTGACCCACATAAGTGCCTTCATGTTTTGTTAACCAACAATTGTTATGATGAAGGCAATTATTATTTCTTTAGATGATACAGGCTAGTCTCAAACAGTGGTTCATCTTCTTTCTGAGGCCTCATTGGCAGAGTCTTTAACATACTCATTTCTGTCAACAGTCTGTTTGAGGCAATCTAAGCTTTTTCTATCATGTTTCTCAAAACTCTGCCAGCCTCTACCCATTAGTAAATGCCAGAGCCAATTCCACATTTTTAGGTATTTCCTACACCAGCATCCCATTTCCTGGTACCAAAATCTGTATTAGTTTCCTATGGTTTTTGTAACAAATTAGCACAAAATGGGTGGATCATTTATGAATAAACACAAATTTATCCTTTCCAGTTATGGAGGCCAGAAGTCCAAAATCAAGGTGTGAGGTGGGTCATACTCTCTCCAGAGAATCTAGGGAAAAATATCTATTCCTTACCTCTTCCAGCCTCTGGTGTTCATTTGGATCACACCAATCTCTGCCTCAGTCTTCACTGCACCTTTTCTTCTTTTGAGTGAATGGCATCTTATTCTACCTCTCTCTTATAAGGACACTTGCGATGCCATTCAGCTACCACCTGGATAATCTATGATAACCTCCTCATCTGAAAATTCTTTTTTAAATTTCAAAATATTAAACTAATATTGATATTAAACAAATGTTTTTGGTTACATGGATCACTTTTGTAATGCTTGAGTCAGGGCTATAAGTGTGCCCAACACCCAGTGTTCATTATACCTGTTAGGTAGGTTTTCACTCATCCCTCCTCCCCCTCCCCCCTGCTTGATTTCCATTGAGTTTTACTTCCCTCTGTGTACATGTGTGCTCATAGGTTAGTTCCAATTTAATAGCAAGTACATGTGGTGTTTGTTTTCTCATTATTTAGATACTTCACTTAGAATAATGGTCTCCAGTTCCATCCAAATTATTGCAAAAGTCATTAATTCATCCTTGCTTAGCTCTAGTAGAATTTGTTTTATGAATCTGGGTGCTCCTGTGTTAGGTGCATAAATATTTGAAATTGTTATGTCTTCTTGTTGAATTGCTCCCTTTACCACTATATAATGACCATCGTTGTCTTTCTTTACCATTGTTGATTTAAAGTCAATCTTACCTGATGTGAGAATGGCTACACCTGCTTTCTTTTGGTTTCCATTTGTGTTGAATATTTTTTTTTCATCCTTGAATCTGTTTGAGTCCTTGTGGGTTAGATGTTCAAAATTATTAATCACATTTGCAAAGACATTTTCTCCAAATAAGGTAACATTTACATGTTTCAGGAATTAGGACATGATTTTGTAGAAATACCCTTCAGCCCACAACACTCTTTAAAAGAGGAATCAATTTTAATTAAAGAGAAATTATAAAATAAACCCTTGGACCTACAATCACTTGGCCTATTCAGGTGCTCTATTATAAATAGCTGTTTCTATGCTGATTAGCCGAAAGATACAAATTATTTATAATGTAAGGATATAAATTTTAATATATTGACTGCCCACTGAAATTGAGTAAAATTTAATATAAATTTAAACTGGTCTATTCTGTGTTCTTCATTTTGTGTAACAAATTTCTCCTTACTGGTTTTGCCATTTAATATAGCTTTCTTGTTGTCAAACTTATTTTACTACAGTTCCTGTCTTTATTCATATGAAATGTAAATATCTAAGTTTTATTAAAAATAAGACTAGTAGAAGATGTTTTAGATAATTTTGAAATGCTCTGAAATACGGCTAGTGTAGAAGATAGTAATAGTTCATATATTGCCCCTATTCATAATTTCAGATATATCTAAGTTCAGTTTGGTTTTTCTTCATTTCTTCTTTTCCATCTTAAACTGATTTTTTGTTGTATCATATACTATAAATGTTCAATAACTTAAGATTTTTAAAATAGTTGTTAAAATTGCTATCTCTCTGCTATCTGTAGCTGTTCACATAAAGCTTGATTTAAATAAAAAAGAGTTTATGACAGTTTCTAAACCTAAAATTAAACAGGAAGCTTTGTTAAAGTTTGACAAATATAAACTCAGAATTCAGGGATTTTCTGCTAGTGCCAGGTTCTAGCAGTCTCTCAGGTCATTGCCATCATCTTAATGCAGAATAACAGACATCTGAGCTTTACTCAAGGTCTATTTGGGAGGTTTGGAATCCAGCAAATAGTGTAAGTGGAGCAGTTTGTTTCTCCCTCCCTCACATCTCTGGCAGTCAGTAGGCTCTCGAGCTGCTGGAGAGCCTTTTTACCCTCACAAGCCCCAAAGTGGCTGCTGCCAATGAACTGGGAGCCTCTTGAGGACAAAGCACCAGGCTGCACCCTCAGGGTTGCTTCCTGTCACTGCAGATCTGAGCTGAGACAGCAGGTGCCATATTGCTTCTTCACCCACTGTACACATTTGTCCTCCCCAGGGGGCTTCAGCCCCTCAGTTTTCATCTTGCTTATTTACACATAAACTTTTCCCAACTCCAGCCCAGACTGCAGAAGCCACAGGGGGCTGGTGGGTCCCAGGGAATCTGCATGACCCCAGAACCTGGACATTCCAGGTGGGCTGCCTTCCAGAAAGAGGGAAATAGATGACCAGAGTGCTAGCTTTCCTCCATCCACACTGTTTGCTTCCCCTTACCCTCTCCCACTCATGGCTGCCAAGAGTGGGGATTGAGCTGGGGCTCTCAGGAGCGGCTGCTTCCCCTGTTGATGCACCCAGCACACTGAGGTTTCCACAGAGAGTGGGGCTGAAACTTTTCCTCTTAAAGACCTGCAGTGGACTAAGGGGTGCTCAGACTGTGAGCTCCCTGTTTACTAGCATTCCCCAGTACTGCTTGCTTGGCTGCTAGATCAGGGCAGAGAATGCCCCAAAGCAGAGGGACATCAAACCTGCTTGAGCACCCCATAGACAACTCGGGACCAGCACACTTCTAACTGGCACAGTCAGGGATTGATCTTCAGGGACCAGGAGACAGGCCTACAGGCCAGATCTATACTGCCAGGACTTGACTGTGTTGCTCAGGGGCATGGAGGGGAGATTTGTGAACTAATCTCAGGAGGCGAGGAAGCCCACATTGGCAGAACTGGGAGGAGAGGACATTGTGGGTCCCAGCCACAGCACACATGTGGAGCACCTCTCCCCCCACAGGAAGGCTGTGCTCTCAGCCCAGGGTAGGATCCTGGACAGGGAAGCTCCCAGCCTATAGCACCATCATGGGGGAGCTCAGCTAGTTTGAGCTCCCAACTGCTGATAGACCCTGAGGGACACCAAGGAGCAGGGAAGGGAGGAGAAGAGTGAAACCCATTCCTGGTAGCCAGATTGTAAATCTCAAACAGCCCATTCCCTACAAGAAGACTTTCAGGCTGGGCGGGTCCATTTCGGCTCTCCACTGGAAGACTTGGAAAGGTCCTTTGACACCTGCCTAGACAGCTGCCTTGCCAGCTTTTGTGTACCCTGAGGGCAGACTCACCCAATCCAGCCTCACCCAGCTTCACTCCCCCCACAACCTCTGCTGTGGTGGAGAATAAGGACTCACCTGGAAGTTCCAGGCCCCTGCCCACCATCTGGGGCATTTGAGTGCTTCTCCTGAGGGGCTAGAAGCAGTCACACCTCCCCCTGAAAAAACACTGCAGCTTGTTCCTTCTGGCAAGTGCCACCTACTGACAGGAAGGTCAATTTGTGCAGCTTTTTACAGTATTTACTGACTCAGTCATACAGGGTGTGGTTAATTCTTACCCACAAGCACCACCTACTGTCTCAGAGATTAAACTGGGGTTGCCAATGCAATTCACACTGTTAAGAAGACCACAGAGTTGGGGCAGGAGAAAGGATTTCAAAGAACTTCATTCTCTCTTATCAAAGAGAGACAGGGAATCTGCCCACTCACATAGATCACAACTGCTACAGCCTACAAACAACTAGCAACTGAGAAAACCACCATGATAATGACATCTATAACCAAGGCATCTGTTTAGAACCTAGATTGTCTTCAAAGCACCGACATGCAAAGCCAAAGGTTCTTACACAATATAAGCTACAGTGACACCCTTATGAGTGATGGGGGAAAAAAGAAGCCCCATCTAAATAAAAGAAAATCCAAAAATAAGAAGCGACAGCTGCTCCAGATGAGAAGAAATCAGCACAAGAACTCTGGAAGTATAAAAAGTCAGAATGAAAGGACACCCTCAGAGAGGAACACCAGCTTACTAGCAATGGATACCAACTAAAATGAAAATATTGAAATGAAAGGTAAAGAATTCCAAATATGGATTGTAAGGAAACTCAATGAAATCTAAGAGAAAATGGAAACCAGCTCATAGACCCAGAAAAACAATTCAGGAAATGAATGAAAGAAATTCACTAAAGAGATTGACATATTGCAAAAAAAAAAAAAAATAGAACTTCTGGAAATGAAAAATTCATTTAAGGAAATACAAAACACAGTGGAAAGTTTTGAGAATAGACAAGACCAGGGAGAAGAAAGAGTCTTAGAGATTCAAGACAACTCTGTGGAATTAACTCAGTCAGTCAAAAATAAAGAACAGAGAATTAAGGGGAATGAACAAAGCATACAAGAAATATGGGGTTATGTAAAATGGCCAAATATATGAATAATAGGCATCCCAAAGGTGAAGAAGAAAATGTGCAAGGCTTGGAAAACCTATTTGAGGGAATAATTGAGGAAAACTTCCCTGGTCTTGCTAGAAATTTAGATATCCAGGTATAAGAAGCTTCATGAACATGTGGGAAATTCATTGCAAAGAGGCAATCACCAGGAAATACAGTCATCAGAGTGGCCAAAGTCAACACAAAGGAGGAAATCCTGCAAGCCATAAGGGGAAAACATCAAGTAACTTGCAAAGGAAAACCCATCAGGCTAACTGCAAACTTCTCAACAGAGACCTTACAAACCAGAAGGGATTGGGGCCCCATCTTCAGTCTTCTTAAATAAAATAGCTGCCAGCCCAGAATTTTGTATCCTGCAAAACTAAGTTTCACATAAGAAGGAGAAATAAAGACTTTTCCAGACAAGCAAACATGGTGGGACTTTGTCAAGACCAGACCTGCCCTACAGGAAGTACTCAGAACTGCATTATACATGGATCAGCACAATAGACACCCACCAGTGTAAAACCACCCAAAAGCTAAAGCTCAGAGCTCATATAAAAAATAGTACAAGAGGTAAAACAAAGCAATAAGGTACTACCCAACAGGGTGAACCGAATAGCATCCCACACATCAATTCTATCAATCAACATGAACAGTCTGAATGCCCCACTCGAGACATAAGCTGGCTGAATGAATGAAAAAATACAATCCAAATGTCTTCTGTCTACAGGACACACATCTAATCCACAAGGACTCATGCAGACTGAAGGTGAGGGGATAGAAAAAAATATTCCATGCAAATGGAAACCCAAAGAAAGCAGGTGTAGCCATTCTCATATCAGATAAAATTGACTTTAAATCAACAATAGTGAAGAAAGACAAAGGTGGCCATTGTATAATGTCAAAGGGAACAATTCAACAAGAAGACATAACAATTTTAAATATTTGTTCACCTAACACAGGAGCACCCATAAAGCAAACCCTACTAGATCTAGGCAAAGAGATAAACAGCAGCATCATAATTGCTAGGAACTTCAACAACCCACTGACAGAACTACATAGATCATTCAAGCAGAAAATAAATAAAGAAACTCTGGACTTAGTGTAACTGTAGAACAAATGGGCCTAACAGATATTTACAGAACATTTTCTGCCAAATCTACTAAATATACATTCTTCTCATCAGCACATGGAACATTCTCCAAGATTGATCATATCTTAGGCCACAAAACATGCTGCAACAAATTCAAAAAATAAAAATCATACCATGTACCTTCTTAGACCACAGTGGAATAAAACTAGAAATAACTCCAAGAGAAACTCTCAATTCCACACAAAGTAATGGAAATTAAACAACCTCCTGCAGAAAAATTATTGGGTCAATAATGAAATTAAGATGTAAATCAAAAAAATTCTTCAAACTGAACAACAAAGGGGACACAAGCTACCAAAATCTATGGGATTCAGCAAAAGCAGTCCTAAGAGGAAAATTCATCGCCTTAAATGCCTACATCAACAAGAGAGAATGATGACAAATTAACAATCTAATGACACATGTCGAGGAAGTAGAAAAGGAAGAGCAAACCAAACCCAAAGCCAGCAGAAGGAAAGAAATAACTAAGTTCAGAGTAGAACTAAATAAAATGGAAAACAGAAAAGCAATACAAGGACCAATGAAACAAAAAGTTTATTGTTTGAAAAGATAAACAAAATTGATAGACCTCTTGCTAGATTAACCAGGAATAGAAGAGAAAGGACCCAAATAAGCTCAATCAGAAATGACAATGGATACCACAAAGATACAAAATATCATCTGGTAATACTATGAAAATCTCTATGCACAAAAATTTGAACACAGAGGAAATGGACAAACTCCTGGAAAAACATGAACTCCCAAGAGTCAGTCAGGAAGAAATAGAACTCCTGAACAGACCAATAACAAGCAATGGGATTGAAGCAGTAATAAAAAAATCTTCCAACAAAATAGCCTCAGGCCAGATGTACTCATAGCTGAATTTTACCAGACCTGCAAAGAAGAGCTGGTACCAATACTACAGAAATTATTCCATAACATCGAGAAGGAGGGAATTCTCCCAACTTATTCTACAAAGCTCACTATCACCTTGATACCAAAGCCAGGAAAGGACACAACAAAAAAAGAAAACTATAGAACAATATCCCTTATGAATATAGATGCAAAAGTCCTCAGTAATATACTAGCAAACAGAATTCAACAGCACATCACAGAAATAACCCACCATGACCATGTGGGCTTCATCCCAGGGATGCAAGGATGGTTGAACATACATAAATCAATAAATGTGCTTCACCACACAAGCAGAAGCAAAAACAAAGACCATATGATCATCTCAATAGATGCAGAAAAAGCATTCAACAAAATCCAGCACACTTTCATGATAAAAACCCTCAACAAATTAGGCATCAAAAGAACATATCTCAAGTTTATAAACACCATATATGACAAACCCACAGCCAACATCATACTGAATAGGGAAAAGTTGAAAGCATTCCCACTAAGAACAGGAACAGAAAAAGAATGCCCACTTTTAGCATTTCTATTCAACATAGTGCTAGAAGTCCTAGCCAGAGCAATTAGGCAAGAGAAAGAAATAAATCATATCCAAATTGGGAAACAGGGGGTCAAACTATCACTTTTTGCTGACGATGTGATCTTATATCTAGAGAATCCCTGAAACTCCATCAACAGACTCCTGGAATTGATAAATAAATTCAGCAAAGTCTCAGGTTAAAAAATTGATGTACACAAATCAGTAGCATTTCTATACACCAATAACAGTCAAGCTGAGAATCAAATTAAAGACTCAATACCATTCACAATAGCTACAAAGAAAATAAAATATCTAGGAATATACTTAACCAAGGAGGTAAATGATCTCTACAAAGAGAACTATGAAACACTGAGGAAAGAAATCACAGATGACACAAACAAATGGAAAAACATATCATGCTCATGGATCTGTAGAATCAACGTTGTTAAAATGTCCATACTACCCAAAGTGATTCACATACTCAATGCAATCCCCATCAAAATACCAATGTCATTTTTTGCAGGTCTAGAAAAAATAATTCTATGCTTCACTTGGAACCAGAAAAGAGCCCGAATAGCCAAAGCAATCATAAGCAAAAAGAAAAACATCTGGAGGCATCACATTACCAGACTTTGAACTATACTATAAGGCTGTAGTAACCAGTACAGCATAATACTGGCACAAAAATAGGGACATAGAGCAATGGAACAGAACAGTGAACCCAGATATAAAACTACCCACATACAGCCAACTGATCTTTGACAAAGCAATCAATAATATACACTGGTAAAAAAGCCCTATTCAATAATCAGTGCTGGGGAAATTGTATAGCCACATTCAGAAGAATGAGACAGGATCCATATCTCTCATCACTCACAAAAATTAATTCAAGATAGATAAAAGACTTAAATGTAAGGCATGAAACCATAAGAACTCTAGAAGAAAATGTTGGAAAAACTCTTCTAGTTATTGGCCCAGGCAAAGAATTTATGAAGAAGTCCCCAGTGGCAATCATGGTAATAACAAAAATAAGTAAGTGGGACTTGATTAAATTAAAAAGCTTCTGCACGGCTAAGGAAATAATCAACAGAGCAATTGGACAACCTACAGAATGGGAGAAAATATTTGTATGTTATGCACCCAATAAAGGGCTAATAATCAAAATCTACAAAAAAACTCAAGCAAATCATCAAGAAGAAAACAAACAACCCCATTAAAAAGTGGGCAAAAGACATAACAGAAGCTTTTCAAAAGAAGACAGGCAAATGGCCAATAAACATATGAGAAAATGGTCAACATCACTAATAATCTGGGAAATGCAAGTTAGAACTACAATAAGATATCACCTTACCCAAGTTAGAATGGATTTTATTAAAAAGTCCAAAAACAATAGATGCTGTCATGGATGCAGAGAGAAAGGAATGCTTATACACTGTTGGTGGGACTGCAGTTAGTACGACCTCTTTGGAAAATGGTATGGGGATTCTTCAAAGAACTTAAAAGTAGACCTACCATTTGATCCAGCAGTCCCGCTACTAGGTATTTACCCAAGGGAAAAGAAATCATTTTATCAAAAAGACACCTGCACATGAATATTTATTGCAGCACAGTTCACAACTGGAATCAACCCAAGTGCCCATCAATTGATGAGTGGATTAACAAAATGTGGTATATGTATACCATGGAATACTACTTCACCATGAAGAAGGATGAATTAAGGCCTTTTGCAACAATTTGGGTGAAACTGGAGACCATTATCCTACGTGAAGTATTGCAAGAATGGAAAAACAAACACCACAGGCATTCCAACTATTAAATTGGAACTAGGTGATGAGCACACATGTTCACAGAGGGAAGTAAAACTCAGCAGAAATCAAGCAGAGGCAAGTGGGGAGGAGAGGGTGCATAAAAACCTACCTAATGGGTACAGTGAACACTATCTGGGTGATGGGCACACTTATAACCCTGACTCAAGCATAATAAAATTGATACATGTAACCAAAAGCATTTGTATCCCTGTAATATTTTGATATTAAAAATTTTTTTAAATTTGCATTTAAAAAAAAGTTCTATTTGATTGAAAGGTATCATCAGTCAGGAAGCAGGAGAGCTATAAAAATTGCAGAGCAGAGCAGGATTGTGTTGTGCAGGGCAGGACAAGGCTGTTGAGTGAAGGGTTGGGCACATTGGAGAATGTAGGATGGGTTGAAGCCCAACAGAGTAAGGAAGGCTTGGGAAAGGACAGGAGGGGTTGAACAGGACCTTTTGGTAAAGGTATTATTCAGAAAGAGTAGGATAAGGTAGGGCATGGCAGAGATTCCTAGAGTAAGGAATAGAGCTGAGCAAGACAAGGTAGGGCAAAATATAACTGGTTCTATGGACAAATTTCAATGACCTGTATACGTTTTTTTATAATCCTTTCCCTCTCATGTTTTAGATTCTCAGACCAGTAGGTCTTGATGAGCTTTCTGAATTGTTTCCCAGAAATGACAAAATTTCTGGAAGACAAAGGAGTAGAAATTCTTAAGGCCCCTGGGCAGACTTCCCAAACTCAAGACTCACCATCCCCCACAACTTGCCCCCAAGGCACATAGCCCCCTGTTAGCTACACCATGACCTGCCCCAATACACGTGGCCCCTCCTTAAAAAGCCCATGATCTACATTAGTCAGAGAGATGGATTTGAGGCATGAATCCCCATTCTCCCTACAGACATCTTCTGTAATAAAAAATTCCTTTCTTCCTTGGCAACCCTCATTGTCTCAATAATTGGATCTTTGTGTAGTGAGTAACTAGACCTAGGCTGAAACTCCCTTGCAATTTTAATGACAAAAACGGGGCATGATCTGACATGATATGTCATGGTGAGCTAACATAAGTCTGTTAGGGTGTGCTAGGGCATGGCAGAGAATTGGTCATGAGAGGGTTGAAAAAGTAAATCTGTATAGTGCCAGGAGGGGTAGAGAAGAATGAATCCATTGTGAAAGTAAGTATAAAGTGAGTTAGGGTAGGCACACCCATACCTGACAGGGAATGAACAGGCTAAATAGAATAGGGCATGATGGGTAAGTGAAGGCTGGGGTAAGGTCAGGTGAGGCAGGGAATGGCAATGAATAAGTTGAGTCTGTAAAGAAACCTTTAGTCCATGATGGTACTAAGAAGAAAAAGTTTTCATTAATTGATTCATAAGAATTATGTGGAAGATAGTTGTGATTCACACGAGTTTTCAATATTGGTTGCATATATTAAACAGGTCTCTATATTGATTATCCCAAATTCTAAGGGTCCTACATCAAAGTGCTCATCAACACTCATGTTACCAATCACAGAATTTTGTTCTACCATTGGTCCTTAAACCTATAAAATTTGTTTTAAGAGTATACTATAAATAAATCAATGCATATTATCATAACTAATTTTCATATGTTCATAATTTAATAGTGTTTCTCATTTTGAGCATTCTTAGGAATCACATGTAGAATTTGTGAAAATGTGTATTTTAAAATTCTACCTGTAATACTACATCTACTGAGGTTGATGCTATATTATTCTCACCCAGATTTCTGCAGTTAGGAAAAATGAAGACGCATATCTTTGTGCAATGGCTAATACCACATCTGTCATTAGCTAAATCTACTCCAAAGAGAAGAATGTTCAGAGTGTTCTTTTCTGGGGTAGAGTATGGGATAATGGGAATATGTTTAGTAGATGCCACTCCCTCTTTCCAGTTAACAAATATCTTTTCCCCTTTTTAATGTGCTGGGCATTTGAGTGTAAAACTTAGTATAAACCATAAAAGTAGGCTACTGCCTTGGTTAAGGACTTGATCATCTCTTCCCTGGAACTATTACAACAGTATCCTAGGCAGTCTCCCAGCATCTTACACCCCTCCAATCTGTTCTTCATAGCACTACTCTTTATAAAACTTTTAAGTAGCTCCTACTTCCTATAGGTAGTCAAAACACCTTAGAATGGAATGGAAGAACACTCCATTCTAGACCACTAGTTATGTCCTAAAATCTATTCTCTCCTTCTTCTTAGTCAAATGGCCACAGACTTAGCTGGAGTCTACATTTCTCAGCTACCCTTGCTGATAGGTATAACCATATGACTAAATCTATACCAATTAAATGTGAGTATAAGTAATGCATACAAGATCTGGGCCATTTCCACCTGAAAGACAAATTGATTTCTATGGATTTTAATTTTTTATTCTTCCCAAAAGCTAGTTTGAAACTTGTGGACAAGATCAACACCCCAGAAGAGGGTGGAGCAATAAGATGAAAGGAAATTTTTTCTTTTATCTGTCTACCCACTCTGGACTTGAGAGAAAAATAAGGATATATCTTGTGTTGTAAATATCATTGTGAAATCTACTGTAACTATGGATGTCTTTGTTAGAATAGTGTAACCTTTGCAAAAACTAATGAACTATCTTCTGCTACTCTTCTTTTTCAATCTGTGTCTGGCTCACAATATGTCTCTTGAAGGAATGAATGGTAACGCACTAATACTGACATCAGGTGGGAGAGGTAAGTGCTATTGAATATATAAAAACATTTATCATCCGCTATGTCTTGTTACATTATTTGCTTATTTCTAGTTCATACTCCAATTAATGTAGATATTTTTGTATGATTGTCATTTTTTCACAAGATCTTTGTTGGGTGTGCAGCCTTCCATAAAAGTAGATTTGGCATCTGTGACCAAGGGTGTCAATCTATCCCCATTCTCTTGCTACAAGATATCTAATGGTACTATTAGAATAAATTCCCCTGCATCAATTACAGGGTCTCTAGGAGGTCATAGTTAGGATGAAAGTTAACACATTAAGCCACACTCACCCATTTACACCCTGAAAAGAATTAGTCATGATGTTTCTTTCAAATACAACAGTTGGGGTTTGTAGGCACCAGATAGTAGGGAATATGGCAGGAAGATTTGATTAAATGGAAAGGCAAAAAAAGTAGTCCAGGCCAGGTCCCAACTTTGCCTTTGTCACTAATTGCTGAATGTCTAAATTTATACCTAATAAATATTCACTAATGCGTTATTAATTAATTAATTAATTAATTTATTTATTTAGGGACAGGGTCTCACTCTGTTGCCCAGGCTGGAGTGCAGTGACACAATCATAGCTCATTGCAGCCTTGGACTCCTGGGCTCAAGTGATCCTCCTGCCTCAGCCTCCCGAGTAGGTGGGAATATAGGCAAGCACCACAACACCCTAATTTTTAATTTTTTTTTTAGACACAGGGTCTATGTTGCCCAGGCTGGTCTTGAACTCCTGGCCTCAAGCAATCCTCCCACCTCAGCCTCCCTAGTAGCTGGGATTACAGGTGTGAGCCACCACACTCGGAAATTTTCACTAATTCTTATCACTCACATATTCAGATTGAAAATTATTAGTTATTGGTTGGTTGAAATTTTTTCTTTATTTAAGAATAATATTCAATCTTGTGGTAGTAAGTTAAAACAAGCCACTTCACACAGACTTTATCCATATAATAAGTTAGCCAAGAAAGAAACTTAAGTTGAAAAAGAAAGATATTTTCTTTAAAATTTTAAAAATAAAAAACAATAAAAGAACAACTGGAATAACTTACTGTCAAGAACATCATAAACAATCTACAAAGTTGAATCAGCAGCATCTTAAAGAGCGAGAAAGATGAACATGCTTTTTAGAAAAGAATGTTTCTAATTTTCATTCTGAAATTGAAGAGTAAAATGGCCACATTTGCAGCATGAATAAAAATTGCTCTGACCTTGTTTATGAATCGGTATATTATATAGTAAAGGGCTTGATCTCAAGCCATTTTTTCCACTGGCAAGTTATTAAATAAAAATAAAATGATTGCCCATAATAAAATTGTTATTCTCTTTAAAGGATCTTGACCTTTCCATCCTAAAAGGGTAGTTTTGCTGTTGAGTTTCCAAAATACATTACTGGTCATTGATTTCATTCATCTAAAGTTGACATTAAAAACCTCATTATAAGGTGATAAATGATAAGCACTTGGCAAGCTCAATGATGGGTAATTTTTGATGTCAATTTTAAGTGGAATAACAAGCCACAAATCTATTCCTAAAGATGTCAGGGTCTGTTGGCCGTTAACTTGACTATCCAAGTCCAGTCCTTTCCCATGGGGATGACCTTCACTGAAATCCCTCTTCTGATCTCTCTACGTTCTACACAAAGGACTCTTGAGTATTTGTGCCAACTGCCTCCTGCCTACATCTTACCCTCAAGATCTATTGAAGAGTATCAGTGAGTTTGATAAGTATCTTAATGTCATTAGAATGAGGGAAGAAGACTTAGGTCTTCTTCTTTCTTTGGTATCCTCAACTCCACATAGCCTGTCATTTAGAGACATACTCTCTCACATCAATAAAAGAAACAAAGAGTGGCAACCCTCTTTCTTCACCCCAAACCCCTGCCTGGC
The DNA here is from genome assembly GCA_023783475.1 of Daubentonia madagascariensis. NCBI lineage: Eukaryota > Metazoa > Chordata > Mammalia > Primates > Daubentoniidae > Daubentonia > Daubentonia madagascariensis. Next base: position 1,734,533 of record JAKFHU010002421.1, read on the forward strand.
TAACATCATCCCAGTGTGAACTAGGCCTGGACTAACTGTCCAATAGCCTACTTCTCACTAAAAAGGATCCTCAGGATTAATCAGTGCAATCTATCCCCTTTATCACAAACATACCACCATTATTCCATCTGTGACTATTTCTTTTGCCAGGAATGCCATCCGTTATCTATTCTACTTACCTGTCTATCTTGCATCAACTCAATTTACACTGTTTCCATTGAAGATTTTGATTTATTATGTCAGGAATGGAACATTTTTATGAAGCACCCTGGGTTTTTCTAATGTAGTCTGTGTGAATACCACACATTGAAAGTGGTACTCTTGGCATGCCCCAAAATAATTTCATCTCATCCCATAGGTTTAAACTATCTCTTATATGATGATGACTTCCAGATATATTATATTTAATAGTGTTTTAAAATTATCTGAAACATCTTTTACTAGTCTGGTTTTCAATAAAACTTAGATATTTACATTTCACATGGCTAATGACAAGAACTGCAGTAAAACTTGTGAAGGCATTCAGGTCCCAATTGGATAATCTACAATAATCTCCTCATCTCAGGATTCTTAAATTAATTACATCTGCAAAGACCCTTTCTCCAAATAAGGTAACATTTACATGTTTCAGGAATTAGGACCTGATTTCTTGGAAACTATCATTTAGCCCACTACACTCTTTAAAAGAGGAATCAGCTTTAATTAAAAAGAAATTAAAAAGCAAACCCTTGGACCTAAAACTACTTGGCCTATTCAGGTACTCTGTTGTAAACAGCTGTCTGTATGCTGATAAGTTAAAAATACAAATTCTTTAAAATGCAGGGATATGAACAAAATAAAAACCCATTTACTGACTATTGAAATGGAGACAAATTTAAAGTAAAATTAAACTGGTCTATTCTGTGTTCTTCATTTTGTATAACAAATTTCTCTTTACTGTTTTTGTCATTCAATATCACTCTCTTGTTGTCAAACTTGTTTTACTACTTACACAGTTTGGATAAGATTGTTTAAGAGATTTGGAGGTCCTACATGAGTGATTTAGGTCATGAGCTAACAATATGGGTTATAATTGCTACTTCAACACTGTTACTATCTGGTAAGGCCTGGAGAAAATTAAGTTATGGGTCCCCTGTGTGAAATCTGGTGAGCCCTAGAGCAGCAAATACTAGCAGTGACATGGTTGTGATGCAGGAAAACCTATGTACAGTCTTGGATTCACCTAAGATGTACTTGTTACCACTTCCTAATGAGTCAAGGGTGTTTTTTCAATTGATTATCTGCCTATGTACCCAGTACTCAAAAATCAGTAAAGGGTCACAGTCCGCATAAATCCATCTTAGCTAAAACAGCCTAAATGTATATCTTTATCGCTAAATTCCTCAAGTACACATTCCTAGCACTATTACATGTAGTAATTTATTGGACCACTTTGCATGGCTTATTATTATTGTTATTATTTATTTACTCTTGGCTTCCAACCCAACCTCAATCCTCTTTAAGAGCAATGGGCTATCATATACCCTATTCTATACTGTACCACTTTGAGAACTATACCTTTGATAATTCCTTATATATCCTATATATTATCTGTCCCATCTTATACCTCCTTTGTATCTGTAATCAATCTCTGCTTTTGCCTTCCACCAACCTTGATGCAGAACTTAGTCCACCATCATGATCACTGAAAATAACCCATTCATTATTAAGAAATGTAGATTTTACTGCAGAGAAGTGCAGAAAACTGCTAGGATTCAGCTTGAAGTAAATAGAAGAGGGCCTATTCAAACTGATTCTATATATATATATATATAGAATTAAAATGTAACTAGACTTAAATGCTAAATGGTCATACCTGCTTCATCATAAACCTAATTCTTAATTTGATAGTACAGTCCTTTCTATAGACAGGCAGGAAATTTGTACAGAGGCCATCAATAGCTGGTAAAATGGAGCTACAAAGCAGATACCTACATGACACGATTGTTTTTTAAGAGTTTAAAATTCATTCAGCTCTGAAGTCCTAATGGTCTTAAGCATGGAGTGATCCTTAATGCAGCAGTCACAATGAATTCTGACACGTGGCAGTGAATTTCACTTTGGGGCATGCAACTATGAAGAAAGCGCATCATCATTGTAGGATATTGCCTATTATGACTAGAGCGTAATTCTATTTCCCACCGTTTTGTAAAGGGAGCCATATTAGAATTTTGAGTGGAACAGGTCTTTTTAATGTGAGACTCTTTGGCACCCCTGGCCCCAAATCACTAAATGCTAGTATGATACCCCAGTCATTGGACAATGAAAAATATCACCCAGATATACATGGTACTATTCTCCTTTGAGAATTACTGCTGAAGCAACAACCAAGAGCAATGGTATTTAAACGGCATTGTTTTCATGTGGAGCTACTAAAACTCATAGAAAAATATACAGTTTCAAATAATGTACTTTAGTCTGTCAACCCCCCAGCAACATAGTAAAGCCCTTTTAGGTAACCCAAAACTTGAGGTTTCCATATCATTGTGCCTTTTATGCAGATGATGGAGTCATTACGGGGTTAAGTAAATCCTCAATGATCCCAAGAAGTGTATCTTTGACACTTGTGCTTGTGACATTTTACATACGAATATCACTTTTAGAGTAATTTTAATGTAATTTGAAGTACAACAATGGCGTTATTAGAGATCATTCTCAGGCCAGGTTTCCTTGGATTAAGCAAGTTTTAATGAATGTTATTTCCTTATTCTCCATTTAACTAATGGTAAACTTGGAACAGCTCAATGAAGTAGCTAAAGAGCAAAAGTGTGTAATCTAAGCTCAAAAATCTGTTTGCTACAGGCAAGATAGTATTTCTTTCATGTTGCTACAGATGCCAAGATATGCAGACTTTGGAATAGATAGAGAAAAAAAAGCACCTAATTTTAAAATCTGCAGGCATCATTTGAAAATGTAATGACCATTCTTATTGCTCATTATGTATGAAATTAGCATTACAAAATGTGGGGTTGGAACACATCACTCAGAGACCAAACCTGAGAGTTACTCTTGGGTTACTTTCAAAGATACTAAACTGAAATTTCCTTGGAAAAGACACAAACTGAAATGAATCTGAAAATGGTGCTTTTACTATCCTTCTGAGATCCTCTACATCACACCCATCTGGTCTGAAGAATGCTGAATGCATAATCATTGTTTTTGCAATATGTGTCACTCAGACGTCAGTAGACTATGATGAACATTCTGTCACAGTCTATATTATTTGAAACAGAAGTAAACATAGTATGCCTCAGGGCCTTGCAATGAAATTAGCCTTATTGACTAATATCCATAGGAGAAGAATAAATATGTATGTGTATTGGGGGGTGGTGAAATGAGAGCTATTACTGCCAAAATTCTTATAGAATTATATTTCCCTGTCTCAGTATAAGACATACTATCTATTAATATGAAAGCAGCAAGTCTTTTCTAAAAAATAAAGATTAAATGAGACTATACTTTAAATATAACAGATGGCTTTGTTTATATCTCCAAATATTCAACTGTTGAAATACTTTTCCCCTACATGGTGCAAAAATAATTTATTAGAAGAATTTATTACTATGTAATAGAAGACATAATGTTCTCCAGATCTGAAAAGTCAAAGACAGCTTTCAAAGGTCCTAAGAAAGTACTTTCTAAAAGTCTTCTCCTTCATACATGTAATGAGAACGCTGGACAAATAGTCAAAATCAACTTTTTAAAAACTCTGGAATTTAACCATAGGCTTGCAACATTGCAAGGAGTATTTCTTCAAGAAAAACAGTTCAGCTTCAGTAAGAAGAGCTTTGTGGTGTTTTGTGGTATTTTATTATTATCACAAGATAATACACTTCTCAGATCTGTGGGGGCCTTGAAAACCAACAACCTCACAAATACAGTAGTCATGAAAACCTGCATTTTGGCAACCACTGGATGGAGTAGAAACAGGCATGGAGTTCCATAAAACCCATTTCCTGAGAATTGTCACTACTTGACATGTGTGGAACCTCCTTAAATAGCTCTATTCTCAGGATTGTCTTTAATGGACCTGAGTCAGAGCTCACTCTGTGCAAACAACCCCATACCTAAGGGATTTTCTGGAAAAAACATGGTAATTGTTTAACACTGCAGCTATCTGAGGCAATGATGCTAGCTGGAGTTAACAAGAAGTTGACCAAAAACTTAAAAGGAAAAACTGGTGAATGAAATGTTCATTACAGTCTTTAAAAAGCTCAATATATTTCTGGGAATCTAGAAGGCCACATAGGTATGCTGGGCTGTAGGTATGCCCAAAGAAGTACTCAGAAGGCCCTAATCTCTCAACTCTGAGTGATCGTAAGGCTCTGAATAAGAAGAAAGTAAGGCTAATTCAGAGTTGTTAACTGCAGGAGTATTGAAGGCATGTATCAAGAAATGTACAAAATCCTTGGCAAAGGCTGGGAGAATTACTGGTTCATAGCATTTAAGGAAATCTCTGTCCCACTGATCCCACTGATCTCTAAGCTAACCAAGGAGACGCTTTTAGTGGCTGCATATGACAAAGAAAGCAGATTTTACAGTATAATCCAAGAAATTTACTAATCAAATGAAGAATAACAACAATAAAAATAATAACAATGGCTAACAGCAATAAAAACAAACCCTGGCGAGAAAATGTTCTGATTTCCAGAGTTACCATATTATATTATTTAAAATGTCAAGTATTAAAAAATTAGTATACACACAAAGAAACAGGAAGGGATGGCCCATACAAAGAAATAAAGGAAGTCAATAAAAAATGTCATGTTAGAAGCCAAGATATCAGACTTTCTATATTAAAAATTTTTTTTAAAGAATTAAAGGAATGTATGGCAATGATTTCTTGCCAAAGAGAGAACATCAACAAAGAGATAGAAATTATTTTTAAAAAAACAACCAAATAGCAACACCATAGTTTAAAATCACAATAACCGAAATGAAAAATTCATTAGAGGAGTTCTACAGCAGGTTTGAACTGGTGAAGAAAGAATCAGGGAACTTGAAGATAGTTCAGTTGTTATTATAGTAAAGAACAAAAAGAAGAAAGAATGAAGAAAATTAGTATACTCTCAAGGATATGTGGGACACTGCCAAATATAGCAACATATACATAATGGGAATTCCTGAAGGAGAAGAGAAAAGAAGGAAGGAAAGAATATTTGAAGAAATAATTTCTAAAATCTACCACAATTTGATGAAAAAAAAAAAAAAAAGAATCTGCACATCCAAGTAGCAAAACAATCTACCAGGAGGATAATCTCAAAGAGATCCACACCTACAAACATCATAAACAAACTGCCAAGACAGAATCTTGAAAACAGCAAGAGAAATGTAACTCTTACATAGAAAGGATTCCTAACAAGAATACCAGCTCACTTCTCATCAGAAACAGGCGGCAGAAGGCAGCATATTCAACATGCTGAAAGGAAAAAAAACCCAACAACCAAGAATTCTATTTCCAGCAAACTATTTTTCAAAAACAGATATTATGATATTCCCAAATAAACTAAAACTAAGATAATATGGATCAAGTAGATCTTCCCTATAAAAAATACCAAAGGGAGTCCTTCATGCTGAAAAAAAATACTCACTAGACAAAAACTCAAATCCACATGAAGAAAAAAGGAGCACTAGTATAGGTTACTACATAGGTGGATAGAAAAGACATGATAAATGTATTTGTTTGTAACTATTTTCTTCTCCTATCTGATTTAAAAGACAACTACATAAAACAATAATTATAAAACTGTGCTGATAAGCTTCTAAGGTATAACAATGTAATTTGTATGGCAATAATAGCACAAAGAAGGGTGAAGAAAAAAGTTACAATGGAGTAACACTTTTGTATGTTAATGAAGGTAAATTGGTATTAATCTAAATAACTTTTTAAGTTATGATAATAACTGTCATCCCCAGGGCAACCATAAGGAAAATAACTCAAAAAATAGTAAAAGAAATAAAAAAAAATTTAAATGATACACTAGAAAATATCTGTTTTACACAAAACAAGGCTACCCCATAAATATGTACAACTCTAAGTTGTCAATTTATAATAAAATAAAATTTTTAAAAAACAACAAATAGTTGAGTCAATAATGAAGGAATAGAGAAAGAAATAGAGATAAGACATACAGGAAACAAAGAGCAAAATGGCAGATCTGAATCCTACCTTATAAGTAATCACATTAAATGTAAATATACAAAATCTTCCAAAGGTAGATATCAACAGAAGGAGTAAAATATAAAACAAGATCAAACTATAGGCTGTCTACCAAAGACATACTTTAGATTCAAAAATATAAATGAATTTAAAGTAAAGGGATAGAAAAAGAATTATATATATAACATACAAACAGTAACCAAAACAGAGCTGGAGTAGCTATATTGCTATTGGACAAAATAGAGTTTAACACAAAGAACATTTCTGGAGACAAAGAAGGATATTTTATAATGATAAAAGGGTAAATCCATCAGGAAGCCATAACAATTAAAAGATATGTGCACCTAGCAACAGAGCCCAAAATATGTGAAGCAAAATCTGTCTGAACTGAAGGGAGAAATAGGCAATTCAACAATGATTGTTGGAGACTTCAGTGGCTACCTTCAGTAACAGACAAACAACTAGATAGAAGATCAGGAAGAAAATAATAAGACTTTCACAGCACTATGAACAAACTAGGCCAAACACATCTATAAACTACTACACTTACAACAGCAGAATACACATTCTTCTCAAGAGCACATGTAACTTTATCCAGAATAACACTTGTGTTAGGTCATAAAACATGTCTCAGTAAATTTAAAAGTATTCAAATAATGCAAAATATGTTCTCCAGCCACAATGGAATGAAATGTAGAAATCAACAACAGAAGGACACTTGAGAAATTCACAAGTATGTAAAAATCAACCCACACACTCCTAAATAACCAATGGGAAAACAAGAAATCTCAGGGAAATTCAGAAATATTTTGAGCAGAAGAAAAAGAAAACACAGCATACCATGCACACAGCTAAAGCAGCACTTAGAGTGAAATTTGTAGCTATAAAATGCCTATATTAAAAAAAAAAGAAGAGAGGTCTCAAATAAATAACACCTTACCTTAAAAAATTAAGAAAAGAAAAGTGTGCTAAATACAAAGCAAGCAAAAGGAAGTAAATGGAGAAAATAGAACAAAATAAATGAAGTAGACAATAGGAAAGACAATAGAGAAATTTAAAAAATCTGAAAGTTGGTTCTTTGAAATGAACAAAATTGAAAACTCTTCAGTGGACTAATCATGGAAAAAAGAGAGATGATTCAAATTGCTAAATGAGAAATGAAAGGGAAGATGTCATTACTAATCTTATAGAAAAAAGGGAATATTACTAACAATTGTACACAAAAAAATTAGATAACCTAGATGGCATGGACAAATTTCTAGAAAGATGCAAATTTCTGAAATTGATTCAGAAAGAAATAAAAAATCTAAATAGACCTATAAGAAATAAAGTGATCGAATTACTAATAAAAACACTTCTCACAAACAAAAACCAGGCTCATATGGTTTCACTAATGAATTCAGGAAACTTTAAAAGATAAACAAAAATCCTTCACATATTCTTACAAGTAATAGAATAGAAAGAACCCTTCCTAATGCATTCTATGAGGCCAGTATTACCCTGATACCAAAACCAGAAAAAAAAAATCACAAGAAAAATACAGACCAATATACCTTAGGAATATAAATGCAAAAATAGTCAGAAAAATACTAGGAACCAAATCAAGCAACATATAAAAAGGATTATATACAATGACCAAGTGGGATTTATTCCAGGAATTCAGGGTTGACTTAACATCTTAAAATCAAACAAAGTAGTCCAACCCTATTAATAGAATAAAAGACAAAAAACACATGATTTTTTTCAAAAGACACCAAAAAGGTCTGTGAAAAATCTGAATAACGTTTCATAATAAAGGCACTCAATAAATTAGTATAATAATAAAGGGAAATTCCTCAACCTTATTAAGTCTATCTACAAGAAACGTACAGCTAAATGGCAAAAGCCTGAATATCTTTGTTCTAAGAATGGGAAGATATAACTTATGTTATTCTTACCAGCAACCTGTCAGATAAAAGAAACAAAGGCCATTTGTATCAGGAAGGAAGAAATAAAACTATTTCCTTTTGCAGAAGACGTGATTGTATATATAGAAAATCCAAAGGAATCCACAAGAAAAACTTTTAGGACTAATAAATGAGTTTAGGGACACAAGATCAATATACAAATATGAATTACATTTCTAAATACTATTAATGAATAATCCAAAAATGAAATGAAGAAAACAATTCTCTTTAGTATAAATTTATTACAAAAGGAATAAAATACTTTCAAGTAAATATAACCAAAGAAGGGAAAGTCTTGTACAATAAAAGCCTCAAACACAAGTACATTTTAAAAAGTCCATGTTCACATATTGAAACACTTAATATTGTTAAAACAGCAATAATTTCTAGATCTATAGATTCAAAACAATCACTATCAAAATATCTATAGCCTTTTTGCAGAAATTGGCATGCTGATCTCAAAATTCGTATGGAAATGCAAGGGAACCAGAATAGACAAAAACAATCTTGGGATAAAACCCAAAAAAGAAAAGACAAAGGTGGAGAACTCACATGTTCTGATTTCCAAACTTACTACAAAGTTACAGTAATCAATACAATCTGGTACTGGCATAAGGATAGACATATAGATCAATGGAATAGAATTTAAAGTCCAGATATAAACCCATATATTTGTGGTTAATTGAGTTTTGACAAGGGTACCGAGATAATTCAATGGGAAAAGAATAGTCTTTTCAACAAATGGTGATGGAATAACTGCATATCCATATGCAAAAGAATAAATTAAATACCTAATTTATGCCACCAAAAAAATTAACTGAAAATGGATCATATATCTAAATGTAAGAGTTCAAACTATAAAACTCTTAAAACAAGTGCAAATTTTCCTGGGATTTGCCAATGGATTCTTAGAAATCACACCAAGAAAAGCAAGTGCAATTTACAAAAGCAAAAAATGATAAATTAGAATTTATCAGAATCAAAAACTTTTGTGTTTCAAAGGATCCCATCACAAAAGTGAAAAGACAACCCACAGAATGCAAGAAAATATTTGTCAATCATATATCTGAGAACTCTGTATCCAGAATATATATAGTAAACTTACAAATCAACAACAAAAAGGCAGATAACCTAATTTACAAATGAGCAAGGAATCTGAATCGACGTTTCTTCAAAGAAGATATACAAATGGACAATAAGGACATGAAAGCATATTCAAAATCATTAACCATTAGCATAATGCAAATCAAAGCTATATTGAGATTACACTACAAGGATGGCTATAATCAAAAGAAAGGACAATAACTAGTGTTGGTGAGAATGTGGTGCAATTGGCATCCTTATCCATTGCTGGTGGGAATATAAAATGGTGCAGCCACTTTGGAAAACAGTTTGGCAGTTCCTCTAAATGTTAAACATAGAATTACCTTATGACTAAGCAATTCTACTCGTAGGTATATAGCCAAAAGAATTAAAAACGTATGTACACATAACTTATACAGGAATGTTTACAGCAGCATTATTCATAATAGCCAAAAAGTGGAAACAATCCAAATATTTATCAACCAATAAATGGTTTAAAAATGTGTTATACCATACAATGCATTATTGTTGGCAATAAAAGACAATGAAGTACTGATCCATACCAAAACATGACTGACTCATGGAAACATTATGCTAAATGAAAGAAGTGAAGCCAGACACAAAAGCCCACATATTATCTGATTCCATTTATATGAAATGCCCAGAATAGACAAATTAATAGAGACAAAAAGTTGATTAGTGGTTGCCTGGGGCTGGTGGGTGGGGGAAATGGTGAGTGACTTCTGACGTGTACAAGTTTCTTTTTAGGGTGATGAAAATGTTCTAAAATTAAATAATGGTAATGTTTGCACAACTCTGTGAATACACTAAAAACCATTACAATATACACTTAAAGAGTGAATTTTATGTGAATTTTATCTCGATAAAATTGTTTCAAATTTGCTAATAAATCTGGTTTAAAAGAATATCCACAGTCTTTCAAAGATGTTAGTCTATAACATGGATAAGATATTTTCTATTAGGCCTCTTTTGTTGCTGAGAGAACAGAATATTGTCTGTCAAGTGACAGCCTTTTGTATGATAGTTATCAAAATTTATCTAATTCCATTAAAATTCCAGTTGTCTTTTTTTCCTTTCACATGCTAATCAGCTATAGTATTCCAGTTAAATATTGGAATCCCTATCTGAGAAACAAGGCTTTTATAGACTTCTAATCAATGTTAGTTGTATAAGCCAACTGTCAGGATTGGCTTCTTTTACTCAAATTTTGATATATTCATGTAATAATGACAACAAAAATAATAGGTAACATTTATCGAAGGCTTACTATATAACATCATATAAAATAAGGAACTGTTATCATTTTGTAGATGTGGAAAATGAGACTTAAAATGGCCTCAGTCCACTTAAATAAGGCCTAAAGTCACTTTAGTTAACAAAGGGCAAAGTTGGCATTATCTGAGGTTTTCCACACCTGACACATCTAATCCTTTTACACTTGGTTTTTGGTGACTAGTTTATAAAGCAAGTATTTCTTGTAATAAAGTAGAAAAATAAGGTATAATAAAGTAGCATAATTTTTCTGGATCTTGAACTGAACAAATATAGGTATAGCATAAAATTAGACATTTATTCCTTTTTGTAAAAACAGAAATTTAACAACTGGGGTCATCTCTCAATCTCAATTTTCCTAGGGGATCAGATTTAATGAGAAAAGCATTTTGTAGTAGTGAATACAATCATTTTAGTTGTTTTTAAATCCCCCCAAAAATGCACTATAAGAGTATAAATATACCTTTCAAATATGAATAATATATTTAGTTTGATGAATTGGGTGCATAGATCAGCGGTCTACAGCATTTCCAAGTTAAAAGCGGTTTTGATGTCGTACTGGTTCTGTGACAGTTTCTGATTTATAAGTACACATGAATATTTATAAATTCCAAGTAAATCAGGCATGTGTTAATTTTTACAATGACATGATCAGACAGTATGATAAAAAAATGGTGAAAGGTATTGACTGTAATGAGCATTTAACTTACTAGCAACATTCATATTCCCTATATTTATAATGTATAATATTTGGCTGAAAAAGCAACCCAAAACATTTTACATTGTTTTTTAAATAATATCTTTCTTATATTATCCCAATATCCACTAAGGAAGAACATTTTCAGTGCACAGATATAAACATTTCAGAGTCAAATATAGGGGGAGAAATTGCAGTAACCATGTTCTGCAATTCCCTAAATAGTTAACACATATATCGATAAACAGACAAAACCTTCTTCTTTGAGATGCTGTCCCCAAAATTTCAAATAGTACTTAAGAGTCATGGGAATTGCCACGGTAAGTAATCACCTACAATAGGAAAAAAGGATTTATAAGGCATACATCTTATAGTTCCTGTATGGTTAGGCTTTTGATCTACCATAACATACTTTGAAGGTAGTATCATGCAGGGTACCAAACTGAGTGATACGAACAGTTAATGAATATCATTTGATCAGTGACATTTAAAAAAAAATCTATGATCAATTTTCAAAAGCTATATCTTAAAAATTTTGCCCTGAGTCTTATATCCGAACATTTCAAAGAATTTTTAGGAAAAAAATTCTAGAAAATGATAGATATCTTCACTTTGCAAATATATGACTGCCTTTTGAATGGCTCTTATAGTAAAATGAAATTGATTACGTCCTCTTCAAAGTAAGGATTTTACCTCAAAACATGGATCTGTTATGAAAATCACATAAATGTAACCTGGTATCCTTTTTTGGCAGGGTGGTATTGCATTTAGGTCCATAACTACCTGCTGTCACAAGCTCCCTACCTCTTCATATATTAAGTCTTCTGTCCATTCCTGTCTGATGCCTGAAATTCCTTCAATATTAGAAAAGCTTAATCAATTTATTAAGTATCCTATATTTTCTTATATCATTGCTGCCCAGTGATCTGCATTGTTTGTGGGTCTTGATTGGAAAACTAAGAAATTCTTTGAAAATATCATTCTAATGAATTACACACACACACACACACACGCACAAAGTAAAGCTGTAAAGTAATTAATTCAGTTCCTCAAATGAACAAAAAAAAAGTAGTAAATGAATGATAAGTATCAGTTACTTTCTTTTCTTATTTGATGGATAAATTTATTTGTATTTCCTCTCCATTTGTCTCTCTCAGCCTATTTATGGTTTTGTAACAAAAAGATTTTACATGGCATTTTCTATAATTACTTTGTGAAAACCCACAGTATAAAATAAACTGACTTCTTTTGTTTTAAGAATAAAAGAACTTCCCCATTTCAGAAGGCTCTGAAGCAATTTTTCTCTTTAAACAAAACCTTTGTTCTGTGGTTCATGTTCAGATGTGAGCTTCACTCAAACCTGCTTCCCTTCTTCTGAGCTGCTAATGGAAGCATGTGGTCACATTTATGCCTTGGCTAATTTAAATCATCTCCCTTAAAGTGAGGTAAGTATCTTTTATACACAAACAGATTTATTTTGACACAGTGTATAATTGTATATATAATTATATAAATACATTTTTAAAATGCTAGATTTTCTTCCCATGTACACTGAATTGAATTCGTTGTAAGGTGAAAATGACTGACGTGTAATTCTTTTCTCAGAGCAACATTAGCTATAAAAGTGGAGACAGATCAACAAACTCCTGGGTGTGCATGTCAGGAAAGGGAAAAGCACTGTGGGGGTAAAATTTACATAAGTCTTATTTTGAATACAGTTTTGCCTCAAGAGATAGGCCATGGAAGGAAGGCTTGCATTCCACTCTCCATGTAGAGTGGGAGTTCCTAAATCTATGAGTAGGGAGAGATGTACAACACATATTAACAAAGAACTCTGCTGTAACATTTTAAGCGTCAAAACAGGCAGGCCTGTAGCTGGCAAGATTTTTTTGAAGATTTAATTTATTCCTACTGCTATAAATTAGGCTATTCAAGCAATACAGGACCCATCTATCTAGTCTCATCATTTTGAAATATAAAGCTTTCAGTTCTGTTGCTTCCAAATCATATTGTGCTTTCATTCCAATTTACATTGATTCAGTTCAAATAGTGGGAAATTTAAATCACATCATGGCTATTTTGACAGGTGTACAGATTATAATAAAATGGTTGTGGACGTGTGTTCAGGAATCTACATGCAAGGGAAAAAATAAGAAATAAAAGATTCCTAATCCACAATGGTTGCTATTTGCAAGAAATTAATTTGTAAGCAATTATTTTATAAGATCTTTATATAATATACACAATATAAGCATAATACAAATATGTTGAACCACTATCAAGTTTAGTTATCATATCAAAATTCTCATAAAAGGTGCTGCATTTTATTTATATAGAAAAAAGAACAATAACATTGTCAAGATAGGAGATTGTGAGTTCTGATTTACAAAAATTCAGTGAATGAATTCCTATAGATTACGGATATTTGGACTGAAAGTGCATAATTCTCTTGATCCTGACAAGCTTTGGGTGTCTTTACCACGCTTAGAGTTTTCAGCACAGTACTCAAATTGATTGACAGGTTTGTAGATCAACATTTTTCTTTTAACCTTACACTATTTCTCTTTCAAGATTATCTCAACCCCAGAGGCCCACTGACACTTGGGGAATGGTATTTGCAATTATTGAATTTTGAACAGCTTAGCTTTCTGACCATTACCACTTTATAAGGGCTCAAGGTAGAGTTGGCCTTATACTTCAGAACAATAGGCAGATAGGATCTAAAAATTAGAATCTCGTAATCTCTGTATACACGCCTTCCTTCCTTGAGACTCATTACAGTGTAATTCCCACCAGTAAAGATTTCTCCTTTCTGAGCAGTCTCTTTCAAAGTTTCTCTTGGAGAGTTAACAGATTATGTATCTGACACTTTATTGAGAATTAATTTATCAGATCTTTTTCCTTCATGTCTGGGAAGATCCAGACCATAAGGAAGGCACTGGCCACTTGGGACTGAGGCATTACACAGGGGCCAAGGAGCACTCAAAAGGGAGGCAGGGGAACCTGAAGGATCAACATCGCCTCTTACACAGTTGGGCTATGGGCTGACCTTTGAACAAAAGTAACCTCCCCAATGAACAGCTGCGTCCATAGGGTACACATCTGAAGGACAGTTGTTTCAAGCAGGAATGTACAAAACTAAATAGCTTATTTTTTTCTCCTCTTGTTCCATTTAGGTTATAAAATCTTAAATCCAAATTCCAAGACAAAGGTCCTTAATAAGAGGAAATTCCTCTGGCATTGAGTTGGGAAGATTAGCAAAAGCTATTATCCCTTTTTATAATCATGTAGCTACTTAAAATAAAATGAAAGAAGACCTCCGACCTTGCTCACATTGTAAACACATGCGAAAGAATGGGATCACATGCCCAGGCAGGCCTGCGAGTGCTTGAGGGGCATTGCGAGGTCCTGCACCCCCACCACCCGTGTGGCTTGGCATTCACACCATTCAAGTCACTCTACATCTGTTTTAACAAATGGAAGGAAAGACTTTGAGGACCTAGGAGACCCCAGGGTCATCCCCTCCCCAGTTCTAAGGTAGCTCTGTGACATCACTGAATACTTGGCTACAAGGAATAACAAAAAGATAATATTTATTGAATGCTCATTGTATGCCTGGCACTTAACATTGATCTGACGTAACTTAATTTCGGCAAAAGTTCTATTAGGTGTGCTTATTAATCTTTATTTTGCAGATGCAGAAATAGGCAAGGAAAAGTTATATAACTGCCTTAAGGTGGCACAGCTAGCAAGCAGCTGAAAAGGGATTTGGACCCTAGTGTTGTACCCACATTGTTCACACTTTTCACCATTATACTAAGTTGTCAGTAGATGAACAGGCCCTGATGAAGTGGGGGTGGCTAATGATACAATTGAGCAGTTTACTGAGGAGTCAAACTTCGAACTGGACACAGCACTTTCATTACCAGTGCCAAAACATTGTAAAGGGAAGATGAAAGATGTCATCAATAGTTCAGCACTTTGGAAGCAGTTGTATAGTTTGCATCACAGAGACAAAATATCCAGATGGGAGACTGAATATTTTATTTTGCACCTGGGTGTTCTGGCATAATAGGAAGCAAGAAAAGTGACTTCTATTCAGTTATTTACCATTTGTGGTGATATCAGCACTCTATAAACTGAAGGAGAGAAAATAAATGCTAGTGATCCTACTATATTTTGTGCTGAAATGCACTTGCAACTTCAATTGCTTGTTTTAATGTATTTCAGTGAGGTGTTACCAGGGGCAGCCTCAGCAAAATTGTAAAAGTTAGATTCGTCTTCTGTGTCCTTTTGCATCTTCAGGGATACACCACCCTTTTGTCCCCACCAGGTGAAAAGTGACTTCATGCTTTATATATCCCCTATTCACAGCATGCTTTCAAAAATAAACCACTCAGAGTAAGAACACATGAAAGGGATCAAAATTTTAAGTAACTGTGGTGCAGGCCAATTTGTGAGGACAGTGGACTTCTAAGCCCCTTAAAAGCCCCCTAAAAAGCCACTGAATTATATCATTCCCAGGCTTACAAGTCTTAAACCCCTGTATAGCAAAAACATAGTGATAAAATAAAATCACTCACTGATTAATTACCAATTATATAACTTAGAAGAAAGGGGATACAAAGACTGCACGTGGTAATGGTTTAGACTAGGAGTATTTCTTTGAAAATAGTCAGCAAGCAAAATATTTTCACTGTGCTACTGTCTTCCAAAGGCAGCAATTCAAGACCCTCTGTAAAGGCTACACCAGTGCCAATTACTATAAAGCATAATCTCTCTGTTTTTCTCTCTTTTTCTCTTTCAATTGTCTTAGAAAAACAATTACTCAACTCTACTGTTGTAGCATGGAAGCACATATAGACTATATGCAAACAAATTGGTGGAGTTGTTTTCCAAAAACAACTTTATTTACAAAAACAGGCAGTCAGGCTACAGGCCATAGATTGCTGACCCTTTCTCTACAAGTGTTAGAATTTTAGGTTTTACAGTTGAGTCTAATGACCCATTTTGAATTAATTTTTGTATATGGTTCAAGCTATGGATCAAAGTTTATTTTCTTCCATATTGATATCTAATTGTGCAGTAACATTTGTTGAGAAAACTATTCTTTTTCCTTTGTCAAAAATCGGTTGTCCATATACTTGGGGATCTCTTTCGGAACTTGCTACAGTGGTCTATTGATTTATTTGTCTATCTTCAGGCTAAAATCACACTGCTTTATAAGTATATGATGAATCTTGAAATCAGATAGCGTTAGCCCTCCAAGTTTGTTCATTATTCCCTGGCTGATTTTAAGATTTTTTTCTTCATCACTGGTTTTAAGCAATTTGATTCTGACATGCCTTGTACTTTTCTCATGTTCTTGAGGTTCATTGAACTTTTTGGATCTCTGGATTTATAGTTTTTATCAATTGGAAAATTTTGGGCCATTATTTCTTGAATTATCTTTTCTGTCCTCTCCTCCAGGGGCATGAATTATATATATATTAAGCTCCTTGAAGTTATTCCAGAGTTCACTAATTGTCTGTTCTTCCTTTTCTCTGGATTATTTTTTACCATTTTGTTTCATTTTGGAAAGTTTTTATTGCTATGTCTTCAAGTTCATTAATCTTTTAGTCTTTAATGCCTAATCTTCCATTAATTCCAACCGGTGAATTTTTCATCACACACATTGTAGTTTTCATCCCTAGATATTTTATTTGAATCTGATTAAATTTCTTTCATGTTTCTGCTTCCTTTATGCACATATTTAATACAATTATAATAACTGGTTTAATGTCCTTGTCTGCTATCATCTAATATCTAGGTTAATTTCAGTTGTTTGATTTTTCTCCGCATTATGAGTTACATTTTCCTGCTTCTTTCCATGTCTGGGAATTTGTGAATTTTACCTTCTTGAATCCGTATATATATGTGTGTGTGTGTCTATATTCTTGTAAATATCCTTGAGCTTTGTTCTGGGATGCAGTAAAATTACTTGAAAATGATTTGATCCTTTCAGGTCTTGCATCTAAGAAATGTTAGATAAAACCAGAACTGTGATTAGTTTAGCACTGTTTCCCACTAACGAGTCAAGACCCTTCTGAGTTCTCTACCCAATGCCCCACGAACTATGAGGTTTTCTAATCTGACTTGTGGGAAAAGGCACTATTCTTTGTCCTGTGTGAGTGCTAGGACTGTTCCCGCTAATCTCCTCTGATGATGCTTTCCTCTGCCTCAGGTAGTTTCTTCACACACATGATCCAATCATCCAGTCAGTATTCTTCTCAATATTCTGGAGTTCTCTCTTTGTGTGAAGAAAAGAAGGCAGGCCTGAGGGTTAGCTTATGCAGACTTGGCTTCTTTTGGTACTCATAAGTATTTTTAGTACTCAAGTGTTTCCATGTGATTTCAGACTTCTCATGTTCCTGGCATTCATTAGAACTCTGTGAAAATTCTCTCCTCTCCAGCACACTGCTCTGTGCATTCTGGTTACCTTGGTTTCATTAGACTCTCAGCTCCTCAACATAGGGAACTCAGAGACTGGGTTCCCCCTGCCTGCACCACAGCCAAGAAACTCTCTCAAGGCAGTCAACTAGGGAGGTCATATGCCTCACCTCTTTGTTTACTATCTTTCAGGGATTACTATCCTTGATAGCCTGATATCTAGTGTCTTGACATCATTGTTTTGTATTTTTTTTTCATTTTTTTTGTATGTTTGTTTCAGGCAGGAGAGTAAATCTGGTTCCTATGACTCCACCTTTGCTGGAAGTGGCATTCTCAACTTGTTCAACCTTACTTTTAAATATAAGAAGGCATCCTTCTTGTCCAGTTGTTGATCAGTGACCCAGAAATCCTGGCTTTACTTTGTGTAAACTCATTTAGATGTCATCCAAAGGACTAAGAGAATATTTTAGTCCTTACTTGGCATGCTATAGCTACTAAAATCCTCATTTTGCTTATTTCATAGCTTAAGGTATTGAAAGCTAGTACTTCATATTATCATTATTAATTTATTTGGATATTCACTAGAGCATTGTTTATAATTGCAGAAATAAAAAACACTGCAAATATCCAATAATGGCAATGTTAAGATAAATATATAAGGTAGAATATTATATACCCATTAAATAACATGTTTTTAAAAATATTCAATTACATTGGAAAATATTACTATGTAATATTAAGTAAAATAAAATTGTATATATATTTGAAGGCCAATTTCATAAATACATAGATATGCACTTTAAAATTAGAAGAAAATGCATTAGCTTCTTAATAATAATGGTGGTTATCTCTGAGTGTCGAATGCTAGAGTAATTAATTGTTGTTTGTTACATTTTTTAGTTTTCCCAGTGCATTACAGAGTTGCCTTTCCTGGCCTCCCTCTGGTTGTAAAATAAGTTGTTAGCAGAAATAATAGTATGCCACTTCTGGGATATGGCATTTAGTTGGCATTGTTAGACTCTCCAAAATGCCTCTATACTCTGACATGATTAACAGTAATGTTCAACTCAGTGGCTGCTCTCTCAACCTTGGTACTTGAGTGGCTATTATGAGTAGAGACCCTCCTTGCCACAATGGACAGGTAGCATGGTCAAGCTATAAATCTTTGTTGTTTTAGCAACTGAGATTTGGAGGTTGCTTATTATAATAACATAAACTGCACTATCCTGACTGATACTGGGGATTATGGAAGATTTCACTTTTCTTATTTATACATTTCTGTATTTTCCAAAATTTATACAATGAGCTTGACTTACTCTTATGGTATAAAAACTCCTTATTGTTAGCATATTTCACTGAATGAAAGGTGGCCTCAATTTTAAGACATGCCATTATTTTATGTAACCCTAAGAAAGAGCAAACGTTGTAAATTAAACTATGACTCAATGCCTTAATGATGGTTCTATGTGTTATCTGAATTGGTCACATCAGTCTCTTGTTACTTTGAAATTTGTTTTCTTATATCCAAAGGACATGGCAATTTCTTCTGCCTCCTGCCTTCAGTTGCATTAGTAAATGTGTGGTAAATAATCATTTTCCACATATATCTGTAAGAATATAATGTGATGTAGTACAGGTTCATGTACATGTAGGTATGTTTACTTCTCAGTTTTCATAAAACATTTGGCTTGTTCTTTGCAAAATTAGAAATTAGTCATTTCTCCACTAATCATTCATATAACTATATTAACTTCCTATTGCTGCTGTAACAAATTACTGCCAGATCAGTGGCTAAAAACAACCTAAATTTATTGCCTTATAGATATGGAGCTTGGAAGTCCTAAATGGGTCCCAAAGGGCTAAAAGAAAATCGTCAGCAGGACTGCATTCCTTTTGGAGGCTCTCTGGGAGAATCTGTTTCCTTATCTTTTCCAGCATGTAGAGACTGCCCACATTCCTGGACTCATGGTTCCATTCAAAACCAGCAATGTCAGGCCATGTCTTCACACTGCTATCTTTCTGATTCTCTCTTTTGTAGTAATCTCCCGCTTACTCTCCTGCCTCCCTCTCCCACTTTTAAGGACCCTGTGATGTGATTTCATTGGGCCCACCCAAATAATCCAGGATAATCACCCTATTTTAAAGCCATTTGATTTGCAACTTTAATTCCCTTTACCAGATAAGGTAACATATTCACAAGTTCCAGGGATTAGGATGTGGACATCTTTGGGGGAGGAGAGATATATTCTGTTCACCATAATCACTAGTATCAAATTCATGCCCCCTGCTCATTTTCTGCCCCTTCCTGTATAAATAGTAACTTTTGCCTTAATGAGGAATCACATTATAGTCTTTTTGGAGACACTTTAAACTCAATGTGTATAGTACCTAGGAAGTATACAACATGCTGCTGTAACGACCATATGAACAACTATGATCAAATTTCACCATGTGGAAAATAACAAGTCTCACCTAATTGATGGTAAGATGCCATAGAATTTTAGGATGCACTCCCATATCAGAGACATTAAAATGTAGAAATACCATGTGTGTCTTAGAATAGATGAAATACAGTGTACACAAAGGAACAATCAACAGATCTGCCAGTTAATCATCTGAAAGGTGTCTAAAAAATGGAACACACACAAGGTTCACTTTGATACGAAAAAGAGCAACAAGGGCATATTCCATGTCAGCTAGTAAAAAACAGGCATGAGGATACTTCATGTCTGTGTCATGAGACACAAATGAGGGCAGAGATGACCAGCATATACATTGACTAGCATATAAGTAATCCCATGCACATCCAAAAAACAAAAACCTTCAATAAATATTCAAGGAAGTTTTCCATTTTTATAAACTAGGTTTGTTTTCTACATGTGTTTATGTATTTTGACATTTTGAATCGTGTAGGAATGGATGTGCTTTGGAGAGTAAGTAATTTTAAAAAAAATCATGTGCCATAAATCAGAAAATGGGTATAAAATGATTTCACAATCTAAAATAAAATGTCTGCCAGTGCACTTTTCTAAAAATAATTTTCTTAGTTAAATTTCCTTTCTCTTTATATGCATGGTTGGGACATTGATTTATTAACTATCTTGAGATGATGAAAATACCAGGACAGCAAATATAAGCAAAACTTTATCATCCTTTACTAAATTTCTACTTTGAAAAATAGCAAAGCTCTAAGATACAACTGCAGATAAAACTTCAGTAATTAAGACTGACTTGGAGGAAGGCAATCCTGATACAGTGAAAAGTCTAAATCACATCATTTTGAAAGGGAATATGTCTGGGTTACTTTTAAGCAGTGTAATAAGGTGAATTTTTTTAAAAAAGATAACCAATTGTTGGCAATCAGTGGACCTACTTTAGTAAAAATAGGATTGTGATTAGGCTATAAATGGATAGTAAGGAAGAGTGGAAATACCCAATGGACTAGATGACAAGCCACATAGGCTCTACTCCCAGATCTGCCACTAGAAATGCCTTTAGTTTCCTCATCTATAAAATGAGAGGATTAGAATAGATCATATCTGAGATTTCTTGAAGGTCTATAATGCTTTAAGTATGTACCAGTAAATGGAGGTTGCTAAAGTGGTTTTAGAAGAGCTCGAGTCAGTGATTTAGGCATTCCTCCTATAATCCTCTTTATAAAACATTAATTTGTTTAGCAATCTCCTTTTCTAGAGATAGTTAGAAAATCAACTAGTCTCTGGCATGACTTTTTGTTTTAATTGGGAATTACTTTTGTAGTATTCTCACAGTTTATTGTAGTTTGTATTCATAGAATAACATTAATTGAAGCAATTAAAACTGTTAACACTGTAATGGGAAACAAGACAAAGGAAGACATCAGAATTTCAACCTGCTTTCATTTTGGCAAAACATTAAAATTACTCTTTATGTAAAAATGATGCAATGTAGTCATTTTGCTGCCAATCAAAATTTGATCTGTGCTTTAAACTGAATGATAATAAGGATTAGAGGGACAGATCCAGTCTGGAATGTGTGCATGGGAAGGACAGGGGATGGGGGAAGTGGGAGAATTAAACTCACAAGAATGAGGTTCCAGTTCTTTTTGGGGTGCGTGTGACTTATGTCCCACTCCTCTACATTTGTGCAGCTCTAAACTTTTCCAGAGCACCTTCCTTGTCTTCCCCACCCAAGTTCTTTTCACTTTACCCCTGCCTTTTACTTTTTCCTCCTCCCCAACTCAACCCCCCATATTCCTCTGGAGTTAAGTCTTACCCCATGACTTCCATTTTTGGCACTTATCACTATTGAGAAAAAGACAAGTCTAGATGAGATGAAATAATGCCTATGTTGCCTAAAACGTGCTAAAATTCCAACGAGAATGTGAAAATGGGATTAATCTGCCAGCAGCTTTCTCTTTCTATTTTTTTAGGACCACTTTTAATAAAAAGAGCCCACCAATTTTCTTTATGGTCTTACATTTAGTTCTTTGTTTGTACTAGAAATTCATTTAAATTGAAGGAAAAACTAAGTCATTTGCATGCAAATACAACAATAAGGAGAAATTGCACAAATAATGAACATGGTATATTAGCCAATCTTCTTGCAATCAGTGACCAGGAGGATATTTATTCTGAATGATTTTCTAATTCATTCTAGCTATTGCCATAGAAAGTGCCCTAAGATGTGTATATCACTTTAGATTAAATGACAGTGACTCACAGTATATCTTCCTCACAACATCATGAATTATAAGGACTGTATCTGTATTGGATATGCCTAAAAACAGTCATATCATTAAATTATAAATTGCTTGAGTGTACCTGGATCAGAAAGCATTTGGGAAACTAACATTAGTGGTCATGAGTGATCTCTGGGTGTTTTTTTTTTCAAAGAGTTTTTCTTTCTACAATTGAAATGTTACTTATCAGCCATAACAAGAAAAGGTTTGTGTTTCCTTGACTTTGAGAACAATGAAATACATGTGAATGCTTTTAGCTAAAGATGAATGAGCTACCACAACAAGATAACAAATTAGCCGCCATCCACAACAATAATCATGTTTCTTTTTTGGATCCAGCTTTCTAGAACAGAAAGAGTCTTCATATCTAGTGTTTCATTTGATTCCCAGCACATCCCGATGAAGAGGTAAACTTGTGTATTTATTCCTATTTTATAGCAAGTGACTGAGACTATATAAATTGTCTAAGGACACTCAGCACATATTGTTATATTTGCTAAATCAGTGTTCCCTAAATGTTGGAAGAATACATGGAAAGTGTAGATTGAAGATAACTTGTCACATTAATTTATTTCCAGCCTTTATATTTAATTTATCTTGAAATTAAAAATGGCATTAAAGGTAATTTACAATTTTTCATATCTTTCAAAGGGGCATGGCTTGTAAAAGGTAGGGAAGTAATATGCTAGATATTCTGGTAAGTTCTGATATTAAAAAAATACTCAGAAAAAAATACTGTTATATAAAATTGGCAAGGAAATCTTAGTTTTACCTTTTTTTGTGTGGTATTCATTTGTAAACCTTTGTGGACAGGGATTTTTTCTAATGAGTTCCTCTGTTTAGAATACAAACAGCCTCTCATCCTTGACGGTAATCAACTGGATGACATAATAAAAATACTAACAATAGCTACTATTTATTTAGTACTTTCTTTGTGCCAAGCATTATTCTAAAAGCTTTACATGTTTACTCATTTAACTCACTAATTCTTAACAACCCTATGAGGTAAGCATTATTATTATTTCATTTTACAGGTATGGAAATTGAGGCACAGAAAGTTGACCTACTTCCTCATGGTCACACAACTAGTGTGAAACAATATATAAATTAGGGGATTCAAACCCAGGCAGTCAGGCTCCAGAGCCACAACTGCTAACCACTATGGATGTTGCCTGAAAAAGAGAAGTTTCTAGACTCTATCTGAGCTCCAATCTTGGATCTACCCCTTACTAGCCATAGTCAAGTTATTTAATATCTCTAAGCCTCAATGCCCACATCTGTAACATTGTCATAATAATATCAACCTCATAGGGTTAATGTAATTAGGAAATAAAATTTAAAAAAATAATAAAACATATCAAGGTGCCTGGAAACTAGGTGTTAATGAATGTTAAATTTGCCTCTTTCTTAATGACAATTTGAGTACTGCCTCATGATAATCCTGTTTCTGAATTTTGAGGTTATCCTAGGCTTGTATTTGTAACACTGTCTTACCTATGCCTCTTGCCCCCAAAGAGCTGCATTTACACCATATAAAAGTATCTGAGCCGGGCGCGGTGGCTTGTGCCTATAATCCTAGCACTTTGGGAGGCTGAGGTGGGAGGATCACTTGAGGTCAGGAGTTGGAGACCAGCCTGAGCAACAGTGACACCCATCTTTACAAAAAATAGAAAAATTAACCAGGTGCAATGGTGCACACCTGGAGTCCCAGCTACTTGGGAGACTGAGGCAGGAGGATCACTGAAACCCAGGAGTTTGAGCTATGATGATGCCACTGCACTCTATCCCAGGAGACAGAGAGAGACCCTGTCTCAAAAAAAAAAAGAAAAGAAAAATAAAAGTGTTTGAGTGGATGGCAAGGTGAAAAATAACCAAGCAAATGATTCATTGATTTACTTGAAGAAGCTATGGGTCTGTAAAATTATTATTATTATTATTATTATTACCTTGACTAATTTGAATTTGGACTAAAATTCCTCAGGAGGCTGCTAGTTCTAGTCTTGTGTATAGGTTAAACTATCACTGTTAAAAGGCACTGTATGATTAGTGTTCACCTCTGAGAAATAAATGTGTGCACCAATTGAGGTTTGTTCAGGAGATTAAAAACACATACCCTGAGTGGATAAATTTTTAAACTCTAAACCTCTATTACATTGACCACTTTGACTGAACACAATTTCTTGACATCTAACCACTGACCAACAAATACTACATTTTAAAGAGTTAAAAAAAAAAAAAGTCAAGTGAAATAATTATTAAGCCCCTATTATAGGCAAAAAATTGTGGGGGCTCCCAAAAGATTTTAGTAGTTTTGCAATTGTTCAGTCAGTTTTCTGAAATTTGACTACGGTGTCCACTCTAGTAAGCCCAAATTGGAAGAATGACCCAGCAGGATGTTTGTGACTGATTCCAGAAATCCTATCCAAAATTCAGTGCTGAGTTACCCAAAAATCAGACTAAACTCATGTTTTTAGCACCAAAAAAGTTCAGCTTTGATTAACCTATTCAGATTTTGTAATAAAAATAATCTAAAGAGAAATTATATTAATTTTCGCACATGTTCAAGTTTTGTACTGTTTTGAAAAATAAATTTTAAAAAATTAAATAACAATATATAGGTCACCATAGTCTTTCAAGATTTAAGACTTTAATCTAATCCTACCACCAGTTTTTTTTATAGGTGACATCTCTGTGTGGCTAATGACTGAATGAGGTGTGTTCTGGAAAAGGGTCTTGGAGCAAAGTTGCCTTAAATGGGGAAAGGTCATTTCTATAAAAACTATAAAAACTATTCAATTTCTAACTTCCAAGTTTCCACTCACTTTTAACTATTAGATCCTGACACAGAATAGTGGCATTGGGAAGGCCAGTTCGTTTATCTCTGATTGATTGCTTCGGAGGGCTATTTTGCAGAGCCTTCAGAACAGCTGCCTGCCTCCTAATGCTGTGCTGTTACCGCAATACAGGCACCTGACAGATTTCCTTGCCAAGGAAGAATGACCGTTGTTCAGGGAAGGAAGCCCCTTTAAGCGTTCTTGAAAGGCTTTTTCTCTTTGGAAAGAGCACCTTGCAAACCCTCACAATTTTGTTTCCTTGGATGCTGATTGGTTTGTAAGCCCGATGGTTTTACAAAAGTTAGCTAAAATTCCAAGTTGTTTTTGACATGTTCAAGTACCCAAATGGGCAGACATCTGTAGCTGATTTTCTCTTCAGTATGTTAGGCTTTGTCTATATAATCCCAGTTTTATATTTTTGAGTCAAGGTTGAATACAGCCATTTTTGAAATGTATGTTAATTGTACATTAACAGATTTCAATCACTGAATAAATAAAGGGCTGTTTGTATTTTTTTTAAACAGGGGAAAGAGTGAACACAGTCCCCCACTACCATAAATTATGCAATCAGGTTTCTCACATTTGGAGAAATTGCAGTGGTCAGCACATCTGGAGTGCAACAGATGAGTCTTGCCCTGGGAAAACCATGTTTGTGATCATATTTCCCCTGCCAGATAAGAATAGGCCATTTGTATTTAAGGGTTTCTCTTTAAGAGGCAGAAAATAGTTCAAACTTACAAAAGAGAAAAACTATATTGATTAGCACTCCTGTATATCTATATGCGCATAGGCCTTTCTGGAATTACATTAAAAAAATTGGCAATTGCTCAAAATAGGTGATCCCAAGCTCAACTGGAATTACAACTCAGGAACTAGAATTAATTCCCAGAAATTTTCCACTACACAACAAAGAGTCACATGTACAAAGCAGTACACACACACACACGCACACACAAGTTATGAAAACCTACTCATTTCAAAATATGACCTCAATATCTACTTGACTTTTAGTTGAGACAACTTATTTTATTGTTACTCTCTACTCCTGAATAGTTTTCCTTCAAGCTTGTCCATCCTTTTCCAAGATGCTGATGGTTTAGTGATTTAGGTTGGTATGCTTCGCTAGATGTATCCATACATAGGAAGAAAAGTTCACAGAATCACCCACATTCTTTTTCTGTCATCTCAAACTAGAAAAACAAAGATTTCTTCTGAAGGACAATTTCGAGAATTGCTCAGGAGTGTGGAGAAATGTTTGAAACTGTTTTAATTGAATAAGCACTAGTTAAAGCAATGTTTCCATTGATGACAATATTAATAAAAAGCTCATTACATGCTCTTCTAAAGATTAAGAGTCCAAAGACAAGTTGACATTGATGTGTTTCTCCCTTTCTTCTCGTTTCATAAAAATTATGAAATGTAAAATAAAAAAAGAAACTAAAATTTTTAAAAGTAGGAAATAGAAGAATAATAAGTTTAAAACCAAAGAAAATCTTCTCTTGAGGTAAGCAATTTTCTAATAATGTGATTATTTACTTAAGTTTGGACAACTATTTTCTATTAGTGGTGCTGTGTATATGGTTTTATTTCATAGTTATGTTTGTTTATATGGGCAAATTCACTCATAACTAATAACAACTATTACATAAACCTTGAAAGCATTTAAAGCTGTGAATCTTCTTTACTGCCTCTTTATGGTATAACATAAAACACATCAAAATGGTCGCATATGAACTTATCAAATGGAAATGTGAAGATTAAGGTAATAGCCCATTCTCTGCTCATGTTACACTTGATGGGAAAAGCTTTGAATGACAAGAACAACAGCAATGTCTTAATTAATTGTCAAGAAATCACAATTCAAATCCTTACAAATATATTCACAATGCTGCTTGGGAAAAAAAAGAAAACAACCTAGACTCAATATTGAAGGCTTGTCACAGAGTTTTGGTCAGGTTGTTGAACTAGAGAATATTTTGATTTTGGGCCCTATGATAATTGTTCAATTATGTATATATTTTAAATATAGCATGAACACAATGGGGATTTTGAGTATATATTGGGGTTGGGAGAGGTTCTCCATACAATTAATATAACTAATGAATCAGCCTAGCTAAGGACTGAAAAGGGACTGATAAAAATGTAGGAAGATGGGAATGAAACTAATGAAATCAAGTTGCTAGAGCTCTAAGATGTGGCTTAAATGGATTTACACATTTGGAGCCTTATTGGGAAACTATAGCCTTGTAGTATAGCTTGAAGTCTGGTAAATTGGTGCCTCCCAAATTGTTCTTTTTGTTTAAGGTTGCTTTAGCTATATGGGGTCTTCTCTGGTTCCATAAGAAGTGTAGAATTATTTTTTCTAGATCTGCAAAAAATGATGTTGGTATTTTAATGGGGATTGCATTGAATCTGTAGATGACTTTGGTAGTACAGACATTTTAACAATGTTGATTCTGCCAATCCATGAGCATGCTATGGTTTTCCATGTGCTTACATCCTCTGCTATTTCCTTCCTCAGTGTTTTGTATTTCCCTCTCTAGAGGTCTTTCACCTGCTTAGTTAAATATATTCCTAGGTATTTTATTTTCTTTGTTGCTATTGTGAATGGTATTGAGTCTTTGATGTGGTTCTCAGTTTGACTGTTGTTGGTGTATGTGAATGCTACTGATTTGTGTACATTGATTTTGTAACCTGAGACTTTGCTGAACTTATTTATTGATTTCAGGAGTCTCTTGGCAGAATCTTTGGGGTTTTCTAGATATAAGACCATATCATCAGCAAAAAGCAATAGTTTGACCTCTTCTGCCCCCATTTGGATGCCCATGATTTCCTTCACTTGCCTGATTGCTCTGGCTAGCACTTCCAGCACTATGTTGAATAGAAGGGGTGATAGAGGGCAACCTTGTCTGGTTCTAGTTCTAAGCAGAAATGCTTTCAATTTTTCCCTGCTCAGTATGATGCTGGGAAACTCTCTTAAAATCCACATTTACTAACATCAGTAATTTGTGAAATACTTATTATAAGAAAACCAAAAATAAGTCTGTTCTTAGAATTTGATTTTCAAATTCCTTTTTATGAATCATAATTATTTTCTTTACTTGTTTTTACATAATAAGCTATGTATGCCCCAAAACCTGCAAATAAAGCATCAGACTCCTGTTTCAGAAGTAGGTTGTGATTTTTTCAAATCAGGTTTTAACAGGGACCTTCCAAGATCAGCAGTTTATTTATTCTTGAGTACTTGACTTCAGTTAAAGGTAAACTGCCACCAGGTGGACAGTGGTAGTTTCACAATAGCTAGGATTACCATATGTCTCAGTTTGCCTACGGCAGATCTAAATTATGCCTTTTGTCCCACCTTAACTATTAGTAACACCTCCTTTTCACTCTCAAAAGCTTCCAAAGCTTCCAACTTTGGACAATTACTTTTATGATCACCCTAATGATAAACTTGGTGGTCAAAGGGCATTGCCAACTCTGGATGAATGGGCTCAGGTTCCTGCTAAAATGGTAACTGAAATAAAGACCGTAGTCTTAGTCCATTTGGGCTTCTATAACAAAATATCTTAGATTGAGTAGCTTGTGAACAACAGAAATTTATTTCTCACAGTTCTGGAGGGTAGGAAGCCCATGACTGAGGTACCAACAGATTGAGTGTTTGGTGAGGGCCTACTTTCTGGCTCACAGATGACACGTTGTAGCTGTGTCTTCATGTTAAAAGGACAGAACACTGATCTCCTCAGCTTCTTATAAGGATGCTAATGCCATTCACAAGGGCTTCACCCTCATGACCTAAGGTCCCAACTCTTAATACTTTCATATTGATGATTAGATTTTAATATATAAATTCTGGGGGGGACACATACATTTCTCTAGACCATAGCAGAACTCCTGGTTACATTTGCTTTCACATACAGCATTTTTTTCCTTAGACTTAGTAATTGCTAAATTTTTTGTCTATTAAAAAAAATCTATGCCTAAGTTTTTCCATGGCTTCCAACAAGCTTAAACTAGTCAAGTAATCCATAGGTTTCATGTTTTTTCTGAAGCTTTCCATGTTGTAGTCTGGTCTGGACTTGTTGCACTTTAGCCCTGCTGAGTAACTGACATCCTGGGACTTCTGTTGGTCATCACTAGTGGAATTCCCTTTCTCTCTTTCTCTCTCTCTCATGTGTGCACATTGAATCAACTGCTTCTTAAATACCATTTTATTGTTTTTTTCTGGTTTTATTAGAATACATTTTCCAGTAGCTTCCTAAGGAAGGATGTATGGGAGGTAAAATTTTTGAGGCTTTTAGTGTGTGAAAATATATCCCAATTGATAATTTGATTGCATATGGCATTTTAGATTGAAATGATTTTGAAGTCATTTACCTCAGAATCTTGAACATGATGTTAGGGACAGAAAAACAAGTGAGAGGTAATGGAAATCAGAAAAACAGAAAGGAGAAAGAAGTTATAGAAAAACAATAAGGAGCAAATGGTTACAGAAAAATAACCAGGGCAACAGTTATTTCAGTCTTAAAGAATGGGGTAGTTAGGCCATGGAACACTGACTACCAGTCAGAGAATGGAAACGGAACTTTCCCCACAGTACGTATAACATAACCTTTAAGTCATGTCCAAACATAGAAAGGAATTCAGTCCTAATTATAACTAACCTTTACCTAAACATAAAGCATATAAAAAGGAAGATAAGGAACTAAACTGGGTCTTGTCCACTCGCGGAGACAGACCCGTTTCCCCTTAGGAAAAGTCTTTGCTTTCCTCTCCTATACTATCTTATAACTGCACTACTTCCAATAAATTCTTCATGCATACTTGTTGAGTGTCTGTCATCTCTCTCCATTGTGTGGGCCCGGCTTGTGATTCTTCCAAGCCAGGAGCCCAAGAACTGGGGCAACACTTCAAAGTCCAGCCATGGACTGAACCATGATAATATTCTAGCTTCTGGTGTCATTATTGAGAAGTCAGAAACTATTCTAATTCTTGATTTTTTTAATATAACCTATTTATTTTTCTCTTTGGAAACTTCTCTTGGTTTCCAGAGTCTTAAATTTTATAATTGTTTGCCTTGATATGGGTCTTTTAAATTGTTTGTTATTGTTGTACTAGACAATAGGTCCTTTCAATCTATGGGCTGATAGCCTTCCATTCTAGGAAATATTTTTAGATTATTCCTTTGATGATTTCCTAATCTTTGTTTTTTATCTATACACTTTATTAATTGAATTGAGCCATTACAGTGGTGAAATATACCACAACCACCCCAGTACAAATATCTTTCAAGGGCTCATTACAAATAATTTCTGAGAGCCTAGCACAGTACCTGGCACAGATTTAAAAAGTAAATAAAAGTGTGTTGAATAAATGACAACTCTGATAACCTAATGGAAAGTATTCAAATGTAATCTTTGCTTATGATTAGTGTTTCTTCATAATGAATTACTTCTTCCCCTGGCACCATTTGTCTCAAAAGAGATGTGATAACATATTAGATAATGCAATTTTATCCTCCTCCTACAAAGTCCAATTTCATACTAGATCTATTTACTGGAAATTTTTTCTAACATTTAGATCCTCAGGGGCCACTTTTTTACTCCTTTGGCTTTTGGGTGCCACTATATTCAACGATGATATCAAGTGGCCCATAATTTTTTGAAAGGCATCCAATGGTGCCTCTGAAAACAGTCTTAAAGGTTGAATTTGTATAGCACTATAATTGAAACTCCTGTCAGATGAGTTATCTGCCCAGAAGAGATGATCCATACCCAAGCAGGGTATTGAGGTAAGATCAAATATAATCACCCCCAAATTAGCTTATTTTCCAGGTTTCTTCTACTTTAACATTACAAAGCTTAGTACCACCAAGTAATGTTTAGGAAATGCAGAAACTGGGCGAATTGTAGTAATGCTTGAGTGAAAGTTTCTGAGACTATGTAAAAACTATTTACTACTCAAATCCAGCTGCATGGTAAACTCTCAACATAAGTAGAATAAGCAACTTCTTATCAAGAATGCTGTGAGTTGTGGGACCACTCCCCTTAAAAATAAGTAACAAAATCCCCTACCACCTGCCCATCTTCTACAGCATGCCATTTGGCATCACTAGAGTAATTTTGGCATTAACATGAGAATCCCCAACTGAATAATTCAGGGGTGTCATGAACTGCCTATGCTTTTCCTGTGGTGGGCTATTTATTGAGAATGGGCCTTTGCAAGAGGCTATACTCCACAACCTCCTTAAAGAATCAGAGGACAAATTCTCTTTAGCCATTAGTAACCACATCCCCCACATACCCACATATGCTCTTATACATATGAGATTCTCAGGTGATGTCTAAGCATCAGGGAAAAAAAAGGGTAACTCTTACATGGTGGTGTACTTTCCAGAAATGATTTAAAAAATACTAATCTACAGATTCATGAATTCAATGTCACCTAAGTAAGCAATATATATACACACACACACATATATGAATCCACACTAAGACACATCACAGTGAAACCTCAGAAAAACAAAGGCAAAGAGAAGATTTTACAATCACAGGTAAAATAATAGCTGACTTCTCAAGAGCTACAGTGGAAGTCAGAAGGCAGTAGAATAATATTTTCAAAGTGGTGAAAGAAAATAACTGCCAAGCTAGAATTCCATACCCATTTAAATATACCCACTTTCTAGTGGTTAGGGTGATATAATGACATTTTCAGACAGCCAGAAGACTCTCACTAAAGGAAATTCTAAAAGATAGACTTATGGAAGAAGAAAAGTGATCCAGGTACAATAACAATCATAAAAAATTGTGGATGCAATAACAAAGGAATAACAAAGGAGAAAGGAGTACTTACACACTGTTGGTGGGACTGCAAATTAGTACAACCTCTATGGAAAACAGTATGGAGATTCCTCAAACAACTAAAAGTAGACCTACCATTTGATCCAGCAATCCCATTACTGGGTATTTAACCAAAGGAAAAGAAGTCATTTTATCAAAAAGACACCTGCTCCCAAATGTTTATTGCAGCACAATTCACAATTGCAAAGATGTGGAATAACACAAGTACCCATCAATTCATAAGTGAATTAACAAAATGTGGTATATGTATGCTATGGAATACTGCATAGCCATGAGGAGGGATGAATTAAGGTCCTTTGCAGGAATTTGGTTTCTTTTTTACTCTTATTAACTTCAGATTTTATTTTTATTTTTTAATTTCAGTATATTATGGGGGTACAAATGTTTTGGTTACATGGATTGCTTTTGTACTGCTTGAGTCCAAGTTATAAGTATTCCCATCACTCAGAGTGTGTACATTGTACCCATTATGTATAATTTCACCCATCCACTCCTCTCCCATCCCACATACTTGATTTTGGCTGAGTTTTATTAAAATCTGTGCACATGATTGCCGATCACTTAGTTCCAATTTAATAGTGAGTACCTGTGGGGTTTGTTTTTCCATTCTTTAGATACTTCACTTAGGAGAATGGTCTTCAGTTCCATCCAGATTGTTGCAAGAGTTATTAATTCATTTTTTATGGCTGAGTAGTACTCCATGGTATACATACACCACATTTTATTAATCCACTCATGAATTCATGAGCACTTGGATTGATTCCACATCTTTGTGACAGTGAATTGTGCTATAATAAATAAAGCGCAAGTGTCTTTTTGATAAAATGTCTTTTTATCCACTAGGTAAATACCCAGTAGTGGGATTGCTCGATCAAATGGTAGGTCTACTTTTTGTTCTTTGATGAATCTCCATACTATTTTCCACAGAGGTTGCACTAGTTTACAGTCCCAACAACAGTGTATAAGTGTTCCTTTCTCTCTGCATCCATACCAGCATCTATTGTCTGGGGAATTTTTGACAAAAGCTATTCTCATGGGGGTTAGGTGATATCTTGTTGTGGTTTTGATTTGCATTTCCTGATGATTACTGATGTTGAGCATTTTTTCATGTTTATTGCCCATTTGTCTATCTTCTTTGAAAAAGCTTCTGTTCATTTCTTTTGCTCACTTTATAATACGGTTGTTTGATTTTTTTTTTTTTTTTTTTTGCTGATTTGCTTGAGTTCTTTGTAGATCCTGGTTATTAGCCCTTTATTGGATGTATATCATGTGAACATTTTCTCCCATTTTGTTGGTTTTCTATTTGCTCTGTTCTTTCCTTGGCTGTTCAGAAGCTTTTCAACTTAATCAAGTCCCATTTATTAATTTTGGTTGTTGCTGTGATTGCCTTTGATGACTTCTTCATAAATTCTTTGCCTAGGCCAATATCTAGAAGAGTTTTTCCAACATATTCTACTAGAATCCTCATGGTTTCATGTGTTAGGTGTAAGTCTGTTATCCATCTTGAATTAATTTTTGTGACTGGTAAGAGATTTGGATCCTGTTTCAATCTTCTACATGTGGCTATCTAATTTACCCAGCACTATTTATGGAATAGGGATTCTTTTCACCAGTGTATATTGTTATCTTTTTGTCCAAGATCAGATGGCAATATGTGGATGGTTTTGTGTCTGGGTCTCTGCTCTGTTCCATTGGTCTATGTCTCCATTTTTGTGCCAGTACCATGCTTTTTTGGTTACTATAGCCTTGTAGTATAGCTTAATGTCTGGTAAAGTGATGCCTTCAGGTTTATTCCTTTTGCTTAAGGTTGCTTTGGCTATTCATGCTCTTTTCTGGTTCCAAACAAAGCATAGAATTTTTTTTCTAGATCTGTGAAAAATGATATTATTTTGATGGGGATTGCATTGATCTGTAAGTCACTTTGGATATTATGGACACTTTAACAATGTTGATTCTGCTGATCCATGAGCATGAAATGTTTTTCCATTTGTTAATATCGTCTGCAATTTCCTTCCTCAGTGATTCACATTTCTCTTTATAGAGACCTTTCATCTCCTTGGTTAAGTATATTCCTAGGTATTTTATTTTCTTTGTTGCTATTTTGAAAGGTATTGAGTCTTTGATTTGATTCTCAGCTTGACTGTGGTTGGTGTATAGGAATGCTACTGATTTGTGCACATTGATTTTGTAACCTGAGACTTTGCTGAATTTATTTATCAATTCCAGTAGTCTCTTAGCAGAATCTTTGGGGTTTTCTACATATAAAATCATATCATCAACAAAGAGCAATAGTTTGACTTCTTCTTTCCCAATTTGGATACCCTTAATTTCCTTCTCTTGCCTGATTGCTCTGGTTAGGACTTCAAGGACTATGTTGAATTAAAGTGGTGACAGTGGGTATCCATGTCTTGTTCCAGTATTAAGTGGGAATGCTTTCTACTTTTCCCCATTCAGTATGTGTTGGCTGTGAGTTTGTCGTATTTGGCAGCAGTCCCCAACCTTTTTGACAACAAGGACCGGTTTCATGGAAGACAATTTTTCCCTGGATGGGGGTAGGGGAGATGGAGCTCAGGCAGTGATGCAAGCTATGGGGAACAGCTGTAGTGGCTTTAAATACAGATGAAGCTTTGCTTGTTCATGCACTGCTCACCTCCTGCTGTGTAGCATGGGTCCTGAGTTTCTTGGAAGACAATTTTTCCATGAATGGGGGTAGAGGTAGGGGGTGGAGCTCAGGCTGTGATATGCAGCCTGTTTCCTAACAGGCCACACACCAGTACCAGGCCCCGGCCCGGGCGTTGGGGACTGAAGGTATATTGCTTTTATAATTTTGAGATATGTTCCATCTATGTCTATCTTGTTAAGAGGTCTTATCATAAAAGGGTGCTGGATTTTGTCAAATGCTTTTTCTGCACCTATTTAGATGGTCATATAATCATTGTTTTTGCTTCTGTTTATGTGGTAAATCACATTTATGGATTTACATATGTTGAACCATCCTTCCATTCCCAGGATAAAGCCCACTTGGTCGTGGTGGATTATTTTTTTGATGTGCTGCTGAATTCAGTTTGCTAGGGATATTGGTCTGTAGTTTTCTTTTTTTGTGTGTCCTTTCCTGGTTTTGGTATCAAGGTGACACTGGCTTCAGAGAACCAGTTGGGGAGGATTCCTTCCTTCTCAATGTTATGAAATAATTTCTGCAGTATGGGTACTAATTCTTTGTAGGTCAGATAAAATTTGGCTGTGAAACCATCTGGTCCAGGAATTTTTTTGTTGGAAGATTTTTTTATTGCTGCTTCAATTTTCTTGCTCATTATTGGTCTGTTCAGGAGTTCTAATTCTTCCTGATTGGGCCTTGGGAGGTTGTGTGTTTCCAGGAATTTGTCCATTTCCTCAACATTTTCGAGTTTATGTGCATAGAGATTTTTATAGTATTCACAGATGATATTTTGTATTTCTGTGTTATCAGTTGTAGTATCTCCTTTTTCGTTTCCGATTGAGCTTATTTGGGTACTTGCTTTTCTATTTCTGGCTAATCGAGCAAGAAGTCTATCAATTTTGTTTATCTTTTAAAAGAACCAACTTTTTGTTTCATTAACTTCCAGTATATTTTTGTTTTCAATTTCACTTAGTTCTGCTCTGACTTTAGTTATTTCTTTTCTTCTGCTGGGTTTAGGGGTTTTTTTTGCTCTTCCTTTTCTAACTCCTTGAGGCAATTCATTAGATTGCTGATTTGCAATCTTTCTGTCTTTTTGATGTAGGAATTTATGGCTATGAATTTTCCCTTCCCCTTAGTACTGTTTTTGCTGAATCCCATAGATTTTGATAACTTGTGTCCCCTTTGTCATTTAGTTTGAGGAATATTTTGATTTTCATCTTGATTTCCTCCTGAACCCAGTAATTATTCAGCAGTAGGAGGTTTAATTTCCATGTCTTTGTGAAGAATTGATAGTTACCGTTGGAGTTGATTTCTAATTTTATTCCATTGTGGTCTGAGAAGATACATGGTATAATTTCTATTTTTTTGAAATTGTTGAGACATGTTTTGTGGCCTAAGATATGATCAATCCTAGAGAATGTTCCATGTGCTGATGAGAAGAACATACACTCAGTAGTTTTGAGGTAGAATGTGCTGTAAATGTCTGTTAGGCCCATTCATTCTAGAGTCTTGTTTAAGTCCAGTGTTTCTTTGTTTATTTCTTCTTGGAGCATCTGTCCAGTTCTGTCAGTGGGGTGTTTGTGTACCTGGCTATCACGATGCTGCTGTTTGCCACTTTGTTTAGATCTAGTAGGGTTTGCTTTATGAATTGGGGTGCACCTATGTTAGGTGCATAAATATTTAGGATTGTTATGTCTTCTTGTTGAATTGCTCCCTTTACCATTATAGAATCTATGTCTTTCTTTACTTTGGTTGATTTGAAGTGTATGTTATCTGATATGAGAATAGCTACAACACCTTTCTTTTGATTTCCATTTGCATGGAATATCTTTTTCCATCCCTTCACCTTGAGTCTGAACGAGTCCTTGTGGGTTAGATGTGATTCCTAGAGACAGCAGATTCTTGGCTTGTATTCTTTCATCCATTCTGTCAGCCTATGCCTATGAGGGGGAATTCAAGCCATTCATGTTTATTAAAATAATTAATAAGTGGGATGTATTTCTGTTCATCCTGTTGGGTAGAACCTTATTGCTGTGTTTTACCTCTTGAGCCATTATAGTATATGGGCTCTGAGATCTATCCTTTGGGTGATTTTACACTGGTAGGTGTCTATTGTGCTGATTGATATGAATGTGGATCTGAGTACTTCCTGCAGACAGGTCTGGTCTTGACAAATTCCCTCAGTGTTTGCTTGTCTGAAAAGTCTTTATTTCTCTCTCATATAAGAAACTTAGTTTTGCAGGATACAAAAGTCCAGGCTGGCCATTGTTCTGTTTAAGAAGACTGAGGATGGGGCCTAAATCCCTTCTGGCTTGTAAGGTCTCAGTTGAGAAATCTGTAGTTAGCCTGACGGGTTTTCCTTTATAAGTAACCTGATGTTTTCACCTTACAGCTCACAGGAGTGCCTCCTTTGTTTTGACTTTGGCCAGTATGGTGACTGTTTGTTGTTGTGGTTGCCTCTTTGCAATGAATCTCCCATGTGTTCATCAAGCTTCTTGTACCAGGATATCTAAATTTCTAGCTAGACCAGGGAAGTTTTCCTCAATTATTCCCTCAAATAGGTTTTACAGCCCTTGTGTGTTTTCTTCTTCACCCTCAGGGATGCCTATGATAGTTATGTTTGGCCTCTTTACATAATCCAATATTTCCTTTAGGCTTTGCTCCTTCCTCTTATTTCTCTGTTCTTTATCTTTGACTGACTTGTTTAATTCTATGGTGTTGTCTTCAAGCTCTGAGATTCTTTCTTCTGCCTGGTCTAATCTATTCTTTATACTTTCCTCTGTGTTTTGTATTTCCTTGAATGAATTTTTCATTTCCAGAAGTTGTATTTAATTTTTTTCTAATAATTCAATTTATTGAGTGAATTTTTCATTCATTTCCTTTATTGTTTTTGTGGTTTCTTTGTGCTGGTTTTCCATTTTTTCTTTTATTTCATTAAGCTTCCTTATAATCCATATTTGGAATACTTTATCTGTCATTTCAGTATTTTCATTCTGGTTGTTATCCATTGGTAAAGAGTTGTTGTTTCCTTTTGGGGATGTCCTTTCACTCTGATTTTTCATACTTCCTGAGTTCTTTCACTGATTCCTTCTCAACTGGCCTCTCAATTGAGTCCTGGGGGTAGTAGGCCTGGCATGTGGGCTTGTCTGCGGGTTCTCAAAGATCAATCCCTGACCATGCCAGGGAAAAGAGTGCTGGTCCCAAGTTACTTATGGCATGTTCAAGGAGGTTTGATGATCTTGGGTTGCCTCTGTCCTGCTGTCTTTACCTCTTCACAGCAGTGTGAATTGTGTTGGGTCCCCCACCTTAATTTCAAAGATGGCAGGTGGTACTTTTGAGTATGAATCAGCCATGCCCTGTTTGCTCGAGTTGGAAGAGAGTATAATGAGCTGTAGAGTTGTTTTCCCTGTCATTGGTTGACGTTTGTGTGAAAGAGTCAGCTGCTGAGATATTCTCTTGTGCCCATAGTAGGCTCTGGTCCCCCAGGAGGAGTACTTGAGTTCCCCAATTTTTAGGAGGGACCCTGTAGCTCCTAGAGTGTTGCTTGATCTCTGCCACCACTGAGGCGGGGGGAGGAGCAAGGTAGTTCATGGATAGGTTGTGGGAACCTGAAAGGCTTTGCAAAGCCTCAGCAGAGCTCAGAAGTTGTTTTTCCAGCCACTAGGGTTAGCCGCTCATAGGAGGATCAGGTCAGCCTCTCCAAACTGAGAAGGCTATTCATGGGAGAGGGTCCTAAATTCTTGACTGCTAATGCCCCCAGTTGGGTTCTTTCTGCCCTTATCCAGTAACGCAGTTTTTCTGTAGGGAGGGGTGGGTACTCTCCCAAATCAGCACTCCCTGAGCCCCCACAACACACTCCCATCAGATCAGTCCTTGTGTACTCCCTCACCACCCGAGTCTAGCTCTCAAACCTCCCCCAGTCTGTGTGTCTGACCCAGTAGCATGCATCTCCATGAAATGCTGGTGGACAGGGAATTCCTGGATTATGTCACTCTGTTCCACTATAAGTCCTCAAAAGAAGAGGTGTGGTCCCCTCTATCTGTGGGGACCACAGCCAGGAGCATGTGCCTGACAAAGAGAAGTGACCACTCTCAGACTTCTTGAAGCAAACTGCCCTCCCTGTTATAATGAGCGGCGTGAGGGGCCACAGCACCCAGTCAGCCAGCATGCCTGAGTGTGAGGTGTTCGGTTGCCATGGAGCCAGGGGCTAGGCTATTCCTCTCCAAAGGCCATATGTTTATCCATTATGGTGGTTCTCCAGCAGGGGGGATGGGCACACTCCAAGATCTCCTTTCCTTAGCACCCCATCACAGTCTCCTGTCTGTTAAGTCTGTGCAGGCTTCCTTGCCACATGAGTCCGGCTTCCAGATTTCTCGCCTGAGTCCCCCTCCCCCCTTCTCGTGTCCGGGGGCCACCAGGCCACTGGTGTCCAACCCCACTGGAGAGAAGCTGCTGCTCATGAACTGTTGGCTCAAACTTTTCTAACGGTGGTAATGGATGAGCAAGAGGCTGCAGTTCCTGGTCAACCTAAGGTCAAACTGCTTTCTCAGTTGCAGTAGTTAAGGAAGGTGCAGGGGAGGAAGTGTCTGGATGGAAGAAAGCCTGCACTCAGGCCTCTTGTGGCACTGTCCTGGGGGAAATCCCTCACGGACTGCCCAAACTCCTGGGGTTCACCCCAATATTCCTTACTTTCTGCTGCACCTGGGCTAGTGGAGGGTGGAAAAACCTTCCATAAGTTTAGTGGCCCGCTGTTCACCAAAGGTGCATAGGATGGGGAGGGGAATCCCCCCTTACTCTTTCACTGGGCTCTGAGCCTCTTTGGGTTTGATCCTCGCATTTTATCTTCTCCTTTTCATCTTCTTCCTTCTCATCTTCACAGTTTTTCTCTGTGGGGTCCTCAGCCATCTCTGTCATTATGCTCTGTGATCCACACCTGAGCTGTGGCTCTTCTTCCCTGTCCTCGATCTGATATCCTACCTTCCCACTGAGATGGTCTGACAAGCAATGTCTCTAGTCAGCCACCTTGGCTCCTCTCTCCCTTTTGCAACAATTTGGATGGAACTGGAGACCATTATCCTAAGTGAAGTATCTAAAAAATGGATAAACAAACACCACATGTACTCACTATTAAATTGGAACTAACCGATGAGTACACATGTGCACAGAGGGAAGTAAAACTCAGTGGAAATCAAGCATGGGGGGAGTGGGGAGGAGGGGATAGGTGAAAACCTATCTAACAGGTACAATGAACACTATTTGGGTGATGGGCACACTTATAACCCTGACTTAAGCATAACAAAATCAATACATGTTACCAAAAATATTTGTTCCACGATAATGTTTTGAAATTAAAAAAGGAAAGAAAAAAAGGAAAACTGCTCTTCTTTGTAAAAATGTGGCACTCTCTAAGTTAATACATTCTCTACAAAGTCTCTGTTACATGCAAACATGCTATGAAAAAGAGGTGACATATTGTCATTAACATTTTCAGATACAGTATGTGTTCCAGTACAGAAAGTGTATTCTCTGCGAGATTAGTGCTTTGAGAGATGTTAATGTATGCCTTGAAAACAAGGTTACATGTTCAAATAAGTGTGGGAAACATGGTGTTAAACAAACTGAAACCAGTTTCCTAATTGCTGAAATTCTCAGAACCTTTAAGTATGCTAACCTACATTTTGAATTTCCAAGAAGGTCATATAGTATACAACATTTCTCAATGTTATTTAACCACAGAATTATTTCATTAATCTGAGTCATTTTATTTTATGCATTTTATATATTTCCAATTTTTAATTATTATGGATGTATAATATTATATCTTTATAGGGTACATGGGATATTTTGATACAAGTATGCAATGTGGATTAATCAAATCAAGATAACTGGGGTATCCATCACCTCAGGCATTTATCATTTCTTTGTGTTATGAACATCCCTATTCTACTCCATTAGTTATTTTAAAGTAACACTAACTTATTGTTGATTGTAGTCACTTTGTTGTATTATTAAATATTGCTCATTCTGTCTAACTACCTAATTACATTTTTGTACCCATTAACCATCCCCACTTTTTCCCCTCACCCCACTATCTTTCCCAGCCTCCAGTAAGTGTCATTCTACTCTGTCT
Source organism: Daubentonia madagascariensis (assembly GCA_023783475.1). Taxonomy (NCBI): domain Eukaryota; kingdom Metazoa; phylum Chordata; class Mammalia; order Primates; family Daubentoniidae; genus Daubentonia; species Daubentonia madagascariensis. The sequence continues at coordinate 1,775,380 of JAKFHU010002421.1, forward strand.
CCATGAGACCATTTGTTTTTAATATTTAGCTCCCATATATGAGTGAGAACACGCAAGATTTGTGTTTCTCCACTTTGCTTATTTCACTTAACATAAGGTTCTCCAGTTCCATCCATGTTGTTGCAAATGGCAAGATTTTAGTCTTTTTTGTGGCTACATAGTATTCCATTGTGCATATCTACCACAATTTCTTTATCCATTCATCCGTTGGTGGACACTTAGGTTGATTCCAAATCTTGGCTATTGTGAATAGTCCTGCAATAAACATTGGAGTGCATATATTTTTTAGATATACTGAATTCTTCTCCTGTGCATATATACCCAGCAGTGGGATAGCGAGGTCATTTGATAGTTCTATTTTTAGCTTTTGAGGCACTTTCATACTGTTCTTCAGAGAAGTTGCACTAATTTACATTCCCACCAACAGCATACAAGTGTTCCCCTTTCCCCACATCCTTGCCAGTATTCATGATTTTTGATAAAAGCCATTTTAACAGATGTGAAATGATATCTCACTGTAGTTTGATTTCTATTTCTCTGGTGACTAATGACGTTGAGCATTTTTTGATATACTTGTAGGCTATCTGTATGTCTTCTTTTGAGAAATGTCTGTTCAGATCTTTTGCCCATTTTATAATCAGATTATTTTATTGTTTTCCTATTGAGTTGTTGGAGCTCCTCATATATTACAGTTATTAATCCCTAGTCATGTAGGTAGTTTGCAAATATCTTCTCCCATTCTGTGGATTGTCTCTTCAGTTTGTTGATTGTCTCCTTTGCTGTGCAGAAACTTTTTAGCTTGATAAGATCCCATTTGTCCAATTTTGCTTTGGTTGCCTGTGCTTTGGGGGTATTACTCAAGAAGTCCTTGCGCAGACCAACGTCCTGAAGTGTTTCCTCAATGTTTTCCTTTAGTAGTTTCATAGCTTCAGGTATTAAATTTAGATATTTAATCCATTTTGATTTTGATTTTTGGATATGGCAAGAGATAAGTATCTAGTTTCATTCTTCGGCATATGGATATCAAGGTTTCCCAGCACCATTTATTGAAGAGATTGTCCTTTCCCCACTGTCAGTTTGTGGCAACTTTGTTGAAGATAAGTTCACTATAGATGTGTGGATTTATTTCTGGGTTCTCTCTCTCTTTTTTTAAATTTCAGAATATTATGGGGGGTACAACATTTTGTTTATATAAATTGCCTATGCACTGCCCAAGTCAGAGCTACAATAGTGGACATCCCCCAAACAGTGCACCCCACACCTATTAGATGAGAGTTTTCCCATCCTCTCCACCCCCCTCCCACCTGCCTGACCCCTGATGAATATTATTTCCATGTGTGGACATAAGTATTGATCAGTTAGTACCAATTTGATGGTGAGTACCAGTGGTGCTTGTTTTTCTATTCTTGTGATACTTTGCTTCGAAGAGTGGTCTCTAGCTCCATCCAGGATGATATCAGATGTGTTAATTCACCATAGTTTTTATGGCTGAGTAATACTCCATGGTATACATATACCACTTTTATTAACCCACTCCTGTATTGATCGGCATCTGGGTTGCTTCCACAATTTTGCAATTGTGAATTGTGCTGCTGTAAACATTCGAGTGCAGATGTCTTTATTATAAAATGTCTTTTTTTCCTTTGGGTAGATACCCAGTAGTGGGATTGATGGATCAAATGGTAGTTCACTTTTAGTTCTTTGAGGTATCTCCATATTACTTTCCATACAGGATGTACTAATTTGCAGTCCCACCAGCAGTGTATGAGTGTTCCTAACTCTCTGCATCCCCACCAACATTTGTTGCTTTGGGACTTTTTGATATAAGCCAATCTCACTGGAGTTAAGTGATATCTCATTGTGATTTTGATTTGCATTTCCCTGATGATTAGAAAAGTTGAGCAATTTTTTTTTTATGTTTGCTGGCCATTATTCTGTCTTCTTTTGAAAAGTTTCTGTTTATGTCCTTTGCCCATTTTTTTTTATTCAACAAGTTTTTATTAAGCATGTACTTCATGCCAAACAGTATATAGGTGCTAGGATTATAACAGTTTTTTCTTTTTTTTAATTTCAGAATATTATGGGAGTACAACACTTTGGCTATATATATTGCCCATGCACTGCCCATGTCAGAGCTATAATCATGGACATCCCTCAAACTGTGCTCCCCACATCCATTCAGTGAGAGTTTTCTCATCCCCTCCACCTCCCTACCACATGCCAGCCCCCTGATGAATATTATTGCCATGTGTGATGTAAGTGTTGATCCGTTAGTACCAATTTGATGGTGAGTACCAGTGGTGCTTGTTTTTCCATTCTTGTGATACTTTGCTTCAAAGAATGGGCTCTAGCTCCATCCAGGATAATACCAGATGTGTTAATTCACTGTTGTTTTTTATTGCTGAGTAATACTCCATGGTATACACATACCACATTTTATTAATCCACTCGTGTATTGATGGGCACCTGGGTTGTTTCCACATCTTTGCAATTGTGAATTGTGCTGCTATAAACTTTTGCGTGCAGATGTCTTTATCACAGAATGTCTTTTTTTCCTTTGGGTAAATACCCAGTAGTGGGATTGCTGGATCAAATGGTAATTCTACTTTTAATTCTGTGAGGTATCTCCATATTACTTTCCACAGAGGTTGTACTAATTTGCAGTGCCACCAGCAGTGTATGAATGTTCCTATCTGTCCGCATCCCCGCCAACATTTGTTGTTTGGGGATTTTTTGATATGAGCCAATCTCACTGGAGTTAAGTGATATCTCATTGTAGTTTTGATTTGCATTTCCCTGATGATTAGAGAAGTTGAGCAATTTTTTATATGTTTGCTGGCCATTTTTCTGTCTTCTTTGGAAAAGTTTCTGTTCATGTCCTTTGCCCATTTTTTAATAGGGTTGTTTGATTTTTTCTTGTTGATTTTCCTAAGTTCTATATAGATTCTGGTTATCAGCCCTTTATCAGATGTGTAGCATGCAAATATTTTCTCCCATTCTGTAGATTGTCTGTTCACTCTAGTGATAGTTTCCTTGGCTGTGCAGAAGCTCTTTAATTTGATCAGGTCCCATGTATTTATTTTTGTTGCTGCTGTGATTGCTTTGGGGGTCTTCTTCACAAATTCTTTGTCTAGGCCAATGTCTATAAGAGTTTTTCCAACGTTTTCTTCTAGAATTCTTATGGTTTCACGTCTTAGGTTTAAGTCTATTATCCATCGTGAGAGGTGAGAGCTGTGGATCTAGTTTCGGTCTTCTACATGTGGCTATCCAATTTTCCCGCACCATTTATTGTATAGGGATTCTTTCCCCCAATGTATGTTTGTTTACTTTGTCAAAGATCAGATTACACTATGAGGATGGTTTTATATCTGTGTTCTCAGTCCCGTTCCATTGTTCTATGTCTCTGTTCTTGTGCCAGTACCATGCTTTGGTTACTATAGCCTTGTAGTATACCTTGAAGTCTGGTAGATTGATGCCTCCCAATTTATTCTTTTTGCTTAAGATTGCTTTGGCTAGATGGGGTCTTCTCTGGTTCCACACAAAACATAGAATTACTTTTTCTAGATCTGCAAAAAATGATATTGGTATTTTGGTAGGGACTGCATTGATTCTGTAAACCACTTTAGGTAGTATAGACATTTTAACAATCTTGATTCTACCTATCCAAGAGCATGGTAAGATTTTCCATCCATTTTCATCCTCTGCACTTTCTTTTCTCAGTGTTTCATAGTTCTCTCTATATAGGTCTCTCACCTCCTTAGTTAGATATGTTCCTAAATATTTAATTTTCTTTGGTGCTGTTATGAAAGGTAATGCATCTTTGACCTGTTTCTTGGCTTGACTGTCATTGGCATACATGAAGGTCACTGACTTGTGTGCATTGATTTTGTATCCTGAGACTTTGCTGGACTCTTTTATCAATTCCAGTAGTCTCTTGGTTGAATCTTTGGGGTTTTCTAGATATAATATCATATCATCCACGAAGAGTGAAAGTTTGATCTCTTCTGCCCCCATTTGGACACCCCTGATTCTTCTCTCTTGTCTGATTGCTCCGGCAAGGACTTCCAGCACTGTGTTGAATATTCTGTTCCACTGGTCTGTGTGTCTGCTTTTATGCCAGTACCATGCTGTTTTGGTTACTATGGCTCTGTAGTATTATGTGAACTCAGGTAATGTGATTCCTCTAGTTTTGTTCTTCTTGATCAGGATGGTTTTGGCTATTCTGGGTCTTTTGTGGTTCCATATAAATTTTAGGATTATTTTTTCTATTTCTGTGAAGAATGTCATTGGTATTTTGATGGGGATTGCACTGAATCTGTAGATTGCTTTGGGTAGTATGGACATTTTAACAATATTGATTCTTCCAATCCCTGAGCGTGGAATATCTTTCCATTTTTTTGTGTCCTCTTCAACTTCTTTCATCAATGTTTTATAGTTTTCAAAGTAGAGATATTTCACTTCTTCAATTAAGTTTATTCCTAGGTATTTTATTTTTTTGTATGTAGCTATTGTAAATGGGATTGCTTTCTTGTTTTTTGTTCAGATTGTTTCCTATTGACAAATAGAAATGCTACTGATTTTTGTATATTGATTGTACATCCTGCAACTGTACTGAATTTGTTTATCAGTTCTAATAGTATTTTTGTGGAGTTTTTAGGTTTTTCTAGATATAAGATCATATTACTTGCAAACAGAGATAATTTAACTTCTTCCTTTCCAATTTGGATGGCCTTTATTTCTTTCTCTAGTCTGATTGCTCTAGCTAGAACTTCCAGTACTATGTTGAATAACAGTGATGAAAGTGGGCATCCTTGTGTTTTTCCAGGTCTTAGAGGAAATGCTTTCAGTTTTTTCCCATTCAGTATGATAATTTGTGTCTTTCACATATGGCTTTTGTCATGTTGAGGTAAGTTCCTCTTATACCGAGTTTTTTGAGAGTTTTTATCATGAAGCAATGTTGAATTTTATTGAATGCTTTTTCAGCATCCGCTGAAATGATCATATGATTTTCTTCCTTCATTCTGTTGATATGATGTATCACATTGATTTTGTGTATGTTGAAACATTGTTGCATCCCTAGAGTGAATCCCACTTGATCATGATGTATAATCTTTTTAATGTGTTGTTGAATTCTGTTTGTTAGTATTTTGTTCAGGATTTTTGCATCTATGTTCATCAGAAATATTGATTTTATTTTTTTGTTGTGATTTTATCTAGTTTTGGTATCAGGGTGATACAAACCTTGTAGAATGAGTTTGGGTGTATTCCCTCCTCCTCAATTTTTTGGAACAGTTTTAGTAGGATTGGTATTAATTCTTCTTTGAATGCCTGGTAGAATTCAGCAGTGAAGCTGTCAGGTCTTGGGCTTTTCTTTGATGGGGGACTTTTTATTCCTGCTTCTCTCTCATTACTTGTTATTGGTTTATTCAAGTTTTGGATTTTTTCCTGGTAGATTGTGTGTGTCTAGGAATATTTATCCATTTCTTCTAGGTTTTCCTATTTATTGGCATATAGTTGCTCATAGTAGTCTCTAATGATCCTTTGGTTTTCTGCAGTGTCAGTTGGCATGTCTCTTTTTTCATCCCTGATTTTATTTAGTTAGGTCTTCTCTCTTTTTTTCCTTAGTCTGGCTAAAGTTGTGCTCATTTTGTTTACCTGTGCAAAAAGCCAACTTTTCATTCCATTGATTTTTTGTATTTTTTTGTTTCAATTTAATTTATTTCTGCTCTGATTTGTATTACTTCTTTCCTCCTAGTAATTTTGGTGGTGTTTTGCCCTTGTTTTTCTAGTTCTTTGAGATGCATCATTAGGTTGTTTATTTGAAGGTTTTCTACTTTTCTGATGTAGGCACTTATTGCTATAAACTCTCCTCTTACTGCTTTTGCTGTATTCCATAGGTTTTAATATATTGTGTTTTCATTTTCGTTTTTTTCAAGAAATTTTTTAATTTCCTTCTTAATCTCTTCATTGACCCACTCGTCATCAGGAACATATTGTTTAATTTCCATGTGTTTGTATATTTTCCAATGTTCTTCTTGTTATTGGTTTCCAGTTTTATTCCACTGTGGTCAAAGAAAATACTTCATATGATCTCAAGTTTTTTTAATTTGTTTAGACTTGTTTTGTGGCCTAACATGTGGTCTATCCTTGAGAATGATCCCTGAGCTAAGGAGAAGAACAGCTGTTGAATGAAACATTCTGTAACATTCTATACCAGGTCTGTAGTGCAGGTTAAGTACAATGTTTCTTTGTTGATTTTCTGTCTGGAGGATCTGTCCAAAGTTAATAGTGGAGTATTGATGTATCTGACAATTTTTGTATTGGAGTCTATCTCTCTTTAGCTCTGATAATATTTGCTTTATATATCTTGGTGTTCCTGTGTTGAGGGCATATATATTTAGAATTGTTATATCCTCTTGCTGAATTGACCCCTTTATCATTATATAATGACTTTCTTTGTCTCTTTTTATAGTTTTTGTCTTGAAACCTATTTTATCTGATAGAAGTATAGCTACTCCTGCTCTTTTTTGGTGTCTATTTGCATGGAATATCTTTTTCTATCCCTTTATTTTTAGTCTGTGTGTGTCTATATAGGTGAAGTGTGTTTCTTGCAGACAACATATGTTTGGCTCTTTTTTTTTTAATCTAATGAGCCACTCTATGTCTTTTGATTGGAGAGTTTAGTCCATTCACATTCAATGTTATCATTGATAGGTAAGGACTTAGTACTGCCATGTTATTATTTAATTTCTGGTTGTTTTGTGTTTTGTTTGTCATTCCTTTCTTCCTTCCTGTCTTCCTTTGTTAAAACTGATTTTCTCTGATAATGTGTTTCAATTTTTTGCTTTTTATTTTTTGTGTCTCTGTTGTAGGTTTTTCTATTTGTTGTAGGTTACCATAAGGCTTGCTAAAAAAGTGTTATAACCAGCTATTTTAAGCATGTGACAACTCTGCTTACAAACAAGCAAATAAATAAGCAAGGAAAAATCTAACAGAAATTCTACCTTTTAACTGTACCCCCATGCCTTTTAACTTTTTGTTCTTTCCATCCATATCTTTTCATACTATCTGTCTATCAAAAAGTTGTTGTATTATATAGTGATTTTTGATAGATTCATCTTTTAGTCTTCCTACTCAAGATATAAGTGGTTTATACACTGCAATTACAGCAAGAGAGTATTCTGTATTTGTGTACTCACTGTCACTGGTTACTTGTATATCTTCAGATGATTTCTTATTATTCATTAATATCCTTTTCTTTCAGATTGAAGAACCCCTTTTAGCATTTTTTGTAGAAGAGGTCTTGTGTTGATGAAATCCCTCAGCTTTTGTTTGTCCAGGAAAGTCTGTATTTCTCCTTCGTGTTTGAAAGATATTTTTTCATGATATAATATTCTATGCTTAAGGTTTTTTTCCTTCAGCACTTTGAATATGTCGTGCCATTCTATCCTGGCTTATAATGTTTCCACTGAGAAGTCTGATGCCAGATGTATTGGAGTTCCTTTGTATGTTAATTTTTTCTCTTTTCTTGCTTTCCTTAGGATGTTTCCTTTATCCACGACTTTTGGGAGATTGTTTATTAAATGCCTTGAGGTAGCCTTATTTGGGTGAAATCTTCTTGGCATTCTAAGACCTTGTACCTGAATATTGATATATTTTTCAAGGTTTGGAAAGTTGTCTGTTATTACTTCTTTGAATAAACTTTCTACCCCAGTCTCTTTCTCTACCTCCTCTTTAAGGCCAAGAACACTTAGATTTGCCCTTTTGAGTAGGTGTGCTTCATTCTTTTTTACTCTTTTATCTCTTCTGACTGTGTATTTTCAAATAGCCTATCTAAAGCTCACTAATTCTTTCTTCTACTTGGTCAATTTTGCTGTTGGGAGACTCTGATGCATTTCTCAGTTTGTCAATTGACTTCTTAAGCTCCAGAATTTCTGCTTGTTTTTTTAATTACTTCAATCTCTTTGTTAATTTTTTTTTATAGGCTTCTGAATTCCTTCTCTGTGTTGTCTTGAAGTTCATTGAGCTTCTTCAGGACAGCTATTTTGAATTCTTTGTCTGAAAGAAAGGTCACATATCTCTATCACTCCAAGATTGGTAACTGGTACCTTATTTAGTTTACTGGGTGAGATCATATTTTCTTGGGTGTTCTTGATGCTTGTAGATGTTCACTGATGTCTGGGCATTGAAGAATTAGGTATTTATTTTAATCTTCACAGTCTGGGCTTGATTGAACCCATCCTCCTTGAGAAGACTTTCCAGGTATTCAAAGGGAATTGAATGTTGTGATCTAAATCTTTGGTCACTGAAGCTGTATCAGCACTGGGGGTGCCCCAAGCCCAGTAATGCTGTGACTCTTGCAGACTTCTGGTTTTACCACCTTGGTGGACTTGGGCAAAATATGGGAGAATTCCCTGGATTAACAGGCAAAGTCTCTCACTCTCTTCCCTCACTTTCTGTGCTGGGCTGCTGCAGGTGGAGGAGGAGTGATGTGGGCATTCCCTAGTGGCCACCAGCACCAGGTCACACCTGAAGCCAGCCCAGTCTCATCTAAATCCTGTGGTGACTTTGCCTGGCTACCTCTGATATTCAAAGACTAGGGGTCCTTTAGCCAGCAGGTGGTGAATCCTGCCAGGACTGGGTCCTTCCCTTCAGGGCAGCATGTTTCTTCCTGGCCCAGGGTGGGTCCAGAAATGCCTTCCAGCAACTAAGGCCTGGATGCAAGGGCTTCAGGAGTCTGCTTGGTACTTTATTTTACTGTGGCTAAGCTGGTACCCAAATTGTAAAACAAAGTCCTCTGAACTTTTCCCTTTCCTTTCCCCTAGTGGAAGAAGACTCCCTGAGCCACGCTGCCTATAGTTGGTGGTGGGTGACACAGGCACTGGCTTGGCCACCACTGTTGGTGTCTCACTGGGTCATGTGCACCTCAAGTCCACTGGCTCCAAGCCAGCACAGCTGCAAAAATTGCCCAAGGACTGTAGCCTTTGTGGCCTGAGTACCTTACAAATTTAGTCCAATTCCCGGACTGGTGTTTGTCAACTACTGGTGGGACAGACTAGCTGGAACTCAAGTTTCAGGGCGGGAGATTTCTTGTCCACTGGGCTAGTCTAAATGCTCCCTCTTTGAGCACCAGCAGAATTCCACCTTGTGCTGTGTTCCTCTGTGCCAGGGCAGCCTTGGGCTTCAGTGCACAGTCCCACAATCACTTCACTCTCCCTCTCCTGGGCACACAGATTCTCCCTCTACTTGGGCTGCTGGCACAGCACTGCCAGGGGATAGGGGAAGGGTGGCATAGGCAATGCAAAATTGTCTTTTCTGCCCTCTTCAGTGCCTCTTTCCTTGATATAATGTTAAAACCAGGTAGTATGATTGCTCACCTGATTTTTGGTTCTTCTAAAGGATCTTGCTTTCATAGATAGTTGTTGAATTTGGTGTTCATTGAATTTAGCTTTGTTCTTCTTTTTCATGATTGTTTTGGCTATTCAGAGTCCTCTGTGGTTCCATGTGAATTTTAGAATTGTTTGTTTTTCTATTTCAGTAAAAAATATCATTGGGATTTTGATAGCCAGAGGTTTCTATTTGGCCATCTTGCTCCCTGCCCCTAACCACAGTGTTTTTTCCTCTCAGAAAATTCCACACCTGACCTCATGTGATGGGTTACAGTTAAAATGCAGTCAAAACTGCATTTTATTCATGCATAAAATTATTAAAAATATTGTATAAAACTACCTTCAGGCTATGTGTATAAGCTGTATCTGAAACTTAAATGAATTTTCGGTTTAGACTTGTGTTCTATACTCAACATATCTCATTATGGATATTCAAATATTCCAAAATCCAGAAAAATCTGAAATACAAAACACTTCTGGTCCCAAGCATTTTGGATAAGGGATACTAAACCTTTAATAGCCATCCTAACAAGTGTGGGTGATATCTTATGTGGTTTTGATCTGCATTTCCCTGATGATTAGTGACATTGAGCATCTCTTCATGTACCTGTTGGCCATTCATATGTCTTCTTTGGAGAAATGTCTATTCAAGTCTTTAGCCAATTTTATAATCTGGTTATTAGATTTTTGCTATTAAGTTATAGCAGTTCCTTATATATTTTGGACATTAACCTGTCCTGCTAATCAGATATATGATTAGCAAATATTTTCTCCTTTTCCATTGATCATCTTTTTACTCTGTTTTTCCTTCACTGTGCAGAAGCTTTTTAGTTTGATGTGGTTTCACTTGTTTATTTTTTATTTTGTTGCCTGACCTTTTCATGTTATATCCATGAAATCATTGCCTACCTAGACTGATGTCATAATATTTTCTTCTAGGGGTTTCACAATTTTCAGGTCTTATGTTTAAGTCCTTAACCCATCTTGAGTTGATTTTTGTGTATAAGACAAAGATCCAATTTCATTCTTTTCCTTGTTGACATCCAATTTTCCCAGCATCATTTGTTGAAGAGACTATCTTTTCCCTATTGTGTATTCTTAGCAGCCTTACTGAAGATTAATTGACATATATAAATAATATATGTGTTCATTTATTTTTGGTCTATCTATTTTGTCCCACTGGTCTATATTTCTGTATTTGTGCAAGTACAAGTACCATACTGTTTTAATTACTGTAGCTTTATAATATACATTGAAATCAGGAAGTGTGATGCCTCTAGCTTTGTTCTTCTTTTTCATGATTGCTTTGGCTATTCAGAGTCTTTTGTGGTTCCGTATGAACTTTAGAATTGTTTGTTTTTCTATTTCTGTAAAAAATGTCATTGGGATTTTGATAGGGATTGCATTGAATAAGTAGATCACTTTGGGTAGTATGGATATTTTAACAATATTAAGTCTACCGGGCCATGAACATGGAATGTCTTCCATTTCTTTATGCCTTCTTTAATTTATTTCATCAATGTTTAATAATTTTCAGTGTACAATCCTTTACTTCCTTAATTAAGTTTATTCCCAAGTATTTTACTTTTCTGATGTTTTTGTAAATGGGGTTGTTTTCCTAATTTTTTTTTCAGATAGTTCATGATTAGTGTATAGAAACACAACTGATTTTTGTATGTTGGCTTTGTATCCTGCAATTTTGGTGAATTTTTTTATTAGTTCTAAGTTTTTTTGTGGAATCTTTACGATTTTCTATATATGAGATCATGTCTTCTGTGACAGGGACAGTTTTACTACTTTCTTTTTGATTTGGTTGTCTTTTATTTCTTTATCTTGCCTAACTGCTCTGGCTAGGACTTCCAGTACTATGTTGAATAGAAGCAGTAAGAGTGGGCATGCTTGTCTTGTTCCTAATCTTAGGGGAAAACTTTTTTTTTCACTGATAAGTACAATGATACTATCTATGAACTTTTCATATATGGCCTTTATTATGCTGAGGTAATTTCTCTCTATTCTCAGTTTATTGAGTTTTTATCATGAAAGGATGTTGAATTCTATTAAATGTTTTTTCTGAATCTATGGAGATGATCCTGTGATTTTTATCCTTCATTTTTTTAATGTGGTGTATAACATTAATTGATTTGCATATGTTGAACCATTCATGCGTCACAGGGATAAACCCCACTTGATCATGGTGTATGATCTTTTTAATGTGCTGTTGAATTCAATTTACTAGTATTTTCTAGAGGATTTTTGCATCTATGTTCATCAAGGATATTGGCCTGTAGTTTTCTTTTCTTGTGGTGTCTTTGTCTGGTTTTGGCATCAAGGTAATGCTAGCCTCGTAAAATGAGTTTAAAAGTGTTTCCTTCCCTTCAATTTTCTGGAAGAGTTTGAGAAGGATTGGTATTAATTTGTCTTTAAAAGTCTGGTAGAATTCACCAGCGAAACCATCTGGTCCTGGGCTTTTCTTTGTTGGGAGTTTTGTTGAGAGTACTTCTTACTTATCAGTAACATTCATGTGTATGCTAATACTGAAAGCAATGATATATTCTGAAGCAATAATGAGTGTTTATCCTAATAAGTTTAGAATTCAAAAAATTAAATTATCAAATTAGTATTCAGATTTTAAAATCATATTAAAATAAATTTTGTTAAAATATTTTTTATGGGGGGAAGAAGAGTTTTAGAGATTTGTCTAGTATTTTATTTTTCTTTTTTTACACTTCCTCAAAGAGAAAAACTCTGAGATGTAGATGGGGCCGGTGTTATTTTTCCTGATTGACAGCTTGTGTGACTTGCTTACTGTCTTATGGCTACTTTAAAAGGATTAAAGGATTATGTAAGGAAAAATGAGGTTTATAAACTGTTGTTCTGCTCCAGACACTTTCAACTAAATCATATTGCCTTGCTTATTATTTTACTTTCCAAGAACTAAGACCTGTGCTAGAAACGTCTTCCAATGTATTTATCCATGGTATTGAACAAGTAAGAGGGTTATTTAGGCTTTATATTTAACTGCTTTCCTCAGAAAGACTCAAATTGTTTTAAATGCCATGTATTCACCACATATGATATTTCACAAATAGAGCAAATGAGCCCCAAAGATCATAGGCAAATTGTCCAACATTACACACATAATGCATTTGAAATGTTTGCCAAGAAAGAAAAGCCTGCTCTTGTACCTATGTTCAATACTGTGTGGGGGTGTGCTTATATATGCTAATGAACAGAGCTAATTGTTAATAGCAGTCTCTGGGCCCCAGAAGAGTCAACAAGTCCCTACACCACTGATGGATAAATATCCAGACCCAGAAATGAGGCTAAGTGGGGAGAAAAGAGAACCCAATGGAAGAAAAATACACATTGGTTGACTTTAAGAGGTATAGATACCACCAACTAGAAGAGCAGAAGCATTTATTCATATGTCAAAATCCAGCCTGGAGGAAATAAAAGTGGGAGTTACTGTTTCATCAGTGGTGACAAGAACTCAGAGAAAGTTCAAGTTGCACTGATGGCAAATGCATGTGGAAGCAAACAAAAAATTCAGATTTCTGGGAAGGACTCCAAGGAGAAACAGGCTGCATTCACAAGGTGAAGCAGAGGTGTTGTTCTAAGATGGACTTGGACTGTTCTAAATTTACTAGCAGAAGTTAAATGGCATAAATTATAATTATCTTCAGTCACACAAACATATGGACAGGTAAATGTTTAAGGTGACCATTATATGAGGTTTGGATCTTAATTTCATGCAGCTTTCTCACTGGCACTCTAAGCGTTGATACTCTTCCTTTTTCATGGTTTATTGGTGATTTTTAAGTCTTTTCAAGTGGCTATTATATATTTTAAATTGTAGTCTGGGTTGTAGATTATAGATTTTGCTCTTTTATGGTTACTCTTACCCACCTTTGAAATAATTGGGTCATTGTCTTTCTCTTCTTTGCTGCTTACAAAGTTGGAGTAAAGTTTTCAAATAACTATAGCTATTTGAATTAACTTGGAATTTTCTTGTGTTTACATGGCCACAGCTAAGCTATTCATCCCCAAAGTATACTCTTTAAGCTTAAATTTTCCCTTTGTCTATACTAGGAATAAAACATCCATGACATAAAGAGGTCACTTCTCCCCTAGCAACACGCCAAACATTGCTAATTGATTATATGGTTTTTGCCACTGAGTCCAGATAATTATAATAATATAATACTTTTACTATATGCCAGGTACTGTTATAAGCACTTTAAAGGTATCAGCAAATTTCATCTCCAGATCAATCCTATTTTCTAAGAGATGGGATCTCACTATGTTGCCCAGGCTGGAGTTCAGTGGCTATTAACAGGGCTGATCATAGTGCACTTCAGCCTCAAACTCCTGGGTTTAAGTGATCCTCCCACCGTAGCCTCCCAAGTAGCTGGGATTACAGGCAAACAGCACTGCACTTGGCTCAGATCAATCTTATAACATAGCTATTTCCATTATCTCTATTTTATGGATGGGGCAACTGAGGTAAAGCAAAGTTAGGAAACTTGACCAAGATCACATAGTTAATAACTTATAGAACTAGAGTTTGAATCCAGGCAGTCTTGCTGCAGATTCTATATGCTTTACCACTACTGCTATATAAGCTGATATTCTTTAACATTAAAAGCTTACATGCTCAACCCCAAGCGACCACAGGCATTATTATAGATTCCACGTTTCTTCCACTGATACAGAAGAGGGAAAAACAAATGACAAGCATGATTGCCACACCCAGTTCTCACTGGATTTGCTTCCTGCTTGGAGGTGTTGAGTAAGGAATTAATCACACAGAGTCACACAACAGCTAAGCTCAATTATGGTATACAACTTGATTCTTTAAACCTGAGACCTAGAATGAGAGTTTGATACTGCTTGGTCTGCTTCCTGATGTGAAGGCTACTGTGAACGATTCCTCAGAATTTGGTTGACTGCATATCCTATGGAAGGGTATGCAGACTTATTAGTCAGGGACATTAATAAAGTTGGAGATGGTGCTTCCAATGAGCAGAAACTAAACAGGGGCACATAGATTAAGAAAGCCTCCTAACAATTACCATTGACACAGAATTAGTTTGTTAGAAGCCATGACTTGGGAAAACAGACATCTGGCTTCTTCTTAGGATGGGTAAGTTTTGATGTTTGAGGCCTCAGGGATGGAGAAAGGAAAGGGAGAACAAAATGTCAAGACAGGATGCATGTCTGGAGATAATAAAATGCTAAAAGATTCTAGAGAGACCTAAGCAATCAGACAATAGTATCGGAGAACACCGTGTAGCTGGGAGCCAAAGGTAAAAACAATCAAGGAAGCTAAGTGGGAAAACAGCAGACTAGGGCAGTAGTTGAGATTTGGTTATCATTCCTGGCTCTTCTGCCAGCGTCATTACTCTGCATACTTTACCATAAAATATTTAGGCTTCAGAGTTCTTATTTATTAAATGGCAAGTGTTGGACTAAGTAATCTCTAAAAACTCTTTCAGCTCCATCCTTTTATGATTTTATGATTCATAATTTTACTGAAAACTTGGAATTCTCACTTCTTTCTACTCCAAAATACAGTCACTATGAAAGCATTGTTATTGGCAGTCCATTCAGTTGAAAGAATTGAATTATTACCAGACAGACCATGCCACCTGAGAAGTTTTTCTTACTATCCTACCACAGGCACTCAATTAATTTTAGGGCCCTTGCCTTTGATTTTTCCCAAGGGACTTTGAAATCTGCCATTCTGTCAACCAACATTTGCTGAATTCCTACAATATGTGTGGACACAGGGTTAGGCAATTGGGATACAAAGATGAATGAAATAGAGCACTGGTTTCAAAGGCAATCACAGTATAGTTGGGGAGATAGAAATGTATGTTGTATGGAAGATACAACAATAAAGATATGCACATATATTATAGGCATAGGGGAAGGGGGATATAACTCAACCTGGGTTGGGTGATAATGGAAGGTTTCCAAGTAGAGATGTTACCTTATGTGGTTCTTCAAGCCGAGGTGTGTACTTGTGGAAGAATGTTATGCAGAGCATGCCAAATAAAGAGAACAGTATGAGCAGATGAGCAGAGATGAGAAATAGCATTACGGAAAAGGTAGACTTCTATTGTTTCGTCTGCCTGTACCCTATTCTCTTTCTTGTTTTAGCCATCTGTTTTTTTCCCCTCACTCGAACTATGTGGTGGAACTGTTGAGCATATTATGCTGCCACTTTGGCTATAGGGGTGGGCATATGACCCAGACATAGCCAATCATAATATACCATTCCCATGGCTGTAGCAGTTCATCCAATGGATGGCATATGACCCAAGCCAGACCAATCAGATTCCTTACTTAGGGTTTTAATATACCCAAGTAGGAAGTAAAAAACTGTGTCACAAAGTTTAGGACCATGTACTCTGGAGTGACACTGTCTGGGTTCAAATATGGTTTCCATCACTTATTAGCTGTGTGAACTTTCTGTAACTTAGTTTTTCTGCTTGTAAAATGGGAATCACAATAGTACCCACATCATAGTATTGTAAGGATTAAGATGTTAATACATGAAGAGCACTTAGAATATTTTCTGGCACATAGTGAATACTTATTAAATGTTGTTGGTATCATTGTTATATTGTATATGCTATTGTCATATTATATACTACTGATTGTTATTATGGGATTCTTACATTGAGATGATGTAAGCTTTGAATTACCCCCCTAGAGCAAGGTTTCTCAACATTGGCACTATTGATATTTTGGGCAAGATAATTCTTTGTTGCAGGTGGCTGTCCTGTAGGACATTAGGATATTTAGCAGCATTGTAGGATATTTAGCAGCATTCCTGGCCTCTGTTCATTAGATGCCAGTAGCAGCACCTCAGTTGTGACAACCAAAAATTGTCTCCAGACATGTTGAAATGTTTCCTGGGGTTCAAAATTGCCTCTCATTGAGAACCATTATAGCCATTTTACCTTCCAACTGAAGAAAGACTATTTACTATAAGAAAGAATGAAGTCAATATGTAAAGAACAACAGAAACAAGAGATGGGGGAGATTTAGAGAGAATGACTCCTTAGAGCAACTACATCTTTAGTTCCAGTCCCTGAATCCCTTAAACTCTTGCAGTTCACCTACTGATTTTCTTTATCTTTCTATTTAAAAAATCTTTTTTTTTTTTGGTAAATTAATCTGGAATTCTATCACTTAGCAACTGGAAAAAATATGAATATTGGTGTATAGAGCTTACTGTTATTATATATGTATGTATATATATGTATTCTGTGTCCCCTCTGGAAAGTAAGTACTATGTGAGCAGGGACTTTGTCCGCCACGTTTACTACTGCTATAGTTCCAAGGTCTATAACAGTAACTGGCATAGAAGAGGTACTAAGTAAACATTTGCGGATGGATCAGTGAAGAAAGTACAAGTAGGTGGATGTCTCTAGAGCTAAAATTGTATGCAAGTGGGTATGTTGTACATTACAGGGTCAGTTAAATAGTGTCAGAAGTATTCTAATTGCAATCATCATTCCAGGGATGGTCAAATAACACATGAAATACTGTAATCAAGAATTATCACCTTAAGGATTAGTTGCTTAACATTGATCATCTTTAACAAAAACTACACCACAGGGTCTGCTCCTTATCTTTAGGGATATAAGAAATAAATTTTAATTGGTGAAACTAATAGTATTTAAGGTAGGCAATTGTTAGAAGTGATATAGAGGACTCATTTGCTTTTGCATGAGGGAGATGCTAGAATGCAACAAAGAGCTAGAGATCTGGAGCCCCTTTGGTCTATGTACTGTAAATTTTTCCAAGTCTTAAAGCTGCCTAGTCTGACTGCAAACCTCTCCGATTCTACCATCACTATTTAATTGCATCCTCCTCAAAATATGCTTTTCATGCAAAGTGCTGTCTGTGGGTTTAAGTCAGAGAGTGAGATCTCCTAGAGCTATATAACAGGTTATATAGATTTTTTTGCCTCTTTCCTGATGCATATTTGTACATTGTATGGACTTCTTTCATTGTAACACACCATGTAATAGCCAGGATGTGGGAGAGAGAACATATAGTTCTTGTCTATCTCTTAACACTAGAGGCTGCCAATATTTACAAAAAACAAAACAAAACAAAACTTGGCATTTGCTAAATGATCCAAATTGTTTTCACTCATTTGCAACACACAGACATGGACTTAAAAAGAAAAGTAGGGTAGGTTTAGCCTTATCCCGAGTTGGTGAAGGGCCATTAAAGCGTTTAAAAGAGGTGAGTGACATAGTAAGTTCTGAATTTTCGATGTCATTCTTGTAATGGACAAAAGACCTAAGGAGGGGAAGAAATTGAAGGCAAGGAGATTAGTTTGAAAGGTTTTAATCCAGGTGAGTAATAAAAAACACAGTGATTGCAAGAGAGAAGAGGAGGGGACAGATTACCAAAACATACACAGTATTTAGGATAGGCAAGTGATTAATTAGGATGGAGGAGGTAAAGAAGAAAGAGGAATCATAGATGCTTCCTAGGTTTCTGACTTGTACCCTGGGAAATGATGGTGGCATCAAATGAAATAGAGAATACAAAAGGAGGCGCAGGTGCTTGTATTTATTTCTTGATGTTTTGTTTTGTTTTGTTTTCTCTTCCTTGTTTCCTTATTCTGTCAGCTTCCTTTGATTGCCAAATTCCATTTTAACACCCTGACCTCCTGACTGGCTTCCCTGTAGCTATAGTAAACATTTACTTTTCAGTTCTCTTCAAGTTATGTCTACTCATACATTATTTTGACAAGAAACAAAATAAAATAACAGTTGAATTCAATTAAAAATGGCTATTAAAAAGAACAGCATTGAAATAAAACAACATTGAATTGCAACGACTTCTTGGTGATTTATTAGCATCATCAACATTATAGTCAACAAATATTTGAGTGCCCCCTCAATACCA
Organism: Daubentonia madagascariensis; assembly: GCA_023783475.1. Lineage (NCBI taxonomy): Eukaryota > Metazoa > Chordata > Mammalia > Primates > Daubentoniidae > Daubentonia > Daubentonia madagascariensis. Next base: position 1,793,706 of record JAKFHU010002421.1, read on the forward strand.
AACACTGTCTTGGGCCCTTTGAAAACAAATACCCGAAACAGCCCAAGAGAGTGGAGAGAGCACTGATTTTAAAGTTATAGCTGGAGTGTATCTCTTGTTCCACCATCTACTGGGTTTTGTGACCTTTGGTTAGTGGTTAGCTCCTCAGGGCCTCTTTAATGTCCATCTGTAACTAGGGGACAATTGCACAATACAGACATCATTCAGCTGTCATCTTAAATTAGATAATAAATCTAACAGCACAATAGCTGAAATATTGTAAGCACTTGATGAATGTTATCTGCTATGGAAATAAAATCATAATTGTGTTCTTAAAAAGCTTATAGTGTATTATATATGTTTTTTTCCTATGTAAGCCTCCCACATATTTTTTATTATCAATTCAGAGAACAGAATAGGATTGGATTGTATTTTTATCACAGAGAAGGCATAATAATTCAAAATGGTAGTATCTCATAGTCTTAGAATAGCATTTCTTCAAAATTCTGAGTACAATCAAGTATAACATTTAAAGTCTTTTGAGGCTTACCTGGATGATATGAAGAAAACGGGGAGGGGGGAAGCAAACTCCTTTAGAACAGTGATAAAAATATAATGTATTACAAACAAACAGTTAAAATGCGTTAACTGACTGTAACGTAGCACCAAGGGTGTGATGGGGTTTGGATGAGGGGGAAAAACTTTAAAAAGCAGAATCACTTGAGGTAATACAAACCCAGAGTAATGAGAGTTTCTACCATATTGGGTTATAATAAACTCACTGTGTTTTAATGAAGGTAGTAACTGAGTATCTTATTAAATTTCACTAGAATCCATAGCAGGCCTTGTTAAGATCTTTTACAAATTCAGAATTGTGTCAGATATTAAGAAAAAAAAATCTAACTGCATTACCTTACTCCTATCATGTAATTTGCTTAAGATATTTGTCAGCAGTTAATAAACCATATTCTTCTTCATCTCAATATTTTTATTATAATAAATGAGGAAAATGTTGAAAATTAAATCATGCATCTGAAATACTCTTGCTTTCACAAAATCAGAAGAACTAAATTTTGAATGAAGCATATGTTTTAATAAGGTTTTAAGTTAAAGAAGAAAAAAATATTTTTGGCTTAGATTTTCAAAATCCAATGAGTGGGATTTTGCAAAGTATACATTTATATATTCCATGCAAACCTGGGTAAACTCTGCAGAATAACTAATGCCAGTAAAACAGATGGCAATGACTCCTGTGTTGGTTTGTCCAAGTGATGCTTTTCAACATTCAGCAATAGATTCTTTGACCATCCACACGGAAGGCCAGTGCTTGGCAGTCCTATCCAGCTGGCAATTTCTTTCTTTGTTGTCTACTATTCCTGGTTTTGTACCCTTTCCCAGACTTTCAGCTGCTTCTCCATTTATTGACAGTCAGCAGTTCTGGCTATACTGCTGTCCCCAGATTTTCTCAGTTGAGAATCTTTCACATAAGTAATATGTCATTTTCCCAAGGGTATTTTTACTTCATAAATTAATGCCTCAAAAACCTGTACTAAACACAAAGCATAAATGTGCTCTCAGTTTGGGTCTTGGGCAATTTTAATGGAGTGTTGGACATCTGTATATCTCCTAATCTAATATTTTATCCTCAATGGGTAATTCAAGACTGTAACCATGCCCAGAATTATCATTAGTCCTCTTCATATGCCTTCCCAATCACCATCCAAGACAGATCATCAGTCACTTCTCTGTGTCACTCATGAATGCTTTCTCTAGTGACCCTTAAATTGGACATTCCCTACTTGGGGTGGACATGGAAGGGAGGGAAAGAGGTGGTATTTGTATGTAGTTGAGCCAGGTGAACCCCCAGACAATTCCATTATTTATAAAGCCATTCCCAAATTTGTAAGTCAAGATGAAGAAACAAACTTGTCAATGTTATTGACACTGTCAAGAAGTAGAGCTAGTGGATTTAATAATAGTGTTTTATATAAGGGGGGTCCAGGTCAGATAAGAAGAGAAATGAAGAAGACATTTCATCTATTCTTGGTATATTGTGGGGAAAAGAAAGTGAAGAAAGGCAGGGGAACAGATGGTCAGGTATCTTCCAATCACCCCTGTCTGGGTAAAAGTCCTGGAGAAAGAGATTTATTGGACAAGTTGAAGGGAATAAAAAGGTCAGGAGACTTCTGTCCCACTTTCTACTTGGAACTCTGCAAAGTAACAGTTTTACAACCTGCCCCAGGCTCTTGCCTAATTACACAAGCTTTGAGTATGAGAGATGATCAATGGCCTCCTAGACATACCAACTTTCTCTTTCCATTGGGAAAAAGGCCTCATGGGTAGAATTGAGAAGTGGAAGACTTCAAGAACATGATTTAAGAGGACCATCAAACAAAGCTAGAGTAATCCAGACAGTGTAGTACAGGCATAAAGACAGACATATAAACCAATGGAATAGAGTAGAGAGGAAGGGATTTCTTATATTTCTTTTATTCCTAATTAATATGCCAGGAGGCAAAGACACTTGATCTAGAGCTTTACATAAGGGAAGCCATGGTCACATAGAATGGGAAAGGGAAATGTCTGCTCCTACCAGCCCCAGTGGAATATGGGGATTAGAATAGGGAGATACGGGAAGGAGGCAAGCAGATGCATCCCTATATCCCCTCCCTGGACTGAAGTTTCAGAAAGGAGAGAGGTGTTTAGGTAGATTGAGGCAAATTCCAGGAGGCAGGGGGATTCTGTCTTATCTCTTGTTTGGGATGCTGGGAGATTCTGGAAGGAGAAGGCTTCAAAGGTTTCCCCCTTATTAAAGTCTCCCTGAGCTTCTCTGTGTGAGGAAAGTTATTCAGAAGTTACTATTTCCTGTGCAGAAATGTAGAATGTAACTGAGGATCCTGAACGGGGGGCTTATCTGGGAGGGTTATAGCAGGGGTAAAGTAGTCCTGGATCCTATGGGCACATGATACTATTCTTGAACCCTTATTGTGCCAGGCATTGTTCTAAGTCCTTACAAATTCATGTATCACAATATTTCTTTGAATTAGCATCATTTTATTATTTCAAAGCTTCAAATCTTATACAACTCATTCTTGAATATCATGCCTATGAAATAGACTCAAAATACAACATTAGCAGGAGAATGATGTACAGTCTATTTCAGAAAGTGTGATGTTGGCACATTGGACAGGTCATGGATATAAAGCTTTATTGCATTCATCTTATACTTGGGGTCACTAATGTAGTTCAGTAACTTTGATTTCATTTCCCACTTCACTGGATAATTGCAGGAACCTTGGCTCTTATATCCCAGTTTCAAGTGGTGATCATATCCTTCAAGCAGCCCTAAATACTTCAGTTGGCTGACTATCATTATCTTGTTTCAGACTAATTTCCCACTGAGTGAATGTTCATTCTCTTTGCAGATTCATCTATGTATTGCCAGGTGCTACTGCACTCAATCTTTTGTAATGTTGCAATTGCATCTCTTCTACTTTTGGCAGGGAACACACTTGCATGGTGTCCTTACTGCTTAATGTAAATGAAAAAGGGTTTCAGTAGCATAGTTCCTTTTCTTCAATTGTTAGAGAACTATAGACATTCCCTAAATAACACTCCCCATAAATATTTCACTTCATATCAATTACCTGAATAATATCTGGAGACCTGCCCGAGCTATTTTTCATCCCCATGTTCATTCTTAAAGATTGAAACCATGAAGTATAAAATCTCTCCCTATGTCAAAAAAGACTGCGTCTCCCACTCCCAGGTGGTTCTGAATAATTACTCTTTGATATGCACTCAAATTCTTCCTCTCACGGATTGCTTATTTCACAGATGTTACTCTTGTTCCCCAATTTCAGTGCTATAATGGGGTTCCACTACATTCTTTGCCCTTGTTTTCAGAAAACCAATAAAGTTTATTCAGTTGGACATCCCTCTGACTTGGATCCAAAATCACTCTAGTCAACACCTGTGTGGTATTTAATCAATCATGTCCTCTTTCCAAATCTGACCTGCACTCATATACCTTCTTGATCTTTGTTATCTTTTCTGCAAACTAAATTGATCGAATCATGTTGAGACCTTTATATTTTTATGTAACCTCTGTTTTGACTTAGCTTGTGTGAAATCATCATCCTTAGCTAAATTACTACTTGTTAGTTGATCCCAGTTATTTGGAACTAGATTTGCATTTGTATTTTTCCCAGAAGTATTATAGAAACAAATCGCTCTTATGTCATTCTTTTATGTTCCCAAACAGCTTCATCTGTACTCTAGTTTAGCACTAACCACAGTTTTCCTTATATTATTTTCATACATTGAGCAACTAGCTAAGGGACTGCTGTCTATATTTTTTTATTTTCTGGAGGGTAGGGACCACATTTTAATCATTATCCAGAACCTAGCACAGTGCTGTGAATAGAGAAAGTATTTAATAAAGTGCTGAGTGACTGACATCAAGTGATGATATTTGGCTGACAGTGAGCACATAGCAGTATCTCTTTCTTGAAATAGCCATTGTTTCCCTTTCCCTCTCCTTTGCTTTCTGCTGACATATGTGGTCAAATGCCAGTCCTTGTTCTAGCCGTGCCTGTTTTGGGGGTATGGCTCAGAACAAGAGGCTAAGCTATTTATTGGTTAAAGTTGAGGGATTTTGTGGTTCACTGTGTGGTTGTCATGAGTGTTTTATTACGACTGTGGTTAATAATAATCATTGTGATAATTAATCCTTTTGTAGCCCTTTGCAATCCTGATTATTGAATGCCAATTATGTGCTAGAAACTTTATATATTTTATCATTAATCGTCATAGGAGATATAAGGAAACTATTATTATGCCAATAACAATATAAACAATAATACTATTTATTATTACCAAGCATTGTGATAAGTGCTTTATAAGCATTTTCTCACGGAATTCTCATAACAGCCTTATGAGGTTAGTTCTATCAATATATCCAGTTTACAGATAAGTAAACTAAAGTTCAGACAGGTTAAGAAACTTGCCCCATATCACACAGCTGGTAAAAATAGAGCAGAAGAAATGGAAAAAACATAATGAGCAAAGATATAATAGGATTAATTTTTAATGAGTTGAATGGAGAATGAAATCTAAAAGTTGAAAGGAGTTATCATGGATCAGAAAAATAAACAAGATAGATTAAAATCTAAACTAGTCTATCTGAAAGTTTTAAATTTTATGAACAAAGAAAGAGTTCTCAAAGGATCCAGCACCCTAGATCCTAAATCAGATTACCTCAAAAAAAATAGAGATCAAACTTGCCTCAGAGTTAGCCTCTGCACCAACATATGTCAGAAGACAATGCAATCACCTAACATTTATTAGTGCTTATTATGTACTAGGCACTGTGCTACATAATTAGCACTGCCAGTCTCATTTAATGTTCACTACAAACTTGTGAGGTTGGAATTAGTTTTTATTTCCACTTGAGGTTGAGGAAACGAGACACAATGTTAAATAATTTCTCAAATTCACACAGCCAGTGAGTTGCAGAGCCAGAATTTATACCTGTTTGAATCCAATACCTATCCTCTTACCACTTCTGTGCTCTGCCTAACATGCCTAACATGCTTTTACATCTCTGTTCTCTGTGCTTAAAGTTATGTCTTATGCTTCTTCTTGTTTAGTTTAACCTAACACATGGATTATGTCATGATATCAAGATTTGGATGTTTGCTTCAACACTTACTCTAACACAGCCCATACTCCATGTCCAAAATGACCTTAGGTTTAGACTTTAAACCTATTCTTGGTATATTCTATTTTATAAGTAAGACAGTAATTCTGAAATCTGGCCCTGACGGTGATTCGAAAGTCGTCATCAGCATAAAGCTTGCTGCCTGAAACACTCTCTGTGACATCCTCCTTATGGACAGGTAGGTCTTGTGAACAAAGAGAATCTAAATGCTAAATTCAGCTAAAATATTGCTGTGTGTATTGTTTTATTGAATGAATAGGGTTTTTCCCCCAAATATTTACATCATACTGAAAGTCTCTCTTTTTGACATAAAAGCAATATCAAAGAACCAGGACTTTGAGAAAGGAACTATATGTTCTTCTAACACATTGCTCCTTGGGCTCTCAGGAGACAGAGTAGGCTTACAAACAAAACACAGCTGTGAATAGAAATGATTTGTGTCAGTACGTGCTATCTATATTTGCATACGTGCCCATTTACAAAACAAATACTTCAAACTCACTTCTACAAAATTTAATAACTACCTACTCTAGGCAAAACTATACCTTTGCCCTCTGAGATGAGCCAACAAATTATTCTCTAAGGAGACCTTAG